>OV702292.1:489248614-490498614 GCA_916181665.1 Avena sativa | reverse complement strand
CCTGGTGGGTCCAGCCAGTCAGGTCGCGGTGGCTCTCGTCTGTCATGATCTGGTTAAAGTGTAAACCTGGGTCTCAAATATCGGTGGTATGTTCAAACCAATTTTTAATAGAATAAAATTGACACGTGGACATGACACGCATGCAAAAAATGCTTAGTTGGACATCCTATTATTCTGACAAATCACGAAATAGCAGCAACGACCATTTAAATTGGTCGTCTAAAATAAAGGTCATAGACCAGTGCTGCATAAACTATGACCAAATAGGGTAAGCAAGGTATGACCTTTTTGGCAAAAAAGTCATAGTTTTTAGGGGTTGGACCCTTCTAAATTGCCCATGACCATTTGATATGAATTGGTCACAGATCTATGACCAATTACCTGCGGTCACTATGAGAAAGTCACAAGTTTACAATTTCTTGTAGTGTGGAGAAACCCTACCCCGTATGCACATTCCTAGTTGGGAACCACACGTGAGGGAGAGGGATGTTCGTTGCGAATTCTTATAAATAGAGAAGCCATGTCGACCATCTCGCACATCAAAGGCTGAAGAAGAACATCATAGCAAAGGATATCAGGACAAAATAAAGAAGGCTATCAGCAGAAAAATTCTGAAGCGACTTACATCTTTCATATCCACATCAACAGGCTTTTCTGATATCACCACCGCTTTACCTGCCGTTTTCTTTCTTTTTTGCGGAGGTGGATGAAGTGGCAGCATCTTTTTGGACAATCTTCTCCATCCAAGGCAGGAGCTTTTCCTTCAGCTCCGCTGATGGTGGAGGAGATTTCTTTGCAGAGTAGCCCACAGATGTGCGAAGAGGAGATGCGGGAGGATCTTCATCATCACTGCAAAAGAACAACATAATTGGAATAAGCATCAGCAGTAAAACTACTCGGTAAAACAGAAAAAGAAGTAGTCGAATACTTACGAAGACATATCCTGTGCAAGGCAGAACAAATTCATCTTGGTCGGAGCAGCCGCGATTGGAGCAACATAGAAAGGCTTGGAAGCAGTCGAGTCATCTGAGTCTTCAACCCTTTCCACTTCATAAGGGCGCTTCCTCTTTTTTCTAGCACGCTCCACGCGGAAATCTCCGGAGCCAGCCGAAGGAAGAGATTGCGTCTTCGAAGAAGAGTCAGATGTAGAGAACTCCACCTCCTCATCCGTGGCAGTCCTAGTCATAAGGAGATCGTCAGATGCAGAAGGATGGACATGGGGCTCACAACTTCCAGGAATAGGAGGAAGTGAGCTCAGATGATCAAAATCCTACACAAGCAGAAGACATGGAAAAAACGCTAGTCATTGAAAAAGTAAAAGTGCATCTACAAATAGAAGAAAGAGGAAGGTGAAGGCAACAGAAATTTACCTCGGGGAGCCGGGTTTTCTTGCCAAAAGGCTCCACAAGACAAGTTGAAGGAACCGGGCTTTTCTTGGTCAAAAGGGTGAAGCTTCGGACTCTTTTCTCATACACCTTGAGGGTAAGGTCTTTCAAAGAAATTCTCATCGGGTCCTTCCTCCCGGTATATGCCCACATGCTATAAAGCTGGGCTTGAAGCGGCTGGACGCGAATCCGCAAAAAGTATGCCAGGACCTGGAGACCCGACAACTCCTTGCCAACCTCATGCCGCAGCTTTGAAATACGATCGACATGGGGCTGGATTTCCACAATTTCTTCGGCAGAAGGATGCTGATCCCAGGAGTCAAGTTTATGGCAGGTTTTCTTAGGATCAAAGGGGGCTAACCCGAAAGATTAGCCTTCAAGTGGTTGATCCTTGACATAAAACCACTTGGACTTCCAACCTTGGACAGAATCAGTGATTTTGAAGTCCAAGTAATCAACATCGGATTGGACAGAGAAAATGGCGCCACCAACATCATGGACAATGGTGTCAGTGGCGTTATGATGAACATAGAAGGAATGCTTCCAAAGTCCCCAATGGGGATGAATCCCAAGGAAACACTCACAAAGAGTGACGAAACAAGTGACTTGGAGAATGGAGTTGGACGTGAGCTGATACAGCTGCACGCCATAAACAAACAAAAGGCCACGAAGAAATTCGTGGACAGGAAGTGAAAGGCCGCGAAAGAGGAAAGAGAGGAACATTACCCTCCAGCCAGGCTCGAGGATGGGAGCAGCCTCGTCTCTAGGAAGCTTAAAGGAACCCTCCGTCAGATGGTTGGAGTTCCGCGCCTCACGGAGTTCCCGCGTCGTGCACTTGGTGGGAGTCCATCTGACGGCCCTCTTCCTGGTGGCCTTCGCAGCGGCAACAGAAGTTCCAGCTTTGCTTTTGCCCGTGGTGGCAAAAGAGGAACACGAGCGTAAAACAGCAGGTTGCAAGGGGGCAAGGGTGCAAGGAAGAAGATGAAGTAGAGGAAGGTGAGGTAAAATAGTAAAACACATCTCCTCTCCCTTATAAAGAGCAAAGGCGTGAGGTCCAAACTGTTCGATGCAAAAACAAACCGACGGAAGATCGCACGATGGTGACACGTGTTACAAGGATTCCATAAAGGAAAAAGTTATGGCTGCGGTAAAAACGGAGGACAGCACATGGCGCCTCGATTTTTATGCGGAGAGGGGACGTGCAGTCAAAAATCTCCACTGAATACGATATCACGTGTCATCATTACTGCTACATGGCCCCACGTTCGACGCGTCCCGTTAGGGCGTGTTCGTCTAAAAATCAACAGCATAAGATATGTCATCACTGACGTCACAGCAGAGGCGTTGCAGAAATTGCGGTTCACCATAACACATATGACCCGAAGAAAATCGGAGTCGAAATAAATTCCTCCAAGAAAAAGATCTGAGACTACAATCGAATATACAATATTACGACTGTAGCCTCGGGGGCAACTGTAGCATCCCAATTTTCTAACAATTGTAATGCTACTTGGTCTAGTAAGATAATGGCTACTTCCTACATATAATTGTTGCATCATAATTATATCATGCTCATGTCATCATGCCACCTTGCTTTTGAGCATCATATAAAACCCTCTTTCTTTGGTTCTTCTCTCATATGCATTATTAATTGTATTTGCCTCTTGATATTGTATTTGGTTATTGATATATTGTTTAATGCCCAAGTTGAGTTGGGGGCATATCTTTTATTTCCAATCTACACCTTTCTTTGTCACCACCTTATAATTCCACCACCTCATTAATCCATGAGCTTGTACTTCTTTTTCTTTTGATATTTTATTCTAGCTCATGTGGTTTGGGGTGGACCAAATCCTTTAAATTCTTTTGCTTGGCTTTTAATCCACTTCTTGGAAATGCATAATAATAATGCCATAATATTATTATTGTTTTCACAAAATAAATCATGGCATTATTATTTTGCATGGGCCATGCAAAATGTACCACCACCTTTTATCCCTTTGGTTCTTCCTTTTTTGTTAGTGGATATTTCTTTGTGGACCATCTCCATCTATCCCACCATCCCCATATTCTCATCCATATCATTTTCTTTTAATTAAATCTCTTCATGCATGATCATATGAGGCTTATTCTTTCTCTCTCTTTTTCTTTCTCTTTTTCTTGTTTTCTTCTCCACCTTAGCTTATGCTAGATCAAACCCCATTTTTCCTCTTGGTTTGGTCTCTTAATCAAATCCAAAATCTAAAACCCTAATAAAACTTAACCTAGCTATTCTCTCTCTATTTTTCTCCTAGCCCTAGTCCTACTAAACCCTAACCTCAATCTCACCTCTCTCTCTTTCACTCCCTCTCTCTCTAACATGCTGGTCCCACCTGGCCCTCTCTCTCTGACCCACACATCAGCTAACACTACCCCATCTACCCTAGCCCAAGCTACCCCCTCTCCTCTCTCTCTCTTCTCCCTACCTGCCATGCTGGCCCCAGCTGCTGCGCCTCCCCCTCACCCTGGTCCACCTGCAGCCTCCCCTGCCATGCCCTACCTGCCCCAGCCCGACCTACACGTGCTCGAGGAGAAAAAGAGAGAAGGGGCCGAGACCACCTTTATCTCTGCCGTGCCCACACGCTACCCCTCTCTCCCCCTCGCGTTCTCCTCATCCCCCACGCCTCCTGGTAGCTCCCAGATCCACTCCAAAGCCTGCCTCGCCTTCCCCTTCTTCCGTGCCGACGCCAGCTCCTGCCGCCAGTCGCCGCCGTCTACCTCTATTCCTCTTCGTTCCAGCCAGCGTGCACGTCGTGGAGGTGGCCTGGAAAACCGAGGAGACCGCCCTGCTGCTCCCTGTATGCGCCGACGTGGACGAGAAGCCCCATCACCGCCGGATCCTGCACCTCGCCGTCCGAAACCCTAACGCCAGGGAGCACCTGCGTCCTTGCCGCTCCGGTGCCTCCCCGCCCGATCCAACTCCACCGTCCCCTCCGCGGTGAGCAGTACTCCCTCCCTGACATCCTCCGCTTCACTGTCGCCGTCTAGCGCCGCCGCTCGTTTCGCCGAACGCCCTCCGTGCGCCAGAGCTCGCTGGTGTGTGCAAGCTTTCCGCGCCACAGCGAGCCTTACCTAGGCCCCAAACCCCCTCCTGTCAACTCCCCTAGCCCCGCCGCACTGGCTAGCCCCCTCAGCGCGGGCGCCCGCGACCCGGGTTCGATCCCCCGTTCTGCGCTGCGCGCTGATTTCCGTCAGACCGAAGAGAACGAAGAACAGTACCGGGCCGTGGTCGTATTACATTTAGCCCCCTCTTTTTAACGCTCACTCAACCCGCATTCCTTCCTACCCCACCTGTTAGTCGCTGAGACCTTCTTTCAGAAAACCCCCCAGCCTTTTATTATCTTAACCCGCGCTCCAGACCCAGCCCCACCTGTCAGCCTTTGGGGGTAACCCCACTGTCGCGTGGGCCTCAGCCGGCTGGTCCCACCTCGAAGTCGCACGGGCTAGGACAGTACGCGGTGTAAAAAGGTTTTCGCGTGCGGGTCTCGCCCAGTCAGCAGCTGGCCCACCGTCAGCGGCTGTGGCTAGGTTTGCCTGGGTGACAAAAGTTTTTCCCTGTTGTCTGTTTTTATTTGAACCTTTTCAAATTGATTTAAATTCAAATTTAAATCAGATTTAAATAAATTTTCAAATATAAAACTAAATAATACAAATGATATATGTTTTTGAATCAGAAAAATGTGAGGAATTCAAATCTGCCATTCAAAATATTATTTGAGCACTTTAAATTTTCGAGATGATTAAAATTACAATAAAATACCCTTTTCTTAAATAATTAATAACTTTTGTTTTATAACTCCAATTTTGACAAATAATATGTCTAAATCGATCAGCACGGCGAGCCCGTTCTATCTATGCATTCCAAGATCTGAAATGAAGCATGCATCATGTCATTATTAAAAATCTGAACTGTTTATGGCAATAAAACTTGACTAAATAAATCAAGAAATGCTTTATTCTTGTACCCCATACCTCACCCTTGCCATGCTACTTTAATGCCATGTAAATTGTGCATCACTCATCATGGCATGCTTGTTTGCTTGTCACATTTTAATTCATATGCTTGTGCACTTTATTTATGTTGGCCCTTGTTTGTTTGGTTCTTCTTCGAATAGACGCCCAGCGGGAGAATTATCAGGGATCACAGGAGTTCTACCCAAATCCACCTCTCGCTTCAACTGAGCTGCCAGGCAAGCACTACCACATGCTTGCATACATATAGTACCTACTGCCTCTATCTTATTCTTGCATCATTGAGTCGCGATTGCATTAAATTGAATCCCAAGTATTGCATAGCCTTTATTTTTAAACCCCACCGAAGCTTGTTCCTCCATCCCATGAGCCATTACTATAGGAGTTGTTTGAGCCATGCGAGTTGTAGAACAGCATGTGTAGGGTTTGTGAGAGTCTGATGGATAATGAGGTACCTAAACAACTTAATCTGAGTAGTAATGGGATAACTAATGAAAGTGGCACCGGTGAGCAATATCTGCTATTTGATTCTTCATGCTCACTTGTGTCCCGTAGGACCCCGAATACTTGATTCCTGTTCCTTGACTATTTGCACTATCCACATCCGGGAGGCCTTATGGACCCCCCTGAGCCAAAGCTTGATTCATTCTTATTTCTTGGGGCCACAAAGTAGTTTGGGGCTTTATTACTATCTTGTACTTATGCCATGTTTTACTGCTTTATTTAAGATTGTGCGAGGAGCACCTGTACTGTTTAGGATTGCGGAGTGTTTTCGCGGTATCGACAAGCCCAGTCACACTTTCGGGTTCCCGGTCGTTTACAGACATTGGCGCAAACCTTGGGTTCGTCTCGGAGCCAGCCAACTTCGTTGCGGGTAGCTTAATAGGGTGGCCCCCTGAAACATTTCTGAATCCTGTGATCGCTTTGTCGTGAATGCCTCGTTGGGTTTTGATTTGGTTTTTCCGAGGTTGATCGAGTGTGTGTTGCTATTTGTGCACCCCTGCAGGGTAAATCTTTCTGAAAGCCATGTCCGCGGTTATGGACGACTTGGAGCACAGTTTCTCGATCATAGACAAGTATAACTAAAGTACCTCTTTTAATTTGACTAAGTACCTGACTAGTAAATAGTGCAACACTCATGGAATGGTTAATAAAACTGCCAACGGATGGGGGTTGTTCGTCCGCTTCCTCGTTGGTAAGCGAGGAGGAGGATGGATCTGTTAATATTACTGTTACAACTATTGCTATTAATTCACGGACATCCGTCTATCTTTGGTTAGGCGGATTTTTAGCGAGTATCTATAGAATTGTTAGGTATTATCTTTTGCTGCAATTGCGTCACCCCAGGTTGTGTCCCCTTTAGAGGCATAAAGACTTGCTGAGTACCCCTAGGGTCTCACACGATAAATTGTTTGATTCAGATGAACAGGTGTACCCGCAAGATGGATACTGGGTGGAAGAGACAGATGATGTTGGCAACGACCACTCGGTGTAGAGATCCTGGGAACGGGGATCCGTGAGATCTGTGGGCGGGATGTGTTTATTTATGGGGCATCTTATGCCGATTTGCTTCTTATCCGTACTCGGATCTTGTTTTCCGCTTCCGCCTGATACTCTGATGTTTGATGTATGAGGAGATATCCTAAACTATTATATCTATCTAGGACATTTGGATCTTGCCGTATGGCGTTGCAATATTTCTATTTCTTTTAGATGGAATGGCTCTGAGGACTGTTGTATGTGGTTTGCATACATACTCATTTGTGTATGTAGTTGATCCCTTCGCCTGCCGATTACGCCGCTCGTTATTGTCCTGATGTTTGGAAATGGTTAGGACGGCCGAAAGGTCTACCTGTGAGTGGCATTTGGCCCCACCGTACTATTTTAACCATTTCCGCTCATCCAGGCTTGTAACTAAGAGCGTAATTCACCGAGGTAGTTACAATTGGTATCAGAGCCATCCCGCCCTTCAGGGTCTCAGCCAAATGGTCGTTGTCAGTCTAGTAAATATTTTGGTAGCTATGTATACTAGGGAAAAACAAACGTGAGAGTAGGACTGCTTCCACTTTTCTTCTTACCCACCCACCCACCCTTTTTCTGGTAAGGAAGTGTAACGTTTTCAATCCTCTTCTAAAATTCAAACTAGGACTCACGTGTTCTGGGTTCCGTCGTACCATAGGTTGTGTGTGTGTGTGTGAATTCCGTGTCTATCTGTTGCATCCAACATGTTATCAATATCTGCCTTTTGGTTATCAACTGTTGGTACATTTCATACCGACAAGCTTTTGCAAACCGACGCGATCTATCTGATTCGTTGTATACCGACGCGATCTGTCTTACTCTTTGTTATCCGACGTTATCTTGTTTGGGGTGTTCGTTTCCGTAGTTACTAATCTTTAGGTTCATCTTAAGAAGAAGGTGTTGGGATATGTGTTTTACTTATTCATGTGCGGAGTAATGATTTGAGTGCGGGATGGAGTCGCGACCATACCACTACTTTTCTCATTCGTTCCTGTATATTGAATTGGTAGAGTTACTAATCTTGATTCATTAAGTGGTTTTGCGCATATAGTGGTATTTTAATGCCGAAATTTGCGGAAAATTTTTCTTTAGTTTTGTGTACCACACTCCTTGTTCAGTCGGGTGCGATATGCTTAATATCTTCTAGGTGCTTTGAACTTTGTTGATATTTTAATATCATCTTAGTAAATTGTATCCTTTAATCTTGGTTAATTCCATTTTGGTACTATTTTGGATTATTATTATTCTCCATTATGCTACTAACTTGTGTTTTATATCGATCACGGGATGGCACCACCACGCCGTTCTGAGGAGGACATACAACCTGAACTGGGGGTTGTGTTGGCAAGCATCGCCAATGCCTTGGCCGCAATGCAGCAGAACCAGCAACGATTTGAAGAAAGTGTCAGGAGGAATGAGTTTGTTCCGCTACCTCCACCTCCCAAGCGGGGAGACATCAAAAGCTTTCTGAAGTTCAACCCATGCCAATTTGATGTTTCTGATCAACCACTTGATGCTGATGATTGGTTGCGGGAGATGTCAAGGTTACTGGCGACTGCTGATGTTCCTGAGCAAGAATGGGTAAAGTGTGCCATGCACCTTCTGAAGGGAGATGCAGCTCCGTGGTGGGAGAATTACCTCAAGGCAAACTACACTGGTTTTCAGCCTACTTGGGAACAGTTCACTGGAGCTTTCAAAGAGCAATATCTGTCAGAAATTGTCATGGAGAGGATGAAGGAAGTGTTTCTCAACCTCAAGCAGGGCAATGACAATGTCAATACCTACATCAGAAACTTCATGAACCTTTCTCGTTATGGTGGCGATGAGATCTCTGATGACAAGAAGAAGCAAAAGAGGTTCAGACAAGGGCTCAATGCATCGATTAAATATGCAATCACACATGCAAGGCCAGCGTCTTTTCTAGAACTCCAACATACAGCTCTGCAGGAAGAAGCAAGTAGGCAACTGTTTGAGGAGTCAAAGAAACACAACGGTGATGCAGCAAGCTCTTCAGCTATTTCAACTCCTTCTAAGCGTCGTGTCTGGGTTCCTAACAACCCACCGTCACTCCCGGCTCCACCAAGACCTTCAAGCTACGCAGCAAGGCCACCAAACTTCCTCACTGCTGCTCCCAGGGGCTACAACCACAACTACCCTGGAGCACCTGGCAGAGTCCCTGGCTACATTGCTCCACATCCACCTGGTGCTTGTTACACTTGTGGAAACACTGGGCATCAACAATGGAACTGTCCAATGAACAACAAAGCTCTTCCTCCACCACCTCCAAGACCTGCGGCAAGCTCTCCTATGGTTCGTGCACCACCACCTCGGGCTCTCAACATCAACACCAAGCCCGGGTCTACTGTTGCTCGTGCCAACTATGTCAACGCTGCTCAAGCTGAGCATGCACCGGGAGTTGTGATGGGTATGCTTTCCGTTAACTCAGTTCCTGCACAAGTTTTGTTTGATTCTGGTGCATCGCATTCTTTTTTCTCCATAAGTTTTGCGGATGAGAATGGGTTCCCTATGGATCCTCTCCCTAAGCGGTTAATGGTCCTTTCTCCTGGAGAAACAATGGCAGCTTCAAAAATCAGCCATGGCAATCAAATTGAGATTGGTGGTTCTTCGTTTCCGGCTTCCTTGATTATTCTGGGCAATTCTGACATTGATGTTATCCTGCGCATGGATTGGTTAACAACAAATGCAGCTGTGATTGATTGTGCTGAACGCTCGGTTTCTCTAAAAATTCCTGAAGGCCACATAGTCTATTCTCCAAGTTTGACTCCTGCTATTCAGCTTTTCTCTTTGGCGACTCTGAATGATGATGCTATGGAAGCTATCCAGAGTGTTCCGGTGGTCTGTGAGTTCCCAGATGTCTTTCCTGAATAGTTGCCAGGTATGCCTCCGGATCGTGAGGTTGAGTTTGTGATTGAGCTTGAACCTGGTACCGCTCCTATTTCTAAGCGGCCTTATAAAATGGGTCCTGCTGAGTTGGCTGAACTCAAACGTCAGCTTGATGAACAAGAGAAGTTGGGTTTCATTCAGCACAGTACTTCTTCTTGGGGTAGCCCAACCATCTTTGTGAAGAAGCGAGATAAGAGTGATAGACTTTGTGTTGACTATCGGGCTCTCAATGCTAAAACCATCAAGAATAAATATCCCCTTCCGTGGATTAATGATCTCTTCGACCAGCTAGCTGGAGCTATGGTTTTCTCTAAGCTTGACTTGAGAAGTGGATATCATCAAATCAAGATTCGCAAGGAAGATGTTCCTAAAACAGCTTTCACCACCCGCTATGGCCTGTATGAGTACACGGTCATGCCTTTCGGTCTCACCAACGCACCTGCCACCTTCTCGAGGCTTATGAACTCGGTTTTCATGGATTATCTTGATAAGTTCATTGTGGTCTATCTGGATGACATCCTAGTCTATTCTAAGTCAAAGGAAGAACATGAAGAACACCTTCGGTGTGTCCTAAACAAACTTCGTGAGAACCGTTTGTATGCAAAGTTCTCCAAATGTGAGTTTTGGCTCCCTCAAGTCACCTATCTTGGTCACGTCATCTCTGCCAAGGGCATTTCCGTTAACCCAGAAACTGTAAAGACAATTGTTGACTGGCTTCCTCCTGTAAATGTCAAAGAAGTCCGGAGTTTCCTTGGTTTGGCTAGTTATTGCCGTCGCTTCGTGCATAACTTCTCGAAGATTGCGAAGCCTCTTACCGATTTCCTCAAGAAAGGCAAGAAATACATTTGGACTCCTGCATGTCAAGCAAGCTTTGAAACACTCAAAGAGAAGCTCACTTCCACACCAGTTTTGATTCCTCCAGATACATCAAAGCCTTTCCAGATATTCTGTGACGCTTCATTGCAAGGATTGGGTGCGGTCCTTATGCAAGAAAAACAAGTTGTTGCTTATGCCTCTCGACAGTTGAAGACGCATGAGATCAACTATCCTACACATGACCTCGAGGTCGCAGCAGTTGTCTTTGCTTTGAAAGTATGGAGGCACTACTTGCTTGGCAACCGTTGTGAAATCTTTTCTGATCACAAGAGTCTGAAGTATATCTTCACACAGCCTGATCTCAACCTTCGTCAGAGGAGGTGGATTGAAGCAATCAATGATTTCGATTTGACCATCAACTACACTCCGGGCAAAGCCAATGTCATGGCCGATGCTCTCAGCCGCAAAGCTTATGTCAGCAATATCATGGTGGAAGAACAACAGCCTCTCTTGTGCGAGGAATTCCGTCAGCTCAACCTTGAAATTGTGGAACAAGGGTATCTTCTGAACCTTCTGGCAACCCCTCTCTTGGAAGAAAAGGTTCGCTCCATTCAACTTGGTGATCCTTACACTAAAAAGATCATCTCCAACATTCAGCTTCCGAAGTATGAGTCCTTCCACGTCGACGACCAAGGTTCTCTCTTCTTTGAACACCGGATGTTTGTTCCGAACTACCCGGGTTTGAGAGAGCAAGTTCTCAAGGAGGCGCATGATTCTGTTCTTTCTATCCACCCTGGCAGCACAAAGATGTACATGGACTTGAAAACACAATATTGGTGGCCTGGATTGAAACGATATTGTGCCAAGTATGTCTCGGAGTGTGATGTCTGCCATAGAGTTAAAGCTGTCCATCAGAAACCTTCCGGTCTTCTACAGCCATTGAAACCCCCGGAATGGAAATGGGAGAAAGTAGAGATGGACTTCATCACTGGTTTTCCAAGGTCGTAGAAGGGCAACAATGCAATCTTTGTTGTCATTGACAGGCTTTCTAAAGTGGCTCACTTCTTTCCCGTCAAGGAAACAATTTATGCAATTCAGTTGGCTGAGCTCTATATCAACAAAATTGTCTCTCTGTATGGAGTCCCTCTTGAGATCAGTTCACACCGTGGAAGCATCTTCACTTCCAAGTTCTGGGGAAGTTTCCAAAATGCTTTGGGAACAAAACTAAACTTCAGCACAGCTTACCACCCTCAGTCGCAAGGACAAGTTGAAAGGATCAATCAGATTCTGGAAGATATGCTCCGTGCTTGCGTCATCTCTTTCGGCATGAAGTGGGAAGAATGTCTTCCTTATGCTGAATTCTCTTACAACAACAGTTTCCAAAAAAGTCTAAAGATGGCACCATTTGAGGCTCTCTATGGTCGCAAATGCAGAACTCCGATTGGTTGGTCGGGTGCAGGTGAAAGAATATTGTTTGGCCCTGACATTGTAACTCAAGCGGAGGAGAAAGTTCATATCATTCTTGAAAACCTGAAGATTGCTCAAAGTCGCCAGAAGAGCAATTATGATAGAAAGCACACGGACATGGAGTATGTCCCTGGTGATCTCGTTTACCTTCGTGTCACTCCCATGAGAGGCACGCACCGCTTTGGTATCAAAGGAAAGCTGGCTCCTAGATACATCGGTCCATTCAAAATCCGTGGAAGAGGAGGAGAAGTTGCTTATGCTCTTGAGCTTCCTGAAAAACTCAAGGTTCATGATGTTTTCCACATCTCTCAACTCAAGAAGTGCTTCAAGGATCCCGGCAGGACCGTGGACCATGAACTCATCAATCTCCAAGAAGATCTGTCTTATCAAGAACACCCCACAAAAATTCCTGAAGTCGCAGAAAGAAGGACTCGCAACAAGTCCATCAAGTTCTGTAAGGTGTAGTGGTCGCACCATTCTGTTGATGAAGCCACCTGGGAACGTGAAGATGAGCTCCGTGCCAAGTATCCTACCCTCTTTGAGTCTTCTTCCTAGAATCTCCGGGCGAGATTCCTGTTTAGTGGGGGAGAGTTCTAGCATCCCAATTGTCTAACAATTGTAATGCTACTTGGTCTAGTAAGATAATGGCTACTTCCTACATATAATTGTTGCATCATAATTATATCATGCTCATGTCATCATGCCACCTTGCTTTTGAGCATCATATAAAACCCTCTTTCTTTGGTTCTTCTCTCATATGCATTATTAATTGTATTTGCCTCTTGATATTGTATTTGGTTATTGATATATTGTTTAATGCCCAAGTTGAGTTGGGGGCATATCTTTTATTTCCAATCTACACCTTTCTTTGTCACCACCTTATAATTCCACCACCTCATTAATCCATGAGCTTGTACTTCTTTTTCTTTTGATATTTTATTCTAGCTCATGTGGTTTGGGGTGGATCAAATCCTTTAAATTCTTTTGCTTGGCTTTTAATCCACTTCTTGGAAATGCATAAGAATAATGCCATAATATTATTATTGTTTTCACAAAATAAATCATGGCATTATTATTTTGCATGGGCCATGCAAAATGTACCACCACCTTTTATCCCTTTGGTTCTTCCTTTTTTGTTAGTGGATATTTCTTTGTGGACCATCTCCATCCATCCCACCATCCCCATATTCTCATCCATATCATTTTCTTTTAATTAAATCTCTTCATGCATGATCATATGAGGCTTATTCTTTCTCTCTCTTTTTCTTTCTCTTTTTCTTGTTTTCTTCTCCACCTTAGCTTATGCTAGATCAAACCCCATTTTTCCTCTTGGTTTGGTCTCTTAATCAAATCCAAAATCTAAAACCCTAATCAAACTTAACCTAGCTATTCTCTCTCTATTTTTCTCTTAGCCCTAGTCCTACTAAACCCTAACCTCAATCTCACCTCTCTCTCTTTCACTCCCTCTCTCTAACATGCTGGTCCCACCTGGCCCTCTCTCTCTGACCCACACATCAGCTAACCCTACCCCATCTACCCTAGCCCGAGCTACCCCATCTCCTCTCTCTCTCTCTTCTCCCTACCTGCCATGCTGGCCCCAGCTGCTGCGCCTCCCCCTCACCCTGGTCCACCTGCAGCCTCCCCTGCCATGCCCTACCTGCCCCAGCCCGACCTACACGTGCTCGAGGAGAAAAGGAGAGAAGGGGCCGAGACCACCTTTATCTCTGCCGTGCCCACACGCTACCCCTCTCTCCCCCTCGCGTTCTCCTCATCCCCCACGCCTCCTGGCAGCTCCCAGATCCACTCAAAGCCTGCCTCGCCTTCCCCTTCTTCCGCGCCGATGCCAGCTCCTGCCGCCAGTCGCCGCCGTCTACCTCTGTTCCTCTTCGTTCCAGCCGGCGTGCACGTCGTGGAGGTGGCCTGGAAGACCGAGGAGACCGCCCTGCTGCTCCCTGTACGCGCCGACATGGACAAGACGCCCCATCACCGTCGGATCCTACGCCTCGTCGTCCGAAACCCTAACGCTGGGGAACACCTGCGTCCTCGCCGCTCCGGTGCCTCCCCGCTCGATCCAACTCCACCGTCCCCTCCGCGGTGAGCAGTACTCCCTCCCTGACATCCTCCGCTTTGCTGTCGCCGTCTAGCGGCGCCGCTCGTTTCGCCGAACGCCCTCCGTGCGCCAGAGCTCGCCGGTGTCTGCAAGCTTTCCGCGCCACAGCGAGCCTTACCTAGGCCCCAAACCCCCTCCTGTCAACTCCCCTAGCCCCGCCGCACTGGCTAGCCCCCTCAGCGCGGGCGCCCGTGACCCGGGTTCGATCCCCCGCTCTGCGCTGCGCGCTGATTTCCGTCAGACCGAAGAGAACGAAGAACAGTACCGGGCCGTGGTCGTATTACATTTAGCCCCCTCTTTTTAACGCTCACTCAACCCGCATTCCTTCCTACCCCACCTGTCAGTCGCTGAGACCTTCTTTCAGAAAACCCCCCCCAGCCTGTTATTATCTTAACCCGTGCTCTAGACCCAGCCCCACCTGTCAGCCTCTGGGGGTAACCCCACTGTCGCGTGGGCCTCAGCCGGCTGGTCCCACCTCGAAGTCGCACGGGTAGGACAGTACGCGGTGTAAAAAGGTTTTCGCGCGCGGGTCTCGCCCAGTCAGCAGCTGGCCCACTGTCAGCGGCTGTGGCTAGGTTTGCCTGGGTGACAAAAGTTTTTCCCTGTTGTCTGTTTTTATTTAAACCTTTTCAAATTGATTTAAATTCAAATTCAAATCAGATTTAAATAACTTTTCAAATATAAAACTAAATAATACAAATGATATATGTTTTTGAATCAGAAAAATGTGAGGAATTCAAATCTGCCATTCAAAATATTATTTGAGCACTTTAAATTTTCGAGATGATTAAAATTACAATAAAATACCCTTTTCTTAAATAATTAATAACTTTTATTTTATAACTCCAATTTTGACAAATAATATGTCTAAATCGATCAGCATGGCGAGCCCGTTCTATCTATGCACTCCAAGATCTGAATTGAAGCATGCATCATGTCATTATTAAAAATCTGAACTGTTTATGGCAATAAAACATGACTAAATAAATCAAGAAATGCTTTATTCTTGTACCCCATGCCTCACCCTTGCCATGCTACTTTAATGCCATGTAAATTGTGCATCACTCATCATGGCATGCTTGTTTGCTTGTCGCATTTTAATTCATATGCTTGCGCACTTTATTTATGTTGGCCCTTGTTTGTTTGGTTCTTCGAATAGACGCCCAGCAGGAGAATTATCAGGGATCACAGGAGTTCTACCCAGATCTACCTCTCGCTTCAACTGAGCTGCCAGGCAAGCACTACCACATGCTTGCATACATATAGTACCTACTGCCTCTATCTTATTCTTGCATCATTGAGTCGCGATTGCATTAAATTGAATCCCAAGTATTGCATAGCCTTTATTTTTAAACCCCACCGAAGCTTGTTCCTCCATCCTATGAGCCATTACTACAGGAGTTGTTTGAGCCATGCGAGTCGTAGAACAACATGTGTAGGGTTTGTGAGAGTCTGGTGGATAATGAGGTACCTAAACAACTTAATCTGAGTAGTAATGGGATAACTAATGAAAGTGGCACCGGTGAGCAATATCTGCTATTTGGTTCTTCATGCTCACTTGTGTCCCGTAGGACCCCGAGTACTTGATTCATGTTCCTTGACTATTCGCACTATCCACATCCGGGAGGCCTTATGGACCCCCCTGAGCCAGAGCTTGATTCATTCTTATTTCTTGGGGCCACAAAGTAGTTTGGGGCTTTATTACTATCCTGTACTTATGCCATGTTTTACTGCTTTATTTAAGATTGTGCGAGGAGCACCTGTACTGTTTAGGATTGCGGAGTGTTTTCGCGGTATCGAGAAGCCCAGTCACACTTTCGGGTTCCCAGTCGTTTACAGCCATTGGCGCAATCCTTTGGTCCGTCTCGGAGCCAGCCAACTTCGTTGCGGGTAGCTTAATGGGGTGGCCCCCTAAAACATTTCTGAATCCTATGATCGCTTTGTCGTGAATACCTCGTTGGGTTTTGATTTGGTTTTTCCAAGGTTGATCGAGTGTGTGTTGCTATTTGTGCACCCCTGCAGGGTAAATCTTTCTGAAAGCTGTGTCCGCGGTTATGGACGACTTGGAGCACAGTTTCTCGATCATAGACAAGTATAACTAAAGTACCTCTTTTAATTTGACTAAGTACCTGACTAGTAAATAGTGCAACACTCATGGAATGGTTAATAAAACTGCCAACGGATGGGGGTTGTTCGTCCGCTTCCTCGTTGGTAAGCGAGGAGGAGGATGGATCTGTTAATATTACTGTTACAACTGTTGCTATTAATTCACGGACATCCGTCTATCTTTGGTTAGGCGGATGGTTAGCGAGTATCTATAGAATTGTTAGGTATTATCTTTTGCTGCAATTGTGTCACCCCAGGTTGTGTCCCCTTTAGAGGCATAAAGACTTGCTGAGTACCCCTAGGGTCTCACACGATAAATTGTTTGATTCAGATGAACAGGTGTACCTGCAAGTTGGATACTGGGTGGAAGAGACAGATGATGTTGGCAACGACCACTCAGTGTAGAGATTCCGGGAACGGGGATCCGTGAGATCTGTGGGCGGGATGTGTTTATTTATGGGGCATCTTATGCCGATTTGCTTCTTATCCGTACTCGGATCTTGTTTTCCGCTTCCGCCTGATACTCTGATGTTTCATGTATGAGGAGATATCCTAAACTATTATATCTATCTAGGAGATTTAGATCTTGCCGTATGGCGTTGCAATATTTCTATTTCTTTTAGATGGAATGGCTCTGAGGACTGTTGTATGTGGCTTGCATACATACTCATTTGTGTATGTAGTTGATCCCTTCGCCTGCCGATTACGCCGCTCGTTCTTGTCCTGATGTTTGGAAATGGTTAGGACGGACGAAAGGTCTACCTGTGAGTGGGATTTGGCCCCACCGTACTATTTTAACCATTTCCGCTCATCCAGGCTTGTAACTAAGAGCATAATTCACCGAGGTAGTTACAGCAACTCCTATCGGGAGCACTGGTCATGCACCCGACAAAAATTACAGAAGTACTGGCACCACAAACTTAAAGTTTTTGAGCCTATGTTTTGACACGTATATCCAAACTTAGCCTCGGGGGCTACTCCTATCAGGAGCACTGACGCGCACCTAATAAAGAAAGACAATGGAAACATTCATTGACAGATACTCCTACCGATAGTAGTTGCAAAAAAAGAAAAGATCTTCAGCCGCTACAAATCAAAAAACTCTCGGACCGCACTCGACGCGACAAAAATCCGAATGCCATGTTCATAAACATGAAGATAAGACCCCAGGATTCATTCTGTGTGGCCTGGTAATCGCACAAGAATGCGCTCTGCCAGTAAAATATCTGTATCAACGATACGATGAAAAATCCCGACGGATGCGTTGGGTACCCGATAAAAATAGAAAACTGGAATTCAGTATTCATTAAGACCTCAGTGGCTCGAACTGAATTACTCCAGTAGCAAATTCTGGATTCAAGCCCGGGGACTTGAATTTGATGTAGGACAACCTTGTTTTTGCCCAGGAGCAATTAACTGATTCCTGATCCGTCGGAAGCATCAGGCTCGTTGTACCAAATCCCTACAAAACACAAAAAGTGATAAAAATAAAGGAAAAGAAACTTTGAGACTCAACCTGAAACTACGGTTCAAGTAGAGTCTCGAGGGCTACTGACATGGGTATGATTACTCAGGTGACTATGGTTCGCTACCCTATATTGGGTAAAAGGCTCACAGCCCGTGAAGGTTTTACATGATAGCCCAAGGAAGCAACCGACAAAGACGTTGATTGTACTAGGAAAGAGACTATGAACCGACATTATGTTGGTATTGTAATTATGCGTGTATGAAACCTATCCGCATATAGCTTTGAGACCCGGCCTATTATATATAGGATGGGAGAAGCCCAAGCGAGGGTACTGAAATCTAGAGGACAACTTGTAATAGTGCGATTACTCAATATTCAGGTGACTTTGATTCCGTTGTTTCCCTGAACATCCGACGAAATCCCCAGCGTTCTCTTTTTCGTGAAACCCCAAGTCCATCACCATGGGCATTTCCGAGGTTACCCCTTGTCAGGGAGAGACAAAGATAAAAAGCCAATTGATGGGATGAGATATGGGAGAGAGATCTCCCTTCTTATATAGGGTAAAAGGGAGCACCCCATCCCTCAAAGTCTCGGGGTGCGACTAAACAAGAGGGAGGAGGGAGGGTTGCCGCCTATGGTGAGGATGGGCCCCACCACAAGCGCCATGGACCTTTGGGGTTGCGGCCCCCTCATGGGCCATTTCCCCTCTAGTAAAGGCCCATGTAGGTGGGTTACCCTTTTAAATAAATAAATAAATATATTTAATGATTAATTCTACGAGTTAATATTAAATACATATTATTAATTTCTTTCATTTCTAAACACCTTTCGAACCCCTCCGAACAACTTTGGTTTCTATCCGGAACATTTCCGCTATCATCCCGAAATAATTCCGGTGTTCTCTCTCTTTTCTCCTACGACCTCGAATCAATCCCTAAGCATCATCTACCATTAAGCGTGACACCCTATGGTTCGGGAATGTGCAGACATGATCGAGACATCTCTCCGATCAATGACCAACAATGGTGTGTGGGAACTCATGATGCCCCCATGCATTCAAAGAATTTAACTTGATCGCTTGAACCTTGAACATCGAGTTTCATTCTCTTTGCTCTACGATACCTGGTTTCTCCAAGATCTGATCTCCGGTATCAACATACCTAGTTCGACCTTGTTATCGACAGACACATTTACTCGTTCCCATGATATTACATTCGCATGACCTACTCACATGTTTGCAAACTTGTAAATGTAATCTCACCGAGTGGGCCCATGGTATCTAACCATCACTCGGACATGCAAATCCTGATATTGATGCATACGCCTCAACATACCCCTCTAGAATACCAAACTTACACCTTTATGATCACCTTGTTACAGTGTGACGGTTGATTCAATCTAAGCAACCTCTGGTGGCAGTGATTAAATATGATATCACAGTCAAAGGAGTGAGTTACTACACCTTACTAGATGTCGCAATGTTGAACTTTGTGACTTAATCACATTGTAATACCACGATTGAGTGTGTGTCCATCACATCATTCAACTAATAAAGTGACCTTGTTGTAAATTGACATAAATGTACCATGATTGGGAAATCTCGATCATCGATTGCCCAACGAGCTAGTCATCTAGAGGATACTAGGGACTTTGGTTTATTTACATACCACAAGTCTATTAATGTTTCCGCTTAACACAACTATAGCATGGTATAAAAATATCATGAACTAATGAGATATGACAATAAAACACTTTTATTATTTTCCTCTAGGGAATATCTCCTTCAGGGGTGGCCGGCCGATGCAGCCGCTGGTGCATCCACATCAAAGGGCTTGCTATTGTTGAGCTCAAACCGGACTTTATCCCATTTCTTGCAAGTCTTAATTTTGTTAAAGACATCCATAAAAGGGAAGTCCTTCTCTCCATTGTTGGCCTTGTACAAAACCATGATGACCTTTAATAGAAAAACACACAAGCATCAAAGAAGTGAACATTGCAAAACAAAGGAAGAAGTTGAGTAGGTTCCTCACTTCATCGGCTTGATTTTAGGCGGACGTTTTTCTATTGCGGATGGTGTCCACGGTGGCATGGAAGAAGTTGCAAGCCTTTTGAATCGTATCCTGATACGTCCAAAACGTATCTACTTTCCTGAACACTTTTGATGTTGTTTCTCCTCTATACTTGTGTGATTTGGATGCAACTAATGCGAACTAACACTGTTTTCAGCAGAATTGCCTTGGTGTCTAATTTTTGTGCAGAAAATCAACTATCAGGAAAAATTCCGGAAAATATGCCAAAAATCCTATTTCACCCGAAGACTCCAGGAGCCAGAATACGAGACGGAGAGGAGCCCTGGGTTGGCCACACCACCTGGTGGCGCGGGCCAGGCCAGGCTGCACCAGGGGGTGGTGTGGGTCCCCAGGCACCCCCTCGGCCTCTCTCTTCGCCTATAAGGAGCCTTCTGACCTAAAAACTTCGGGGGGTTCGACGTTTTTCCAGAAGGAGTTCCGCTCCGCCGCCACCACCAGATTCCATGAAACAGCACCAGAAACTCCGTTCTGGCACCCTGCCGGGACAGGGAATTGGAGGAGATAATCGCCATCATCATCACCATTGCTTCTCCATTGACCATCCATGTTTCCCCCATCTATGAGTGAGTAATCCCCTGTTGTAGGCTATGGGGATGGTAGGGATTGGATGAGATCGTTCATGTAATGGCATCAGATTGTTAGGGCATAGTGCCTAGTATCTTTTATTAGTGCTTTATGACTTTGTTGCGACTTGTTGTGCTTAATGCTTGTCACTAGGGCCCGAGTGCCATGATTTCAGATCTGAACTTATTATTGATTCATCATGATAGTATTGTTTTGGGTCTTATCTACAAGTTGTATACACACATCGTTGTCCGGAACCTATAGTCCCGAAGTGACAGAAAACGGGGTAGCCGGAAGGGAAAGGCTTTGATGTGAGGATCACGTGTGTTCACGGAGTGTTAATGCTTTGCTCTGGTGCTTTATTAAAAGGAGCACCTTAATTGCCAGTAGTTCCCTAGAGGCCCCGCTGCAAACGGGCTGGCAGGACAAAAGATGTTGTGCAAGTTCTCATTGCGAGCACGTATGACTATATATGGAACACATGCCTAGGATTGTCTAGTACTTGGATGCTTTATCTTATTTATCTGCAATTGCCCTATGTTCTGATTGCTATGTGAATTGTCTTGTCCATGCAACGCCCGTCCATCCATCCCTATGCCTACCGCACTCGAATCCCACTGTTTATTGCTTTTGTTACTACTGTCTTTGTTTTGCTGCTACTGTTACTTTACTATTCCTACTACAAAACTGTTGCTACTGACAAACTGTTGTGAGCAAGATTGTTTCCAGGTGCAGCTGAATTGACAACTCAGTTGTTAAGGCTGATAAGTATTCTTTGGCTCCCCTTGTGTCAAATCAATAAATTGGGTTTCACTTCCCTCGAAAATACTGCGATACACCCCCTATACTTGTGGGTCATCAAGACTATTTTTTGGCGTTGTTGCCGGGGAGCATAGCTTTATTTATCAAGTTCACTTGGATTCTCTATTGTTCGCTCCTTTCCATCTATCATGGGTAAGTCTCGTGATGGCAAGGTTCCTATTTTACCATCCACTACAAGAAGAGGTACGGTTCTGAACACCTCTACTGCTCTTGATTCACCGTCTGTTCTGAGTAAGTTCCTTACACCACCACATACACATGCTACACACACTGCTACTACTGTTGAATCTGAAACTTCTGATGCTTATGATGCTGCTTCTACTGTGCTTGATAAGAGTGGTTCATTAGGTCCTTTCCTAGATGCTACGATTGCTAGAACTATAGTTGGAAATACCGAAACTCCTAATGAAGACACTGCCACACCTGTTAGCTCACCTGAGTCTAGTGAGAGTTATGATGCTGAAGAAGATTATGTTGAGATGACTGATAAGTTTATTGAAGAATGTAGGAACACCCATGATAGGAGCGCCGCTAAGAATCTCCTTGAGAGGTGTACTATTAGACCCAAATTATCTCCTGCTGCTAAGTTTGCTGCTTCTCCCATAAATATTATAGATGAAGATTATGATTTCTCTCTCGATCTATCCTACATAGCTATTGTCGAGAAAGAACATTTTGGCGGGACTAAGAATAAAGTGCGGTAGCACATATGAATGAACTTTCTATCATGAGTGGCTTGTTTTCTGATGATATTAAAATGCGTACTTACTTTGTTGCTAAGATTTTCCCTTTTTCACTGAAAGGAGAAGATAAAACTTGGTTTGGTAATTTACCTCCTGGATCTATTGATAGCCCTGAGTGCTTGTTTAATACTTTCCTGCAGAAATATTTTCCTCCTAGTGCTAGACATGCTGTTTTGCAGGAACTTTTTGATTTTAAACAGGGAGAAAAAGAGGTATTGCCCGAATCTTGGGCAAGGTTTTGTGCTTTGATTCATGCATAGGCTGGAAGTCCATTACCTAAGAATGAACTACTTGATATATTTTATAATGGACTAACCGAAGAATCTAGGACATACCTAGATAGTTGTGCTGATTGTGTTTTTAGGAATAGGACTCCTAAGGAAGATGAGGAATTAATGGCTAAAATAAGCAAGAATTATGAAGATTGGACTCCTCCTAAACAAGCTATACCTGAAGTAAATGTACTTGAACCATCTATTCTGGTGCCTATTCCAACATCAAAGAAGAGGGGAGTTATTGAATTAAATGATGAAGTGATGAAGGAAGCTAAGAAATGTCTTAAGGAGAAGGGAATTAAAGCTGCAGATGTCAAGAATTTACCTCCTATAGAAGAATTATGTAAGCCTATTCCCTATTCACCCACTATTGAGGTACACTCTCTCCAACACTTTGATGAAGGTGATATCCCTTACTCTAAACCTCCTGATAAATGCTTAGAAGAATTTGATATCTTTATTGTTAAGCAAGATAACTTTAATAAAAGGGTGCAAAATCATCTAATGGAAAACACTAGAGCTATTGTTGAGTTGAAAGATATTGTGGAAAGAACCTCCAATGATGTTAAAATGATTGTTAAACACTTTCAAATGGTTCAAACTCAAATAGATCAACTTGTTAAAGTGCGAAACGACTTGCTAGTTAATGCTTCTAAAGAAAAACATGCTTATGAAATTAGAACTAGAAGTGGTGCTGCTACCTAGGATCCTCTATATCCTGAGGGGCATCCCAAAAGAATTGAGCAGGATTCTCAACAAGCTGAAAATAGTGGTTCTACTCGTAAGGAAAGGAAAAAGAAACATAAAACTGTTGTAGAACCCTCTGAACCTGCTATAGATCCTAATAGTATATCTATCTCTGATGCTGAAACTGAAAGTGGTAATGAAGAAAATGAAGTGCCTAATGAAGAAAAAGTTGAAAAAGAACCTGAAAACCACACTAAGAATACTAAATACACTAAAGAAGATTTTATTGCTAAGAAACATGGTAGTGAAAGAGAACCTTGGGTCCAAAAACCTATGCCTTTCCCTGATAAGAAACACAAGTCAAAAGAAGATGAACACTATAATAAGTTTTGTGAGTGGATGAAGCCCTTATTCTTGCAAATTCCTTTGACCGATGCTATTAAATTGCCTCCTTACTCAAAGTATATGAAGGACATTGTCTTGAATAAAAGGAAGATCCCTAATGAAGAAATCTCTACTTTGCTGGCTAATTATTCCTTCAATGGTAAGGTTCCTAAGAAACTTGGAGACCCAGGGATTCTAACTATCCCTTTCTCTATTAAGAACAGTTATGTTAGAACTGCTTTGTGTGATTTGGGAGCTGGAGTTAGTGTTATGCCTTTCTCTCTATAAGAGGCTTCAACTTGAAAAATTAATACCAACTGATATATCTTTGCAAATGGTTGATAAGTCTACCACTATTCCTGTGGGTATATGTGAGGATGTACCTATCCAGGTGGCTCATAATTGCTTGATATTAACTGATTTTGTTGTGCTTGAAATGCCTGAAGATGATAATATGTCTATTATTCTTGGGAGACCTTTTCTTAATACTGCAGGAGCTGTTATTAATTGTAATCAAGGAAAGGTGACCTTCAATGTTAATGACAAGGAACATACTGTCTATTTCCCCAAGAAGATTGAAAGGACTTATGGTTTAAATTCAATTGAACATGTTGAAGGCATTCAAGTTGGAGAAATATATTGTCCCATACCAAAAGAAAATTTTGAAACTATTATGATTGGGACCATTGCTATCAAGGTTGAGGTAACATAATCATTAGTGGATCTCATATGCAATTGTTTTGGTAGCAAGACTTGATCAACCTTGCTAACAAAAGGATTCCATTGAACAAAACAATGTTTTCATTATGATTATCCTCGTTTATTTCTATCCTTTGCATTTTAGTTTTTGCTTTCGTTTAGTTTTCTTTGTGTTATTAGTTGTTTGCATGCTAGAACTTCTGTAGTTCTAGCCTTGTTTTTGTCCTTGCATCATGTTTCCATAAAAAAATATGTCTGTCAGAAAAATCATTCTTCTATTTCTGAAAAATGCCCAAAAATAAAGTGTCTCGAAAAATTCCAGAAAATTCATATTAAATTTTTACGTGAAAAAAGGGGCAGAGGAGTACCTGGTAGGTACCAGGGGGCCCACCAGGCAGGCACACCACATGGTGGCGCAGCCAGACCTGGGTGGCGCCATGCCCTGGTGTGGGCCACCCCTGGCCCCCCACTACCTCTCTCTCCTGCCACTTTCTTCTCTCTCCCGAGTAAGCTCCAGTTCATAGCTCGAAATCATGCTCTCTCTGTGCTTGCCCTCGATTTCTTCGATCTCTTTGCTCATCCCATCTTTCTTGCTAAAATTTGGAGCAATTGTTCCTTAGTATGTGACTCCTCCCCTTGTCCAAGTAGATTTGTGTTTAGTGGATTGTATGTTGAGTATTTTGCTGCTGTAGGTGACTGGTTTTGAGGGCTTGTAAGCTTGTTTGATGCTTAGAGATATAGTTTTGATGCATGTTTAAGCCTCTTGCTAGTCCCTGTGAGTAGAATCCTTCATTATATTTACTTTGCAATCACTTGTTTAATAGGTGTTTAAATTTCAGATTACCAAGCATGAACAACCACACTTTTGGAGAGATATTTGAGAGTGATGCACCTAGGAGGTCAAGGCCCTCAAGAACAGCCTCTCAAGCTAGGCCATCATATAATGAAGACCTCATTGCATCACGTATTGGCAGTGAAAGAGATGATGGGGATGCTCACCCATCCTCTTTTCCTTGTTTTACTTTCTTGCAAGCTGCAGGTATTCTTGATGATTTCTTGCTACTGATTGAGAGGGTTGGCTTGACCTCTTATATGCAAGATGAGAGTGCACAATACGCTATGCTCACCAAAACTTTTGTTGAGAGCTTCTCATTTTCTAACACATCCTATCATTCTACTGTCTCATTTAAGATCTATGATATGCCCTTCACCATGCCTTTGGAGAGATTTTGCAGTATTGTAGGTGTGCGTGTGGTAGGGACCGTGAAGAAAATTCAAGGGCAACCCGCTGATTTGTTGGAGCTTTACCGAGGGGTGACCAATGATGATGACCGCATGGCGCAGCGCGGAAAGATAAGAAATATCCAACTCCCTGCTCTTAGATACTTTGCTTACTATCTTGCCACTAGTGTATTGGGTAGGGAGAACACTAGTAATATCTCCAACTATCACTTAGCTTTCCTTGCTGTTGTGCTCAACAATGATACTCGGTACAATCTTGGCTCTCTTATTGATCGCCGCCTAGCTGCTAGGGGGCCTATCTATGGGGGCATCATTGCCTCGCGTGTGGTCAATGCATTAGATATTTCGGTGGCTCCTGATGATGTTATGCTAGCACCACAGAGGCTCGACCTTGTTGCCATGAAAACTCATCACTTTGTCACTGCTACCTCTGATTTGAACAATCTAGTATATAGGATGCTTTTCACTAACGGGGATGAAAGGGAGATCCTTTTGCCCCAGCCTGCTTTGTTCAGTGTTGACAGGAGACCGTGGTCGCGCTCCAAGGAGGAGGTGGACGAGTAGCTTCGCTTGTTGGGTTTCCACGAGCAGCACCAGGAGGATGTGCCTTCCTATGATTATTCCGCACATTACGGAGGGACATACTCTGGCTCGCACCAGGAAGAAGGTACCTCCACGTCGTACCCCGGTGACACTTCATCTTGGCCAGCCTGGGATTGATACCCACTTAGGCCAAAAGCCTAAGCTTGGGGGAGGTACGCCGACACCGCACTCATCTCCATATCATGTTGTGTTGGTTCTTTGTATATTCATGTTTTCGTTCTCTTTCTAGTTTTCGTCCTTCTTTGCTTTTGCTTTCTAAAAACATAAAAAGACCAAAAATATTTTTGTTGTTTCTCTTTGGTTTGCTTCTTCTTTTTTCTTTGGTTTGCTTTTTCCTTTTTGCTTTGTTTGAACTATTTGAAAAAACCCAAAAAGATTTTGCTTTGCTTGTTTTTCTCTTTTGGTTCTTGTTTAAAAATCGAAAACACCAAAAATATTTGTCGTTCTTCTTTGGTTTTTACGAGTTGGCTACAGGGTTTGGCAGTTCTCAGTGGATTATTGGTTTCATATTATTATTCAAGCCACACAAGTGAAGAGCAATAATGAGGATCAATGACAACTTGAGGCATGGTAAGAGGCTGGTAACGAACTCTATTTGTCTTCATTTTTATACATATACTCATCATTGTGAGCTTGCTTAGTCCGTTCATGTAGAGTGTATGTTTTCTTTGAATGCTTAGTAGTTCTTGCTTTCTTGTGATTAGCTCCAGCTCGCTAATAGTTTGTAGAATGTCTCATGAATGTTTGCTTGCATTACTCTATTCATAAATTGGTATGCCACTGTGGTATCCTCCTCTGAATGTTTCATTTGATCGACTTGGCACATGCTCACGCATGCACATGACTGTAATAATCAGTTAAGCCTTGACGAATTATTTTGCCTTGAAGATCTTGAATCATTTTCATGCCATGAGTAGTCTTGTTTTGTTGTAAGCATGATAATGACAGCTATTCCTCTCTTGTTTGTCGCTCCCTTACTTTTGCTAGCCTTCACTTCCACTGAGTGTCTTACTCATGTTTCCAATTCCCTAAGCCAAATATTTCCAAAGTGTCCACCATACCTACCCATTAGCATCACTTGCGACTTCCGTGCATATTCAATATGCCTTGTTTTCTTCCGAATAAAATGTTTGCTTGTTATGAGAAAGTTAGTTAGTAAATCTCTCACGAACTTGATGGCACACTTTATTTTCTGCACTTAATAAACCTGAACCATTGCGTCCTTCTTTGTTGTGCATATGCTTGCGCTTTATGAGTTGAAGTTAGCAGAACCATGTTTCATGGGGACCGCTTTCAGCGCTTCATAGGTACTTTGTACTTAGTTGATATCATGTTCTTTTGCTTATGGATCCTGACGGTGTGAAATAAAAGTGGAACTTGTAAGATCATGGAGTTTGTATGTATGTTAGAGAAACGCCTGGGCCGCTAGCCTAAGACATGCCTAATCATGGTGGAAACTTGCAGCATAACAATAATGAGCATTCTATGAAGCATCCTCAATAAAAATCTATGCACATAGTAAATAAAAAGATCGCTGAGATGCTCATTGTCTGCTTGCCTTGTATTTTGATTATGGGATAGCTCCCATGTCATGTTCAAGGGGTACCCCGTTGGTGGTTCTCTATGATACGTATATACTTACAATGACAAGAGCTTACTTGTGACTGAAGTTGAGTAGCATGAGGATCGGTCTTCGTAAGTAAGGGGCATGAGACTTCAATTTATAACTTGTCAAGCATATCCTCTTAGTTGTGTCACTTTCACCTTAACCACATTAAAGATGCTTATGATAGGGGCAATGAGAGCTCAAAGCTAACAAGTAACATACTTTCAGCATTTGGAAGCCTTTCAAAATTATTCAAAACCTTTTTCATCTACTTGTTGAGTCTCCACATATTCTTTGAGCACCTTCTTGAGAGCATTAGTTGTCATTTTTTGTGTTTGTTTCATTACTTGATTATTTGTGTTATGACTTTGATGCTTGTATCTTTGATATCTTTACTTCTAGTCATCACTTGAACTTCAGAGGTGTCTTGACATTCATAATCCAAGGCAAGTGAGATACCACTCTATCATACCTTTCTATGAGCATTGTAATGTTGCTTATGTTTGTGCCTCGTGCTACTTATTATTCTTGAGTTGGAATCTCTTCATAGCTTGCAATGACTATTAAGTAGACTCAGTTGCATACTCTTTATTATGAATTGTCTAAGTAGTTGATCACATTGCTGAGATTATTTACATCATGTGAAGCCAATGTGTTCATGAAAGTTCTTTTATCGCACTCAGTTTTCAACTGAATTGCTTGAGTACAAGCAATAAGCTAAGCTTGGGGGGAGTTGATACGTCCAAAACGTATCTACTTTCCTGAACACTTTTGTTGTTGTTTCTCCTCTATACTTGTGTGATTTGGATGCAACTAATGCGAACTAACGCTGTTTTCAGCTGAATTGCCTTGGTGTCTACTTTTTGTGTAGAAAATCAACTATCAGGAAAAATCCCGGAAAATAAGTCAAAAATCCTATTTCACCCGAAGACTCCAGGAGCCATAATACGAGACGGAGAGGAGCCCTGGGGTGGCCACACCACCTGGTGGCGCGGGCCAGGCCAGGCCACGCCAGGGGGTGGTGTGGGCCCCCCAGGCACCCCCTCGGCCTCTCTCTTCGCCTATAAGGAGCCTTCTGACCTAAAAACTTCGGGGGGTTCGACGTTTTTCCAAAAGGAGTTTCGCTCCGCTGCCACCACCAGATTCCACGAAACAGCACCAGAAACTCCGTTGTACCACCCTGCCGGGACGAGGAATTGGAGGAGATCATCGCCATCATCATCACCATCGCTTCTCCATCGACCATCCATGTTTCCCCCATCTATGAGTGAGTAATCCCCCGCTGTAGGCTATGGGGATGGTAGGGATTGGATGAGATCATTCATGTAATGGCATCAGATTGTTAGGGCATAGTGCCTAGTATTTTTTATTAGTGCTTTATGACTTTGTTGCGACTTGTTGTGATTAATGCTTGTCACTAGGGCCTGAGTGCCATGATTTCAGATCTGAACTTAGTATTGATTCAACATGATAGTATTGTTTTGGGTCTTATCTACAAGTTGTATACACACGTCGTTGTCTGGAACCTATGGTCCCGAAGTGACATAAATCGGGGTAGCCGGAAGGGAAAGGCTTTGATGTGAGGATCACGTGTGTTCACGGAGTGTTAATGCTTTGCTCTGGTGCTTTATTAAAAGGAGCACCTTAATTGCCAGTAGTTCTCTAGAGGCCCCGCTGCAAACGGGCTGGCAGGACAAAAGATGTTGTGCAAGTTCTCATTGCGAGCACGTATGACTATATATGGAACACATGCCTAGGATTGTCTAGTACTTGGGTGCTTTATCTTATTTATCTGCAATTGCCCTATGTTCTGATTGCTATGTGAATTGTCTTGTCCATGCAACGCCCGTCCATCCATCCCTATGCCTACCGCACTCGAATCCCACTGTTTACTGCTTTTGTTACTACTGTCTTTGTTTTGCTGCTACTGTTACTTTACTATTCCTACTACAAAATTGTTGCTACTGATAAACTGCTGTGAGCAAGATTGTTTCTAGGTGCAGCTGAATTGACAACTCAGTTATTAAGGCTGATAAGTATTCTTTGGCTCCCCTTGTGTCGAATCAATAAAGTGGGTTTCACTTCCCTCGAAAATACTGCGATACACCCCCTATACTTGTGGGTCATCATATCCCACATATGAGACATGGCATTTTGGTTGCAGATCATGTGGATCTTCGAGTACTCGCCGAAGAGCTTGCGCTCTTTGAATTGGATGTATATTCTTCTCCAATATGATGTGTCGGTCTGGTTGGCACCGGTGATAGGATCAATGCTCATAGCCTTCCAAGGGTCGCCCAAGCATTGGTCCTCTACCATCTTCCACCGGATCCCCATGCCATCGACGCGCTTCTTCTTCTTCTTTAGCTCGCCCTTGTCATCAAGCTCGACCACTTCTTCTTCCTCATCCACCTCTCCCTACCCATCTTCATCCTCATACTCTTACTCGTACACATCTTCATCGACATTCTCACCCCTGGCATAGTAGCCACCCTTGCCATGGATCATGGCATTCATGGCGCTCATGGCTTGGCTCTCGTCCATTTAATCGACCACCTCGTGGGCAGCCTGCCTGCCAAACAGATTTTGAACAGACTAGGAGGTCACTGTGCCAGCCATGTTGAACGACAATGCCCCTTGTGCATGGTCGGTGAACCATCATGGGAGAACTGGTTGAGGTCGATGTGGGCATTGTCAGTGTCGATGGCGACGATGGGCGAGAAAACTCCTGCACCGTCGACCAGGTGGAAAAGCTTGTTCTCGCTGATCTCAGAAGAAGAAAACCGAGATGGCGGACTCGACGACAGCCGAAGGCTACCACTGTCCTCGAAGAGGCATGCCGTCGACGACGAGGTACTATGGCGGGCATTGCTGCTCCCTTGCATGCCACCGGCTTGGCTTTGGATGTACATCATCACCGACTCCTCATGCATCGCCTCTTTCTCCCTCTCTAGGGCGTGGTGACCATTACGGTCGGCGGTGAGTACCACCCTAAAATTCAAGATATTCTACCACTATGTCGCCGAAATGTCGTGCGACTTCATGGTGAGGCGCTTCTTGCGCGGCTTTTGGAGCTTCGGCGATGGGGTGGCGGTGACAACATCAAGAGGCCAGAATGAGCAGGAAGAAGGAGCGGTTGAGCAGGAGCAGGAGAGGGGAAATGGCGGGAGGAAAAATGGAATTGGAATGTAGTGGACGGCTTGTGTGGCTGACGGGGGGCTAGCACTGGCTTTTCCAGTGTGGCGCATGTTGCCGCACATTACCGGTCCAACACTTGGTTGCTAGAAGTGGTTGGGGACTTTTGTTTTTTTCCCTCTGCTCGGCACCGGGTTTGGGTCTCGGTACGCGGACTAAGGTGCCGGTGGTCGACTTCTCGCTAGCGTGGTGTCAATGACCAAGGTGTTGATTCAGCTGATGGGCCGGAAGAAAGGGAGAAGATGGACCCAGGACGGCCCCAGAGGAAAGTAGGGCTTCTAGCTTGGCTGAGGAAGGACTACTGGCTACCGACTACTGGGGCTACTTAAGGATAAGTGAAAAAAGGAAGGCGCAGGCGATGGACAAGGCATATTAGCGATCCTTACTTGTTCTGCAATTCTCATTCTCTTGTAACTATGATACAGATGTGAGGGTGGTTGGGTGGATCATTGATGACCCACAAGTATAGGGGGTGTATCGCAGTATTTTCGAGGGAAGTGAAAACCAATTTATTGATTCGACACAAGGGGAGCCAAAGAATATTTATAAGCCTTAACAACTGAGTTGTCAATTCAGCTCCACCTGGAAACAATCTTGCTCATAGCAGTTTATCAGTAGCAACAGTTTTGTAGTAGGAATAGTAAAGTAACAGCAGTAGTAAAGCAAAGACAGTAGTAACAAAAGCAGTAAACAGTGGGATTCGAGTGCGGTAGGCATAGGGATGGATGGACGGGCGTTGCATGGACAAGACAATTCACATAGCAATCAGAACATAGGGCAATTGCAAATAAATAAGATAAAGCATCCAAGTACTAGACAATCCTAGGCATGTGTTCCATATATAGTCATACGTGCTCGCAATGAGAACTTGCACAACATCTTTTGTCCTGCCAGCCCGTTTGCAGCGGGGCCTCAAGGGAACTACTGGCAATTAAGGTGCTCCTTTTAATAGAGCACCGGAGCAAAGCATTAACACTCCATGAACACATGTGATCCTCACATCAAAGCCATTCCCTTCCGGTTATCCCGATTTCTGTCACTTCGGGGCCATAGGTTCTGGACAACAACGTGTGTATACAACTTGCAGATAAGACCAAAAACAATACTATCATAATGAATCAATAACATGTTAAGATCTGAAATCATGGCACTCGGGCCCTAGTGACAAGCATTAAGCACAACAAGTCGCAACAAAGTCATAAAGCACTAATAAAAGATACTAGGCACCATGCCCTAACAATCTGATGCCATTACATGAACGATCTCATCCAATCCCTACCATCCCCATAGCCTACAGCGGGGGATTACTCACTCATAGATGGGGGAAACATGGACGGTCGATGGAGAAGCGATGGTGATGATGATGGTGATGATCTCCTCCAATTCCCCATCCCGGCAGGGTGCCAGAACGGAGTTTCTGGTACTGTTTCATGGAATCTGGTGGTGGCGGCGGAGCGGAACTCCTTCTGGAAAAACGTCGAACCCCCCGGAGTTTTTAGGTCAGAAGGCTTCTTATAGGCGAAGAGGGAGACCAGGGGGTGCCTGGGGCCACCACACCATGCCCTGGCGCGGCCAGGCCTAGCCCGCGCCTGGGGGGTGTGGCCAGCCCCTGGCCCTCCTCCGTCTCGTATTCTGGCTCCTGGAGTCTTCTGGAAAAATAGGCACTTTGGCTTTTGTCCCATCCAATTCCGAGAATATTCATTTTCTGAGTTTCCTGGAACCAAAAACAGCAGAAAACAGGCAGCTGGCACTATGGCTCTTATTAATAGGTTAGTCCAAGAAATCATATGAAAAGTACTCCAAAGTGTGGACAAAACACAAGAAAGTGGATAAAACCAAGCATGGAACATAAAAAATTATAGATACATTTGCAATGTATCAACATCCCCAAGCTTAACTCCTGCTCGTCCTTGAGTAGGTAAGTGATAAAAAGAAAGAATGATTTTTGAGGTGACATGCACCATCATAAAATTGATCAAAGTATTTGTAAGACATTCAAAACTGGGATCATAGTACTTCAATCATAACATGAAAGACAAAGTTCTAACAATAAGACATAGCAGCTATGATGCAACATGAAAAGGCACAAACAAAAGATTCATGAATAATAATGCTTTGCAAGACGTTTGTTTGTTTCACATAAAGAAAACATAGCATAGTGGCATTCAGCTCGTCCCTCATAGAGTAGCAAACATAAATGCAAAGGACACCTTCAAAGTTTACAAGAATGACTAGATACAAATAGTTTAAAACAAGCAATATCAAGGTATGCATCAATCAACAAGTCTTGGGACAATGCACATAGAACTAAGAATGGCCACTATGCTCTCAAGAAAGTGCTCATAGAATGTGTGAAGACTCAACAAGGAAATGAACAAGTTTTGAAAAGTTTGAAAGGCTTCTAAATGCTGAAAGTATGGTACTCATTAGCTTTGAGCTCTCATTCCCCTATCATAAGCATCTTTAATGTGGTTAAGGTGAAAGTGAGGTCCAATCTGAGTTATATGCTTGACAGACTATAAACTGAAAATCCCAAGTCCCTTGAGTACGAGGGCCGCTCCTCATGCTACTCAACTTTAGTTACCGGTAAGTTCTTGTCATCGTAAGTATGTGCGTATCATAGAGAACCGCCAATGGGGTACCCCATGCCTGATGATACGGAAGAATCCCCATATCAAAATGACAAGGCAAGCAGACAATGAGTATCTCAGCAATCTTCTTATTTACCATGGGAAAATGGTGCTTTTTTCTCTCTTTCCTCTTTTCATAAATCTCTTTTTTTTCTTTTTCTCAATAGCTATCTCTCTCTTTTTTTATAAGAAGAATGCTTCATATATATCATTATGGTTACGCTGCAGGTTTGCATCATGTCAGCATGGATTAGACCAGTGGCCCATGCGTTTATCTAACACACATACATAACTCCATGGACTTACAAGCTCCCCTTTTATTTCACACCGATGACATCCGCAAACAAAAGAGCAAGGTATCAAATGGGTATATATTTACAAGTGTTGAAAGCGTTCCCCGTGACAGCACGGTTCTGCGAATCCCCAGCCTATAATTTGCAAGCATATAACTTTCATGGAGAGTTCACAATGGTTTAGGTTTATTAAGTGCAGGAAATAAAGTGTGCCATCAAGTTCGTGAGAGCTTTACTAACTAACTTTCTCATATCAAGCAAACATTTTATTCGGAAGAAAACAAGGCATATTGAATATGCACGGAAGTAGCAAATGATGCTAATAGGTAGGTATGGTGGACACTTTGGCAATATTTGGTTTAAGGGAGTTGGAAACTTGAGTAAAACATACTCAGTGTAAGTGAAGGCTAGCAATAGTAAGGGAGCGACAAACGAGAGATCAATAATGGCCATAATCATGCAGAGCGACAAAACATCATTGATCAAAGCATAAAGTGATACTACAAGTTTAAAACTAAAGGATCATAAAGGCTTAAGGTGACTTGAGATAGTCATAACATGGTGTGAGCATGTGCCAAGTCAACCCAAATAAAGCATCAAAGGAGAATACCACTATACTATGCTTTAATATGCTAAAACAACACATGATTCATCCAAGGCACATTAAGCAATCTCAATTGTTTATAACAAGTCATGCTACAACAAAGAATACTAAGAATAAAGCCAAAACAATATAAAGCATGGAATGACAAAGCATAGGCCACAGTCAAAAACAAGCTCTCTTTACCACTTAAGCATGAGCTTTCCTACTCTTTTCCAATCCAAACCAAACTATTTGAAAACCAATGTATGAAAGAGGGGGTCCAACCAATTTATTCAGCAAACTAAGCAAACCAAAGCAAATGAAAAACCAAAACGAAAATGAAAAAGAAGACGCTCCAAGAACAACACAACTGTGCATGAAACAATAAAAATGAAGCGTTTGGAAGAAACCTGAGATTTTTATTGATGAAGAAGGGGATGCCTTGGGCATCCCCAAGCTTTGACGCTTGTACTTCTTGGATATTTCTTGGGGTGACATATGTGGCATCCCCAAGCTTGAGCTTTAGTCCATCCTTCATCTCATTACTCATTCCTTCCATACACCTGAAAATTTTCCTTCATACAAAACTTCACACAATCTTTATTAGCAACATTAGTGCACTCAAGATAAATAAGTCTTAAAGTTCAGTTCCAACAACAATAAACTTCCATTAGAACACTATATACTGTAGCACTTCCCTCAAAAAGCTCAATTCCCCAAAAGAACTCAAAAAGGAACCAACAAGAAGCAAATGCAGAAAATGGCAGAAATCTGTCAAAATAGATCAGCAGGTAAAGACGAATTTTTTCGAAGACCTTCTGTTGCTCAAATCAAAAAGTGTTGAACTAACGAAAGTTAGATAGCAACCTGGGACAGAAGCAGAAAAATTCACGCCTCAAAAAGATGTTCAGAGATTTTACACTAATTTTTATGGTGAAGCACAGAAATCTGTTTCGGTACAGCAACTTTCCCAATCATTACTTCTCTCTCATTAGAGGTTACTCTTGGCACAAAAAGCAAATAAAAAGTATAAAGAGCGGTTATTACTGAGGTAATAACTTCCAAGACTCAACTAAAACTTTTGAGTTATCTTCCAATAAGTACTTTTCTTTAACGCCTTTAAGTTAGGCAAAAGCAAAAACTGAAAATGGATAAAATAGAAGTAAGCGGAGATAATCATAGTGAAAACATTGTTTTGTTCAATGAAATCCTTTTGTTAACAAGGTTGATCAGGTCTTGTTACCAAAACAATTTCATATGAGACAAGACTTTGTATTCCACTAATGATTATGTTACCTCAACCTTGATAGCAAAGGTCCCAATCATAATAGTTTCAAATTTTTCTCTTGGTATGGGACAATATATTTCTCCAACTTGAATGCCTTCAACATGTTCAATTGAATTCAAACCATAAGTCCTTTCAATCTTCTTGGGGAAATAGATAGTATGTTCCTTGTCATTGACATTGAAGGTCATCTTCCCTTGATTACAATTAATAACAGCTCCTGCAGTATTTAAGAAAAGGTCTCCCAAGAATAGTAGACATATTATCATCTTCAGGCATAAAAGTTTAAGAGGATGCTCTCATAAGAAATATGAGTTGAAGTAAAAGAGAGCATCAAGAAGCAAATTCAAAACACAATTAAGTCTAACCCACTTCCTATGCATAGGAATCGTGTATGCAAATAAGTTCACAAAGAACAAAGTGACAAGCATAGGAAGAATAAACAAGAGTAACTTCAAAACTTTCGGCACATAGAGAGGTGTTTCAATACCATGAAAACTTCTACAACCATATTTTCCTCTCTCATAATAATTTTCAGTAGCCTCATGAATAAAATCAACAATATAACTATCACATAAAGCATGCTCTTCATGATCTACAATCACTAGAGATTTATCATAAACATTTTCAAAAGAATCCTCAGAAACATAACATTCATCCTCCTTTAGTAAGCATGGAGGACAATCAAATAATGTAAGGGATAAAGAGTTAATCTCATTAGAAGGTAGGCATGGGTAGCTAATCCATTCTTCCTCCTTTTGTTCATCACTCTCCTCCTCTTTTTCATCTAATGAGATTTTAGGTTCATCAATTTCTTCTTCCATAGGATCCTGCAAGGCATTAGTCTCTTCCATTTGTGAAAAGCATCTATTAAAATATTCAAGAATATAGCCATTTTCATCCTTGTAATTATCAAAGCAAAATTTAAGTATACCATAAACCTCATACTTATAAGGTGAATCATCAATATTTTCAAGCAAACTAGCAAGTTCAAAAGCACCCTTCCAAGCAATAAATTCTTCAATTTGTTCCGCATCATAAAAGTCATAAATTCCTTTAGCATAGGAAGATATGGTATCATTATCAGTATACTCACATTGAAAAGGGAGGTGTTTATACCTCTTTCTGCAACGAGATTTATCAAGGCAATAAGTAACATTATAAGTAGAGCACACGTTTTTAGCAATGGTATACAATTTATCAATTTGTTCCCATAAGTGTTTCCCTTTTTGTGACAAGAGGTGTTCCTTATAATAATATTTTTGATCTTCCGTGAACCCACCTTGCCAATAAGCTTTAGTTTCAAAGAAACCAACCATTGACAACAAGCATGATAAGACAAGACAATAACAGACCAACGAAAATAACAACTAGAGTAGGAACTAATTTTTTTTGTATTTTTGATAAAGAAATAAGCAAACAAGGAGAAAATAAACTTAGCTTGAACAATAGTGAATCCAAGTGGACTTGATAAATAAAGCTATGCTCCCCGGCAACGGCGCCAGAAAATAGTCTTGATGACCCACAAGTATAGGAGGTGTATCGCAGTATTTTCGAGGGAAGTGAAACCCAATTTATTGATTCGACACAAGGGGAGCCAAAGAATATTTATAAGCCTTAACAACTAAGTTGTCAATTCAGCTGCACCTGGAAACAATCTTGCTCATAGCAGTTTATCAGTAGCAACAGTTTTGTAGTAGGAATAGTAAAGTAACAGCAGTAGTAAAGCAAAGACAGTAGTAACAAAAGCAGTAAACAGTGGGATTCGAGTGCGGTAGGCATAGGGATGGATGGAAGGGCGTTGCATGGACAAGACAATTCACATAGCAATCAGAACATAGGGCAATTGCAAATAAATAAGATAAAGCATCCAAGTACTAGACAATCCTAGGCATGTGTTCCATATATAGTCATACGTGCTCGCAATGAGAACTTGCACAACATCTTTTGTCCTGCCAGCCCGTTTGCAGCGGGGCCTCAAGGGAACTACTGGCAATTAAGGTGCTCCTTTTAATAGAGCACCGGAGCAAAGCATTAACACTCCATGAACACATGTGATCCTCACATCAAAGCCATTCCCTTCCGGTTATCCCGATTTCTGTCACTTCGGGGCCATAGGTTCCGGACAACAACGTGTGTATACAACTTGCAGATAAGACCAAAAACAATACTATCATAATGAATCAATAACATGTTCAGATCTGGAATCATGGCACTCGGGCCCTAGTGACAAGCATTAAGCACAACAAGTCGCAACAAAGTCATAAAGCACTAATAAAAGATACTAGGCACCATGCCCTAACAGTCTGATGCCATTACATGAACGATCTCATCCAATCCATACCATCCCCATAGCCTACAGCGGGGGATTACTCACTCATAGATGGGGGAAACATGGATGGTCGATGGAGAAGCGATGGTGATGATGATGGCGATGATCTCCTCCAATTCCCCGTCCCGGCAGGGTGCCAGAACGGAGTTTCTGGTGCTGTTTCGTGGAATCTGGTGGTGGCGGTAGAGCGGAACTCCTTCTGGAAAAATGTCGAACCCCCCGGAGTTTTTAGGTCAGAAGGCTTCTTATAGGCGAAGAGGGAGACGAGGGGGTGCCTGGGGCCACCACACCATGCCTTGGCGTGGCCAGGCCCAGCCCGCGCCTGGGGGGGTGTGGCCAGTCCCTGGCCCTCCTCCGTCTTGTATTCTGGCTCCTGGAGTCTTCTAGAAAAATAGGCATTTTGGCTTTTGTCCCGTCCAATTCCAAGAATATTCATTTTTCTAACTTTCCTAGAACCAAAAACAGCAGAAAATAGGCAGCTAGCACTGTGGCTCTTGTTAATAGGTTAGTCCAAGAAATCATATGAAAAGTACTCCAAAGTGTGAATAAAACACAAGAAAGTGGATAAAACCAAGCATGGAACATCAAAAATTATATATACATTTGCAATGTATCAATCATCTGAGCTAAACAATTCCTAGATCTAGTTCTCTTCTCGCTAATTAGTTCATCATTGCATTGCTCCTTCGATTCAGAGATTAGACCATTACAATTGGTATCCTAGAGCCTCTGTCCTGGCGCTTCCGCATCACAACCATGACACACGATTTCACCAAGCTCGTCGGCTACAAGTAATGAAGGATTTGACTCCAAAAGGGCGGCAGATCTTCGATCTGCTGAAGGAATCGGCCAAGGAATCGGTGGAAGAGCGTGTCCATGCGTATCGGACATCATCAACTCAAGCAATGAAGGAACTCATCACGGACAACGACACCAAGTTCACGGTGCTCCACTCCAAGGTCGACTCGGCCATGCTGGAGATCCACCACGCGCTAGATTGGTTGGGCATCGGGCCGTCTTCGGCTGTGTCTCCTGCTGTAGCAACGATAGCAGGGCAGCGTGCCACGTCTGATGACTCTGAAGGCCCCGGTGGGAACCACACGGAAAATCACGTCCGGAGGCAGGGAACTTACATCCCTCCTCCGGCAAGAGGTTTGTGTGACGTTAATCTCTTCCAGTTCCTTCAAAATTCAACGAGGATCTATTTGCTGAATGTTCTGACCACTTTACTCCTAGTCCACGTGTGGAATTTCCACGGTTCTATGGTACTCACCCACGTCTCTGGCAAACTCGTTGCGAGGAATATTTTGCGCTCTGGGGGACTCCTAGTTCATTGTGGATTTCGTATGCATTGGCCCAGTTTTAAGGAGCAGCAACTAAGTGGCTCGAATCATTCAAGCACCAGTCACCGACTGCAGATTGGGCAAAATTTTGCATTGCTTTGCAGGCCAGATTTGGGAGGAATCAGCATGCTTCTCTATTAAGGAAGATGTTCCACATCTATCAGAATACTACCGTATAAGCTTATGTGGAGGAATTCTCTCAACTGATGGACTAGTTATCTGCATATGGTAAACACCCTGACCCGCTCTACTATGTGACAAGGTTCATGGATGGTCTGAAACCTAATGTCCGATTGATGGTGGCTATACAACTTCCTGAGTCATTAGATATTGCTTATCAATTGGCTTTGTTACATGAAGAATTGGGTGACGGCAGTACACCATTCAAATCTATTCATGATCTGAGAAGAGTTCCCATACCAGCTTATGTTCCTACTAAGGCACCTTTAGACAAAATTCAGAACACTACTCACAGAGCTACTAAAGATAAGTGGGTAGCGCTCAGAAATTTTAGAAGGGCGAAGGGGTTGTGCTACACCTATGGAGAAAAATGGGGCAAGGAGCACAAATGTGGGGGTACTGTTCAGCTTCATGTAGTCCAAGAAATGGTGGAACTATTACAGCAAGAGCGCCAGTTTGAGGATGACTCTGAGTTCCAGGATGCTGCTGCATTTTGTCTTTCTTCTGCAGCTTTGGGGACAAAAACTTCAACTAAATCAATGCAAGTGGATATTACTATTGGTTTTGTATCATATCTGATGTTAATTGACTCAGGTAGCACCCATTCATTCCTCCATTCAAAATTTGCTCCTCAGTTATCTAGAGTTCAAATGATGTCACCTGTGACCGTGATAGTAGCAGATGGCAAATCCATCCAATGTAACATGCACATACCTGCTTGCTCTTGGAATTATGGAGATGAACAATTTCAGTCACACTTCAGGCTTCTCTCTTTGAGACATTATGATGGAATTCTTGGTCTAGATTGGCTGGCATCCTTGGGGCCCATGGGGGTTGATTGGGGACAGAAGTGGATGATAGTCCATCATAAGGGACATTCTGTGACTTTTTGGGGAATTCCATAGCCAGAATTGGGTTGTTCTGTAGTGGAAGTTTATGCCACTGACACCATAGAGATTCCAGTTCCTGTTGAGATTCAGAAAATACTTGATCAATTTGCATCAGTATTTGTAGCTCCCACTGGTATGCCACCCAACAGAAGATATGATCATGCAATTCCCTTAATTCCTGGGGCACAACCGGTTTCTGTCAGACCCTACCATTTTGCTCCTGAATTAAAGGGTGAGATTGAGAAGCAGGTTGCAGAATTGCTGGAACAGGGTGTGATCCAGTACAACAATAGTCCTTTCTCTTCTCCAATAATTCTTGTTAAGAAGAAGGACATGACCTGGAGATTGGTAGTGGACTATAGATATCTCAATGCATTGACAAAAAAGGGAAAATACCCCTTGCCTGTTATAGATGAGTTGTTGGATGAATTGATGGGGGCATGTTGGTTTTCTAAGCTAGACCTCAGGGCTGGTTATCATCAGATTAGATTGGCACCTAGGGAAGAAAGTAAAACTGCCTTCTAGACACACAATGTCCACTTTGAGTTTAAGGTCATGTCATTTGACCTAACTGGAGCTCCTGGCACATTTCAGCGAGCCATGAATGACACCTTGGCACCTGTTTTAAGGAAATGTGTCGTGGTCTTCTTTGATGACATTCTTATATACAGTAAAACTTACTAGGAGCATCTGGCACACGTTAAGCAGGTTCTGGAGATTTTAGTTCACCATCAGTGACAGGTCAAGCTTTCTAAATGTGCTTTTGCCCAACAGGAAATTACATATTTGGGTCATACAATTAGCAGTCAAGGAGTAGCTACTGATAGGTCTAAGATTGCTCCTTTGGTAACTTGGCCTTCCCCTTCTAATGTGAAGCAAGTGGGAAGTTTCTTGGGTATGAGAGGTTATTACATAAAGTTCATTAAGCATATGGTATTATTTGTAAACCTCTTACCAATTTTCTCAAGAAAAGAAATTTGTTCATATGGACTTCTAAAACTGAAAATGCTTTTTAAATCTTGAAGGCTGCTCTCATTTCAGCTCCTGTATGAGCTCTTCCTGATTTTACCAAGACCTTTGTCATAGAAACAGATGCATGTGATGTTGAGGCATAGATGTCGTGGTAATGCAGGATGGTCACCCTTTGGCATATGTCAGCAAGGCTTTGGGCCCTAAGAATCAAACCTTATCTGTGTATGAAAAGGAATATTTAGCTATTTTCCTGGCAATTCAGCAATGGAGGTCTTATCTGCAGGTGAAGGAATTTATTATTCTCACAGACCAGAAGAGTCTCTGCAGTCTGACTGACCAATGTTTGCACACTAATTGGCAGCAGAAAGCTCTCACTAAACTTATGGGATTGCAATACAAGATTATCTACAAGAAAGGTTTAGAGAACAGAGTGGCTGATGCTTTATCTAGAAGACCTGCTGTGGATTTGGAGATTTTGGCAATTTCCACAGTTCAGCCTCTTTGGATTCAGGATATTGTTACAAGCTACATTGGTGATTCCAAGGCTCGGAAGGTGCTGCAACAATTAGCTGTTGACCCGAAATATCTCACCCATTATTCTCCCTACAGGATGGCCTGTTGAATGCAAGAATTGCATCTGGATTGGTACCCAGCCTGAATTACAAGCTCGCATTATCTCAAATTCGATGATTCAGCTGTTGGTGGTCACTCTGGTTTTCCTGTCAAATACAAGCGAATTGTGTCTCTGTTTCGATGGCAAGGCATGAAAAAGCAGATTCAACAATTTGTGGCTACCTGTCAGGTCTGCCAACAAGCTAAGCCTGAGAGAGTGTTATATCCACGCAAATTGCAGCCTTTGCGAGTACCTACACAAGCCTGGCAGACGATCATCATGGATTTTATTCATGGCCTGCCTATATCAGGCAGATTTAATTGTATTTTGGTGATCATCGATTCGTTCAGTAAGTATGAGCATTTTATTCCTACCAGTCATCCTTTTACTGCTAGCAAAAGTGTTGATATCTTTGTGGATCACGTCTATAAGTTACACAGCATGCCTGAGTCTGTGGTGTCTGATAGGGACCCTATTTTTACTAGTACCTTTTGGCAAGGAATTTTCAAAAGGCTGGATACCAAACTTTGCATGAGATCTTCCTACCATCCTCAGTCTGATGGTCAGACAGAGAGAGTAAACCATGCAGTGGAGTGCTACTTGCGTTGCTTCATCAGTGCTCATCCAAAGAATTGGGCAAAGTGGCTTTCATTGTGTGAATTTTGGTATAATACAAATTGGCATTCTTCCACTGGTTCATCTCCCTTTGAAGTGATATATGGACACCCTCCCAGATATTTTGGTCTGCAGCCCTACATCGCCATTGCATCTAAGAGCGTTGATCAATGGTTGCAGAACAGGACCGTCATTTTGGTGTCTGTCAAGCAACATATGGATCGAGCTAAAGTCAAGATGAAAACTCAGGATGATAAAAAACACATTGATAGGGCATTTGAAGTTGGAGACTCGATGTTCTTAAAGTTGCAGCCGTATGTTCAGTCTTCAGTTGCGGACAGAGCAAACCATAAACTGTCTTTCAAGTACTTGGGCCCATACAAGGTCCTAGCTCGTGTTGGGAAAGTTGCATACAAGATCGATTTGCTGGAGGCCTCAAAGATACACCCAGTAGTCCACGTTTCACTGCTCAAACGAGTTTTTCGGCCTAACCAGCAGGTACATAATGTCTTGCATGTTCCTGTTTTCCAATTGCAGTTCCTGTGCAAGTTCTTCGAACTCGATTGGCCAAGCGTGGAAATCGTACAGTGCCTCAAGGGCTTATTCGTTGGGACAGTTCTTCGAACTCGATTAGCCAAGCGTGGAAATCGTACAGTGCCTCAAGGGCTTATCTGTTGGGACAGTGCTTCTCCGGATGCTAAGACATGGGAAGATCTGATGAAGCTTCGACAGTGTTTCCGGCGTGCCCCAGCTTGGGGGCAAGTTGGTTCTGAAGACCTGGGGATTGTCAACGACCAAGGTGCTGATTCCGCTGATGGGCCGGAAGAAAGGGAGAAGATGGACCCAGGACGGCCCAAGAGGAAAGCAGGGCTTCCAGCTTGGCTTAGAAAGGACTACTGGCTACCGACTAACGGGGCTACTTAAGGAGAAGTGCAGAAAGGAAGACGCAGACGGCGAACAAGGCAGATTAGCGATTCTTACTTGTTTCGCAATTCTCGTTCTCTTGTAACTATGTTACAGATGTGAGGGTGGTTGGGTGGATATCTGAGCTAAACAATTTCTAGATATAGTTCTCTTCTCCCTAATTAGTTCATCGTTGTATTGCTCCTTCGATTCAGAGATTATACCCTTACACGTGGCGCCGTGGAGGACCACGTCGCCGAAAGCCATCCGCGCCAATTCCTGGCCGTTTACTCCCCGCGCCCGAATCCAAATTCCGACCCACCCCATTTGGCCTTCTTCCCTCATGCCGCTCCCGTTTCTTCTTCTTCCCCTTTCCACCGCTCATCCGCCCCGTGCTCGCCATGGCGCCCGCCTCGAGGCGCCGCGGCCTTGCGTCAGGCGCGGGATCCTGCGGGTCAGGGCGTCGGGGGAGGCCGCGCCGCCGCCTTCCAGAACCCAGGTAAGCGAGCATCCCCGACCCGACCCGAGCCCGACCCGCCGTCGGGGCTGTACAGGTTTTCTGTTCCCGCCGCGAAGCGATATTCGTATGAAGATTTTAGTAACCTCGCTACGACATTGCGCGAGGGTCACCCGCACCGATATCATGTGCTATGTTGCTGTTGAAACGTCGATCGGGGAATTGTGGACAAGATTGTCAATCTCAGAATCACATTTCCCGTGCCGAAATTGTTTCTCAATCCCCTGAGCGCTTGCAGCACTGCTTCTGCCTTAGCTTTGAGTGTCATTTTTCAGCTTGGACCAGCTTAATTCTCTCTTCAGCTCAGTGAGTTTTGCAGTTAATCTGGTGCATGTTCTGATCTTTGCCCTGCTGACCCCCATCAGTACCTGGAAGTCGATTGATTTCAGCTGCTTAGTTGAAACAAAGCATGCATGGCGCATGTGGGAGTACCCTACACATATTTTTTTATAGAAACAATAGGGTCGTAGACCCTTCGGAGCTCAACAAGGAAAAACAATAAGTCGTTTAGAAAAAAACTATATAATATTTTGAACCTAAAAAAAACAATAATGGGAACATGTCCGGCAGAAGATAAAATGTCAAAATAGGGCCTAGTAGATGCAAGTGTGTGGTTCGTATAATCAGGTAGTTTCTGGCTTCCATTATGCAGAATAACTTGACAGTGGCCCTTTTGGTATAGTTTTACCTGCTTAGTTACTATTATTTCTGTTAGTTTTTCTTTGATCGCCCCTACGTTTAGTGGTATAATTGATTAACATTGCTGATCATGTAGATGATTATGGATAAGATTTCTGGTGGCGATGAAGTTGGCGGTGCTGGTGGGGCTTACTCATATGAGGCGTTGAAAAGATTGGATCGAGTATGCTCTAGTATATGTGAATCTCAAGTAGGTAAGATTCATGTCGTTCAAGCGTTATGAATAACACGGTAGTCTAGATGCTTATCTGATCTTGGCTTCAGCTAAGATGTGAAAAGTGACTAGAGGATGGATATCCTCAGAACTTATCAATTTTATGTGATGTATGAGTCAAAAACGGCAACTTGGTTACTTGAGACCTGTTTGGTTTATTTCATTCTCTAGTGTTATAACCTTCTGACTGAATTATATGTGCATGCAGACTCCAATGTCCCTGAAATTGTTACTCGCGTCCAAGGGCCATTGGTTGATTATGATCTTGGTTCTGACTCAAAGATCTTTGATGTACTAGTGTGTGGAGGCACATTATGTATTTTTATAGCTACTGCTCTCAGTTATAAAGGCCTTCGGGTTGGAATTATCGAAAGAAACATAATCAAAGGGGTAATTCAGCCCTATATGCTATTCCTGAGTTAGCCCAGTTGTGATGTACTGAATTAGATGAAATGTTTACCTATATCTTCTGAATAGAGGGAACAAGAGTGGAATATCTCGAGAAAGGAGCTTATGGAAATTGTGGAAGTTGGCATCCTTTCAGAAGCGGAAGTTGAACAGATAATCACAAGTGATTTCAATCCCGTAAGGTCTTTCAGATAAAATTGACATACACACAGGGAAGTTTATATGGTACTCGGCTAAATTTTTCTGGCTAAGTAACAGAATGTTTATCTTTTAACTTCGCAGAATAGATGTGCATTTGAGAATAAGGGTGAAATTTGGATGGAGAACATTCTTCACCTTGGAATATCGTAAGTTGTCACCTGATTAGCTTTGGCTAGTTTATGTCCTGACAGTTTTGACATATGCAAACAAGGGGACATACATATGATGGAATGGACATTTACCCTGCTTCGATAATTTATGATCTGGGTAGTACTGTACAAGCTAAATACAATGTACTTAGTGTCTAAATTGGTAGCGAGGATGCAAAGGAGTAGTAACCTATACTAGTTTCCATGCTGTTAGATCACCTATTTGTTCCAGTGTGTGTTCCTCATATTACTCATTAAGCCTATAGTATGTTCATAATATTAATGCAGGGATGTCATACAAAGATGACATGTGCTCAAAAGAAAAACAAGCACACAGATACATAAAACCAAGTAAGCTCTTCGTAGAAACACACGATAATGCCAGCTCATATATGATCCCATTCTACCTTTCCAGGCCTGCTAAACTTGTTGAGATCATGAAAGAGCGCTTCATTTCTTCAGGAGGAACAATTTTGGAGGGAAAAAGTTTGTCAAGCATTTCGGTTCATGATGATCTTGCAGTAAGCAGAACATGTTTGTCTCCTTGGCTGTAATAATATAGTTTCAAAGTGAAATATTAAACTGTACAAAGTACTCAACGGAATCAAGGATATGTAAATGTAGTGCTGTATTCTTTTCTTCCACAACAATTTGCATACTGATTTGGCCTGTTATATCTTTATCAGATCTAGGGTTTTACCTTCGGGGGTGACACACATCAGATGACTTAACTTCATAAACATCATAAATCCAACACTTAACTTCAAACAAATTCAAGATTACAATATATATAGTTCTATTTGGTCTCAACATCATAATAATTCCAACAAACGGGTTGAAAATAGGCCTTGGGCAGTTAGACAACTACACTAAGGTATAAATACTAAAGGTTATAATTCAGATCTAATTGTCCATGGAGGGAGGTATTAATATGCTGCTTTTGTTCCACAGGTACTAAAATTGAGCGATGGTGATTGTTTGCCTTGTCGACTTGTTGTTGATGCTATGGGTAATTTTTCCCCAATTGTGCGACAGGTACTCTTATATCTTTAATGAATGCATCTACATGTTTTCTAGTGTAAGTTGGTACACAGTCTGACAAATAGAACCATATATTCGACATGTGTATCCAAGCTTATGTTTAAGTCAAGTGGCAGAATAAATCTGCATTTTCCTTGCACTGCACTCTATTTTGTTATTCGAAATGGGGTTGTACCGCACTGCACTATTTTACCAGCTCAAATCCTAGTACCAACCGGGAAAGGACTAAAACCACTACTCAGAAGTTGCCTCTACCAACAGAGCTGGCTGGAATCATTAGGACTCCCTTGCTCACACTCCTAATTCTGAGGTGCCAACAACTAACGCATTATATTTTCAGGATAGGGCTATATTCCCTGAAACTGCTAAAGCTTTGCATGTCGTTACATTCATAGACAGTATCCTGTACAAGTCTAAGACTAAGCCATTACAAGTTTAAACTGAATACCCATGGCAAGGGAACACCCCGATCGAAGAAGTTAGGCGCTCATTACAATAGACCACAACAAACACTGGTCTAGAGGCCACCCAGACAATGCTTGTAGAATTGTTGCTTTCAAGTTTTTAGTGCATCCAAATTATGAAATAGGTGAACACTGCTTATCTATTACTTGTCTTCCACTGTTATCATATCCATCTTATTGTTATAGCCACATCCTAACTCTACATTATCAGTTAGTTACAAGTTTCAACTTTTCTGTCCTTGTGCAAGATCCGATCCGGTAGAAAACCAGATGGATTATGCCTTGTTGTTGGTTCTTGTGCTCATGGGTTTGAAAAAAATACAACAAGTGATGTTATTTTCAGTAGCTCATCAGTAAAGAGAGCTGGAAATTTTGGAGTACAACTCTTTTGGGAGGTAACTACTATTTATTTCAGTACTTTTGACACGAAATTGAGGCTGAGAAATGGAACTAAGATATCTAAACTACAAAGGCATTTTGCGCATACCACAACACAATTTTGTTAAATAGAAACACCTCCACCTTAGCCAGCCTCTGTTTTGAATAATATGTCTAAACCACCATCTTGTGCAATGTTAGTTTTCCCTCCACCTAATTTGCCAATAATCATTTGAAATTGTATCTAACCTAGTTATCATATTACAATTTATTTTTGCTAGTCTAATATGAATACTTGTTTTAGGCCTTTCCTGCTGGTTCTGGCCCAACTGATCGTACTACTTACATGTTCACATATGTTGATCCACAATTTGGGTGCCCAAAGCTAGAAGAACTTTTGGAGATTTACTGGAATCTTATGCCTGGTTACCAGGTGAAGAGTGCTGTATTTATTTATATGTCGTATAGTCATTAGAATATTTCCAAGTTTATTCAATGATATGTCTTGGTTGCTATCCATAAAAGTACATGATTTGTCTTATCTTTGGAAAAAATGTATTCACTAGTTAACCAAAGGTGATTTATGTGATGCTGTCATGCGTGTTACAATATTATAGGAACACATTGTTTCATGTTGTATGCTTGCACCGTGTTCTATTGATGTACATAAAATAGAATCAACTCATGGGTCTACGGATATTCATCTAAGTCACATGCATATATCAAGTTAGTAAGCTACTTGGCTGCATGCTGTAAAATTAACATTTCAAATCTTTACGCCGTTGAATTAAAAGTCAGAAGTGACATATGCTTGATACATGCCATCTTTTTATGTTTTATACCTATGTAATTATACTTTATTCTCAATTTACTCTAATTCTGTGTTCATTCAGGATGTGGTTCTTGAAAATTTGGAAATAAGGAGAGTCATATTTGGGATTTTCCCAACTTACCGGGACAGGTAACAGAAGTGAACAATAGCCTATATGCTTCTCTTCCATTATTTGATGATAGGTAACTGTAAAATGCCAACACAACATAAATAAGCAATCTGCTGCACTACCGCATAATGGCATATCACTGCACATCATAGTTGTTCAGTGGCTAAATTACATCACTACACTACATTAAACACTATTTTTAGCTGCTCGTTTTATACTTAAAGAGGAATCATTGATGTGTAATTCTCAATAGTCACACGTGGACATATGAAAGGTGTCAAACCCCCATATTTAATATTTTTCTGATGATTGACCGGATTGTGTCTATTTAGTGCTTGTATCATTTTGGATATGCAGTTCTTACTTAAACTTTTCCTTTTCATATGCCAACTCTTGACACAAGTAATTCTACCATTTCAGCCCACTGCCAGCTGCCTTTGACCGTATCTTACAGGCATGGGATTTCTCTCAATGGAAGCTTGATTGCTTGTGCCCTTTTATTTATTAATTACTAATGCCCTTCGCACCTCAGGTTGGTGATGCTAGTGGGATCCAGTCACCTGTTTCTTTTGGAGGGTTTGGAAGCTTGACAAGGCATCTTGGTCGCTTGTCAAATGGTTTGTCCACTGTTCTTAAACTGTAGGTTGCATGATCATCAAACAGAAATATGCTTACTCCAGTATAAACAAAACTTAGTTAAAACTCTCACCAGAAGTCATGCTAATTGGAAAGGATTTATGTACATTTGGGAAATGGGAGGGTAAATTATCTCACTTTGTTGCGAGATAGCAGCTCATGAAAAATTCCCAGACAACCCTAACAGGATGTTAGCACAAAATATGCTAATACAGCTTATAAAGTTGAAAAGGGAATGTCAAGGTCCATGCCCTGGTTAGATTAAGCACAAGAACAGAATCCATCACCCAAGGCTCAAGAGCCAGCACTACGCCAATTCAAAAGAAATGCTTGTGCCTAGCATCACTTCAAAAGCCGAATATGAGTGATTAGGTGAGTTCTTCGTGAACTTAGCTCAAAAATAAGAAGGTGAAATCTAAGTTACTTTGGGGTTTCGTGCCTAAGCCTCTCCAACGAACATGTAGAGTCACACCAATGACTTTAACTTCGAGATACATTTAGTTTTTCGATGTGACAATAGACCTCAATCTTTCAAAGCACTTGGAACTCTTTAGAAACAACGAAAACAAATTTAGATGCAAGATGTACTCCATGCTATGACATGTGAACCTGTAAAATCTCATACGAAAATATGAACAAATGTGGCCTGCAAAAAAAGAAGTGAATAGTTTGCAGTCTCATGTGTTTAACTCGTTTACTTATTATTTAAAATACAGACTATGCTTATTTAATATTTAAAATCCAAATAAGAAATCTACCACTTTTTTTGTATGCTAATCAGATTTAATCGTTTTAATATAGGTAAGAATTACTATTATTATGCTTTAACTAATATACATATCCATGAAGATTCTATGAAGTTATATATAAAATTGTCACAAAAGAAGAATCTATGATTTAGTTTTTTTTGTTTCATTACTGTATATGGAATATTTGCGGGCAAATACACTAATCTCCGTGTCTGCTCTGTGTGATACAACAACATCATCAAAGCATTTTGTCCCAAGCAAAGTTGGGGTAGGCTAGATATGAAAACAACAAAAACATAAGGAAACCAAAACGTGGAATAGAGAGGAAAAAGTAGGAAAGTACGAAAAAGAACTATTATTCTGGCACATGGATTGCAGATTTCGATGCAGCGCTATCAAGAGAAAAATCTCTAGGTACATTCTAATCCCCTCAACTCCCTTTTACCGCCTCCTCCATGTCAACTTTGGTCATCTATGCCCCTCCTCATGTTCTCCCTACCATTCAGAGTCTAGACCACCTAAATCGGTGTTGGACTAGCTTCTCTTTGGTGCCACCCCTACCCTATCACATATTGCCTCATTCCTAGTTCGGTCTTCTTTTGTATGGCCACACATTCACTATAGCATGCACATCTCTGTGACACTCATTTGTTGGATGTGTTGTCTTCTAGTGTGCCAACAGTCTGCTCCATATAGCATTGCATGTCTGATTGCCGTCCTATAGGGTTACCTTTTAGCTTTTGTGGGACCTTCTTGTCACATCGGATGCCAGATGTTTCCCGCAACATCTCGTGGCATATATCCTCATCGATATCACCATTGCTAGGCAACATTGACCCCAAGCATCGGAAGGTGTCCCTCTTAAGCACTATTTGTCCTTCTAAACTAACCATTCCCTCTTCGCTCCCAACGCAACTGAAGTCACCCCTCGTATGGTCGGTTTTGGTCCTACTAAGAGCATCTCCAACGGGATACCCAGAAACTTGTCCCATTTTGTCCTCCCTCTGTCCGCCCCCTGCACCCAACGGCGTCCCCCAAATTGTGTCCATCCCAAACTTTCAAATTCAATTTTGGATAGAGGTAGACATAAACAAACTTAAACTGCATAAGCTTAAACAATAATGATACAAGTAGTGCCAAAGTGGATACATTTTAAACTTAAATTAAACTAGATGAACCCTAGATCTAGCCTTGTCTATGTAGATGTAGTCGGCGTCGACACAGATGATCGTCGGCTTCGGTGCCAATGGGCTTTGGGGGCGCAACAGGATGCCCACCGGCAAATGGTCGAAGAGCTCCTTGTCTGACTTCACGGCATCCTTGGTGTTGGGGGGCCTGAGAGACTCCCGGGTGAACCAAGCGGGTGGCTCGTCCGCGAAGAAGCTCCATCGCCAGATCTCGTGCTCGTGCGTGAAGACACGATTCCACTCCGGGCCGTTCCAACTGTAGTGGGGATCGCCGAGCAGATCCGGTGGCAGGAGCCTCTGGTGCTCGGCGATTTTGTGCGTGCGCGCGTGGCCGTACAGCGGCGGCGGCACCGGAACCCTGTTTGGGTTCAAGTGCCATCCCTCCGGCATCTTGACGTCGCGGGGCGCTGGCTCGTACGCCTTCGTGAGCCGCTGTTGTCGTTGCAGCGGGAAGAGGAGGCATGAAACCAGTTCAGCATCGCGCGGGAAGCGTGGATCTATCGAATGGCCACAGTGGCGCTGGCCTCGGAGGCCGGAGATGGCTGGGAGAGCGAGCAGAGCGGTGGTGCGGTGGGCTAGGGCTTGGAGGGGCGGTGTGAGCAGTGTGTAGCCGTCGTGAGTCTTTAAAATTAAAGGGCAAGGGACGATATGGGTGGCCGACATGTGGACCAGGGGCAGACATGGGTGCACCGCAGACAGTGTCCATCTGCCCCCAAACCGCCCCCCAAGTTTGGGGCCAAATGGGCCACCTGCAGACCGTGGACATGATTTTGGGGTGCCGTTGGGTTCACATTTTGGCCCGTCTGTGTCTGTTTGGACACTTCCGGACCGGTGGGGACTGTTTGGGGGAGCCCGTTGGAGATGCTAGAGAGTCTAAACCCCTCGACTTCCAATGTCTGCCTCCCTAGCTCTAATTTCCTACTGACGCTGACCCTGGTTTCATCTACTAGCACAACATCTTCAACAAAGAGCATACGCTAAGGAATATCCCATTGTATATCCATCATGAACTCATCCATCACTAAGGAAAAAACTTGTGGGCTCAAGGCTGGCCCCTGATGTTGTCCTATCGTGATTAGAAAGGTAACGGTCTCACTATCACCTACACGAATGCTTGTTACAAAATTATCATACATATCTCTAATGAGGATAATTTACTTTGTTGGGACTTTATGTTTCTCTAGGGCCCACCAAATGAATGTCATTGGTATCTTGTCATGATCCTTCTCCAAGTTGATGAAAATCACATATAGGCCCTTCTTCTGCTCTCTCTAACTCTCCAAAAGTTGGCGAAGCAAAAAAGTCGCCTTTGTGGTTGATCTCCTAGGCATAAAACCAAATTGGTTTTTATTGACATTTGCCACTCTTCTCAAGTGATCCTCAATCAATCTCCTAAAGTTTCGTAGTATGGCACCTAAGCTTAATTCCTCGGTAATTAGTAAAACTTTGGATATCCCGTTTATTCATGAAGATAAGTACTAATATATATTTCCTCCACTCTTCGGGCATCTTGTTTGACCGAAAAATATGGTTGAATAACTTAGTTAACAATACTATTGCCATGTTTCCAAGGCATCTTCATACCTCAATGAGGACATCATCGGGGCGAAGGGTCTTTTCTCCTTTCATCCTTTTGAGGGCCTCCTTAACCTCATGCTCTTGGATCCTTCGCACAAACCGCTTGTTGGTGTCATCAAAGGGGCCATCTAGCTCGGGCATAGTTCTCCCATTCCCATCACCGAACAACCCGTCAAAGTAATCTCTCCACCTAAAATTTTAATCTCTTCATCATTCACTAGAAGTCGATTAGCCTCGTCCTTGGTGCATTTAACTTGGTTGAGGTCCCTTGTCTTCTTCTCGTGAATTTTTAAAATCTTGTAGATGTCCTTTTCGCCTCTTTTTTGTGCCTACTCTCTCATATGGCTTGTCATAGGCCCACCCCTTGCTTCATTCCTGGCTCTCCTCGCATTCTTCTTGGCGAAATGCTTCTATCACGGTGTCAACTCTTGTAGCACTCCTCCTTGATAGCCTTTTGGACATCCTCATTCCACCACCACGTGAATTTAGCTTCATGTTTCTTGCGTATTGTCACCCCAAGAACCTCCCTAACTACGTTCAGAATGAAAGTTGCCATCTTTACCCACATGTTATCCACACCTCCCTCTTCCTTCCGTGATTATCCTCTAAGTAAAGTTCTGCTCAGCTTCCACCAGTTTGTTCTTGCAATTTTGGCACCTTTGTCCTAGAAAACACGTGTATGAAAGCGGAAGCCGGCCACCACAAGCTTATGCTGTGCATTTCATATCCATGGGAATGGCGGGTTTTTATGTTGGCTCACCATGCCTATCACAACCCTCCTTTACCGGGCTTGGGACCAGCTATTCCTAAAAAGGCACGGGCAGAGTTCCTCTCGGTATCACATATGCCAGTATTCATGTCCGTAGCCACATCCAAGCTTTTCATTTGTGGGTAAAAAACCAGAAACAGTACAGCCTATTTTCATGTGTCTACGTTTCATCAACTCTACTTTTTCAATCTGCGAAGACAGTAAATATTGTCCAACTCCATCAGTGGCCAATTTGAAATCGACCATGGCTACTGACCCAACAAAGTTGATCCAACATAAGCAAGTTCTTCTCCATGGTACTGGCAAAATGGCGAACTCTTTCACTGTAGGCCTGATCATCCTAGTTTCCCCATGCCGAAGTGCTTGCACAATGATACAACACATCCAAGACAATTTACTCTGTACGAACATGATGCGAGATCTGTACAGAAACAATATTTCTCCTTGCCTTTCAGTCTTTCACATACTTCACCCTCTAGATTGTTTTGGAACTGCAGGTGTATATGAGGCAGTTTCAGGAGATTTCCTGGATGCACATAGTTTGAGGCTGTTAAACCCTTATATGGTTAGTGTGCTTCATAGAGTCCTAGATTCGTGGTTAGTCTCATAGCACTTTATGTAAATTTGAAGCACGACCTCACTTGTTCGTCGATTGTGCAGCCAAATTTAAGTGCATCATGGTTGTTCCAAAGAGCAATGTCAACAAGGCCGCAGACAAATATTTCACCAACTTTTATTAATGATCTTCTCTTTGCTAATTTTCAGTCGATGCAGGTAAATTATTTCGTTTTTTTTCGAAAAGGGGGTGTACCCCGGCCTCTGCATCAATTGATGCACACAGCCGTTTTAAGATACAATATTTTTGGATCACTTATCTTATTAAAATATTACTTTCTACAATGTCAGAAACTTGGGAATCCAGTACTTCGGCCATTTCTCCAGGTTGGTACTTAGACATTGTGATACCTGGCAAATAAGAAACATCACGCATTTATATTTACTTGAACTGTGCATCTGTAGGATGTAATACAATTTGGACCTCTGGTGAAAACACTGGGCCTAGTAATGCTCAGTCGGCCACAAATTTTGCCTTCCATATTTAAGCAGGTAGACCTTTTTTCACCACTCTGTTTCTTTTTCGAACTTTGATTTTCACGTCAGGTTTCGGGCTTTAGGCGAGCCTGTGTTGGCTTTGCAATCCATTCCTGATCATTGAGTCTATTTTTCATCCATCTTTGTATTTTTTTCACACCTCCTTGCTTTCTTGTAGGTTGGACTTGGAGTCATCCTTAACTGGTCAAGCCATTTTGGGATGCTTGGTTACTACACATTCCTTTCTAGCTTTATCGATCCAGCTATTAGGTACAACTGACTTGTTTATTCTCTAATGGTTGCAAATTCACATTCCAATACCATATGTGCAACCTACCTGCATTTTGAGATGATTTCTATTTTCTCCATTTGTAAAGGACTTGGGTTGAATCTTTGCCTCCAAGGAACAGATATCAGTGGAAACGGTATCTTGAAGCATGGCAATATGGAGCTGGCTTAGACTATCGTCAAGAGGAATAAAGCTTCTGTAAAAATGGAATTCTATACGTCCCTCAGCATAAAAAGAAAAATAATTATGTCAATACAGATGAAACATTGTAGAGTAGATACAACTACAATTCAATGCAATACTTGTATATTTTTTTTTATTTTTAGAGAAAAGGAGGGCCGCCTCTTGATTTCACTTAATCAAACGAAACCACATTGTCCAAACATAAAGGACTTGTTTATGTTATATTTTGTTTGTATATTTACTGGCAAGCTTATTCCCAATAGTACTTTTGGAGTTATTGAAGGTACTCCCTCCGATCCAAATTAATTGACTCAAGTTTTTCTAGATTCGGATGCATCTAATACTAAAACATGTTTAGATACATCCGAATGTAGACAAATCTGAGCAATTAATTTGGATCGGAGGGAGTAGAAGAATGTATTTCAGCAAAGATACAGTTCTCAACTGAAGTGAACATGTATTGTCTTGCATAATTTTCGAACAGTACAAAATCTGTGTTAGAGAAAACAGATCAAGCAAAAGCAAAAAATGAACTGGTTCTTTGTAGCAATTCACAGGTTCATACAAGGAGATTATGTGATTATTGGCTAAGTAATTGAACATACAGTATCCTCTGTTTCATACAGCATACTCTATCAGCCCTTGAGTAGTTGTATGTACTCCCTCCGACCCAAATTAGTTGACTTACATTTGTCTATATTCGATTGTATCTAGACATGATTTAGTATTAGATACATCCGTATCTTGGCAAATCTGCGTCAACTAATTTGGGTCAGAGGGAGTATTAAAAGAATGTCCAAGTTAAGATGCACAGGTACAGTTCGTCACAAAATACATATCAGAAATTCAGAATGAACCTGTGATTGGTCATGCTCAGTTTACCAAAAGTATTCTGAAGTCAAAATTGCTGAACTAAACTGCACAACTAAGAGAAAATGAATTCGTAAAACTGTACTCCCTCCGACCCATATTAGTTGACTCGAATTTGTCTAGATTCGGATGTATCTAGACATGTTTTAGTACTAGATAAATCCGAATCTAGATAAATCCAAGTCAAGTAATATGGGTCGGAGGGAGTATTGTAATTCAATTTCTTTTCAGCGATACATAAAACATAATGGCTCCTGAATGAAGCACCACAGACATAATTGCTGTATGCCAAAATCCTAACACACTACCTACAAGTGTTGGTATATGAACAAACTGCTGCTATCCTTTGACACATTCGATCTGAATAGTCAGATCTTGAATCCCAGCTTCATGAAATATTTGTGAAGCAGTTTCTCTTATGCCAGATTTGTTAGCTTCCGCTGATATACGAAGATGAAAAGTGCCTACAATATCAGTATTTGTTAAGTTCCATAAATGAACATCATGGACTCCAATCACACCCTTAATCTTCATAACATCATCCAATGCTGCTTTCAAGTCCTTCTCATGGCTCCTTGGAACTCTTTGCAACAAAATTTCTGCAGAATTCCTCAACAATGGAAGGACAGAAGCTACAATCATTATTGAAATGAATACAGAGCAAATGGGATCTGCTATGAGCCATCCCTTGTATTTGATCAGTAAGGTTGATATCACAACCCCGACGCTTCCCATTGTGTCGGCTAGGACATGTAAGAAGATACCTTCCATGTTATGGTCGATGTGCCGGCGGTTTGCTGGCTTGCCATGATTTGCAGTTTCTGGCGATTCCAATTCTCCATTACAAGACTGCGATTCTGAGCAACGAGAGTGCATATTTCTCAGTGGAATCTCAAGAAGTTCTTGCTCACTGCTGATGTTGCTGCAATCTTGATGGGCGTAATCTCCACCCTGCTCCTGCTGGTGATGTTCTATATGGCCATGGTGATGATGCTCGTGACTACAGCCGTGGTGGCTAACTTGACTACTGGTGTTCTCCATGGAGGTACTGTGATGACTCTCTACACTATTACTATCATGTTGGTGATTATGATGATGGCTCTTATTTGTGTCTCCATGATGACCAGAACAGGCCTTCTCCTCATGATCAACACTCTGATGAACATGATCATGATGGTGATCTTCATGGCCGTGATCATGTGAATGAGAATGTGAATGGGAATGAGAACAGCTGCCGCCATGTGCATGATGGTGCTCCTCGTGAAAGAAAACCAACCCAATGATATTTACGACAAGTCCACCAACTGAAACTGTCAAAAGGCTACTGGTTGATATCTCCCGCGGCTCAAGTATCCTCTCAAACGACTCCAATACAATCAGTGCCCCAACAAGTACCAAGAACACTGCATTAACATACCCAGATAGCACCTCAAACCGGCCCCTTCCATAGTTATACAGTCCATTTGCAGGCAACCTCGCAATGTATGAGGCATATAGTCCAATTGCCAGAGCTGCACAATCAAATAACATATGGCAAGCATCGGACAGCAGCCCAAGGCTATCGCTCATGAAACCGCTGGCAAACTCGACAAACATGTAAGCTGTGTTGATCAAAAGAAAAGCAGCAATCTTCCTGGACTTGCGTTCACTAAGGATATGCCGGACTGGCCCCATGACTGCCTCATACACCGACTCCGACGCATCTGTGCTCCCAAGCTCAACATACCCAGTAGGAGCCAGCTCCCTGCTGGCGATCCACAACAGGAACCCACAAACTAAGAAGCCCGGCAAGGAAAGCTTTGGGTAGTACACCAGCTCCATCACAACTGTGCACACAAAGGTCATTGCAAAATTCATGCTTGGCCTGGTGCCACTGTTGCCATAGGCTTGCCGTCGCCCCAACGCCATGCCAAAGACGGCAGCGTTAAGGAGCAGCCACCAGAGCTGGTCAATCGGCACAGCTCCACCACCCTCGCTACTGTCACTGCCACCGAGAAAGAAGAGGCCCACAAGTGCTGGCACGGAGAGGAAGGCGGCGGCCAGGGCAAACACTGCCACACGGGCGTGGCGGCTACGAGTGACATGCCGCGCAGATGTAGAGTGCTCGGCCGAGGAGAGGAGGCCGGAAGCTAAGGGGAGCGCGAGAAGCACAGAGTGGGAAGGCGATATGGCTGCAAGCGAAACGGAGGCGGCGGCCACGGAGATAACGCGGCGGCGGGAGGGTCGGTTAAGGGCGCGGGCGAGCAATATGCCGGCGGAGTCTGCGAGGACGACGAGACCCGGGGAGGGGAGGAGGCGGAGGGACGCGAGACGGAGGAGAAGGGATAGCGCTAGGAAGAGGGCGGGGCGGAGGAGGTGGCGGAGCGCCGGGAAGGGGTGGGGCTGGCTCTTGGAGGCGGTGGGTATGACGGCGACGGCCACGGCCGAGAGGATGGCGAGGAGCGGCGGAAGCAGGAAAAGGTGGGGCAGAGAGGGGAGCGCTCGGGCGGCGGGAGCAAGGAGGAAAAGGGAGTGGAGCGCGAGGAGGCGGAGGAGCGCGGCGGCGTAGGGGGAAGTGCCGGCGCCGGCGGCGAGGCGCGTCTTGGATGGGGTGGGGAGGGGCGTGGAGGGGAAGCGGAAGGAGGGGTGGGCGGCGAGCCGCGGCGGCACGGCTAGGCGGAGGTGAGGCACCTGTCGGCCTAAAGGGGAGCCGTCCGAGCCAGCCATCGGCGGCGGCGGCGGATCGGAGCCGGCGGACGGGGAATATGGGGGACTGGGGGCGAGTCCAGGGGTTGACGGAGTCTCTCGTCACTTCTCAGTCAGTGGTTGTGCTTTTTTCTTTTTCCCCTCCGTCCCAGTAAACAAGCTGCACATGTAGGGAGTGAGGCGTGATGGCTCACGGGCTCTACGGAGCCCGGTTTGTGAAGCCTAAAAAATTTGAATTTAAAAGTTTTAAAACATTCTGAAAAAAATACATTGTGTATAATTTCAGATCAAAATATTTTGTATTTTAGACTCAGCAAAACGAAAAATTAAGCTTTTGTCGTCGGTGAACAGTATCAAACGGTACACTAGAGTAATATGTTTGTCATGTTATCGCTTTTGCCTTTTTCCTAAGGCGAAACACATAGTATTTCGAGCTAAAAGCCTAAACAATGCTATTTTTTAAAAATAATATTTTTTTATGAAATTTTACGAATAATACACGAATTAGGAAAATTGCAGAACTAGTGGGGCCTCGGTAGTTCAACTACGGAAAGGACCTCGTCGGGGGTTAAACCCCTGATCAGGCTATCGGAGGGCAACCTCACACGACAGTGAGGTCGTCGAAGGTTAAACCGCCGAGTAGTCTGGTCGGGTTTTCAACTCCCGACTATCGTAGATTTCCCCCGACGCGTGCATGGATCATGCGACGTGTTTCGTTAACCTAAAACAGTTTTTGGTTCCCGTCGTTTATCTCCCGCCAGCCGATTCTCGCCAAATATTTATGTCGTCACTGTTTCGTACCGTTTATCTCCCGCTACTTTTTCCCGCTGTTTTTTTCCGTCATTTTCTCCCGCCTATTCTTCCGAGTGCCTCTATAAATCCGGCACCGAGATGTTATCTCTTCACCAAGTTCATATGTTTCTCCTTTTTCTCTCGCATTTCCTTCTCCCCTCCATCATGAGCGTGTCCTGTTCGGACCCAGAGTATAGGCCTAGGAAGATGAAAGATGTCAGGTTGCCACAAGGGGTGACACACGAGCGTTGTTGGTGCGGCCATCTTACCAAGGTCAAGGAGTCAATCAATTTCTCCACTTGCATGGGCATAAAGTTTTCATGTGTCCCAACTACGACGCAAGCCCGCCCCGACAAGCAAGTTCATCGTACGAGAGGCCTTCCGTATATTCCCAAAGCATGGTAAATATGAATGATTCATGTTATTATGTGTTCTTATTCATTCTATTGATGTGCTTGCAGTCTCCTCCTCCTCTTTGTAAGTGGTACCATTGGATTGACACGGAGCAGCCAGCTTAGGCCGTGCAAGAGATTCGTGATAGGAGCCGAGCTACGTGGGCTGCCTTTCACAAAAAGGAACATGCCAAAAGGAGGGCCGAGAATAAGAAGAAGGAGCAGGAGAGAGAGATAAAAAAGTAAGAGAGGAGAGAGCTCGAAACCGGGAGATAAACATGAAGAGGGGGGCGAAAGGGGAAGAGCGCAGGTATGCAGAGGAACAAGTGCTCAAGGAGGCCCACGATGCGGAAATGAAGAGATTAAGATAAAGGGCTGCTGAGGCGCAGGCGGCATAGGAACATGGTGACAAGATCAGGAAGTACCCGCGCTGGACTCAAGAAAGGTAGACATCTGTCTCAATAGTGTGGTATCTTCATTTTAGTTGTAGCGTCATGATGTATCTTTATTTCAGTTGTAGTGTCATGATGTATCTTCATTTTAGTTGCAGTGTTGTGATGTATCTTAATTTCAGCATTACTTTGTAGTTGTCAGTTAATTTCGGAGACAATGTATCTTAGTTCTTCCCGCCAAAATGTTTCTCGTTGTAATGTTTCCTGCCATAATGTTTCCCGCCCATGAGTTCCGTCATTTCTTGTCTGTTTACCCTATAAAACCCCCTCCTCACGAAGTTGTGTAAGCACACCATTCATGTTTTTAGCCACTATGTCCGGTTTTCCCAACGACCATAGTTTTGAGACAAACATGTCCATCAACCTTTTTCATTTCACCAGGACCTGTAGGATAGACAATAACCCAGCCCAATTGGAGGAACTTATTTCTAGTGATTATCTCCTCACTAAGATGGGTGAGGCATTACATAGAAAACAGTGGCCAAAGAGGACCTAGAGGAGATACGGCAAGAGCTTCTTAGGATCAGTGCAAGGTGGGGCAAGCTTAAATTCATCAATGAAGCTTCAATGCAAAGGCAAGCCCACTACCCTTGGCTGTGGATACAAGAGAGTGAAGATGAAGATGATCTCTTCATGCCGCCGGCCGTTGGTACCAGAGAGAGAGAGAGCTGAGTGGGACAAGACATAGGCCATGAAGAAGGTGCAAGCCAAGAAGAGAAATGACAAGCAGAGGAAGGATGATAACTTTTCATCTTGGCTAGAAGAGAGTGAAGATGAAGATGACCTCTTCATGCCGCCGGTCGTTGGTACCAGGGCGAGAGCTGAGTGGGACAAGAGGCAGGCCAAGAAGAAGGCGCTGGCCAAGAAGAGGAAGGGTGATTCATCATCGAAGGGAAAAGGCGAGGCATCGTCGAAGGACAAGGGTGAGGCATAGTCATAGGATAGAGAGCGCTCTTATTTATGTACTGCAAGTTATGTTGAACTGTGTTGCAAGCTATGTAGAATGTCGAATAAAAATGTGAAATAATAGAAAGGTGTCTCATACATAGATAGATACAAGTCTCATATATATATATATATATATATATGTCTCATACATAGATAAATATCACTGCCACAGGTCACAGGGTTGCTGCGGCCTAGGTGTACTCCATCTGTACCTTCTAGGTGGCCCCACATTATGGGGAGGTAGAGTTGACCCGTCACCCTAGGTCTGTGTATCCTATGTGGGGAAAGGTGGTGGAGTCTGCTGCATCTGATACTGGCCAAACCAGTCAACGTGATCCTACTAAGTCTGTTGATCCTCCTCCTCATTAGTCGCCCACGAACCCATAGAGGACATGGTCGAGCCTCCATATCCTCTTGACAATGTAAAAGAAATTTAGTACTGAACGATAGCATAATACATGTAACAATAATAGATAGTAAAATGCTTTACCCTCAGACTAGTAGTAAGGCCAGTAATCAAAGTTCATGAAGGGGATGTGCTGCTGCTACCACTAGTTGAAAGTAAGCGGTTGCTGCTGCCACTGATCGTTGTTCAACTGCGGCTGTTGCTGCCACGCCGAGCCTCCAGCCTGGTCTGGAGGTGGTGATCTTGGTGTCTCTTGCTGACAAGGGTATACCTTATAGGTACTCGAGTTTGGCATATACGGTCCAGTCTAGTAGAAGCCCACGATGTTACCAGGGCCCAATCAAAGATCCGGGTGACCAAAGGAGACTCCGACTGCTTACAACACATGGCAAAATAAAGATAGAAGTTTAAAGGGAAAACCCTAACTTGTAACTGACTCGACCTACTATCCCGAGACCTAGCCTATCTATATAAAGGCTAGGAGGGGGTGGCGAGGAGGATGAACACAACCCTAGTTTCCACACCATCGCCGGATTGCATCTGCGCGCCCTTGTAACTTTCGACTCGCTCGATAATTCCAAGAGTAGACAAGCAGGAGTAGGTCCTCTACGAGGCCTGAACTTGGGTAAACCTTGTGTCCATGTGTGCTTGTTTCCTAGACAATCGATGCCTCCAGCGCTCCCCACTTCCTCGAACCTAAGTCCATATGTGATGGGCATTGATGAGTTAACCCCTCGTCAATTGGCGCCGTCTATGGGAAAAGGGAGTGCTGATGTTGCGGCTTCCTCGGCCCCATCAACTGTGATCTACAACTCTGCAATAGCGGAGATTCACCTCCTCTTCGGTGCCTTCGACTTCACTGTTCACACGCCAGCCACTCGTCCAGATTTCGAGTCCGTGGGCGATGGGATCGGACTGGTGATAGGGAGCTTATGCTTCCAAGTTGGTCAGCTGGGCACACTTTGCCTCCTTGACCAGCCGAGGGTTCCCGCGATTGCTCCAGCATCATGGTTTCCACTGTCGATCGGCGCCCTGAGCAAACTCAACACCCCAACAATAGTCGGGAATACGGACAGCGATAGCAGTCGTGAGTCCGATTTAGGCGATCTGGCCATAGAGGATGGAGCCTATGGATCTGGATCTGAAAGCTGCGGAAGCAACAGCTTCCCCAAACATTACATGTGCACCGTCATCAACACAGGCGAGAATGGCGGCACTCGGGATAACATCGGTACCGGCGGTGGCATCCCAGTCGCGAACGGTGGTCCCCCTAACGAAGCACCCACCAACAACGGACCGGAAGGCCATCCGCATCTCACTGCGAATGAACATACCCAAGAGCGCGTGCTGATCAAGCTCAATGACGCCGAGTGGGCTCGCTGTCGAGAAGCCTTGCGGGGAAATCCCCTGCCACCAAACTCATCACAAGACATGCTGATGGGTTACCACTAGCTGCTCAAGGAAGAATTCAAGTGCCATCAACAAGTAATCGCCCAGCTCGACGCGTGTAGGAAGGCGGCGGACAAGTCGAGCCTTCGGCGAGCTCAACTCTCTTCCATGGGAGGATCCTCCTCCAAGGGTAACGGTCATATAGCCGCCAAGAGACGCTCTCGACTGGCTCATCTCACCGATAAGGAGGGAGAAGAGGCTGCGCGATTCCTCGACTTCTCATCCATGACGGTGGATACGCGAGGCAATGTGCTCCCAAAAACACCGTAGGTGGCGGTAACAGCGACCACCATGTACTTTCTCAAAAACCAGCCACCGACTGGGGACCCGTGGGCCGCCATGCACCGATCTACGATCGCGGGCCTAGGGCTAGTCGAAGTTGCCCTCATCAAGGATCCAGCATTGGAGCCGAAGAAAAACAAGGCTCTAGACAAGCGCTACTCTTCACGCTCCTCTAGCGATGACAGCCACGACTTGTCGCAACGACGCCGCTCAAGGTGGCATGACTACGACGCGCTGATGACATCACACAACGCAAAGTCGACAAGGTGCGCACGAGGCGTGCCCGTTCAACTGACTCGGAAGATGACAAGATAGAACTCTGTGGTGCCAGCTGCTTCAGCAGGGCCATACGACAAAAGCGAATGTCAAAAGGGTTAAAACTCCCATCGGAGAACCCGAAATTTGACGGCCTGTAGGACCTGAAGATCTGGCTGGAGGATCACATTTCCTCTGTTAGGCTGCACGGCGGAACCACAAGCACGGCAATGCAATGCCTCCAGCTACAGCTGCAAGGTGCCGCCCGTACGTGGGTTAACAACCTCCCACGTGGATCGATTCGCAGCTGGGAAGAGCTAGTCTACAGCTTCGTGTGAAATTTCAAGGGCACTTACAAAAGGCCCGTGTCAATCGAAGAATTAAGAGGCTGCTACTAGAAGACTGGCGAGTCACTGCGCTCGTACATCCAGAGATGGTCCGTCATCAAAAACTCTGTAGAAGACATCTCCGAGGATCACACAATCGACGCGTTCAATGGTGGTGTGTGCCGCAGAGAGCTCAGGGAGGAGCTGGGCCGCTCGAAGCCCCAAACAATCAACCACCTGATGGAGATCGTAAACAGGTGGGCCGATGGAGAGGACTCGGTAAAAAACCGTGTCCACTCCAATGATGACGACGACCTCGGCCGCAGACACGATCACCGAGGAAAACATCGAATGTGCGGTTACAAGGACCGCGAGGAGGTCGACATGGTCGCGGCTGGCTACGTCGACAAACGTGATGACAACAACCGCAATAGCGGATACCGCAGTGGTAGATACCATGACAACAGGAAAACCACGCAAGTGTGGCAACGCCGTACTCACGACGAGGTACCTGGAACATCTATCTAGGACAAGATGTCCGTACCATTCAACGTACACTTCTACATCGATAAGCACGATGACAAGAAAAAGTCCAGCCACCTTCTAAAGGATTGCCGCGAGTTCCTCAAGCTCCACGAAGTCCTAACCCAGATGAATCGTGACGCGATAAACCAGGGCTATGGAGCTGCCCCGGGCACTGTGGCTCATGGAGAACCTCCACCACCGCCCGGGCCACCACCACCTGCGGCTGCGCCAATCCAGAACCATGGAGGTGAGCCATACCCGCGAGCTCTGGGAAACATGGGGATGATCCAAAAAGGACGCCCCTCAAATCGGGTGCAAAAATCAATCACTCGCCAAGTCAATCTGGCGATGAACTCTCCGCCCTCGACCACTGAGTACCTAAGTGGAAGAGAGTCCTGCATCACCTTCAACAAGCGCGATCATCCGCGCCAAGTACCTCGCCTAGGCCAATGTCTCCTGGTGCTCGAGGCAAAAATTGGAGGCTTCGAGATGAGTCGCGTCTTCATGGACGGCGGGAGCGGCATCAACCTCATGTTTGCAAGTACCTTGCACGCAATGTGAATTCCTCTGTCATGTCTAGAAGCTTCAGACACAACTTTCCACGGAATCGTCCTAGGGAACGCCGGCGAACTTTTGACAAGAGCGCGTCGAATTCGAAGTCGTCGACTGGCCCTCGCAATACCACTACATCCTCGGACGTGTCACGTTCACAAGGTTCATGATGGTACCACACTACACCTACCTGCAGATGAAGATGCCGGGCCCAAACCGCATTATCATAGTCAACGGAAGCTTCGAGAGATCCGACAGCTGCGATAGGGAATTCAACAAAATTTCCTAGTCTTTCAGCATGCAAGAGGAACTGGCGAGGTTGAAGGAGCCGACAGACAACAGTCTACCTCCTCTGAGCAAGCCAAGCTCACCCGACCAATCCTTCGACACGTCGGTCCACACCAAGCCGGTCTAGGTCCACCCAACGGACCCGACCAAGATGGCCCTCATCGCCAACAACTTGAGTCCCGCATAGGAACTCACGCTCGTCGAATTCCTCTGTGAGCGCTGAGAAATCTTTGCCCAGTGTCTAGCTGACATGCCAAGAGTTTCCAGGAAATTCGCCGAGCACTCACTCAACGTGAATGCTGAAGCAAGGCCAATCAAACAAACAATACGACGACTATCTGAACCAAGGGCAAAAGCGGTCGGTATGGAAGTTAATAGACTCCTCGATGCTAATTTCATACGCGAGATCAAGGAAGTCACCTAGGTAGCAAATCCCGTGCTTGTTCCTAAAAAAGACACGGATATCCTGCGGATGTGCGTGGACTTCACCTCCTTGAACAAGCATTTCCCGAAGGACCACTTCCTGTTACCACAGATCGATCAAATAATCGACTCCACCACGAGATGTGAGCACCTCTGCTTCCTCGACGCCTACTCAGGCTATCACCAGATTCGAATGAAGGAGGAGGACCAGGAGAAAACAACGTTCATCATGCCCTTTGGTGTCTTATGCTACACAACGATGCCCTTCGGGATGAAAAACGTAGGAGCCACCTACCAGCGGTGTATGAAGGCCTGCCTCAAGAACTAGCTTGGTCGTAACATCTAAGTCTACGTTGATGACATCATCGTCAAAACCAAGGAGGAAGCCTAGTTACTCGACGATCTCCACGAGACCTTCGATAACCTCGACCGCTACCGGATCAAGCTGAATCTGGACAAATGCGTCTTCGGCGTACCATCTGGGCAATTCCACGGGTACCTCATCTCCGCGAGAGGGATCGAGGCCAACCCGAAGAAAATAAAAGCCATACTGGCTATGGAGAAGCCGAAGAACGTAAAAGGCGTCCAGTAGTTGGCTGGGCGAATCACGGCGCTTAGTCTATTCATCAGTCGGATGGGCGAAAAGGCACTGCCTTTATACCAACTTCTTCGCAAGGCTGACAAATTTGAGTGGACAGACGAAGCACAAGAAGCATTCGAAGACCTCAAGCGTCTACTGTCCACCTCGCCCGTGTTGGTAACACCTCACAAAAGGGAGCCATTGTTGCTATACATCTCCACCACCAACCAGGTGGTTAGCACTATGCTCGTAGTGGAGCAAGCCGAACAAAATAAAGTCCACGAGGTGCAGCGCCCAGTCTACTACCTCAGTGAGGTTCTCACACCAACAAAACAGCGGTATCCGCATTATCAGAAGCTGGCATACAGCGTCTTCATGACAGCCAAGCGACTGCGCCACTGCTTCTAGGAGCACCTAATCATAGCGGTGAACGACGCCCCGCTAGGGCACATAATCAACAACCCCGATGCCACTGGACAAGTCGCACTTTGGGGGATAGAACTATCTCCACGAGACATCACATACGAGAAGCGATCAAATCGCAAGTTCTTCCGGACTTCCTCGTGCACTGGGCTCCCCGACAAGCCAGACATGTCTTACCTATGGAGAATGCACTTCGACGGATCCAAACGTAAAGAGGGAGCTAGCGCAGGCGTCATCCTAACTTCTCCACAAGGTGACAGGATGAGGTATGTCCTGTGAATGCAGTTCACCGCCTCGAACAACGAAGCTGAGTACGAAGCTTTACTCCATGAGATGTAGATGACAAAATCTTGTGGCGCAAAACGACTCGTCATCTACGGCGACTCCAAAATGGTGGTCAACCAAACAATGAACGAGTGCGATGCTCTGACCGACAACATGATCGCCTACTGTAACCTCTACGACGCACTCGAGGGGGACTTCGACGGTTGCGAGCTACGGCACGTCAGCCACGAGAACAATGAAGAAGCATACATACTCGCCAACATCTGCTCCACTTGTGCCCTAGTGCCACCTAGAGTATTTCTAGAGCGCATCTGCAAGCGCTCCATCAATCCTAAGGCTCCAGATCATAAAACCAACATGTCAAAGGACTCGGGGGCTACGCCACCCAACGAGCCAATGGCACTCGATGACATGGATCCAGATACAAGACTTGAAGGCCCCATGGAGGTCATGATGATCGAGCCATCCTGGATGCAACCATACATCATGTACTTGCTCAGCAAAAGGTTACCAAATGATCCGACAGATGCGCGTCACATAGCATGATGGTCCAAGGCTTCCGCCCTTATCAACGGCGAGTTGTACAAGCGCATCATATCAGGAGTCCTTCAGTGCTGTGTCTCCAACGGATACGGAACAACCATCCTCCTCGAGATACATGAAGGCATTTGCGGCCACCATGCTAGCAGTCGCGCCCTCGTTGCCAAAGCTCTACGAGCTGGATTATACTAGCCAACGACAATGCGTGATGCCAAGGACATCGTCCAACATTGCAATGCCTGCTAGCGATTCGCGGACAAGCCGCACGCACCTGGCGTAGAGCTCAGGCCAATACCTGTGGCCTGGTCCTTCGCACAATGGGGACTCGACATGGTCGGCGAGCTCCAGAAATCTTCACCTGGAGGATATGTCTACCTCCTCGTCGTAGTCGACAAATTCACCAAGTGGATTGAGGCCATGCCCGTGACAAACCAATCAGGAGCCAACGCCGTTAAATTCTTCGAGTCCATCGTGTTCCGGTTAGGAGTGCCACATAGCATCATCACGGACAACGGAACAAACTTCACCTTGAACGAATTTCAGGGTTTCTGCAAAAACCTAGGAATCAACATCAGCTACACCTCAGTGGCGCACCCTCAGACCAACGGTCAAGTCGAAAAGGCCAACGGCCTCGTCTGCAGCGGGATCAAGAAAATGCTCCTCCGGCCACTCGAAAGAGTTGTCGGGTGCTGGCCCGAGGAGCTGCAATCGGTACTATGGAGCCCGCAAACCACTCCAAACAGCTCTACAGGCTATACTCCATTCTTCATGGTACACGATGCCGAGGTGGTACTACCCGTAGAGGTACGCTATAAAGCCCCACGGGTAGTAGCATACAATGAGGCAGAATCAACCCTCGCACTCTCAAGACTCCATAGACCTCCTCGATGGAGCACGCGATATTGCAGCGGAGAGATCCACGATCTACCAGCAGAACCTCCGCAATTACCACATCAGGAGGCTACGCCCCAGATCCTTTGTCGAAGGAGACCTGGTCCTGCAACTGAAGCAACAAGGGCACCTCAAGCTCGAGTCCCCTTGGGAAGGACCCTATGTGATTACCGAAGTAATTCCAGGTGGCGCCTACCGCCTTAAAGATCTAGAAAGCATAGTCGCATACTCCAATCCCTAGAACGTCACGCAGCTGCTTCGTTTCTACCCTTAGATGTTTTTACTTTACAAATAAGGCTATTCAGCCAGGATACTTAGCCATACATTGTACCTCATGATATTCTGCGGATAAATAAAGCTACGTGCCCCCAACTTTGTGTTTTCTATTTTACTTGCAATTATATCACTCGAGGGTTGCGCCATCCTGTACACCTCGTTACACGAATACCACAGTATCCTGAGTAGCTGACGCACTATCAATCAAACCCTTGGTAAAATCAACCCAGCTACAACCCACTTGATAGGTTGACAAGGCGCTGAGATGAATATATGTGAGGCTAACAAAAAGGAACTACAGATTACAACATACTCGAAAAACATACAAGCTAGCAAGCTCTTTACATATTAACAAATATAAAAAATGCCCGGCACAATTATATGAACTTTACAACACCTATGCATCCATGTGCAGGTCCATACTACACTACTACCACAAAAGGAGAACATTTGTGTGCTCTTCGAAGAAATCGACGATATCTTCGACTGGCTGATCAACCGCCCGGTAATGTGGCACCATGTTGCATGCCATCCCTTCTGGCGGGCCGGTGGTCCAGAGGCAACAGCTGCGAAATCCATATATGGCCGGTGCAAGCGCTAACGCAGCCTTGGCACCCGTGACCAACTGCTGACGCATGCACTCGCGGACCACGCTGATATCCTGAAACTTCATCAGCAAAGCTAACAAGCTTGAAGGCACCACATCCAGGGGGAACATTGCCTGAAAAATATGCTTGAGGCACGAATGAGACTTCTTCAAGCACTGCATCACCCGCGATGCACGATCCTGCAGCATCACCAACGTGACTGCACGATCGTGATCCACCCAAAAATATCCACTAGCTTCCAGCTGCTCCTGGTTCAAGTTGTTCAGTCGAATGGCAACTCGATCCCTCTCATCCTGTGGGTGACGAGCGCTAACAACTACAAGAAGCAATGCAAAGCATAAATACAAAGTGCCACCGTGAATGGCTAAAGAAAGGATAAGAAGCTAGAGAACTAACACTTAAATTGCTCATTCAATTGAGCCACCTCTCCTAGAAGGTACTTCTCGCGCACGCCGACTTTTTTAGCTTTCGACTTCCACACGTCCGTGTTACCGCGGATCATGGGCATCTCTTGCTCCAAATGCTTTATGCGGTCACGCAGTCGCGAGAGCAGCGACAACTCCTCCACCTTTGAACATGGTCGCGCCATAGTTTCATCGGTGGGAGGGGAGTCAGGCGGACCACTCGAAGGACCCTATTGTAGGGGTTCCACGTATGAAAACAATAATTTTTACCCTACGCCCCTGAACCACTGATGTTGCCTGGACCTATCTATTAGTAATATAGTAACGGGAGGGGCTTTTCGTGAACTTACCCTTGAAGACCGAAAAGCGTTGTCAACGCTCAGGAGAGCGTGGTTGATGTAGACGAACTGAAGCCGACCTCAAGGTCATGATGAAGTCCTTGCGCTCCTGTGGCTCCAACGACTTGAGTGCCTCAAGTGTGAAACCTCGCAGGGAGTTACACACGTCCGGTGCCTAACGATGACTCCTGCTTCCCCGATCCAGCAGCAGTTGCGGAAGTAGAGCTCCTAGATCCGAATCCCACAGCGCGATGGCGCTCTACGGTGAAGATGTCTCTCATTCGCGCAGTCTGAACTTGGGACCACGATCACGAGAGAGAGAGAGAATATCAATTGGAGGTCTCCCCAAAAGTGAGGAAACCTTTATTGAATATTGTGTGTATTTATCTGGCCAAATACCTCCACTATATATAGGGGGAGGGGAGGTACTACCTCCCTCAAAGTCCCGGGGTGGGACTAAACGAGAGGGAGAGGGGGGCCGCTGCCGGCCAGTCCTAGTGGGCCCCATGCGGGGGGGGGGGGGGGGGGGGGCTTGTCCTAGCCGGCCACCCCTTGCCCCTTCTCCCCTCTTGCCTTTCCCTAATGAGCCCTCTTCCCTCCGGAATTGGCCCATTAAGCCTTTTGACCTTTAAATTGATTTTCTCTTTTATTAAATAATTATGAATAAATGATTAAATCAATATTTAACATTCATTCATATATTATTCAATCTTCGTGGCTATGTAACACCTTCCACCTCCACTCCGGACATCCTCCGGACTTACCGAAACCCTTCCGGTTTTCTCTCTACTATTCTTCAATGATTTTATTCCGATCCTACAAACACTCTCTAAGCATCATCAAACCCTTAAGCGTGATACCCTATGGTTCGGGAACACTCCAGACATGGTCGGGACACTCCCGGACCAATGATCAACAGAGGGACTTGGATGGCCATGTGACCCTGTGTGTTCCACGAAGATCTTTTGCCGTTTGAACCGGGACGGTCGTGTCTTATTCCCTTTGTCTCTCGATACTTGCATTGCCCGAGATCTGATCAATGACATCACCATGTCGTGTTCAATCTCGTTAGCAAACAATTCTACTTGACTCGTTCCGACAAGTGATATCCCTGTGATCAAATCACACGCTGTGCAGCTATTGGATATAACTTCTCCGAGTGGGCCCTCGAGTATCTTTCTGTCACGTGGATGGACAAATCCCGCTCTTGACATATATTGCCTCTACGGTTTCCTCCGAGTACCTAAACACACCTTTATAACCACTGTATTACCAAGTGGCACTTGATGCTATCTAAGCACTCTCGGGAGATAGTGATTGATATAGCCTCACGGTCTAAGGAATAGTCTACGAGGATCCATTTCTAATCATCGTAACTTAAACTTCGTGACATGATCGGGTCACGATGTTTAGGTTGGGTATTGGTTCATCATCTCATTCTCAGAATGAGTTGACTCCATTTCCAACTGGCATAAATGCCACATGATCAGGAAACTTGATCATTTGTTGACCAATGAACCAGTGACTACAGTTTCACTAGGAACCCCTGGTTGTTTATATATCACACGTGTATTGATGTTTCCACTCAATACAGTTATAGCATGATACAAAACTTAATCATAAACTTTATGAAATATGATAATAGTCCTTATTACTATTTGTCTCTAGGGCATATTTCCAACAGTCTCCCACTTGCACTAGAGTACAAATAAACTCGCTGCATTTGTTCTTAATCGTTGGCACCATATATCCAGTACCCTGAACATGCTTGCTCATGGAAGAGATTGAGTCTTGGGTATGTACTTTACAGTCACAAATCCTTTGCAACTTACTAATGTCACCTTGATTGACATTAATACTTTATCATCACATGATAACATCTTTGTGTATGCATCGTCGCTATGGCAGCAGAACGAGGTCGGATTCCAGGAGCCTACAGTGACTTTAGATCAACCTCGAGGGCTTTCTCATGAGCACTGTGCCCTGGGACACATCATTCTACGTTAAAAGTGAACTAGCCCCGCCATAACATTATACAACACTTTAGATGGTACCCTTATCTATTATTATAAATGTATTCATCGAAACACGAGTGCACCCTGTGCAACTTTCAATGTTTTTGTTCACCTCGCTTCCTACTTGACTCTAATCAGTATTACGTGAGTTTCCAACATATTCCCTTATAACATAACCCTTTATGTTTTAAGATATGTCATCCTTTATGGATTTGGAAAATATGTCTGTAGTTCTCTATTAGACATTGCGGACAAATCTAGCTCAACCTTTCGTGATTCAAACTTAATCACTTTTAAACGTTCTTTATTGGATCATGTATTATGTTAAGTTATCATCATGGTTTTCTAAGATAGAACCTATGTCTTAACATAGTGGATGATGATCATCCTTTTCTTTCTTTCAACCATTAATGTTAAACTTAATACTATTCCTAACTTGTGTTATTAAGGACCAGTTTCTTAATTAACTTCTATTCTGAAACCCTTTTCAGAATCCCTTAAGGAATACTACATAATATCATAATACACTTATTATGAACTTCTACACCTTATAAATCATTATTTATCGGTACTTGCGTTTTTATTCTTAACACACTTAAGAATCACTCCTATAAGCTCCCAGTCAAAATATGTTCCTAACATATTTGGGTATGAGTCACTACTCTTACTCAAACTATGTTCCTACATATTTGAATTTGAGACTTATATTGCTCCCACTCAAAAATATGTCATTCACATATTTTTTTAGGAAGACTTTCATAGCTCCCACTCAGTTTCATGCAAATTGCATATCCACTCACTGTTTTGAACAACTTCAAAATCCTTTGATCAAATATCAAACTTGGAGATTTACTATGAGATACTAGTACTTTTACTAGCTTTAAATCCACTAGACATTTAGCACACTTGAATCAAATTCATTTGAATTCGTCCAATACTTGACAAATTGTGCTTTTGTCATTCACCCCTGATGACGCACAAGTATAGGGGGTGTATCGCAGTATTTTCGAGGGAAGTGAAACCCAATTTATTGATTCGACACAAGGGGAGCCAAAGAATATTTATCAGCCTTAACAACTGAGTTGTCAATTCAGCTGCACCTGGAAACAATCTTGCTCACAGCAGTTTATCAGTAGCAACAGTTTTGTAGTAGGAATAGCAGAGTAGCAGCAGTAGTAAAGCAAAGACAGTAGTAACAAAAGCAGTAAACAGTGGGATTCGAGTGTGGTAGGCATAGGGATGGATGGACGGGCGTTGCATGGACAAGACAATTCACATAGCAATCAGAGCATAGGGCAATTGCAGATAAATAAGATAAAGCATCCAAGTACTAGACAATCCTAGGCATGTGTTCCATATACAGTCATACGTGCTCGCAATGAGAACTTGCACAGCATCTTTTGTCCTGCCAGCCTGTTTGCAGCGGGGCCTCTAGGGAACTACTAGCAATTAAGGTGCTCCTTTTAATAGAGCACCGGAGCAAAGCATTAACACTCCGTGAACACATGTGATCCTCACATCAAAGCCATTCCCTTCTGGTTATCCCAATTTCTGTCACTTCGGGGCCATAGGTTTCGGACAACAACGTGTGTATACAACTTGTAGATAAGACTAAAAACAATACTATCATAATGAATCAATAACATGTTTAGATCTGAAATCATGGCACTCGGGCCCTAGTGACAAGCATTAAGCACAACAAGTCGTAACAAAGTCATAAAGCACTAATAAAAGATACTAGGCACCATGCCCTAACAATCTGATGCCATTACATGAACGATCTCATCCAATCCCTACCATCCCCATAGCCTACAGCGGGGGATTACTCACTCATAGATGGGGGAAACATGGATGGTCGATGGAGATCGATGGAGATGGCTCCGGGGGCACTTCCCCGTCCCGGCAGGGTGCCAGAACAGAGACTTTCTGTCCCCCGAATCTCCCCTTCGGTGGCGGCGGCGCAGCGGAACTTTTCGTGGAAAAACATCAAACCCCCCAGAGTTTTTAGGTCAGAAGGCTTCTTATAGGCGAAGAGGGAGACCGAGGGGGTGCCTGGTGGGCCCACACCACCCCCTGGCGCGGCCTGGCCTGGCCCGCACCACCAGGTGGTGTGGCCACCCCTGGCTCTTCTCCGTCTCGTATTCTGGCTCCTGGAGTCTTGTGGAAAAATAGGCACTTTGGCTTTTGTCCTGTCCAATTCCGAGAATATTCATTTTCTGACTTTCCTGGAACCAAAAACAGCAGAAAACAGGCAGCTGGCACTGTGGCTCTTGTTAATAGGTTAGTCCAAGAAATCATATGAAAAGTACTCCAAAGTGTGGACAAAACACAAGAAAGTGGATAAAACCAAGCATGGAGCATCAAAAATTATAGATACATTTGCAATGTATCAACATCCCCAAGCTTAACTCCTACTCGTCCTCGAGTAGGTAAGTGATAAAAAGAAAGAATAATTTTTGAGGTGACATGCACCATCATAAACTTGATCAAAGCATTTGTAAAACATTCAAAACTGGGATCATAGTACTTCAATCATAACATGAAAGACAAAGTTCTAGCAATAAGACAAAGAAACTATGATGCAACATGAAAAGGCACAAACAAAAGATTCATGAATAACAATGCTTTGCATGACGTTTGTTTGTTTCACATAAATAAAACATAGGATAGTGGTATTTAGCTTGTCCCTCATAGAGTAGCAAATATAAATGCATAGGACACCTTCAAAGTTCATAAGAGTGACTAGATACAATAGTTTAAAACAAGGAATATCAAGTTATGCATCAATCAACTAGTCTTGGGACAATGCACATAGAACTAAGAATGGCCACTATGCTCTCAAAGTAGGTACATAAAGATAGAAGGTGGAGACTCAATATAATGGTGGAAGAAAGGCCTTTGTAAAAGTAAGTAAGGATTCAAGTCTCATAAAGAGCTTCCAAAAATTATGGTACTCATAGCTTTCAGCTCTCATTGCCCCTATCATAAGCATCTTGAAGTGATTAAGGTTAAAGTGAACAAACTATGGTGTACATGCTTGACAAAGTATAAGTTAGAAATCTCATGTCCCTTGTATACGAGGGCCGCTCCTCATGCTACTCAAGTTTAGTCACCAGTAAGTTCTTGTCATTGTAAGTACATGTGTATCATTGAGAACCGCCAACAGGGTACCCCTTGCCCGATGATACAGAAGAATCCCCATATCAAAATGACAAGGCAAGCAGACAACGAGCATCTCAACATTCTTCTTATTTACCATGGGAATATGGTGCTTTTTTCTCTCTTTCCTCTTTTCATAGTATCTCTCTTTTTTTCTCCTTTTTTCTCAATATAGGACTCTTTTTTTTATAAGAAGAATGCTTCATAGACAGCTCATTATGGTTACGCTGCAGGTTTCCACCATGTCAGCATGGATTATACCAGCGGCCCAGGCGTTTCTCTAACACATATACATAACTCCATGGACTTACAAGCTCTCCTTTCATTTCACACCGACGACATCCATATACAGAAGAGCATGATATCAACTAGGTATAAGTACCAAGTGCAATGTTGAAAGCGTTCCCCATGAAAGCATGGTTCTGCTAATTCCCAACAAATAATTGCAAGTATATACAACATAGACGACACAATGGTTCAAGATTATTAAGGGCAAGTAAAATAAAGTGTGCCATCAAGTTCGTGAGAGCTTTAATCACTAGTTTTCTCATAACAAGTGGAAGGTAAACAAAAGCATGAATATACTTGGAATAGCATAAGCTAGTAGGTAGGTATGGTGGACTCTTTGGAATAACTTGGTTTAGGGAGTTGGATGCATGAGTGGAACTCATATTTTGTTGTGGAGGCTAGCAAAAGACTGGGAACGACAAACTAAGAGAGCAATAATGGCTATAATCATGCAGAGCAACAAAACATCATTGATCAAAGCATAAGGTGATACTACAAGTTGAAAACTAAAGGATCATAAAGGCTTATGGTGACTTGGGATAGTCATAACATGGTGTGAGCATGTGCCACGTCAACCCAAATAAAGCATCAAAGGAGAATACCACTATACTATGCTTTAATATGCTAAAACAACGCATGATTCATCCAAGGCACATTAAGCAATCTCAATTGTTTATAACAAGTAATGCTACATCAAAGAATACTAAGCATAAAGCCAAAACAATATCAAGCATGGCATGACAAAGCATAGGCCACAGTCAAAAACAAGCTCTCTTTACCACTTAAGCATGAGCTTTCCTACTCTTTTCCAAACCAAACCAAACCAAACCAAACTATCTGAACACCAAAGCATGAAAGAGGAGGTCCAACCAATTTATTCAGCAAACTAAGCAAACCACGCAACCTAAAAAACAAAAACAAAAACGAAAAAGAAGATGCTCCAAGAGCAACACAACTGTGCATGAAACAATAAAAATGAAGCGTTTGGAAGAAACCTGGGATTTTTATTGATGAAGAAGGGGATGCCTTGGGCATCCCCAAGCTTTGACGCTTGTACTTCTTGGATATTTCTTGGGGTGACACGCGTGGCATCCCCAAGCTTGAGCTTTAGTCCATCCTTCATCTCATTACTCATTCCTTCCAAACACCTGAAATTTTTCCTTCATACAAAACTTCACACAATCTTTATTAGCAACATTAGTGCACTCAAGATAAATAAGTCTTAAGGTTCAGTTCTAACACCAATAAACTTCCATTAGAACACTAACTATTGTAGCACTTCCCTCAAAAATCTCAATTCCCCAAAAGAACTCAAAAAGGAACCAACAAGAAGCAAATGTATCAAATGGCAGAAATCTGTCAAAACAGACCAGCAGGTAAAGACGAATTTTTTCGAAGACCTTCTGTTGCTCAAATCAAAAAGTGTTGAATTAACGAAAGTTATATAACAACCTGGGGCAGAAGCACAAAAAATTACAGATCAATCTGACATACATAGCTCTCACGAATTTTTACGGTGAAGCACAGAAATCTGTTTCGGGACAGCAACTTTCCCAATCATTACTTCTCTCTCATTAGAGGTTACTCTTGGCACAAAAAGCAAATAAAAAGGATAAGGAGCGGTTATTACTGGAGTAATAACTTCCAAGACTCATCTAAAACTTTTGGGTTATCTCCCAATAAGGACTTTTCTTTAATGCCTTTAAGTTAGGCATAAGCAAAAACTAAAAATGGATAGAATAGAAGTAAGCGGAGATAATCATGGTGAAAACATTGTTTTGTTCAATGAAATCCTTTTGTTAACAAGGTTGATCAGGTCTTGTTACCAAAACAATTCCATATGATACAAAACTTTGTATCCTACTAATGATTATGTTACCTCAACCTTGATAGCAATGGTCCCAATCATAATAGTTTCAAATTTTTCTCTTGGTATGGGACAATATATTTCTCCAACTTGAATGCCCTCAACATGTTCAATTGAATTCAAACCATAAGTCCTTTTAATCTTCTTGGGGAAATAGACAGTATGTTCCTTGTCATTAACATTGAAGGTCACCTTCCTTTGATTACAATTAATAACATCTCCTGCAGTATTTAAGAAAAGGTCTCCCAAGAATAGTAGACATATTATCATCTTCAGGCATAAAAGTTTGAGAGGATGCTCTCATAAGAAATATGAGTTGAAGTAAAAGAGAGCATCAAGGATAAAATTCAAAACACATTTAAGTCTAACCCACTTCTTATGCATAGGAATCATGTATGCAAATAAATTCGCAAAGAACAAACTGACATGCATAGGAAGATAAAACAAGAGTAACTTCAAAACTTTCAGCACATAGAGAGGTGTTTCAATACCATGAAAACTTCTACCACCATATTTGCCTCTCTCATAATAATTTTCAGTAGCCTCATGAATAAACTCAACAATATAACTATCACATAAAGCATTCTCTTCATGATCTACAAGCACTAGAGCTTTATCATAAACATCTTCAAAATAAACCTTGGGAACATAACATTCATCCTCCTTTAGTAAGCATGGAGGACAATCAAATAATGTAAGGGATAAAGAGTTACTCTCATTAAAAGGTAGGCATGGGTAGCTAATCCATTGTTCCTCCTTTTGTTCATCACTCTCCTCCTCTTTTTCATCTAATGAGATTTCAGGTTCATCAATTTCTTCTTCCATAGGAGCCTGCAAGGCATTAGTCTCTTCCATAGGGTCCTGCAAGGCATTAATCTCTTCCATTTGTGGAAAGCATCTATTACAATATTCAAGGATATGGCTATTTTCATCCTTGTAATTATCAAAGCAAAATTTAAGTATACCATAAACCTCATGCTTATAAGGTGAATCATCAATATTTTCAAGCAAACTGTTCAAAAGCACCCTTCCAAGCAATAAATTCTTCAATTTGTTCCGCATCATAAAAGTCATAAATTCCTTTAGCATAGGAAGATATGGTATCATTATCACTATACTCACATTGAAAAGGGAGGTGTTTATACCTCTTCCTGCAACAAGACTCATCACAACAATAAGTAACATTATAAGTAGAGCACACGTTTCTAGCAATGGTATACAATCTATAAATTTGTTCCCATAAGTGTTTCCCGTTTTGTGACAAGCGGTGTTCCTTATAATAATATTTTTGATCTTCCGTGAACCCACCTTGCCAATAAGCTTCAGTTTCAAAGAAACCAACCATTGACAACAAGCATGACAAAGCAAGACCATAACAGACCAACGAAAATAACAACTAGAGTAGGAACTATTTTTTTGTATTTTTGATAAAGAATACAAGCAAACAAGGAGAAAGATAAACTTAGCTTGAACAATAGTGAATCCAAGTGGACTTTATAAATAAAGCTATGCTCCCTGGCAACGGTGCCAGAAAATAGTCTTGATGACCCACAAGTATAGGGGGTGTATCGCAGTATTTTCGAGGGAAGTGAAACCCAATTTATTGATTCGACACAAGGGGAGCCAAAGAATATTTATCAGCCTTAACAACTGAGTTATCAATTCAGCTGCACCTGGAAACAATCTTGCTCACAGCAGTTTATCAGTAGCAACAGTTTTGTAGTAGGAATAACAGAGTAGCAGCAGTAGTAAAGCAAAGACAGTAGTAACAAAAGCAGTAAACAGTGGGATTCGAGTGCGGTAGGCATAGGGATGGATGGACGGGCGTTGCATGGACAAGACAATTCACATAGCAATCAGAGCATAGGGCAATTGCAGGTAAATAAGATAAAGCATCCAAGTACTAGACAATCCTAGGCATGTGTTCCATATATAGTCATACGTGCTCGCAATGAGAACTTGCACAACATCTTTTGTCCTGCCAGCCCGTTTGTAGCAGGGCCTCTAGGGAACTACTAGAAATTAAGGTGCTCCTTTTAATAGAGCACCGGAGCAAAGCATTAACACTCCATGAACACATGTGATCCTCACATCAAAGCCATTCCCTTCCGGTTATCCTGATTTCTATCACTTCGGGGCCATAGGTTCCGGACAACAACGTGTGTATACAACTTGTGGATAAGACCAAAAACAATACTATCATAATGAATCAATAACATGTTTAGATCTGAAATCATGGCACTCGGGCCCTAGTGACAAGCATTAAGCATAACAAGTCGCAACAAAGTCATAAAGCACTAATAAAAGATACTAGGCACCATGCCCTAACAATCTGATGCCATTACATGAACGATCTCATCCAATCCCTACCATCCCCATAGCCTACAGCGGGGGATTACTCACTCATAGATGGGGGAAACATGGATGGTCGATGGAGATGATGGTGGAGATCGATGGAGATGGCTCCGAGGGCACTTCCCCATCCCGGCAGGGTGCCGGAACATAGACTTTCTATCCCCCCGAATCTCCCCTTCGGTGGTGGCGGCGCAGCGGAACTTTTCGTGGAAAAACGTCAAACCCCCCAGAGTTTTTAGGTCAGAAGGCTTCTTATAGGCGAAGAGGGAGACCGAGGGGGTGCCTGGTGGGCCCACACCACCCCCTGGCGCGGCCTGGCCTGGCCCGCGCCACCAGGTGGTGTGGCCTCCCCCTGGCTCTTCTCCATCTCGTATTCTGGCTCCTGGAGTCTTCTGGAAAAATAGGCACTTTGGCTTTTGTCCCGTCCAATTCCGAGAATATTCATTTTCTGACTTTCCTGGAACCAAAAACAGCAGAAAACAGGCAGCTGGCACTGTGGCTCTTGTTAATAGGTTAGTCCAAGAAATCATATGAAAAGTACTCCAAAGTGTGGACAAAACACAAGAAAGTGGATAAAACCAAGCATGGAGCATTAAAAATTATAGATACATTTGCAATGTATCAACCCATTTTCCAATATGGCTTTGTAGTCATTTGGGAAAATTCAAGTAACCCCTTTTACTTGTGAGATTCAACAACGAATTGCTTTCTAATCTCAAGGGAATTTTTCTTTTAGGATTTCTCATAATTCTAGTTTACCATTATTTCATTAGTAGTTCGTAGGTATGTCATATTCCGGTAATCATGACAAATGATTCATAAATGTCTCCATACAAGATGGATTACATTTTGAATCCCACTTCATGTAGTGAAAACACCAATGGGGAAAACACAATGATCATTATCATTGATTCTTTCCTTCGTGAAGAGAATCGTTCAGGAACGTTGTCCGTTGCGCTTCTCAACACTCTGATGCAGGGATTTGAATCCTCATCGTGTTTTTCACTATCTTCCATTTGCTTCATAATTGAGAAATATCACTGAATGCGAACTTTCTAAAAAATGTACCAAAATCCAAGCAATACGAATTTGGTTTTCTTTTGGTTTTAGCTATGGATTTCGTATTCAAAGTTTCCAATGAATACTCTACACGGACTTATTCGCTATTGTTTTGGTTATATAGAATAACCCCAAAACTTTCACGATGATCCATACCAGATATGGAGCCGCTTTCACGAATTCAAATGGTTCACTATATATTCTAATTGAGTGTTAACTATTTCTAACTAATGGTCTCTACATATACACTACAACGATTTATTTGGCACCATCTATTCACCCACTTTGATATCTAATATCACATTGTGATGCTTTGCATTTTGACGTTTCAAACGCATTGCATTCCACAATTTATTTTATGCCATAAAGTCGAATTCCATTACTATTGATCAAATCATAGCAATTGGATTCTTATTTATCTTTATACCCTTGGTTGATGAAACACTTTGATCATATCAAATAGTTTCATACTTATGTTTCCTTTGGTAAACTTCTTTACACATTTAAACAATCATATAATGATAATTACCATTCTATCAAAACACAATACGTCGAATATGTATTTACTTTTAACAATTCATTAAACACTTTGTATTCAAGTAATACACGATGTTCAAGTTGTTTTGCCAAACTTAGGCATGATTTATATGTGACAAGAAATCAAATGGTTTTCACATATTATCAACATAACTTTTGAATTCAAACAATGGTTTCATTCATTAATGAACATATCATTAAGTTGGGTATTTTTAAAGGCATTTCAATATTTTACAAATGTTCATGCATTATCAATTAGTTTCAAAACAAGGATAATTCACACATAATCGAACAAGATATGAACACAAATAGAAATCATTCATAAAAGTGGAACAAATGTTTGTTACAAACTGATATGAATAACTGTCTCACTAAGTGTGAGACACACTAAAGAAGTTCACGATCTATCGATTACAATAATCATCCTAAAACATAAACTAGTGATAAATGTTGAGGGAGAGTGTCATTGGCCATCACCATCATGCTCGCCATCAACACGCAACGTCACCTCCTCTCCAGCAAGCACCTCTCATGCAGAAGGACCTATTTTCAGTAAAAAAGAACAAGTATCAAATATACTTAACACTACAAATGTGTTTGCAAGATTATAACATTTATAAAATTGTATATCAAATATATACCTTTATCATTGATGACCTCAACGACAACAGGTTCAACCATCACATTCCTGAGATGTGATATGAACCTGTGGAAATCCAGTGTTTCCGCGTTGCCTCTCATAATGCAAGTCCTGACTTGTGCTTGGTAGCTTGCTGGCAGCGACCATAGAACACCGCCATTTGCAAAAGATCCTGTCATCCAGCTATCCAGGATGTATGCGGGCCTCATGTACGCATCATGCATGCGCTCCAAGTGGTCGTCAAGCGATGAGTTCTCCTCCATCTTAACGGAGAGGAAGTCTCCCATCAACTCATGCTCCCATATGCGTGCTTGTTCCACAAAATGTGTCCTAAGCTGTAGCATTACCGTACGAGGGTTGACATTACCCACGATAGGCCACAACTCGTCCACCATTCCGAAACACATTGTAACTGAAATGAAGGAGGCCATCTCCCGACGGTGATAGCGGTCTTCCCGTTGCTTTGGAGTCTCTAGGTTAATGGGCTGATCCAAATCCATCTCGTCGAGTATGTAGTCGACCACGTCATTCCTGCTAAGGGGAACGTGGAGACACGCAACCAACATAGAGAAGTTTGATCTGTCTAGCCTGAGATTCTCTCCTTCTAACCAATCAATTGTCAACAGGAAAGGTGGCATCAGGGAGAACCTTTTCTACATTTATAATTGCAAAAGGAATTTAGACTAAATTTATAATTAAATGAGTTAATAATAACTCCACTCAGAAACACCTATCCCATGAAGGGTTCCTAGTGATAACACGACCCCTTTTCCCCACATCTCCCCCGATCATCACGGCCATCAATGTGGGTTCAAGGGTGGACGCTAAACATCGGTCACATCATTCATGCGACTCGTGCTCTATCTTTCGACCATACGTGTTCCGAGGCCATGTCTGTACATGCTAGGTGCACCAACTCAACCTTAGTGTATTCGCTGTGCAACATGGCTTACACCCACTGTATGCGAACGTAGATATGTCTAACACCCGATCATCACGGCCTGCCTCATACTGAAGAACTTTCTTGGTGGTGCACACTAAGGGGGAACACAATCATTGGTAATTTTAACATGGATCATCTTATTAGGCTACCGTCGAGTATATAATACTAGCACACAATAAGATATACAAACAATAACATTGAATGTAAATGCGATGTGATATGGTCCTTCATGTCGTGATCTCCATCCATCGTCACTGGATTTCGGCACCAGGGTTCCGACGCCGTAGACACCAGGGTACCGGTGTCTTTTCGGCGTGGTAGTCTGTCACCTCCGTGACTATCTACTACTACATAACATACGGTAATCACTTTACCTTTTCCACAACCATATCACAAAGCAACGCCCCCTGCAAAACAAAGTTAGACGCCTCTACTTTATCTTTGCATGTTTTACGTGGCTGAATGGGCTTTCGCACAAGAACCATTCTTACCTACGAACTTTCAACACAACGCTGATCAAGTAGTTGTCTCTACTACACCCCTTTCGGGGCCCTCCGTTGCAAATGGCATACCAACCAATGCGAGAGAGACAGACACCCCCTAAGCCACTTTATACGGCACAAGCCGTATGTCAAGCATGAACCAGTCTCGCGAATGAACGCGTAAAGTCGGTTGGGGGCCGCTTCATCAAGCATTACTGCGGTATACACAAGTACACGTGGGAGGGTAACAACTAAAAGATCAACGCCCACACGCTACATCTCGTGTGTTCTACCCGTACTAGCATTACTACGCATAGATCTAGCTCTGATACCACTGTAGGGGTTCCGCGTATGAAAACAATAATTTTTACCCTACGCCCCTAAACCCCTAATGTTGCCAGAACCTATCTATTAGTAATATAGTAATGGGAGGGGCTTTTCGCGAACTTACCCTTGAAGACCGAAAAGCATTGTCAACGCTCAAGAGAGCGTGGTTGATGTAGACGAGCCGAAGCCGATCTCAAGGTCGTGATGAAGTCCTTGCGCTCCTGTGGCTCCAACGACTTGAGTGCCTCAAGTGTGACACCTCGCGGGGAGTTACACACGTCCGGTGCCTGACAATGACTCCCGCTTCCCCGATCCAGTAGTAGTTGTGGAAGTAGAGCTCCTGGATTCGAATCCCGCAGCGCGATGGTGCTCTGCGGTGAAGATGTCTCTCGTTCACGCAGTCCGAACTTGGGACCACGGTCATGAGAGAGAGAGAGAGAATATCAATTGGAGGTCTCCCCAAAAGTGAGGAAACCTTTATTGAATATTGTGTGTATTTATCTGGCCAAATACCCCCACTATATATAGGGGGAGGGGAGGTACTACCTCCCTCAAAGTCCTGGGGTGGGACTAAAGGAGAGGGAGAGGAGGGGGGGGGGCGCCGCCGGCTAGCCCTAGGGGATTGTTGGTTTGCGGTACCAAACTTCCCGGACGAGTGCATCCCGGTACCCGAGTTGTCATCAATCTCACAGAGGGGCCATAGTAGAATCGCCAATTATCCAGAAGGGCCAAATGGGGGTGAATACAAATCTAACGGCCAAATGGTCATTTGAACCAGACGAAAAATGGTTGAACTCAAATACCGCTATTAGGTCAACTCTTCTTGGCCCACCCTGTCAGTATTCCCCGTTATCTTTTGTGGTCGTGGACTAGTTTACCCCTGCATGGAAGAGATCCCTGAGTGGACCAGATCTATTTCTTTGCTCTGCTTTGCTCTTCTCCCCTGCTCATAACCTGTGCTCAGCTTCGGCTGCTCGTCTCAGATCGGAGCTTGCACTTGCTCTAAGTTGCATCCCTGCCATGTCTGGTCAACCTCCCACAGCTCTAATCGAAGCTTGCAGCCGTTGCCATTGCATCTTTCGCCGTATTGGAGCTTCGCGTCCCCGGACTAATATCTCGCCTCTGGCTAGTCCTTATCGCATGGTGGAGCGCGTCCCATTGGGCAATCCTGGCCGGCGACCGGCCTCGGGCAGTTGCATGCTGCCGCGCACCCCAGGCATGGTAGCCCTGGCACATCAGTTCGATGACCACGCTCTCATGGCCACTGTGATGGGCGTCTGTCCCGCCGTGTCGCTGGCAGAGTTGCTATCGGCTTTCAGGCCTCGTTTTGGGATCAGACTAAATGAGGTCAAGATTGAGGTATGCGCGCCGCCATTCGATTTTTTTTGTCTGGTTTGAGCACAGCTCAGACACCGAGCGCATTCTGCATTCTTCCCGTTCTTTTGAGTGCTGCGGGGAGAAAATGAGCTTCATGCGTTGGCATCGCGCCTGTGGGTGGGACGATTGCTTGGGGCAGCTTCGTTTCTTCTTCAAACTCGGCTTTGACGGCCTCCCATTGGATGCTTGGGAGTTGGAGGCCTTCAAGCAGGTCGTCAGTAGCCTTGGTCGCGAGCTGGTGGAAATCGTGCCACCGAGCGACAGATGGGTCATCAAGGTAAATGCGTGGCTGAAAGATCCTGACGCTGTTCCTAAGATGTGATGTAGATTCCAAGCAGGGCAGGGTGACAGCTTTGCTAGAAGCACCCGGTCATCATCCACCTGGAGGAGGTTCTGGAATCGATACATGGCATTCAGGGCCCCGAAGAGGCTGCCAGAAAGCATCCTCGTCGCCTGCAATGTTGGCCTAGAAGGATCGATGGCATAGGACCACCACCGTTTCACGACGGTGCACACAGTTTCGGTGGGGGAACTGGACTTGGACAAGCTGGTGGTTCTGATTTCCCTCGAGTGAAGACAGAGCTCTAGTGAATTGCCGTTGTATGTGTGGCTAATGAATTTGTAGTATGCAGAGCATAGCAGGAAGTTAGCATCGACTAAAAATGTGTAATAGTTTGAATCGATGTAGTACGTATGGGTAATGAATTTGAAGTACTCCCTCCGACCCATATTAGTTGACTCGAATTTGTCTAGATTCGGATGTATCTAGACATGTTTTAGTACTAGATACATCCGAATCTAGATAAATCCAAGTCAACTAATATGGATCGGAGGGAGTAGTATGTGTGTGTAATAGTTTGAATCGATGTAGTATGTGTGGGTAATGAATTTGATGTAGTGTGTGTGTAATAGTTTGAATCGATGTAGCTGAACTCTATGCTTTATAATTTCTGTGAATAACCAAGGACAATCTCATGGTCTGGCAATGAGCAATGTCAATTCTGTGGATGCCAGGAAAATGTAGTCCATATCCTCTTCAAGTACAAGGTAGCTATATTTGTAACACGTTGAACTGCAGGACCATTTTGTAGACAACACAAGACAAAGGAAAAATGGTTTACAGCATAGACATCAGACGCAAAATCTGTAGTCTGGGATAAAAAATGCTAGTTAACTGGATTTAACCATGACTAGTAATTGAAGGAAATAGATACTTGATAGTATTTGCTTACAACAGTAGTACTTCCATACAAAAGGGTCTTATACCTGCACAAAAGTGGGATAAACTTCCTACTAGTTTATAGAACAATTCGTCAGCATTTCATCTACAAAAGCCATTCTTTAGTCTAAACTTAACTATTCTACACTGAAGAAACTGCAGATCTCCACCAGAAAAGTTGGCTGGCCAATTGCCTTGAGAGGACGTAAGTTCTTTGATCATTTAACCCCAAACTGATCTATTGCCTTCCCGCCAAACTACAAGAAATCTGCTGATTGGGGATATGTCGAATGGGGTATGCCCAGCAGGACGTTCTGATCGGGCTAAAGGCCTAGCGAGTGGGCCTATAGGACGGCGACTGGAATGCAACTGAGGAGAAGGCCCGGCGATTGGATATTGGAGGCCCAGAAGCGTACTCGAAGCCTAGTCGGATTAGGTCAAAACCTCGAAATCTATATATTTTTCGGTTGTAAACTGTAAACCCTAGCGAGATGCCTTCTATATAAACCTCCGTAGGGGTACTCTGAGGACTTATGTTCCATCATACACCCCTTCAAGCGACTCGCTGCTTAGACGCCGAGCTCGCCACCCCTGTAACTCGCTCTCCATCAATCTAATCTAGCAGGAGTAGGTCTTTACCCTCCGGGGGGCCGAACCTGGATAAACCCATGTGCATCCGCCCCCATCTCACACCACAGATGGCCGCCAGCTCTCGCCCCCGATTCTATCAATCGCTGCCTATGGCAGCGACTGCCATGGCCATTTCCATGATAGTGGCGCCCACCGTGGGGCCTAGCCGGACTGGCCTGAGTTCTGCAGCGAGACCCTACTCGCCGATCGATCGGCCGATCGCCATCGGCCGCATGATCGCCATCGGTGGGATCTTATAGATCCTGCCTAGCAACTACATCCCGACATCATGCCCGGTCACCCACATCGCGATAATGCCGGTCGGCTCCATCAACCTGTTCGTCGGCTTCACCGGCGCAGTCGACCCAGCAGCAACGATGATCGTTGGTGGATCACCGCCACGGCGCGATCTGCTCTCCGAGGAGTAGGTGCGCTCCATCAGGAGCCTCGCCACCGAGTATGAATCGGCCGCCAACAACACGGCCGAGACCAACACCGCCGTGGACGACGCGACCCTCCACGACGATGCCGACTCCGCGACCCCTGCCTCGGTCGACGGATCTATCACCGCGACATCACGGGAGGACTCCATCACGCGGGTCTCCAACCCTGAGGACTTCGAGGATTCCTCCATCCTTGGGATCTTCGACTCCGACTCCGGCTCGGAGTCCCCCAAGGACTTCCGCGCCAGATCCAATCACTTCAACGCGATCTACATGGAGGGCAACACGGTCGCCCCGCCAGATCCATTCTCTACACCGATCCCTCCAACCGCGATGGCCATAGAGGTGGAGGAAGCCTGCCTGCGGCTGGAGGAGGCACAACGAAAGGAGTTAGCCGAGCGTGAGAAATTCCGCATCGAGTGGGCGACGACACAGGAGCTGTCGCTATACCACTAGCGCCGCATCAGGACCTGCCTAAACTCCAACGTCCAGGGCCACGTCCTGAACTTCAACGACAAAAACGATCCTGCACGCGTGGCTAAGCGCGAATACTACAAGAACACGCCACCAGGAGGTAGCAACCGACCACCACCCGGCGCACCGGCGACTGGGGCCCCACCACCACCCATTGGTCACGCGCCCCCACTGGACTAGCCACGTATCATAATCTCGCCACAGGCCCGCGATGCCAACGAACTCCCACTGTACTCCACTCCAATGGACAACGTCATGGCGGCCGATGCCGTAGTCGCCCACCTCGACGTCCAGGGAGAAGGCGTGCTACAGATCCAGTACCCCAAGACCCTACTCGCCAGGGCTGTCGAGCAGCAAGCCGCGGGAATCGACCCACGGGGGCGGATGTATTTCCACTCATCGGCAAGCAGGGTGGCCTCAAGCGGCCACACAACCATCGCCAACACCATGACCTGCCCACCGCCGTATCCCCTGGCGCACCAGCCACGAGCCGCCAACCCCGTGCTCTCCACCAACGAGCCGCGACCGGTGAACAACACGGTCGCTGCCAATGGGCAACCCATCGACGCCCGAACGCACATCGTCAACAACCAAGCTAGGCGGGCGCACCAGCCCAATGACTTGAGGCACACCCTCACCAACCGCAGAGACCCCGAACCCAGGGGCTCGCTCAGCCAAGTCGGTCCCTAGTGCTTCGGACCTATGATCCGAGGCGAGAAGTACCCCGCCAACTTCAAGGCGCCCAAGGAGATCGAAAAATACGACCCAACGTACGACCCAGTGGTGTGGCTGGACACATACCTCATGGCGATGGGAATCGCCGGCCACACCGACCTGCTAGCCGCTCGATACCTCGCCCTAATGATGGAGGGTGCGACTCGACAATGGATCAACACCCTCCCCATCGACAACATCGACTCGTGGGAGGAGATGCGGGACACCTTCGTCAGGCACTTTGAGGGCTCCTACACCCGCGGCACCACCATCGAGGACCTGGAATGATGCATCCAGGGACAACGTGAGTCAACCCGCCACTGGATCCAAAGGTGGCAGGAACTATGGATCAACGCCTCCGGCATCCACCCGGACACGGCGATACACTACTTCAAGAACGCGTGCCAGTATGAACCCCTGGTTGCTAAGATCAAAAGGGTCTACCGGACGCTTGATAACATCCCCGACCTCCTCGAGATAGCCAAGCGCTACGTGGAAGAGGACCCCAACCAGGACTCTGACGACGAGTCGGGAGGAAGACATCGCATCAGCGCCCACGACAGCAGGCGACAGCGTGATATGCGCTACAACAACACTCACATCACCGGCAAGTGCCGCGGTGATGGGCGAGTCGACTTCGTCGCCAATGTCGGCTACGGCCAACATGACCTAAAGAACTTCCGCCGCGATGGAGGAAACTACCGCGATAGCGGAAACTACCGCACCAACACGACGAGGCCGAAATTCGACCCCGCCACCCTGCTCAACCAACCCTGCATCTACCACAACAGGGAAGGGAAGCCCGCCACCCACACTATCGCAGACTGCCACTCCCTCAAGGAAATCGAAAAGGCAAGGCAGGCACGAGACGACCCCAACAACAACCCGCCAATGGACAACGGAAATGCTGGCGGCTTTGGCAACACCGTCAGATCACTCCACACCTTCACCGGGCTCGGCACCAAGCGCGAGAAGAAGGTGCTCGCCCGCACAGTCGCCGTCAATGCGGTGACACAGGTCGATATCCCCCGCTTCCTCAACTGGTCTGAGCAAAGCATCACCTGGAGTCGCCAGGATCACGCGCCCAAGATCGAGTACCCAAGGCGAGTCGCCCTGGTGGTCAGGCCCAAGGTAGCCGACTACTGACCGCCGCAGCCCCTGGACAAGTTCAAGAGGATCCATCTCCTAGAATCAGCAATCGAGCCGACCCTGACAACCTTCCACGGCATTGTCCCCGGTCGGAAGGCGTACCCGATTGGAAAAGTGACGCTGACAGTCACCTTCGGCACACCAGCAAACTACCACACCGAGCGGATCGTGTTCAAGATGGTGAACTTCCACAGGCCCTACCACTGCGTCCTAGGATGCCAAACGTTCACCAAATTCATGGCGACCCCTCACTACGCCTACAACATGATGAAGCTTCTAGGGCCAAGTGGCATCATCACCGTCCACGGCGACCCCGATATGGCCGTGGAATGAGAAGACAAAGGCGCTGAGCTCGCTGACGCTGTCATCGCTGCGAAGACTGACCACGCGGAGGAACTCACGAAATATGCGGGCAACATCAACAAGGACGACCCCACCATCCTGAAGAAGCCAACCACTGCGAGCTCCACGTTCGAGGCGACCATGCACACCCGCACCGTCGAGCTCGTCCCGGGCGACTCCAGCCAGATAGTCACCATTGGGCCGCACATGAGCCCCACATCGGAAAGCGTGCTCATCGAGTTCCTCTGTGAGAATCACAACATATTCGCATGGAAACCATTTGACATGCCCGGTGTCTCGAGGGAACTCGCTGAGCACAAACTCAATGCCGACCCCAAAGTGTGACCAGTAAAGCAGTTGCTGCGGCCCTTCAATGAAGAATGCCGCCGAGCAATCACCGAAGAAGTACAACGCCTGCTAGCCACAGGCTTCATTCGGCCAATCAAATACTCCAAGTGGCTGGCAAACCCAGTCCTGGTCCTGAAAAAGAATAACACGTGGAGAATGTGTATCGATTACACCAACCTCAACAGCGCCTACCCGAAGGAGGAGTTCGTCCTACAACGCATTGACTAGATCATCGACTCGACCACGGGATCGAAGTCGCTGTGCTTCCCCGACACGTATTCTGGCTACAACCAGATCAAGATGGTGGTCGAGGATGAGGAGAAGATGGTGTTCATCACGCCATTCATCTCCTTCTGCTACACGGCCATGACGTTCAGCCTCAAGAACACCGATGTAACCTACCAAAGGTGCATGCAGAAGTGCCTCGCGAGCCAAATTGGCCGCAACATACACGTCTACATCGACGACATGGTGGTAAAATCCACCCGCCAGGATGACCTGCTCGCCGACCTGGCCGAAACCTTCGCAAACCTGCGGAGATACAACATCAAGCTCAACCCAAGAAAATTCACCTTCAGCATCCCCACTAGACAGCTCCTGGGATACGTGGTCTCCAAACGAGGCATCAAGGCCAACCCCACCAAGATCGACACCATCGCATGGCTCGGGAAACCCGAGTGCCTGCGTGACGTCCAGAAGTTGGCCGGGCGAGTCGCGGCTCTCAGTCGCTTCATTCCCCGGCTCGGTGAGAAGGCAACGCCCCTCTACCGCCTGATGCGCAAGAACCCCACGTTCCAATGGGACGCAGAGGCGGACAATGCACTCAAAGCACTAAAATAAGTGCTACTCACGGCTCCACTCCTCGCTGCCCCAATCGACAAAGAGCCAATGCTTGTCTATGTGGCAGCCTCCACTCGAGTCGTCAGCACCATGATGGTCGTCAAACGGCCATAGGAGGGCAAGGAGTACCCCGTACAGCGCTGATGTCTACGCACTTCTATTCTTGTAGACAGTTGTTGGGCCTCCAAGTGCAGAGGTTTGTAGAACAGCAGCAAGTTTTCCCTTAAGTGGATCACCCAAGGTTTATCGAACTCAGGGAGGAAGTGGTCAAAGGTATCCCCTCTCAAGCAACCCTGCAATCAATATACAAGAAGTCTCTTGTGTCCCCAACACACCCAATACACTTGTCAGGTGTATAGGTGCACTAGTTCGGCGAAGAGATAGTGAAATACAAGTCGTATAGATAATTATAAGTGGTAGCGGTGATAGAAGATAGCTTGATGGCATGGAAGAGACTAAAGGCAAACTGAAAGAAAGATAGAAGCAAGCAAACATGTAACAGATCTAGTTGCAAACGGTGTTTTAATGCTTAGAAACAAGGCCTAGGGGTCATAATTTCACTAGTGAACACTCTCATTTAAATATATTCTCTTCATGATACTACTCTTAACTACTCTCTGGTTGGACACTCTAATCGATGGTAGGGCTATAATAGCACACCTCAAAGTAAGCCTTTCCCATCTAGAAAACCCCACACTGTCACCTTGAGCACTAGATGGTTCCAACAAACACCACAATTTCATAAAGACATCCAACTCCAAATATAACTCATAACAAGTATTTGTAATCTCTAGCCTAAGTGCCACCATGGTGTGTATGCTGTCACTTTCACACACATAGGGAGAGCAGAGATCTATTAAAGCACTTGGGTAGCAAGGTAGATCTACTTGATTACAAAGCTCATGATCACAATATGATCACGCATAGGGAGAGAGAGATGAACACATAGCTACCGGTAGAACCCTTAGCCTCGATGGAGAACTACTCCCTCCTCATCATGGGAATCAGCAATGGCGATGGAGATGGTGGTGGAGATCGATGGAGATGGCTCCGGGGGCACTTCCCCGTCCCAGCAGGGTGCCAGAACAGAGACTTTCTGTCCCCGAATCTCCCCTTCGGTGGCGACGGCGCTGCGAAACTTTTCGTGGATTTCTGATTGACGATTTAGGGTTTTTGCCTCGGGAGGAATATATAGGCGAAGGAGGCAAGGTTGGTGGCCAGCCAGGAGGCCCACACCATGCCCTGGCGCGGCCTGGGCTGGCCCGCGCCAAGGGGTGGTGTGGCCACCCTATGGCCCCTCTCCGACTCTCCTTCTAGCTCCGTGAGTCTTCCGGGAAAATAGTAACTTTGGCTTTTGTCCCGTCCAATTCCGAGAATATTCATTTTCTGACTTTCCTGGAACCAAAAACAATAGAAAACAGGCAGCTGGCACTGTGGCTTCTTGTTAATAGGTTAGTCCAAGAAATCATATGAAAAGTACTCCAAAGTGTGGACAAAACATAAGAAAGTAGATAAAACCAAGCATGGAACATCAAAAATTATAGATACATTTGTAATGTATCAAGCGCCCCGTCTACTACATCAGCGAAGTCCTGACAGACTCAAGACAGCGCTATCCGCATTACCAGAAACTGGTATACGCAGTATTCTGAGCTCAACGGTGACTAACTCACTACTTCCAGGAGCACCCAATCACGGTCGTCTCCTCCGCACCACTGCAGGACATAATACGCAATCGCAAGGAAACTGGGCGAGTCGCCAAGTGGGCCGTCGAAATCGGCGTCCACAACATCAAATACGAGCCTCGCAAAGCGATCAAGTCACAAGACTTGGCTGATTTCCTTGCAGACTGGGAAGAAGCACAACAGTCGGAGAAGCTCCCATACCTCCACTACTGGTCGCTCCACTTCGACGAGTCCAAGAACACCGATGGCGCTGGGCCGGGGTCATACTGACCTGCCCCAAGGGAGACAAGCTCCACTACGTGCTCCACCTCAACTTCAAGCCCTGCACCAACAACATGGCAGAGCACGGGGCCCTCCTTCATGGCATGTGGGCTGCCAAGGAGATGAACATCAACCACCTATGGTGCTACGATGACTCCGACCTAGTCGCTGGCCAAGTCACTGGGACCTGCGACACGGTCTCCCCGACAATGATAGCATACCACCAAGCGGTAGACCAGTTGGGAGGACACTTCGACGGCTACTCAGTCGAGTGGATCGACAGGTGAAAGAATGAGGAGGCAAACGCTCTCTCCCGCATCGGGTCGGCTCGGAAAACGCCACCCACAGGCGTCTTCCTCGACATCATCCACAAGCCTTCGGTCTCCCCGCCGAAGGAGATCGACATCGAGATACCATTACAACCCGAGCCGGCCCTAGTCGCCATGATCATGGAGCCCAGCGACTGGACGGCACCATATGTCGCCTTCCTCGAGCACAAGATCCTCCCAAGCAACGAGACGGAAGTGCGAATGATCGTCCGCTGTTACAAATCCTTCGTCATCATCAACGGCGAGCTCCACAAACGCAACGTGACTGGCGTGTTCCAGCGCTGCGTATAGCCAGAAGAAGGCCGCAAGATCCTCCAGGACATCTACGCCGGCAACTACGGCCATCACGCCGGCGCCAAGTCGCTGGTCACCAAGGCCATGAGGCATGGCTTCTACTGGCTCACCGCGCACGCCGACGCCACCAACATCATCCAACGATGTGTCGGGTGCCAGAAGTACGCCAACCAGACGCATCTCCCTGGTTCGACACCCAAGACCATCCCCATCACCTGGCCATTCCCCGTATGGGGCATGCCACATGGACATGGTTGGCCCGTTCAAGAAGGCCCCATCCGGCATCACCCACCTCTTGGTCGCGGTAGACAAGTTCACCAAATGGGTCGAAGCGAAGCCGATCAAAAAGTGTGACAGCAAGACGTCCACCAAGTTCCTCCGCGAGCTCATCTACCGGTACGGCTACCCGCACCGCATCATAACGGACAACGACACCAACTTCGCCAAGGGCGCCATGGTAGAATTCTACGAAGAACACAGCATACGACTCGACCTCGCCTTAGTCGCCCACCTAGAGTCGAACGGCCAAGCAGAATGCGCCAACCAGAGCGTCCTCCATGGGCTCAAGCCACGACTCCAAGTGCCCCTCGAGCAAACCCCAGGATGCTGGGTCAAAGAGCTCCCCTCCATAATATGGGGGATCCGCACCTCCGTCAACCGCTCCATGAGGTTCACACCCTTCTTCATGGTATACGACACCGAAGCCGTAATGCCAACCAACCTGGAGCACGACTCACCTCGGGTCGCCAACTATGTCGAGGCGACAAACGAGATCACCCGCCAAGACAACATCGACCAGATCGACAAGGCACGCGACCTGGCTCGCTCCCGCACAACCATCTACCAGTAGGGACTCCACCGCTATCATAGCCGCCGAGTCCGGACCCGCACTTTCCAGGAGGGTGACTTGGTCCTACGATTGGCCTAGGACAAGAAGGGCATGCACAAGCTCTCCCCCCATGGGAGGGGCCATTCGCCTTAGGGCGTGTCCTCGGCAACAACGCCTACTACCTCATCGACATACGAGGCGATGGCCAGCTTGAGGTCGGGAGGCCATGGAATGTAAACCTTCTCCGAAAGTTCTATACATAGAACTAAAACTTGTACCCAGATGATATATAATGAAATTCATTCAGATCGCACAAATTGTGTCCACTCACCATACTCTTGTGCCACTCGCACTCGTACATTTAGCAATATGCTACCTACGGAAGTCAACCCTTGGTCGAGCGATCAACACAGCTAAGTAGTGCGACCCAAGGGCACAGAAAATATTCGGGCTTTGTGTCGTCCATGAACACGCCAACCTGGAGTCACCATCGGAGTCGCCCCGCTCGACTGGCCCACCGGGCCAAGACGACCGACATACGCTTCCCACAACGACCTATCCTCCCCATCCTCGCGCAAAGCGACTCGAATGGTTAAGTACCACACACGGGGATTTCGCAAACAGAAACCCTCACGCGGCTCGGGAACACACCAAGTAAGAGAGCTTCCTTGGACTCTCCACGTGACTGGCTCTCCGAGCCAGGGGAAGAGACGCGTTACAAACAACACACCAACAACCCACAATAGGCACACGCCCAAAACGGCTAAGTACCACACTCGGGGACTTGCCTAAAACAACCCTACTTGTGCTTGGGGACTCGCCCCTTTGGAGTCGCAAGGGACAACCAACACAAAAATTCAAAGCAAACACATATGTACACAAATGAGTTATACCCCATTAAAGGGCGGACGCGCTCGATGACTCGCTCAAACAAAAGTTAAACATACCACATAATTAACCATGCATTGCGAGTCGATTGACTCCTCTTACTTCCATACACAAATATTGTTCATATTACAAAAGTTGCCACTTGGCATATCTTACAAATAGCCCTAGGGCATCTATCTATTTCGCAAGCCCCGATGAAGAAGCACCGTCACCACCCTTGACACGGACGGATGGCTTCCATGGATTCGTCGGGTAGGTCGACAACGACTTCGACCGCGTCGACCGGAAGTGTTGCTCCGACTTCAGGTCGCGATGTTCCGGCTCGGGGTCGCCTGGCGCCACCACCGTCTCCTGGTACGGCAGCAAGTACCCCATCGCCAGCACCCAATCAGCGAAGGGGGCAGCCTTGGCGGTCAGCCTCAACACCTCCGACATCTCCACCACGCCAGTCGCCGAAGGGTAGCCGCTGGTGACGTCATCGAGGTCGAAGTCGTCAGGGAAGTGCGCGAGCCCTAGGCTCAACGCCGTGGTGGCCCCACGCCTAAAAGCCGAACACGCCATCCATTCTACAATGTCGGGTACCTCTTCCAGATAACGCCATACTCCAGTCAGTCCCCCAGGTATAACCTCGGTGGGGGACATTCCTTGAAGAACGGCCTGGACGCACAACGTCGAGCCGGTGGCCGCGTTCACCATTGCGGTCACACACTACGAGGCGTTGAAGGTCTATACCACTGGATCGCTTTTCCCTATCACAACTGCAATGTCAGATGTTAGTGCCACTACGGATTCACCCACTCGGGGACTCACCGCACATATCAGAGAGAAGAGCAACGACTCACCAAGGAGCTTCCGGCAGTTCTTGGTGATGTGCTTCTCCAAGGCAGCAAGATCGCTCTGCAGCCCAAGGATGATTGAGTCCGTAGACTTCCGATCCTCCTTAGCCGCAGCGACTGTGGCCTTGGCCCTATCCTCAGAAGAGATCACGGCCGCCTTCGCCTCTTCCAAATCCTTCACCAGCGAATCGATACGCCCATTCGCCACGTCCAGCTCAGCAACCGGAACATACCCTTCTCGGGTTTTGGCAATGGCCGCCGGAAGACCATCTTAGAGGAACAAAAACAATATTCAGCATTCCATAAACACCAGCAGCTCGCAATCGCCAAACAATACAAGTACTCACCGGCAGTCTCCTGGAGTCGCCGGTTAGCCTCCTACGCCACGCGCAGGTCACGCTCCAGACGCTCCTTTGCAGCCTGCCGATCAGCCGATTCCCTCTGCAAGCCCTACAAGCAGAATGAATAATTAGCAACGGGAAAAACACAAATTCAGTGCCTAGCCGCTGAAATTCAGTGACTAGACACTCGGGGACTGGCGACTAGAAGAAACTCAGTGCCTAGCCGCTGAAATTCAGTGACTAGACACTTGGGGGCTGGCGACTAGAAGAAACTCAGTGCCTAGCCTCTGAAATTCAGCGACTAGACACCCGGGGACTGGTGACTAGAAGAAACTCAGTGCCTAGCCGCTGAAATTCAGCGACTAGACACTCGGGGACTGGACGTACCTGAATGGCGGTACCAAGCATACTATGAAGCTCACTGGCGTCCGTCGAAGGGACCACGAAGGAGGTACGCCCGCGACAAGGTCCAACGTCCTCATCAACAATCTCCGGCATCTGCAGATACTGGTTTTCTGCCACGATCGGAAAACCCCTCGCCACGAAGCGCGGGAACAACGTGGACGCCCTCACCGGGGCACTGGTCGCTGGAGCCTGCGGTTCTGTCGTCGGGGCCCCCTCAGCTGGCTCCGATCGAGTGGCCGTCACTTCCTCGCCGGTGGTGGCAGGGTCACTCCCCTTGGTGCTGTCTTTTGCTACAGCATCGTCGGGTTCACCCCTCTGCTTCTTCGCGCCCTCAGCAGGCGCAACTTCCGCCGCAGGCTTTCTCTTCCTAGGGGGATCGCCTTCCCCCGTGGTGACGACCGACAAAATCTTAGCCACCGAAGGCGACCTATCTTCTTCGCGCCGGACCTACAAAACCTCCAAAGTCAGCAAAAGAAATCATACAAGAAGTCGCCCAAGAATTGGAAAGGAAAAATCGCGACTCACTTGGCGACAGGAAGAACGTGTAACCCCGTGTTGATGGGTGGGCTTGTCTAGCTCCGGGCCCAGCTTGTGCGTGAGGCCTTTCTCGAAGACATCCGAGGCCCACGATACCGTGGGTTGCTTTAATGAAGAAGCTGCGGTCGTGGGAATCTCCGGATCAGAAGACACGGCTGCCCCCGAAGGTTGCGACGACTTCGACATTGCAGCCTCAGCTGCCTCCCGCTCTGACGCTGCCAAAGTTGGCGGCGCAATCACCACGAGCGGAACTTCCACCGCCGCTTCCGTGTCTTCAGCCTCCGATCCCGTCATCAGAGTCGCACCCTCCGAGATCTTGCGTGAAGTGTTGGTCACATCATCATCGGATTCATCGTCCGACTCAAACACCACTGCAAATTTGGATGGTGATGCTAGCTTTGAAGCCGGCTTCTTTGCAGGCGACTGCGGTTCACGCGCGGGTTTTGCCGACGTGGCCGTTCGCCGTGAGCTATGTTCTTGCAAGATTTTGTCATCTTCATCGCGCTCTTCAAGACTGCGGCTCGCCTCGAACTCGTGCTGCTTCTGCATGCGAGTCTTGCGAGCCACCGATGCTGGGGGAGGAACCTCCCTCTCTTCCTCTTCCTCCTCAGAGGATTCTCCTTCGGCACCCTCCTCGAGTACCTGGGAGACCTCTTCGTCGAGTGGGGGGAGCCAGCCCTCGAGAACCTGGAACAACTGAGAGTGGACACGAACAAGCATCAAATGATGCGGCTGCAAATTGCACCGTGGAATCACGACTAAAGATAAATTTGGAGAAAGAGACTTACTGTGAGATCTTCGTTTTTCATAGGCACGTACGGGGCGAGCCCGGCCGACATGGTTGTAAATTCCACGTCGGTAATCTTCTTCAAGGCGGCCTTGTAATCTGCAGCGTCCCACGACTCCTTGTTGGTCCGGGAAGGATCGTTCTTCCTGTTGTACTCGTACATCCAGTGCAGTCAGGTCGCCAATGGAACCAAGCGCCGCCCGAGCCAGTAGTTGTACAGGTTGATCGAGGACAACCCTTGGTCCTTCAGCTTCTGGATCTGGTCCATCATCTCCACGACGGCCATCCTATGATCGTCAGGGAGCTTGTCCGTTGCCAGCCGACGGGGCTCGCTTCTCTCCATGATGAATTTGGGCAACGCCACTTCGTCGGAGGGGGTGGACTCCCTCACGTAGAACTAGATCTTCTTCCATTCGCTCGTGGCCTTCTTTGGCAACAGGAGCTTGACGAAATTGACCTTCGGCTTCAACTGAAATGTGACGCCTCCGGCCACCAAGATCGGGCTGCCAGACCCTTCACGCCCGATGCGGCCATGGAACAGCTCCAACCACAACAGGAAGTACGACCTACAACCGAGGTAGCATTCGCAGAAGGCGACAAAGATCACCAGCTGCTCGATGCTGTGTGGGCCGAGATCCGACGGCTTGATCGCATAATATGCAAAGAACCGCTGGAAGAATAACGAGGTAGGGAACCCCAAGCTCCTCTCTAGATGGCTTGGGAAGCAGATGAACTCGCCAGCACGCGGCTTTGGCTTGACCTCGGAAGACGTGGGGATCCGCCAATTCCCCGTATAGAGGACCTCGACATCCTCAAAGGACTTGAGCTATACCGCGGTGCACTTAGATTTCCCCCACGGACCTTTCGGAGGCGCCATCAGGAAGAGAGCAGGGTCGCTTGGTCTAGAGAGTCTAGATCGAGGGAAGACAAAGGGAATGGATGCACAAGGATGAAGAATGCGGAGAAGGGTCTGCAGGACTGATCCGTCACTCCCCTTATACGGAAGCGTTGCCTGCCGATTTCGGGATATCCATTACCCACGGTAATTGCGCCGAAGTTACCATTGGACTACCCAACTAATAGTTTTGACAAAGTTGACGGTCCAACTCCTTCAGTCGACTCGCCTGCAACTATACCCTGTCCAGTCGATGGGGTAGCGACTCGATAGTGATTGCATTCGCCAAAACTGCGACCGGGAACCCGATGAAAATTTCCTTGGTTCTCGGCAGAGTCCATCACCGATTCGACTGCGGGTCCAAATTGGACTCGCCTACTCCGACTGCCAAATGAACACCTGCGTTTGAATCAACGATGGCCTCGGGGACTACTGATGGGATATGCCGAATGGGGTATGCCCAGCAGGACGTTCTGATCGGGCCAAAGGCCTAGCGAGTGGGCCTGTAGAACGGCGACTGGAATGCGACTGAGGAGAAGGCCCGGCGATTGGATATTGGAGGCCTAGAAGCGTACTCGAAGCCTAGTCGGATTAGGTCAAAACCTCTGAATTCGTATCTTGTTCGGTTGTAAACTGTAAACCCTAGCAAGGTGCCTTCTATATAAACCTCCCTAGGGTACTCTAAGGACTTACGTTCCATCATACACCCCTTCAAGCGACTCGCTACTTAGACGCCGAGCTCGCCAACCCTGTAACTCGCTCTCCATCAATCTAATCTAGCAGGAGTAGGTATTTTTACCCTCCGGTGGGCCGAACCTGGATAAACCCTTGTGCATGCGCCCCCATCTCGCACCGCAGATGGCCGCCAGCTCTCGCCCCCGATTCTATCAATCGCTGCCTATGGCAGCGACTGCCGTGGCCATTTCATGACATCTGCATTGTTCATGCACGAACGCTTTGCGTGCGCTAGTCCCAGTTCAGTTAGACCATCCGCGCCACCGCAAGGATTTCTTCAAAACTGAAATTCGGCATCTTCTTCTTGGGATCGTAGGTCCATGTGAACTGGAACCTGAATTTTGGCGCTGAGATGATGCCCGCCACCGGCTCCGGTTGTCGAACAATCCAACATGCTGAGTGTAGACGCTTGGTCGCCGCCACGGTACGGCCTCCGACTGTGCATTGGATGGAGCGTCTTTGCCGCAGACGGCGTGTTCCCAGCCCCCCACTGCGGTAAGGTAGTCCGTGCCAAAGCGTGGACGCGAGAGTTCCTAGACCTTGGCAGTTCCCTGTTCGAGGGTGTGTAACCTCGCCGGTGTGCTCTCATGAACGATTTGATACGTACCTTGTTCCCAGTGCCTAGAGCATGCCGTAATGCCGCCATGCAATTTCTCCATATCGCTCTCTTGGCCCTGCTCCCTGCATCCGGCACCGACGACGCTGGCGCTACCGCCGCGGCCGATTCGGTGCATTCGGAGGAATCATCCACCTCGCAAGGAAATGGGAGACCGGTCTTGAAGTAGAGCTTCATGGCCTGCCTTAGACTGGCTAAATACCCCAGTTTCAGCGGCTATCGCGGCGGCGACAGCTGCTTAGGCGGGGCCATGTTACCTAGGTGGTGCGGCATGGAGGAGCTGTGCAAGGTGAACTGTGGTTTGTCGGAGAAGGGGTGACAGACTGACATTAGGTTTGGACTACGGGCACACGTGAAAATAATCATCTCCCATTTCCTTAGAGGGTAATAATTCAACACTCGTTGCATTAACCGCTCAATCTTTATTTACCTTCTCAGAATAAGAGTTGGAACGTATTAAAAAGATCGGTCGTGGCTATCCATCTCATCGGGCAATGTACCAGGACAGGTAGGAGACTGGGTTTCATTTTAGAAATGTTGACGACTATGCCCTTATGTTTATACGATATTATTTTTATGCAACTATGTACCGTTGAATTGTAGCAACACCATCAGAAACAGGGGATGATGACGTGGCGTGTTTTCTTTTTTTAAAGGGCATCAGAAACATGGGATGACGATGTGGCATGTTTTCTGACTGGCGGGCCCGCCTCCTCCACCTTCGACGGTGCGCATCCCAGGTTCGAGTACTGGTGCCGCCCACCAACACATTATTGTGCAATTTTCCATGTTTTGTCGCAACCAGCTCTGCTCCACTCCGCACCTCTGCTCCTGCCGCCGCCACTCCGTTCAATCGTGCACCACTCTCGTCCTCCCCTTGGGTCGTCGTCCTCCCACCCTCCCCTCCCTACCATCCCCTCACGTCCCCTCCCCTCCCTGCCCTGTCTCCTTGCTGCCGTCCACTACCCAGGCGCATCTGGAAACGAAAACCAAGAGTCAGACATTGGGTTAGGCGCCCAACAACGCTGGTGATCCAGATCCTGCTCGGAGATGGATCCTGCGAGGCTTGAGAACACGGAGATGGGTCATGCATGGCTGGAGAGCACGAAATCTCCTTCAAGTCTGGAGAGCATAGAGGAGAACGAAACAGGGGAAGGGGAAGAGGAAGCGGGATGCAGAGCTTTGGAGAGCCCGGAGAAGTTGCCGTGCGTCCACATTGATGGGTAAGAACTGTGATTCCTTTTCTGCATACCCCAATTAGCGTTTCTGGTCCCGTGGTGATGGCAAGGATATGTGTTGGTAACCGCAGGACGTCTGTACAGCTTGTCCTTGAGCATGATGCTTTGTCAAGCGAGCATGAAGACACTAAAATGTGTGGCGGTGTGGATGATGATGAGAAATCATATCCAGACGTGGCTTCTGACCCTGATAGGATGGAGAGTAGGGAATATTTGGTTGATTCGAACTTTGAGCCTGACTATGGGACTGATGAGGAAGAGGTATGTGAAGATATGGAAATGGGATGTAGATACAACGACGAAGACGAGGATAGGCCAGTGATACACTTTGACAGGGACAATCCTACAATTGATGAGGGGACTATCTTTGAGAATGTGGAGGACTGCAGATATGCAGTTGCAACCTATGCAATCAGAGTTGGGTTCGAATTTATCATTGAAAAGAGCGACCAAAAGAGATTTAGGGTGCATTGTAGGGAAAGTAATGTGTGTAAATGGAGATTACATTCATCTCCAATGCGGGATGGACACCCATTTTAGGTTGCAATAGCTACATTTAGTTTCGGTCTTTCTCATATTTATTCTGCTGATAATTAGCTCTAAATTATTTGGATTCTTATCGAATGCAGATCAAAGTAAACACAAAGAAACACAACTACCCTAATACTTCTTTAAGTGATAAAATTAGACCAGCGACTACCAAGTGGATTTGGTGCAACTGTACTTGACTAGGTGAGGCAGGATCATAACATTGGACCTGCTAAACTCAGAGCAAAGATTAGCAAAAAGTTTAACATTCTGATTCCTTACCATAGAGTCTTTGATGGGAAGGAGATGGCTCTAGACTTCATTCAAGGCAAGTGGAATGACAGTTTTCACATGTTGTATAGTTTCAAAGCTCAGGTAGAGAAAACATCACCTGGTAGTGTTGTTGACATCGATTACGAGGTTGTGGAAGGAAGAGAAAAGGTCTCGAGGGGGTCAGGTATAAGCAGGCAGTGTTGGGGGGATACCCCCGGGTAGGGTCACACCGGGGTATAAAGGCCGAGTTAGCCGAGGTACGGCAAGGTCAAAGCGGATGCTGGCCGAGTCACCTCAAGGCAGGCCGAATCACGGGGTAACCCGGACCAGGGGATGTCCACCTAACTGGGTCTCAGCCGACTTATATCGTAAGTCGGTGAGATGTATCTAACTTGTATGCAGGAACAGCTATGGCCGGATCGACTAGGTACGATCCGGGTTATAGCAAGCTTACAAGAGAAGGAAGGTATCTCGCTGGTCAAAGGGTGACCACTGTACGCAGAGCGTGAGCAAAGCAGACAGAGGCCAGGATCACCGAGGCGTGGCCGACAAAGGTGACAAAGCCTGTGTCGGATGACGCGGGCACCGCAGAGGCTCACGTAGCCTCTGCATGGATGACACTGGGTTAAAGTAACCCGGTGGGCTTACTATTTTGGGAGGAGGCATATTCCTTGGAATATGCCTCCACGTATGCCCTAATTGGAGACCTAGCCACCCCTATATAAGGAGGGCTAGGGCCTCTGTAGAAGGGGTTGAGTTTTACTTGGTTCCTGAGGGCTAGCTAGCGGTGAGAGTAAGAGAGTTCCTTCTTCCTCCTCTCCCCAATACAGCTCAAGGAGCACTTGTAATTTGTGGAAGTGAATCAAATACAAAGCTACTGTGTGTGGAATCACCACACTATCCCTCCCTGGATTCCCCTAGTGCATTTAGTCCCCACCTTTAGCCTATCCATGGCATCTGCCGTGACACCACCATGACAGTTGGCGCCCACCATGGGGCTAGCAACGCTAGCAGGGGTGAAGATCCGGACGGGAAACCTCATCAGCACCGGCGAACGCATCGTCTCTGGGCTCATTCAGCGCTTTGGAGCGCTGGACTTTGTAAGCGACAATGCTGGCTGCTTCGGCAAGCGTCCTCTTCCATGCAACGGCCTCTTCGTCAAGCTCGGCCGCGCATAAGGTCTACATTGCTGTCGATGTGTCGTGCGTTCATCCGCGGCACGTCGTCGAAGGAGGCGAGCCACCCCTTAGCGTGGTTCACTGGGCGCATATCACTCGCTCCCTAGACCGTGCCGAGGTGATGATGACTGCACCAGGTGCAGGCGCAAGCAAGGATCCGGCACCAGACCCGGAGGTAACGCCTAAGGCACTGAGGAAAGTAGAGGTCCTCCACTAGAGAGGCTAGAGAATGTGCTGCAGCAAGTGATGGATAGCTTGGCAAACCCAGTAGCAGTAGCGGTAGATCCGGCTCAGGCACAGGCCGAGCTAGAGGAAACTAGGCAAAAAATACTAGAGGGTGCGAAAAAGATAGCCGCGGCTCAGCAGTCGTTGAACACGACACTGCGTGAGTACGCAAAGGCAAATAAAGTAGATGCTGTAAAAGTGAAGGGGAGAAACCTCATGAGTGAAATGAACAAAGAGGGAGATACTAGGATTGAGGAGTCAGAGAACTGTTTATCCGTGGGACTGCCAAAGTATAGTACCCCGGCGAAAAACCTCAGAGCAGCAGATGCAGCTACGTCCGAGTTAGAGGGTCTAACGGGTGAAGCCCGTCAGAGACAGCAAGATAGGTCAATGAGTTGGTTCGGATCGCGAACAGGCAAAATGAGGAATTGCTCAGGGCTAACTCGGAGAGAGCTGGGGCCTCCAAGATCGTTCATTTGGCGGTGGGTAACCCGGAGAAATCCGCTGGAGCTGCATCGTCTCCTCATGGTGGTCCTAGGAGAGAAGAGGTAGTAACCTCGGCCAGGAGGAACAAACAGATAGTCCCGTATGACCCGACAAGGGCAGGGAAAGGAAAAGAAGTGCAGAGAAATGAGGATCGACTAAGTGTGAGCCGAGGTGAAGCTGGCCGAGGTAACCGCGACCAAGGCAATGCCGGTCAAGGAAATGCTGTAAATGGCAATGCCGGACAGCGTAACTCGGCAGGAGCAGGACAACCGCAACAACGGAATATACCAAGGTAAGAGCAAAGTACCGGCCGAGGTATGCAACAGAGAGGTGCTCCAAGAGAGCAATACCGATATAATGATGGTGATTCGGAGATGGTGAACGCAGGATACCCAAGGCCGGACTATCATGTGATAGGGTCAAGATTGGGAAGCAGGGATTTTATGCCTGACGATGCCAGATTAAAACTGGATCGGCTGTATAGGTCGGAACAGATTGAATGTCAAGGTCCCCCGGGTCCTGCGTGTTTTGGGCCCCGGATCATGAAGGAACCTCCGGTACCTAACTTCCAGCTACCTAGAGGCACTAAGACATACGATGGCAGCACAAAGTCGGAGGATTGGTTGATTAACTATGCTACAACTGTAAAGATTGCTACAGGCAACTTGAGATGGGCTGTGAGATACGTACCCCAGATGTTGGAGGGGCCAGCGAGGGTATGGCTAAACAATTTGCCACCCGGAAGTATCAATTGTTGGATCAATTTTGAGGAAATGTTTGTCAGCAATTTCTCAAGTACGTATCAGAGGCCGAATAGGCCACAAACCCTAGCAATGTGCACGCAGAGACCGAATGAGACAGACCGGGAGTTCTTAACCCGGTGGTGTACCGTGCGAAACTCATGTGAGGGTGTGATTGAGTCACAGGCCATAGCATAGTTTGTGCAAGGGTGCAGATATGCAATCATGTTGTGGCAAAGATTGCAAAGGGATATGTGAACTACATTGGCAGAGACAATCCGGATTGCTGATTCGTATACTTTGGGTGATCCGACTCAACCCAGGCTCGTGTCAAACGAGTCAAATGAGGAGTACTACTAGAGAGATGGAGCCGGGTCATCCCGGAGGAATGATTACCAGGGTAAAAGAAGAGATGACAGACCGGATTACCGGTACAGTTCGCAACAAGTTACTGCTGTGAATCAAGATCAACCCGGAGCAGGGGGTAATCAATGTCAGAAAACTAGAGGGCAACAATGGACATCGAGAAATGATGGCAAGAAAACTTGGACGCCAGAGCAAAAGAAATAGTGGCAGGAAAAGAAGGACCGTCCGAGGTATACTTACGAGTCAATGCTGGATCAGCCGTGTAAATTTCACACGCCAAATCCGAGTAACCCAGCGGGTCATACAACAAGGCAGTGTGAGTGGATGCGTAAGATAGAACAAGGTGGTTCGGGGAATGCTCAAGCACCTCGGAATGATCAACCTCGGCAGGAGTTACCCCGGCAGCAATTACTCTCCGGAGCGAACACGCAACAACTAATGTTGCCTCCCCCTCCGCCGAGGTATGACAACCATGAGAGAAGGGATGCAGTGCATCAAGTGGAAGACCAGCATCGACCAGATCAGAGGTACCCCAGAAACGAGGGGAGGAATGAGTACAGAGAGCATCATCAGAGTTACTGTGTGTTCACCATAGAAGAAACAGATAGAAAGAGCTTGCAGCGCCGACACATGGAGGTAAATGCGGTAATGCCAACAGTGACGAGGTATATGCCTTGGTCGGACCAGGAAATTACCTGGAGCATCAAAGATCATCCCAAGCTTATGCCGTGTCCTAGTTTGTATTCGCTAGTGCTAGATCCGACATTCATTGGGCCTAACATCAATGTGAGGTTCTCAAAGGTACTAATTGACAATGGCAGTAGCATTAACATCATGTATGCGGATACAATGCGCAAGTTGGGTATCTCGGAGAACATGCTCTAGGCTACAAGGACAACTTTCCATAAGGTCCGGGTTGACGTATTGTTCGGCACGCGAGATAACCGCCGAACTGAGAATTTGGAGTTTGAAGTGGGGAACTTAGAAAGTGCGTATCACGCGTTACTCGGTAGACCAACACTGAACAAGTTCATGGCAAGTTGCCACATCAGTTATCTGAAGATGAAGTTGCCTGGGCCAAATGGAGTAATTACCATAGCTGGAGATTTCCGACGTTCCATTGAGTGTGTGTCAGCCGGGTCTAACCTAGCCGAGTCACTCGTGATTGCGCAAGAGAAAAGAAAGATACAGGAAGTGGCGGCATTAGCTCAGTCCGCACACCAGTATATGTCAGCGCTGAGTAACCCACATGGTAGTGTTTCGTTCCAGGCGACAAAAGATACCAAGAAGGCGCCTGTTGATGATATGTTCCCAGAGCGCACCGTAACAATTGGTGCCGGGTTAAATGATAAATAGGAAAGCGAGCTCGTCAACTTCCTCCGTGAGAATCGGGATATTTTTGCTTGGTCCACACAGGACTTGCAAGGTGTTCCGAGGGAGTTGGCCGAGCACTCTTTGAATGTGAGACCCGGAGCAAGGCCGGTGAAGCAACCTCTCCGCCGCTTCGCCGAAGATAGGAGAAAAGTCATTCGAGATGAGATAGCTCGGTTACTAGCAGCGGGATTTATCATGGAAGTTCTTTACCCGGATTGGCTATCTAATCCGATGCTGGTGGAGAAGAAGAAGGATGATCCGAATGTGGTAGTGGTTTGGCGTATGTGTATCGATTACACGAACCTGAATAAGGCATGTCCGAAAGATCCATTTCCACTGCCAAGGATAGATCAGGTCATAGATTCAACTGCTAGGTGTGAACTATTGTCATTCATTGATGCATATTCTGGTTTCCACCAGATACCCCTGAATCCGGATGATCAAATAAAAACTGCATTTATCACCCCGTATGGGGCTTATTGCTATCGCACCATGCCATTTGGTTTACGTAATGCAGGGGCAACGTACCAAAAATGTATGCAGAAATGTCTGCACGACCAAATTGGTCAAAATGTACAGGTGTATGTGGATGATGTTGTTATCAAGACCAAGGAAAGCAAAACGCTCCTTGACGATATCAGGCAGACATTCGTGAACCTAAGGAGGTTCCGGATGAAGCTTAACCCGAAAAAATGCACCTTCGGTGTCCCGGCTAGAAAATTACTCGGATTTCTTGTCTCCAGCCGAGGTATCGAAGTCAACCCAACTAAAATCCGGGCCATAGAGCAAATGGAACTGCCGAAGTGTCTTAACGATGTCTAGAAGTTCACTGGTTGCCTGGCATCTTTAAGTCGGTTTGTATGTCGGTTGGGAGAAAAGGCACTGCCTCTCTATCAACTCATGAAAAAGTCGGACAAGTTCATTTGGACGCCACAGGCCAATGAAGCCTTTATCCAATTAAAGAAAATGTTAGCCACTGCACCAGTGTTAGCCTCTCCACTATCAAAGGAGCCAATGTTGCTCTATATAGCCGCAACCAACCGAGTTGTAAGTGCAGTAATTGTGGTAGAGCGCGACGAAGAGGGTAAGTCAGTGCAAAGGCCAGTGTATTATCTGAGCAAGGTATTATCAGCCTCAAAACAAAATTATCCGCACTATCAGAAAGTGGCGTATGGTGTGTACATGTCGGCAAAGAAGCTAAAACATTATTTTGAGGAGCACCCCATCAAAGTAATATGTGAAGCTCCCATATCCGAGATAATGAGTAATAAGGATGCAAGTGGCAGGATTGCAAAATGGGCAATTGAACTAGCTTCCTATGCGCCACAATATGACAGAAGAGAAGCAATCAAGTCTCAGGCCGTGGCCGACTTTTTTGTGGACTGGGCCGAGGTACAGTACGAACCACCATTACCAGATCCGAACTATTGGAGAATGCACTTTGACGGGTCAAAAAAAACCGGGTTAGGCGCCGGAGTTGTGCTTACCTCGCCAAAGAATGACCAGTTGAAGTATGTGCTACAGATCCATTTCGCAGCATCAAACAATGTCGCCGAATATGAAGCACTTGTGCATGGGCTCAAAGTGGCAAAAGAAATTGGGATACGTCGGATCCAATGCTTTGGCGACTCAGATTTGGTAGTTCAGCAAGTGTCGGGGCTATGGGACGCTCTTGATCCAAACATGGCATTATACAGATTCCATGTGCAGAAGATATCTGGTTACTTTGAGGGATGCGAATTTTGCCATGTACCCCGGGTGGAAAATGAGGCTGCCGACGTATTGTCAAAGCTCGGACCAACCCGACAAGCAATTCCACCGGGAGTAGCATTAGAACACCTCAGAAAACCATCCATCAGGCCGTCCCCAGAAACCGACTCAATTTACGTCCCGGAGGATTCAGAATCCGGAGCCGTACCCATGGACATTGACATGGGCAGTGGTACGCGAAACCCGAGGACTTCCTCAGCAAACCCGGGGACTGCCTCGGCGAACCCGGGGACTGCTTCGCAAGACCCGAGGACTGCTCAGCGTGATCCGGTTGAGGTTATGCCGGTAGATCAGATGGAAATTGATGAGGATGTGTTCCCAGTGCGAGCTGTACCAGCTTGGGCGTTGCCCATATTTCAATTCCTGAAAGATGGAACTTTACCCGCTGAGGAGGTGCTATCCAGGCAAACTCAGAGGAGAGCAAAGGCATACACGATCATCAATTCCGATCTATACAAAAGGAGTGTGACCAATGTCCTCCAGCGATGTGTTGACCCGGAAGAAGGGCTTGACATCCTCTGAGATATACATCAAGGGGAATGTGGGCATCATGCCTCGTCCAGAGCCTTGGTAGCAAAAGCTTTCCGGCATGGATTCTACTGGCCAAGTGCCTTAGAACAAGTAGATGACTTGGTGAGAAAATGCAATGGTTGTCAGAGGTATGCTACCAAGACACATATGCCAATGTCGGAGCTCAAGACCATACCAATCACCTGGCCATTTGCCGTATGGTGTTTGGACATGGTTGGACCGTTCAAACCAGCAAGGGGAAATATGACTCACATTTTGGTCATGGTTGACAAATTTACAAAGTGGATTGAAGTAAAGACAATAAGAAAATGTGATGGGGCTACGGCCGTGACATTTCTCAAAGACATCATCTTGAGATATGGTTATCCTCACAGTATCATAACAGATAATGGCACAAATTTTGTTGAAGGAGCATTTGCGCGATTCTGCCGAGATAAGAAGATCCGGCTGGATGTTGCCTCGGTAGCCCACCCCGCATCGAACAGACAAGTGGAGAGATCCAACGGATTAGTATTATCCGGGATAAAACCCTGGCTCATTGAGCCGCTGCAAAGATCAGCTAGGTGCTGGATAGAAGAACTACCAGCAGTATTGTGGAGTTTAAGAACAACTCTGGATCGATAACAGGCTATACGCCATTCTTTCTGGTATATGGGGTAGAAGCTGTATTACCAGCCGACATAGAGCATGACTCGCCTAGGGTCACCCAATACACAGAAGACGAAGTGCAAGAAGCCCGGCAAAATGATGTTGATCTGCTGGAAGAAGCGAGAGAATTGGCATTGTCCAGATCCGCCATATATCAGCAAAATCTCTGATGCTATCATAGCCGGAAAGTAAACCCCCGAGTCTTCCGGGAAGGTGATCTGGTACTCTGGTTGGTACAACATACTGCTGGCATGCACAAGTTATCCCCCCCATGGGAAGGGCCATTCATTGTGAGCAAAGCATTGCACAATGATTCTTATTATCTTATCGATGCAAAACCACAGGAGAAGAACAAGGCGGACAGGTCTGGCGAGGAATCCAAGCGTCCATGGAACTCGGGGACTACTCCCAAGTCAATCCAGCATAAAAACTTAGTAGCAAAATATCACTTGTGTGCTTGATACAATGGCACCCGGCATACCGGGGATCTGATGAAATTTAAAGTGTTTATAATCAAGGAGCAGCGGGAGGAGGTAATTCGGCGCCAGCAGGTGCAGCCCCAGCCTCGGCTTCGGAGTCACCTGCGTCTTCCTCGACGTCTGAGGCTTCGTCCTCCTTGTCCTCGTCCGAGTCATCTTCAATGTTTTCAGCATTTTCATCATTGACGGCATCTAGGAAGCTTGGTCCCTCGTTCCATTGATGAATGGGGGTGTATTGGATGAAGCTATGAGCGCACGCCTTGCGCCGAGCTACCCAATCCGGGTCAGTAGACCACCTTGATCCGGTGTGCATGCGCTCAAGGAGTTTGAGGTCAATTTTCTCGTACCACGTAAGCACGTAGTGAAGAACGATCTCAGCTCCGGCGCGTCCAGCAGATTCTCTCCAGAGATCGAGCTGAGTCTCGCATTCCATAAGCTTGGCAAAAATAACAGCCATATTCTCCGGAGTATCTTCTTCAGGCCAAAAGGCGTTGAAGATCCGGATTACTACGTCCAAGATATCCTTGCCGTAGTTCTTCACGGTCTCGACTCGGGAGGACAAGCTGACTATCAAGTCTTCGAGATCAAGAGGAATGGTGCCAGGACCAGATGGAGTACCCCTCTGCCTGCGAAACTTGGTAACAACATTGGATGCAATGACATCTCTCTCTGGGAATTTTCCTGAAAAAATAAGACAGGTGGAGTAAGTAAAGGAAGTACACCCAGAGAGATTCATGACAATTGAAGAGAAAAAGAACTTACCAGAAATATGGCTGTGAACCCGGGTTAGCTCCTTGGTGCAGTTGTCGCGCCTCTCCCGGAGTTGCACAAGTTCAGCATTCGCCGACTCAAGCTTGACGTTGGCCTCCTTAAGTAATTCTTGGTCCTTGGCAATCTGGAGGTTGAGGCGCTCGTGCTCTTCAGTAAAGTCCTGGCCAGCTTTTTGAAGTTCGGTTTGGTGCTGTGCTTTCAGCTTCTTCATATCTGCCTTGAGCTTGGCAATCTCATCATCTTTGGTTTGGAGGAAGGCAAGCTCATCATCTTTCTTTTTGAGTTTGGCCTGATGCTGCCCTACTTATTCGAGAAAATGCAGCATCATATCAGGCACGGGCACACTATCTTCAAGAGATGCTGAAATAGTTTGTTGACCTGACAAAGCCGAGGTATGAATGTTTGCCGAGCCACGGAGAAAAGGAGATAGAGAGCATAGCAAAGTTGAGCAAAAATGACTTACCCTTTATCTGGTCCAGGTTTTCCCTCATGATGGTATTCTCAGCTTCCACCTCAGCTGCGAAATCTGAATGATGGATTAGTTCGGCGGAAAAAGATGAAGAAAAACGGAAAAATGCCAAGGAAGAAACTTACCCCGTTTATCGTGTTCGGCGAAAAGCGCAGTATGTTTCGCACACAGCATTTTGTGAGTATCCAGGAGACGCTGAAACTCAGCACTCCGGCGATTGGTGGTCACCTGAAAAAAGTACAAAAAGATAGCTTAGTCTTGTCCATATTCGAAGTGTACAAAATCCGGGCCAAGTGGAACTTAACCCGGCTCTAGGTGTGTGCATATTCGAAGTATACAAGATCCAGGCCAAGTGGAACTTAAACCGACTCTAGGTGTGTGCATATTCGAAGTGTACAAAATCCGGGCCAAGTGGAACTTAACCCGGCTCTAGGTGTGTGCATATTCGAAGTGTACAAGATCCGGGCCAAGTGGAACTTAACTCGGCTCTAGGTGTGTGCATATTCGAAGTGTACAAAATCCGGACCAAGTGGAACTTAACCCGGCTCTAGGTGTTTGCATATTCGAAGTGTACATAATCCGGGCCAAGTGGAACTTAACCTGGCTCTAGGTGTGTGCATATTCAAAGTGTACAAGATTCGGGCCAAGTGGAACTTAACCCGGCTCTAGGTGTGTGCATATTCGAAGTGTACAAAATCCGGGCCAAGTGGAACTTAACCCGGCTCTAGGTGTGTGCATATTCGAAGTGTACAAGATCCGGGCCAAGTGTAACTTAACCCGGCTCTAGGTGTGTGCATATTCGAAGTGTGCAAGATCCGGGCCAAGTGGAACTTAACCCGGCTCTAGGTGTGTGCATATTCGAAGTGTGCAAGATCCGGGCCAAGTGAAACTTAACCCGGCTCTAGGTGTGTGCATATTCGAAGTGTGCAAGATCCGGGCCAAGTGGAACTTAACCCGGCTCTAGGTGTGTGCATATTCGAAGTATGCAAGATCCGGGCCAAGTGGAACTTAACCCGGCTCTAAGTGTGTGCATATTCGAAGTTGTTAAGGAGCTATGTTAATTTTCTAAGGAGCATCCGGCCGAGTAACAAGTTACTCCCCCAGAGGCTCGGGGACTAATGGCTATATCAATAATATCTACAACATGTTAAGGAAAATATGAAGTAACATATCTCCATCATCCGACCCGCAAGGTTAATTGCCTTGGCAGCAGTATTCATCTGCACAACAAATTCAGCGGGACCGAACTTCTCCGGGAGATCGTCGTTGTGGACGAACTCCGCCTTGTTCTAGTTATTTACAAACTCGATCAAGGTCGGAGGGTATCGTTCGCCCCTAAGCATGTGGGGCACCACTAAACCCTTGGCATGCGCTTCCCTCCTCTCAACCTGGGCAATGGCGGGGCTGGTGTGCAAAACAAGTTGCACATCAGCTGGCTCGGCAGGGGCGTCTTTCAGTGGTGGAGTCTTCTTCGAAAGAATGGACGCAAGTGTGCGCTGTCCAACCTCGATGGACGCTGCCCTAGTGGCATCAGGAGCCTTTTTGCCCTTGGGCTGCTGCTAAGAAGTTGAGGTTGCTGCAGCGGATTTGCCCTTGGGAGCTGGCTTGGCGCTAGCCTTGGTGCTGCTGATGTCTTCTCGCCGAGCCTTGGAATACTCGGACGAGGCGGAGGGGCTTGGTGCTGCTGCTGTTGCTTTTGTTGTTGCTGCTGGTGCTGGAGCTGATGATGGTGCTGGTGCTGATTTCTGTTTCGGCGGAGGTGCTGAAGGTAACTCGGATGAAGCTGGTTGCGACGGAGCCAAAGTGGTGGTTGTTGCTGCCTCGGCAGAGCCAGTCTCCCCCGCTCTGAGGTTTCCCTCCTCTTGACGAGGTGGGCTGGAACCCGGAGCAGTCGCTGAACCCTCCGGAATGGGGCTCAATGGGCGTGAATCGTCGCCGCGAGGGGGAGAAGGGATGTGTCGGAGCGGCGAGGCAATGCTGGATCCACTCTGTGGGACCTCCACCGTGGCCCTGCCGAATCAAATAATGTATGATGAGAAACTATAATAAAAGAAGAACAAGCGAATGGCAAAGGGAGAAACGACTTACTCATCCGAAGTCAGGGGCTCCTTCGGCTTGCGAGCTCTCCGGGCCACAGCCTTAGTCGTGGCCTTGGTGGCAGCTTTGTCCGCGGACTTCTTTCGCCTCTTAGCTGGCTGAGAAGGTCCGGAGGAAGAAGCAGATGTGGCCCCCCTCTTCTTCGGTGCGACCGGGACAGGCTCACCCATGGCAAGGGGAGGATCTTCATGGATCTGCCCACCGGGGTTAGCTGATGTCGGAAAAGCATAAGAAAGGGGGACAGCGTCAAATGCCTCTATCACCTCAACATCCGAATCATCTTCATCGTCGGGCCAATCTCTAATGGAAGAGAGTTTACCGGTGGGTCGCTTGGTCGCGTCCGCCATCGGCAGGAACATCTCTTGATTCGGCTCCTCCACATCCGAGGTGTCTCGATTAGGTGCCCATTTGAGAGAAGGCTCGGTGCCATCCTCAATGGTTTGCTGAAGAAACATCTAAGGGAAAGAAAAGACAAAGGGATTAAACCTACAACAGAAACCTACATGTGATACAATTCGGAGAAAGTTCGGGGCACGATACTTACCGCGGGGGGAAGCCTATCTCGGCAATAGTGTTCGATCCCACACGTCCACTTAGAAGAGAAGTCCTTGTGGGTGGTGAAGAGGTCCTTGACCCAGCGGTAGATCTCGGTGTTATTTAACTCGAATGAGGAGGTCCGGTTGGGATCACGGCCCCAGCTCATGTGGCAAACTTTATGAGCATGTTTCTAGAGGGGGGAGATCCGGTTGTGGACGAATGTGATCATAGCGTCCTCATTGCGCAATCCAAGATCCTTCAGCTCCTAGAACCTCTTGTTGACTTGGTTCGCCAGGAAAGTGGGCTTCTTGGGGACCTTGTCCCACAGATCCGGGTTAGGAGGACCCGAGGCGTAAGGGAATAGCCGGATCAGATCCTCAGTTGTGTTGTTCCGGACATAGAAGAAAGTCTGGGCCCATCCCTTGCAAGAGTCAAGCCCCGTGACTCGGGGGAAGATAGACTGTCTCCAGGGGGAGATGGAAGCTGTGCCGAACTGCGTGAGCTGCTTGTCCTCCGGGTCAAGCTGGATGTTCAGAATCACGTTCCGGCGAAGGCCAAAGAACCGGATCCAGAGCTCCTTCGTGGGCCATAGTCCGGCGTAGCCTTCAATGGTGGAGGCGGAGGCAGAGAGAGAGGTGATGGCGTTAGCCGAAAGATGGTGCGGCTGAAGCTCATATGTGTTGAGCCAGTCATTGAAGAAATCACTTGCTGGGAGACCGAATCCACGTTGGAAGTGGGAGAGGAATACAACATACTCACCCGGATTGGGTGAGGGGGCAAGATCCGCAGCGGGAAGGCGTGCGGTAACACCCTCCGGGATGCGCCTGGTGCGATACAGCCAGTCCAGGTCATCCTGGCAAACCCAGGATCCAGCTCACGCGCCGCGGTCGGCGTTCACCGCGTCTTCCTCCATTTCTTGCTCAGCGACCGAGAGCTCCTCCTCTGTCATCTCGAGATCAATGCCCTCACTGGCGCTAGCGACGGTGGGTGACAGTGGCCTGGATAGGCGAGGACCCGTTGCGGAAGAGATGCGGGGAGGTGGTGGCGACGCTGGTGCGCGGCAGCGCTGCTACTCAGATGCGGTGGCGGTAGCACTGTCGCTGGAGAGAAAGAAGAAGAAGCAGAGGTAGAGCGGCACGGAAGTGGGGAAAGAACCCAAGGGGCGCACCCCTCCCCTATTTAACCACGCCCTTAAGGGGTAGTGGGATCGCGCTGTGCGGACGGGCCACACGATGTGGCCATGTATACCCCAGATCAACCAATCAGCAGCGAGCCACAAGAAAGGCCACAGAGCGCAGGAGATCCCATGACGCGACGTTATGATGCAGTTAACGAGGAGGCAGGCACGATGTGACGTGTGCTACAGTGATAACTGACAATTAGTGCGGCGGTTACTGGCGCAGGCCCTTAAAATGAGGCAAAAGTAATGATTAACCTCCACGTGGGGAAGTGTACAAGAGAAGGAAGAATGACCCAGATGAATATGAGGTAACCCGGCCAGCGAGTGAAAACTCGGAATGTGCCAAGGGAAAGTAAACCTATGAAATCTGGACTATGAGGTAACTCAGAAAGGAGCCAGAGGCTCGATAAAATTGAACCTGCTGTGGCCTTAGCGGCTAAGGCAGCTAAGACCGTACCAGCTTCGGGGACTAATGTTGGGGGGATACCCCCGGGTAGGGTCACACTGGGGTATAAAGGCCGAGTTAGCCGAGGTACGGCAAGGTCAAAGCGGATGCTGGCTGAGTCACCTCAAGGCAGGCCGAATCACGGGGTAACCCGGACCAGGGGATGTCCACCTAAACTGGGTCTCAGCCGACTTATATCGTAAGTCGGTGAGATGTATCTAATTTGTATGCAGGAACAACTATGGCCAGATCGACTAGGTACGATCCGGGTTATAGCAAGCTTACAAGAGAAGGAAGGTATCTCGCTGGTCAAAGGGTGACCACTGTATGCAGAGCATGAGCGAAGCGGACAGAGGCCATGACCACCGAGGTGTGGCCGACAAAGGTGACGAAGCCTGTGTTGGATGACGCGGGCGCCGCAGAGGCTCACGTAGCCTCTGCATGGATGACGCTGGGTTAAAGTAACCCGGTCGGCTTACTATTTTTGGAGGAGGCATATTCCTTGGAATATGGTTCCACGTATGCCCTAATTGGAGACCTAGCCACCCCTATATAAGGAGGGCTAGGGCCTCTGTAGAAGGGGTTGAGTTTTACTTGGTTCCTGAGGGCTAGCTAGTGGTGAGAGTAAGAGAGTTCCTTCTTCCTCTCCCCAATACAGCTCAAGGAGCACTTGTAATCTATGGAAGTGAATCAAATACAAAGCTACTGTGTGTGGAATCACCACACTATCCCTCCCTGGATTCCCCTAGTGCATTTAGTCCCCACCTTTAGCCTATCCATGGCATCTGCCGTGACACCACCACGGCAGGCAGATAAGAAATGCTTCAGGAGATGTTTTGTCTGCCTGAAGGCATGCTGGAAGGGGTTCCTAGACGACTGCAGGCCATACTTGGCAATAGGCGCAACTTCTTTAACTGGGAAGTTCAGGGGACATGTTGCTTCTGCTTGTGCTTTGGACACACATAATTGGCTTCTACCCGTAGCTTATGCTGTTCTTGAGGGTGAATCAAATGAAAGCTGGACATGGTTCATGCAGAGACTACATGCAGTAATTGGTCACCCTAAAGGCTTGGTGATACACACTAGTGCATGCAAGGGTCTTGAGAATGCTGTTGGTGCTGTGTTTCTTGGGGTTGATCATAGGGAATGCATGCGGCACCTCGCTACTAACTTCACAAAGAAGTTCAAAGGAAAGATCTTTGAAGAGGACTTGTGGCGATCAGCATACACATACACCCCAAGCACGCATGCTACTTACTTGTAGAACATGTATGTAGTGCCAAAGGTGAAAAAATACCTTGAAGAACATCACACCAAGATATGGGCCAGAAGCAAGTTTGGTGAGTTAAGCAAGGTGGATTTTGTTTTCAATAATTTGGCAGAGAGTTTCAATGATAAGATTTCGGGCATGAAGACAGTTGGAATTGTTATTTTGTTGGATGCAATAAGACAGTGCATAATGGTGAAGATAGATTTAAGGCAAAGAATTTGTACAAGAATTTTTTTAGGCCATAAAATAGTTCCAAAGGTGGTTATGTTACTGAATGCAAGAACCAGGGCAATGAGAACGATAAAGATGAGGATGGTCAGAAGTTACAGAACATTGGCTGAGGTTTATGCAGAATACAAGTGTCGAAATGAACGGAGGTACACTGTAGACATTGGAAACAAGACTTGTTCATGCAGGCAATGGCAGATTACTGGTCTGCCATGTCACCATGCAATGTACTTCATCTTAAAGCTTAGAGGTAGCGGAGCTGAAATAGAGAACTATGTCGACAACTATTTCTTCGTGGAGAAGTTTGTTGCAACTTATGCAGAAAGCGTACCACCTATGGCTGATGAAAATGATTGGGAGATTGTCGATCCAGGGTTCAAACTTCAACCACTAGTTCTTAGGAGGCCACCTGGGAGGCCTAGAAAGCTAAGGATCAAAGCCTCCACCAATAAAGGTTCAAGGCTGGGAGCTAGGAAAAGGAAATGCAAACGTTGTGGTAGATTCGGCCATATCAAGAGGTTGTGCAAAAACCTAGTTACACATGATCTTGTCCCTATTCACACCCCGATGGCAGAAAATGAGGCTTCTCAGCCAGAACTAGAGGAAGAGCAGCGCGAAGACGAAGAACTTGAGGAAGTGCAGCAGGTGGAGGAAAACGGTGATGAGCACTCGGAGGAAAACGTACGTAAGCATCCAATTTATGAAGAAGTGGAGGTGCCGGTGAGAAAAGGGTGTGCAAAGAAACAAAAGGGTAAGCGGAACAGGGAGAAAAGGGCAAATAATGGAGGTGTATTAGAATATGAAGAAGTTGCAAGGGTGATTGAGGATGTTCTTGAGGATCTTTCGGCTAACTGCAGGAGAAATAATAAATCCCTACCAATTTTGTCTTTGTACGATTCTCCAGATGAAAGGTAAGCTTAAAAATTGTTTTATTTGCCATTTTATCATTTTTTTATCCTCATCAACTGTTGCTTAATGCAGCGTGGGCTAGCAGACTAATAAGAGGAGCAGAAAGATGCGGGCATAGTAACGTCGTATGTTGAATTATATCATTGAAACTAAACTAGTCGTGTCGTCTTTATTTATATCTGGCGCGTGCAACGTGTATGTGATGGGGTCATGTGGACCAGATTACAATTTTTAAAAATATTATTACATTAATTTTTTACCTGCGTATGGACGCATCTACTAGTTCCCATCTCCCTTGGATTCCCATCTCCACTGACGCACTCCAAAATTATGGCTGTGCCATCAAGTAGCAGATTCAGCGTATTGTCCTATTAGATGTGAATGCAATGACTTTGTTTGTTCAGAATTTGATGACTTTTGATTAGTTTGAAAGACAGAGAACTCTAAAACATGGCCAATATATGCCATCAGAAACTATTCCTCAAAAAATATTATTACTCCCTCCATCTAGAACTAAGTGACTTGAATTTGTGTAGATTTGTATGTATCTAGACATGTTTTGGGTATAGATACATTTAAATATCCAATAAAAAAGCTAAGTTAGTTACATCTGGACAGGAGTAGTACACTATTACAACACGCTCGACCCCTTCTCCTCTGGCGCACTCCAAATTATGGCTGTGCCATCAAGTGCTGGGAGTAGAGTCAGCGTATTGTCCCATCCGATATGCCAGGAACGTGCGAACTTTATTTTCAGGATCGGACGAGTTTCGACTAGTTTCAAAGACAAAGACAACTAAAACATGGCCAACATATATAGATTATGATGATAATCGACTATGACTCAAGTGACCCAGATCAAAAGAGGGCATTAAGATACCGTACATAGATTTAATTTATGCTTAAGTGGCCCTAATGGACTATGACGCTCCCACAGTCTCCATCATCAACGACATTGTCCATGTCGCCGTCAGCCTCCTCCGTGTCGGAATCGATGCCGACGTTCCCGATAGCGTTCCTCATCTTCATGGATTCTTCACGGCGCGCCGCATCAAGAATGGTGGAGGTCATACGCCCATGCACTGCCTAGAAGCGCTGCCTCCCTTTGGGGTTGCGCAGATCCGGGTGGACCTCCCGCCAGTGGGTTCCACATAGCTCAATAAACGCAACCCGCTCCTTCTTGAACAACTTTCGCTAGTACGCGCTCGTGCGCGAGTACCGTGGCATTGCCCTCTTCCGCTCCGGCAGCTGGCAGCGGCGCTCCTCGATCTGCCTCGCCAACGCGTTGTCGCACAAGAGCGGTGCGACAGGAACACCAACATAGCTGAGCTCGAAGCCGACCGGAAGCCTCGTGAACGCCGACGCGAATATGTCATAGTGGGCAAACATCTGAGCCTCGTGCAAGCTGAGCTTGGGCCTCTCCCTCTCCATGGTGATGAAGGAACAGAATCTGAGCTTCGGCCCCCCAGGTTAAGGGGATAAGGGCAAGGACGTAGGCCCGGTCGTGGTTGCCACTGCCAATCAATTCGCAGAATAGACTTCTCGCGGACCGCCCTCACAAAGGACATCCTTATCGTCCACGCACTCTGATCCAAGAGCGCCTAACAATCGGGGATCGAGTCTTCTAGAAGCCCGGCGTGATTGCTGGTTAGCTCTGTGTCCCGATTGTTTGTGGCCAACTGCTGTCATTGAAAATAATACACATTTCAATGACAATGGTGGATCCATATGTGGTTTGTGAAAAGAACAGACATGCAATGAACTCTGGAGGATCCATATGCAATGACACTGCTGGATCCATCTATGGTCTATGAAAAGAACACACATTTCAATGACACTGGTGGATCCATATATGGTTTGTGAAAAGAACACACATGCAATGAACTCTGGTGGATCCATATATGGTATGTGAAAAGAACACACATACAATGACACTGGTTGATCCATATGTGGTCTGTGAAAAGAACACACATGCAATGACACTGGTGGATCCATATGTGGTGTGTGAAAAGAACACACATGCAATGAACTCTGGTGGATCCATATATGGTATGTGAAAACAACACACATACAATGACACTGGTTGATCCATATGTGGTTTGTGAAAAGAACACACATGCAATGACACTGGTGGATCCATATGTGGTGTGTGAAAAGAACACACATGCAATGACTCTAGATGTGGTCAATGAAAGAATACACATTTCAATGACAATGGTGGTTCCATATGTGGTTTGTGGAAAGAACAGACATGCAGTGACTGTAGTTGTGGTTAATGAAAAGAACACACATGCAATGACACTAGTGGATCCATAGGTAGATTGTGAAAAGAACACACATATAATGAACTCTGGTGGATCCATATGCAATGACACTGGTGGATCCATATGTGGTCAGTGAAAAGAACAGACATTTCAATGACACTAGTGGATCCATATATGGTTTGTGAAAAGAACACACTTGCAATGAACTCCGGTGGATCCATATGCGGTATGTGAAAAGAACACACATACAATGACACTGGTGGATCCATATGTGGTCTGTGAAAAGAACACACATGCAATGACACTGGTGGATCCATATGTGGTCTGTGAAAAGAACACACATGCAATGACACCGGTGGATCCATATGTGGTATGTGAAAAGAACACACATTTCAATGACACTGGTGGATCCGTATGTGGTCTGTGAAAAGAACACACATGCAATGACTCTAGCTCTGGTTAATCTAAATAACACACATGCAATGACACTGGTGGACCCATATGTGGTGAATGAAAAGAACACACATGCAATGATATTGGTGGATCTATATGTGGTCTGTGAAAAGAACACACATGCAATGAAAATGGTGGATCCATATGTGGTTTGTGAAAAGAACACAAATGCAATGGCACTGGTGGATCCATATGTGGTCTGTGAAAAGAACACACATGCAATGACCCTGGTGGATCCATATGTGGTCTATGAAAAGAGCACACATGCAATGACATTGGTGGATCCATAGGTGGATTGTGAATAGAACACACATGCAATGAACTCTGGTGGATCCATATGTGTTCTATGAAAATAACAGACATGGAATGACTCTAGATGTGGTTAATGAAAGAATACACATTTCAATGAGAATGGTGGTTCCATATGTGGTTTGTGAAAAGAACAGACATGCAATGACTCTAGCTATGGTTAATGAAAAGAACACACATCCAATGACACTAGTGGATCCATAGGTGGATTGTGAAAATAACACACATGCAATGAACTCTGGTGGATCTATATGCAACGACACTAGTGGATCCATATGTGGTCTTTGAAAAGAACAAACATTTCAATGACACTGGTGGATCCATATATGGTTTGTGAAGAACAGACATGCAATGAACTTTGGTGGATCCATATGTGGTCTGTGAAAAGAACACACATACAATGACACTGGTTGATACATATGTGGTCTATGAAAAGAACACACATGCAATGAAACTGGTGGATCCATGTGGTCTGTGAAAAGAACACACATGCAATTACACCAGTGAATCAATGTGGTTTGTCAAAACAACACACATGGAATGACACTAATGGATCCATATGTGGTCTATGAAAAGAACACACATGCAATGACACTAGTGGATCCATAGGTGGATTGTGAAAAGAACACACATGCAATTAACTCTGGTGGATCCATATGTGGTATGTAAAAAGAACAGACATGAAATGACTCTAGATGTGGTTAATGAAAGAATATACATTTCAATGACAATGGTGGTTCCATATGTGGTTTGTGAAAAGAACAGACATGCAATGCCTCTAGCTGTGCTTAATGAAAAGAACACACATGCATTAACACTAGTGGATCCATAGGTGGATTGTGAAAAGAACAGACATGTAATGAACTCTAGTGGATCCATATGCAATGACACTGGTGGATCCATATGTGGTCTGTGAAAAGAACACACATTTCAATGACATTGGTGGATCCATATATGGTTTGTGAAAAGAACACACATGCAATAAACTCTAGTGGATCCATATGCAATGACACTGGTGGATCCATATGTGGTCTGTGAAAAGAACACACATTTCAATGACACTGGTGGATCCATATATGGTCTGTGAAAAGAACACACATGCAATGACACTGGTGGTCCATATGTGGTCTGTGAAAAGAACACACATGCAATAACACTGGTGGATCCATATGTGGTTTGTGAAATGAACACACATGCAATGACACTGGTGGATCCATAGGTGGATTGTGAAAAGAACACACATGCAATGAACTCTGATGGATCCATATGTGGTTTGTGAAAAGAACAGACATGAAATGACTCTAGATGTGGTTAATGAAAGAATACACATTTCAATGACAACTATGGTTCCATATGTGGTTTGTGAAAAGAACAGACATGCAATGCCTACTCTTTCTATTTTCTATTTGAATCCCTTATTTTGTCTTGCCCTTGGTTTTCTGATAGTACTTAGATTTTCCCTCTCTCTCGGTCACAAATCTCACAAAATCCCAAACTTGTGCTCACTCTGGGTGCTATGCCCTGATTGGCTGACACAGATGTCATGCAGATCGTCTCCACCAACCGTTGATCCTCTGTGATCTAACAGGCAGGATAACCCCTCCCTTCTCCACTTTTTTATGCATGGTCTATCCGTGCCACCTCTCTATCCGTGCCACCGATACTTTACCTCCATAAACAAGTGAAAATCCATCTATCTAAATAAAATAAATGATCATATTTTGAAGAAGCTATCGCCTTCGTCTTCCGGTTCGTTGTCGTCTTCATCAATGCCATGGTCCTTGCCACCGCCACTGTCGGTGTCCTCCTCTGATGACTCGACACCGCGCCCTTCCTCGTATAAGCGCGCTATCTCCTCGTCGGAGTACTCCTCCTCCTCTTCGTAGTCCCACAGGTCCACGTCACTCTCCTTCGCTTCTGCCTCCAACTGATCGATGAACGCCTCCTTGTTGGCCGAGTCGGACTCGTCCAAATAGCTGTCTCCTCTCTTCTTCCTGGTCTTCTTCTCATTCCTCTTCTTGTCCGTACTCACTGGTGCAACACGCGCCCCCGTCCTGGCTACTGCTTTGCGCTCGTCCGTTGCTGCAGGTACCCCATGCTCCTCCTGCGCGGCCGATACGAGCTTCGACGTCGCGGTGTCCTCGAGTGCCGATGTCGATGGATCCTGGCGTGGTCGGACACGACGTGCTGCCTCAGTAGGCGACTCGCGAGCGCGAACGATGCAGCGAAGAGCCGGGGACGCAAGACGGTTAGTGGACGGCTTGGACCTGCCATTGCCACAGCGAGGGGGCATCGTCCTCGAGGTAGTTGTTCCGAATGGTCAATGGCGGGTACACAGAGTGGGGTGCCAATCTGATCAAGGATGAGCAGCGGTTTCGTGCATCGTGTTCACGCATGCATTTGTCGATTATCAAAAAAAAGAAGTAATATCTCACGTGAACATAATTTGATCACAACAAAAGTGGCACAACGTATTCTAGACTTGTAAATATCCCGTGCGTGCATGTCGACGTGGAGTTCAATGGAGTTCGACGTGCCGACGTGATCGTGCAGCAGTTGCGCGCGTCATTGCCCCATCAACACGTGACACCCGCACGCAGGACGTGCGCGCCGATGCCCGTGATGACCACCCGACTCGCACTCCTCTTATTATATACTGGATTTTAGGTGGCGCCGAAGACCATTGAACTGTCCATCGCAATAAAGACAAGTCCCATCGATTCCCTATCCCTACCTCCCTGACTTCTTTGAGAAGGTAGACCGTACATGGTGGTCTTGTATAATAGTAGTAGTACTACTAGACCACGACATGTACTCTTTGACTCTTCTCCCACACTAATCACTATCTTCTTCCTCCTGCCGCCGCCACCCTGCAAGCCATGGCTCCCCTGAGGAGAGGCCGGTCGATGATCCTCGCGGAGAAAAGAGAGAGATCTCGCCGCGAGGCACTTCTTGCTCTACCAGCCCCTCAAGCCCCCTCTCACCAAGTCCCAATCTCCCCCGACAATGGCGTCGAATGTTCTAGCAGGCGAGGGCTCCTCCCGGTACGGTATTCTTGTTCTACTTCTTCTCCATCTCCCTCTCCATCATGATCTTATTCAGCTTCTTCTTCTTGCTCTTCCTCTTCTACGTATTACAGGCCAATCGTGGAGCCATAATCTACCATGACGGAGGCGTTGTAGGACCCGTTCGGTCCCGTTCCACGTCTCAGCAAGGTAGCAAATCTCCACACTATTATTTCTCCAAGTTGTGATGTGGATTTCTTAGATCGTGTCCACCCCACATTGGTTTTTGTTCTTATTTTGCGAGTTGTATTAGTTTTCATGAATATGACTGGATCTCTTGGTCTTTCCTTAATACCACTATTCATAGATTCACTATGGATTTTTTGTGATTAGGATTAGTTTATCGTGGTTATGAATAGATCTCTAGGGACATTTTTAACACTGTTGTCCATAGATTCAACAGGGAACTTTTGATCTGTATTAGTATTCACCTGGAACCTGGAGTGTAATTATAGAATTTCTATTTCAATTAACATGAACGATGTAGCGATCGAAGGCCGAGTACTGTGACAAGGTGGCCGCGATCAATGCCAATATTGACAACCAACATGTGCTTGCACGCTCCCTCACCCAAGCTAATGAGAGCCTACACAAGCAATTATCTGTGCAGAAGGAGATCTCGCTAGATTTTGCACGTGACATCGTGAGGCTGCGGAAAGTGCTCGATCGTAAATTGAACAAGAAAGAACAGGCCATCAAGATAATCAACGAGCTCATGGAGGAGAAAAATAATCTCGTGGAAAGGTGCACTCTCCTGTAGGATGAAGTCACTGAGGCACTCAGAGGACACGTTGAGGAAACCAAGGCTGCCATCCGAGCCTACCATGACAGGAACCATTGCCTGGATGCAGTGAAAGAGATGAAGGAGGACATGAGAAGAGGGATCACCGTACTCGAGGGTGTTCAGAAAGAGAACAAGGAGCTAAGGGCTTGTCTGGAGGCGTATCGGAGCAATGCCCAAGTCTGATTCCCGTTAGAGGGGGCACGAATATCAGTCCGTGCTCCACTCCTTTTGTAATGTTTAGGGTTCAGGGAACAATGCCCAAGTCTGCTTCCCAATTATGGGGTGCAATAAGAATCCTATGGCAACTCCTTATCTATCTGTACATGTGTTGGTGTTCATGTTCATGAATGGACACCATGTGCTATTTCCATTATGTATCTGGACATGGGTTTCTACATTATGAGTTTGCCACTAGCCCACTACTATTTGGTGATATTGGAAAAAACCCACAACACACTAAACTACAGATAAACCTTATTTGTCTTTGAAATTGAAATTATGACAGTGCCACTAGTCGATTCATAAAATGTTGATTAGTCCTAGATTGCTTCTTCCTTGAAATTATGACAGTGCCACTACTCAATGCAGTTAATTATGGAAACTAACCAGCTTGTCCTGGTGAACTGAACAACCCATAGTATGTATTTTTGTTGCAGGGAAAGAGGCGAAAGCTCGACCAGGACCTGGCGACCTGGCTAAATGACAAGATAGCCATCCAAAGGGAGAAGCAGAATTCCCAGAAACTGGCCTTTGACCGCCTATGCGCTGAACTCGCGGTCCTTTCTGACAAGTGCCAGAAACTGAAGGAGTTAAACGATGGTTGGGCGAAGCTTCACAGGGAGGGTCGCACCTCAGCTAGGAAGCAGACGGAGATCATGAAAGGGATCTTGAAGGAAAATCGTATGGCTACGGACCAACTTCTCGAATCCGTGACGGAGCGCTGGAACCTGCGGCTGGCGCACGACAAAGTACTGAAGGAGCTAGCCGATCTTAGGGAGGAAAACAAGCAGCGCCAGGCCAGGCTCGCTTGAACCCAACATATGTCTATTTAGTACCGAACTGCCTGGTTTATCCTCTGAAGTGGTGATTTTGTAAGTGTGAACTTAACTCTATGCACGATATGTCTGTTCGTCTGAAATTAATTTGCTCGAGGATTGAGTTTGGCTTAGTTAAGAAAGCGCAACTACAAGTCTTACAGTTAACTAGTTTCGGGCATTGGCACAACATAAATTATTCATCTCGAATTTCCTTTATCCTCAGTAGTCTGTCCTTGGTCACCCTCGCGCACCTTCTTTAGTTCCTTCAACAGATCCGCAATGCAGTACTCTAGCTTCTTCTTGTCTTCCCTGAGACGATCCCTCTCCTTTTCTGCATTATGAATCAGCAGCCTGTGACTATCCTGAAGCTTCTTTGCAGTTCCAATAACCAAGCTCCCATTGATTCTATCACTTAGCTATGACTGCAAATTCTTGATTTCTTGTTCCAGCTCCTTATTTCGTACCGACAACTTGTAATTTTTTTCAGCTGCATCACAAGCATCAATAAATCTCCCTGACCTTTCCAACTCATACATCTCCCATAACCGATCCAAACATTTCTTAAGTGCATCTGGCCACTCAAGATCCACCCACTCTATTGCTTTACACACCGGGCCAACCTAAAAAACACGCACTATAGTGTTATGAACATACACGATACATTTTTATTCATGTCACCGTTGCACATAATGTAAAAAAACCTGATTTGTACAACCCAAAAACCTTCTCCCAGTGTTACAACCTTCGAATGCAACATATCTCCTCAGTTTTAGCCCATGGTCACATGGCACTTCTCCATCGAGATCTAGGCCCTCCCATTCGGAGTCGTAGATCGTCCGAGGTACCTATAGGTAGATGTAAAGCTAGAATTGAACACGATTGCATGCACATATGGAGCTCAGATCGAGAGATTTACCATTGCCTAACCCTAGACCAAGAAAATAGAGGAACTCACATCGTGGGAGGAATACTCGATGTTGGAGAGAAGGCTGTCGCTACTCGACTGGTCGTCCTTGTCGTTCCAGAATAGCATGGCGAATGCGTCGTCGCCGGCGACGGTGTCAGCGTCGGTGAGGAGAGAGAGAGAGCAGCCCTTCTATCGCTGCAACAATGACTAAATTGGGATGTTACAATAGTTTAATGGATACCATGCCCTTTCCCTGGATTAGAGTCTCCTGCCTAATATGGATTCTCTTCATACATTCTTATTTCAAATATTAAACCTGTACTCCCTCCATCCCAATTTCATTGCCTAACAAAAACATACTAGTATATTACATCATCTAAAGAAACAAAAGCATGTCAACTACAAGGTACTTATGCATCACTTGTTCAGTCATGGTTTCACAAAACATTACATTACAATCTCTCAACAAACATAATCACAGAAACAAGTATATTATATCAACTAAAGAAAAAAAATCATGTCGACTACAAGGTACTTACACATCACTTGTCCAATCATGATTTCACAAAACATCACATTACAATCTGTCAACAAACATAATCACAAAAACAAGTATATTACATCAAATCAAGAAACCAAATCATGTCGACTACAAGGTACTTACGCATCACTTGTCCAGTCATGGTTTCACAAAACATTACATTACAATCTCTCAACAAACAAAATAACAGAAACAAGTACAGTACATCATCTCAAGAAACATAATCATGTCAACAACAATGTATTTATGCATCACTTGTCCAGTCATGGTTTCACAAAACATTACATTATAATGTCCCAACAAGCATAATAATAGAAACAAGTACGGTACATCATCTTAAGAAACATAATCATATCAACTACAATGTACTTATGTCTTATTACAACAACGATGGTTTTAGTGAGTGACATGTCCGAAAATCTCAACAACTCGCACAACATTATATCGCAATGTCTCAACAAACATAATCACAGAAACACGCTCTAAATGCAACAGCAGTCAATGTTACAAATACAGGCAGGGGAACCCCACGGTCCATATGACAAGCCTAGGGTAGCAGCTCTCATCAGATCTCATCAACATCGGGCACCTCATTCTGTTCAGCCACTACAAGGGCCTCTACGTACACTATAACCAGTTCAACAACATGAGAAATGGTACCAAAGAAGAACAACTTCCTTTTTCGCTTCTTTCGTCGCATAATCTGCATAAGATCTTCAGTATCCAAAACATCTATGAATTGCTGCTTCTTATGATGCCACCGCCGGATTTGTGCCATCTACTTAGGGCCAATGCTGATTTCCTTACCGATCATCTCTCTCATTTCATCAAGATATGTTTTTGGAATCGACAGTGATCTCCACAGTACATGACGAAACAGACTTATTAACTCCCTCATCAAGTTTTGCCATGTATGAATCTACCTCTATGCGTATACTGAACTTATCTAGATCAGCATCTATTGGTCTGTATTCTCTAGGTGCCGAATCTCTGGGAGCAAGATCTCCAGCATCTACATACATATCACCAATCATCGATTCAACTTTGACCTTACGATCAGCTGCACAACACTCCCAAACCATCTGAAGCTCATGGGAGTGCTCAATTTGCTGATAGGTATCATTCATGTTGCGCCACACCAATTTTGTCATCTGTCTAGAACCCCAGGGACTCCTAGCGGCAAGCATATCTACCAGCTGTAAAACAGACACAACCTCTTTGCAATTCACAAGCAGATGCACATCTTGCCCGAACACAACCCTCTCGCAACCAAAATCAAGTTTTATAGTGTACTGGCGAACATGAACGGTGAACTCATATAGGTCTCTTGTATCAAAGCTGTGCCTAATTTGATAAAAAGGGGAACTTTTCAGTTCATTCGATTCTATTATGCCGTAACTAATCTACTTGTAAGATAAGGCACAAATAAGAAAATTCACCTCTTGCTCTTCTCTCGGTTTTTTTCTTCGAGATTCTGGTGCCACATCCGCCCACTGGAGCCGAACAATCCGCCGCCGGCCTTGCTTTTCTCTTCAACCCGCTGCTCATAGGTACATTGGGAGCAGAATCCTTGCTGACCTCCTCGCTAACCGGGGCTGAAGACCTTTCCGCTGCTTCGCGTTGAGCCCCAGAATCTAGCCCCGACGGACCCGAATTAGTCGGCGACGTAGCTACAACCTTCGCCTTGTAAGACATGCTGGGCCGCCACCGTCAGATTCAGTGTCGAGGGAGGGAGAAAAAAGGTCCTCCACTGCCGGTAGATTCAGGGTTGGGGAAGGGAAGAAAGGGGACCGCCGCTGCCGCAGCTAGATTCAATGTCGAGAGTTAGGAAAGTACAGTAATGGATTTTCCCCTACGCCATGTGTAGGGTGGCTAAGAAGAGTGACCGGCGAAGAAGGGGAACAACAGGAACTAGTGTAACGGAATATCCTAACTTAACGGGCGTGATTTGATTGGGTTTGGCCATCATTCACTCGAAACACCCCTCTCAGCAATTGGCGCCCCAACTTTTTGAATCGCGGTGATTAGAATCAACTCGGGTACCGTGGTGCACTGGCGTCTCAACTTTCGGGCCACAAAATGATATTCTCCAGCCCTAGTGGGCCCCGCGCGAGGGGGGGGGGGGGCTTGGCCTAGCCGGCCACCCCCTTGCCCCTTCTCCCCTGTTGCCTTTCCCTAATGGGCCCTCTTCCCTCCGGAATTGGCCCATTAAGCCTTTTGACCTTTAAATTGATTTTATCTTTTATTAAATAATTGTGAATAAATGATTAAATCAATATTTAACTTTCATTCATATATTATTCAATCTCCGTGGCTATGGAACACCTTCCACCTCTACTCCAGACATCCTCCAGACTTACCGAAACCCTTCTGGTTTTCTCTCTACTATTATTCGGCGATTCTTCTGATCCTATACACACTCTCTAAGCATCATCAAACCGTTAAGCGTGATACCATACGGTTCGGAAACACTCCAGACATGGTCGGGACACTCCCGGACCAATGATCAACAGAGGGACCTGGATGGCCATGTGACCCCTGTGCGTTCCATGAAGATCTTTCATCGTTTGAACCGGGATGGTCGTGTCTATTCCCTTTGTCTCTCGATACTTGCATTGCCCGAGATCTGATCAATGACATCACCATGTCGTGTTCAATCTCGTTACCGAACAATGCTACTTGACTCGTTCCAACAAGTGATATCCCTGTGATCAAATCACATGCTGCGCAGCTATTGGATATAACTTCTCCGAGTGGGCCCTTGAGTATCTTTCTGTCACGTGGATGGACAAATCCCGCTCTTGACATATATTTCCTCTATGGTTTCCTCCGAGTACCTAAACACACCTTTATAACCACTGTATTACCAAGTGGCGCTTGATGCTATCTAAGCACTCTCAGGAGACAGTGATTGATATAGCCTCACGGTCTAAGGAATAGTCTACGAGGATCCATTTCTAATCATCGTAACTTGAAGTTCGTGACATGATCGGGTCATGATTTTTAGGCTGGGTATTGGTTCATCATCTCATTCTTAGAATGAGTTGACTCCATTTCCAACTGGCATAAATGCCACATGATCAGGAAACTTGATCGTCTGTTGACCAATGAACCAGTGACTAGAGTTTCACTGGGAACCCCTGGTTTTTTATATATCACATGTGTATTGATGTTTCCACTCAATACAGTTATAGCATGATACAAAACTTAATCATAAACTTTATGAAATATGATAATAGTCCTTATTACTATTTGTCTCTAGGGCATATTTCCAACACCTATTACATCTAGAGAAAGAGAAATAAGACCAACCATTCATCAATAAAAAGAAGAGCACATCCAAGTCCAGTGAGTCTCAAAAGGGGCACCCCCACAAAAGCACAATTCAACGGTGGAAAGCTGAACTATTAAAAAAAAGCAGCTAGCAACATTCTACGACTATGCTTTGGCACTCGAGGGCTTCCTTGAATCTGTAGCAGTCTCTGATGACACAGTCTTCCTGACTACAGCCTCAGATGCCGTTGCCTTTGCTGTCTTCAACCGCTGCAGCTCCGCCGAATACTTGGCGAGTGTCTCAATGAGCCGAGGCCCATATTTACTGCAACTAGTGACGAAAGGAGCAAACACTACCTGGTGGCCATCCGCGGTGATCGGCATCACCGAGGAGACTTTGCTAGGGTCCAATTCCATGCCATGAGCTTGCGCCATCGTGAGTCCCATGGTTACTCCAACCCTCGATGTGCACCTTGAAGTCCATAGGCACACCTTCCGCGAAGGATTCCACCAAGCCATCGAGATCCTCAATCAGCTTGGCCTTGGGGACCATCTCCTCGCGAAGACACCCAAGCACGCCCTTGGCCTTCTCAAGCGAGTCCTTGACGGAGACGTTGCTGTCATCGACTGCAGCCACGGCACTGGCCAAAGCATCCGAGCGTGTCAAAGTCTAGGCATCGAGATCCGTGTCGGCAGCATCTACAGAATATACACATGAGCACAGCAAAATACAGGCAAAGTCCATGGAAAATAAGAATGAGGCAGTATCGTACCTGCGAGCGCTTTCGTGACAGAGAAGAGATGTTCTACGAACACCTTTTCCCTCTCAGCAGTGGAGGAACACAAATCTCCCTCGCATTTTTTTGGCTCTTCAAGAGCCTCGAGTGCCTCATCGCATTTCTTCTCTGCCGCGGCAAGTCCCTTCTGGAGGGAGTCGACATGACGAAGAAGATTGTTATGTTCACCTGCAAAGTATAAAATGGCTAAACTTGAGCCCACCAACTCTTGCACAAGAACAATGAAGGAAAAAATGTAAATTCACCTTCAAAGGCACGATGATGAGTTTCTAGCGAAGCATGCTGGCGACCCACGGACATGATCCGTTCAGTGAGGCGAGCAAATTCCTTCAAGACAGTCTACACGAAAGAAAAAGTGTGAGCATCAACCAAAATTCGTCTGCCAACGACAAGAAAAACTTACATGTTCCTCTAGGGACTCCGAAGTTTCCTTCTGAGTTGACATCCGGGCAACCATCTGGTGCCCCCGAGTGTGGGGGAACTCGAAGAATTGGCACCGGAGTGGGCCGCCATCAGAGGAGAAGGAGATCGTGTTGCCATCTCCTTGTCTTTAGAGTCTGCGAATCTAGTCTCCTTGATAAAGTGATAGTCATCGGACGATGATGACGCAGTTTGACTGCAAAATATCCATAACTACTTTAGAAGAGCAGATTTTGGGAAGACCAGATGAAATCGCAAGAATATAAACATACCCATCAAAATTGTCAAGGTCGAAGGAATCCTCAAATGCCTCCTTCGGTACCCTCAACTTCTTTTGTGAAGGAGGAGCCATGGCGCGCACAGGCACGGTAGGAATTGGCTCTTCTACTATAGCAGGAGGGCCCTCAGGTGTCGTCGGCGACAAAGCGTTCGAGTCCTTGCTTCAGGAGTGCTTGCGAGTCCCACCGGACTCGGGGGCTTCACACTCCTCCTCCATGGGGACAGTGGAGCCTGACTCATCCTCCTCTTCGGCTTCATGAGGGATCACTCCCTCGGGCTGAGGAGGCAAGTTGGTGGCCACCTTCCAGTCCTGAAATTAGAACCAAGCATCAGTATAAAAGATACCGGGTAAGCAATCTAAAAACAAGAACTTTTAAAGAAATCCACCTCAGGTGGAGGATGACTCGCACAGAAGGGAGGCACGACTGAGTCACCCGAGAGATCCTCCTTGGTGGTGTACTTGGTCAGCAGTCGAAACCTCCTATCTACTTCGCTTGAAGAGATGCTCTCTCGCGAGATGCGAGTCACATCCTCAACACCAATCCAGTAGAACATTGGGTGCACCCTGGATTGCAGCGGCTGCACTCGACAAGGCATACAAGTGCGAATGAGGTCTACGCCTCCTATTTCCTTGCCTATGTAGCGTTCAAGGTCATAGACACGCTGGTACAAAATCTCTATTTCCTCAGCTTTGCCGGTCATCATAGTATTCTTCCACGACCTCCTCCTCTTACAAGCTGCCACTGGATCAAAGGGCGCGAGTCAGTAGTGTTCTTCGTCAACCTTCTGGCCATGAATGTAGAACCACTTCTCCCTCCATCCTTGGACATGTTGATAGGGTGCTTGCGAGTCGACGTGGATCCCGCAGCCTCCTATATCATAGACTACCGATCTAGAGCCCAACTGACATTTGAGTTTGAAGAGTTTTTTAAAGAGGGAAAATTGTGGCTCGATTCAGAGCCAACACTCACAGAGAGTAATGAAACAAGCGATATGGAGGATGGAGTTCGAGGTCAGCTGCTGCAGCTGGAGCCCATAGAAACAAAGCAATCCCCTCACAAACTTGTGAAGGGGGAGAGAAAGACCACGAATGATAAACGCGAGGAACATCACCCGAAATCTGGCGGGGGGACTGGGGATTACCTCGTCGCCGGGGATTCGGCAGTCATTTTCCGCAGTGGGGAGAGCACCATCCTGGCGCTAAGTAAAAAGCTCCATGCTATTGATGGTGGTTGGCCACCACGACCCATTCATGACGCATGTGCCTAGGCCCTTCTTCTTCTTGGCGGCAGCAGCACTGGTACTCGTGGTGACAATGCCCTTCTTCTTTGTCACAGCAGTGGCGGCCGCAAATCCAGCGGCGGAAGCACCTTTCTTTTTCCCTATCTGGCACTTGTAGTGGGAGCGCAGAAAGTAGCTGGGAAAAGTGCGAAGACCGTCCAGCGCCGAGAGAGGGTGCAAGCAATGGAGCAGCGAGGAGCAGCAATGGAGGCAGTGCGCGAGGAAGAAGATGAGTTGTGGGGAATTACCACACAACAGAGCTCTACTTAACCTCATCGAAGATACCATCCAACGGCCAGGAGAAAACCAACCAGACACGTGGCACAAATCAATGTTGATGCGTAGCAGAGTAAACCACGAACCATCGCTCCACTCGCCCCATTACGCGCGAGAATTGAGGAGACATAGTTAAAACAAAGATTGCGCACGCCTGGTCAACTCCAAGTCAGAAAATGGGACCCACTTTTCGTCATGTCTCATCGAAACCGCTCACGCGGGCAACTGAGCTCATCCCATCGTCAGCACTAATGTCATAAAACTCAAGCAGGAACATCTTTTGACTACTCTAGTCCTTACTCGAGTCTTCGACTTGACCAAGCACTCGGGGGCTACTCCTAACAGGAGCACTGGCCGCGCACCCGATGAACTTTATAGACATCCAAGCATTATGAGAATGTATTTTTTCTCTCAAAAACCCTTCACTTGAATCAACGATTCGACTATGAACTCCGGGTTACTCCCATAGGGAGCACTGGCAGCAATTCGACTGAAACAAGCAAAAGATGACAGCAGTCGCAAAATATTTATAGTCCACACTCGAGTCTACGACTCGAATAGGCACTCGGGGCTACTCCCATAGGAAGCACTAGTCGCGCACCCTATGATTTTTTCTTATACATAACTGTGTGTTGACTATGTCCACACTCGAGGCTTTGGCGACTCCGCCTCATATTTTCCCTACAAAGAGACTGCGTCTCCTAGGTCACCCGAGTCGTCTCCGTGATGACAAAATTTGGAAGCCATGCTTGCAGCATGAAGATAAGACCTAAAGAAGGCCTGTCAATGCACCTGCTGTGCTCTACCAGAAATAATCCGTGCGTACAGGCATGACGAAATAAGCCTTGACAGACGCGTCGCGTGCTCACACTTATACACTGGGATTCGACTCTATAAGACCTCCGCGGCCTGAGTCAAATTACGCCAGCACTTTTCCAAATTCGAGTCCGGGGACTCGTTTGAGTAGATTGCGTTGTTTTTCCCTAAGGCAGTTAACTGATCCCGATACATCGAATAAATTAGGCACATATATCAACAATCCCTATGCTACAAATTTGAGCACTCGAAAACATGCTCGGTTATGCACTCGAAAGACTTCATAAGTCTCCGTTCGAATTTGCGATTCAACCAGACACTCGGGGGCTACTGACAAGGGTATACCTTATAGGTACTCGAGTTTGGCATATACGGTCCAGTCTAGTAGAAGCCCATGACGTTACTAGGGCCCAATCAAAGATTCCGGTGACCAAAGGGAGACTCCGACTGCTTGCAGCACACGACAAAATAAAGATAGAAGTTTAAAGGGAAAACCCTAACTTGTAGCTGACTTGACCTGCTATCCCGAGACCTAGCCTATCTATATAAAGGCTAGGAGGGGGCGGCGAGCGAGCCACACGTCAGTTGTTGCATTCTGCCACTCCTGGATATAACTCTGAACCCGTTGAAGCCATTGAGTTGCACTTCTGTTAGTACCCATCTGAGAGTACCTAAAATTACATTTTGTTATACCATCATTGTAGAACTAAAGATAAGCAATACCGGATGTCCATATATTAACTTACATGTGCACGACATCTGGAAGGGGACCTCCGGACGTGGAGGATCTACCATCTGACAAAGACCGAATTGCCTCATGACCCTCCATTGAGACATCTCCTCGACCTGACAATCGAAGATGATCTTCGATTTAGTCAGCCAATACTCCTCATCTCTAATGCACATAACAGATATCCCGCCAGAATATCTGGTGGCTGCCTCAGCTGTCATGTATGGCTCCCAAATGACCACATCCTCCCTCAGCAAGTCGAACTTCTCGCTGAACGATGGGTAGTAGCTCTTGACTTGATCTCCTGCAAAATGACACCATTGGACAAAAGAGTTCTTAGTTTCCTTCATAGTGAAACTTACCTCGTGACATGTCCAATGAGTACCGAATGTAGGCATGTCAATTCCCGCATGGTCAAACAGTAGATCAAACTCATAGGAAACGGCTTCCTCTCCCTGGTTGATAATTGCTTTATTATTTGTTATCTCCGAGCGGCCGATAGGGAACCTCTCCCATGACCATAGCTGCAGCAACATTGGGCATCCTAGCAAGACAGACCTTTCCTTGGTTAGATGACAAGCCATGCACATACCTCGATATGTAGCTGCTAAGACAGCAGAACCACATCTCCACTATGTGATGTTGTTCCGACACGTCGCCTCCGTGATCTCTCTAGCAAAGTGGATGTAGTACGCACTAATGGTCAAGCCGAGGTTCTCGGTGAACATCATGTCGGGGGATGACCCCCGGGTAGGCCAAGCCAGGCTCAACTGGCCGGCTCCAAGGAGACCTGGCCGGATGGCCGCAAGACAAAGAACCACAGCCGGGTGGAACGCTCCACCTAGTCCGCCTCGAGACTCCCGGGATGGCCCGTCTAGCCGGGTGGCTAGGGGAGCCGGTTGGGTGGCCACCTCTACCCGGCCGCCTCATATCTGTTGGCCAAGGGTACGGGGGAGGGTGACGCTCCTTGCTGAGCGCACCCTTGACCGGATAGGTTGGCATGCCGCCCTGCCGACACTACCAAACGAGGATGCCAAAGCGCCAAGGTTGGAGGCTGACGAGTAAAGCACCGGTTGACGGATAAAGCTCCGGCTAATGGATAAAGCACCAAGCTGATGGATAAAGCACCGGGTGACGCCCAAAGTGGCAACGATGAGACATTGTGGCGCTGTCGCCACCTGTACTGGAGCTTGACCAGGTCCTGGCCCACCGGCTGGACCCATCAGCCAGCCCGCTTTGTAAACCCAACGCCCAAACAGTAAACCCTAGAGCCCACATTGTAACCTACCCTTCCACCAGTATATAAGGAGGGGTAGTGCCGGTGTTCTAGGTAAGCCATTACAAGTTAGAAGTTAGCCAGAATTGACAAGTGGAGTAGTTCATCTTCCTCTAGCTCTTGATAGCAGCTAGGGAAATAGCTCAAGGAGCAATTGTACTGAGCATCTGCTCCCCATATAGTAGATCCTTGTAGGAGTAGGAGTGTTACCTCGAGAAGAGGGCTCCAAACCTGGGTACATCGCTATGTTTGTAGTATCTGTGCCCAACCAGTTGTGAATAGCCACCGATAGCATCTTGATTGTCCCCTCTCATGCCATCCCTGATGGCACTGCCGTGTTCCACACCACTACAGTGACGCCCACCATGGGATGGCCTAGACGGCCACGCATTCTAGAAGAAGAAGTACTGTACACGGTTCCAAGAGATTCCTCTTCGATTCCGGCTGCAGACCACAATCCGGCTGACATACACGGCAAGATAATAAATCTTGAAGACCCATATAGGAAAAGTCCCAAGGAAAACAAAACGTTTGGACATTCTGGTTGTGCTTGATCGCTCGAAGCCGATAGCCAAAATCCAAAGTATTGCGTAGGATGCTAACTAAGCAAACCCTTGCTTCCGACTAACATCTGACAAGGGCACAACTTCAACAGCCAATGCTCGCTAAGAAAACGACCAAGCTATCAATTTCGCACAAAACAACAGATATTTTAGCCAAACGAACAACTACAAACTATATTTACCCTAGGCATGTCTAACACACAAACCACTACTTGTGTTTTCATATTTGCATGAGCCAAAGTACCAGAGCTGGAGGCTAGCCATCCCCAGATGCCAGAAGGTAAGACAAGGAGCTTCGACCCGGCTGGATTCTCCAGCCGACCTGAACCTCAGGGACTACACCCTGTGGGTGCGCTTGCGCGCCCCCACACAGAAAACCTCCAACAAGCAATAGTATAAAGGTGCTTCGACCCGGCTGGATTATCCAACTGGCCCGAACCTCGGGGACTACACCCTGTGGGTGTGCTCGTGCGCCCCCACACGGAAGCAAGCACACAACAAATGCAACACATAGCAAAGTGCACGCACGAAAGGCACAAGACAATGTCGCAAAGGGAGACGAAGCTCCTGACAGAGTTCACTATAGAACAAAAGACAAGTTGTTCACATCAACAGACGGAAGGACAAGTTTTCACCAAATACAAATACTCCCGGCATCCCGGGGATCAAGCTTGAGGATCTGTAGAAGGAACAGTGGCATCGGCTGGAGCGTGGTTGCTGGAGGCAGCATCGGCAGAGGCAGGACCTATTGCAGCCAGGGCGTTGGTGTCGGCTGGAGCTGCTAGTGGGCTGAAGTGGTACCCCTCTTTGCCGGCCGGATCGATGAAGTCCCGATCCAGTTGGACGAAGCTTCCAATCTTGATGGCGTAGGAGCGGATGTTAGGATCTTCAGTGCGAAGCTGGTCATAGCTGGTCCTCTGACGAAACCCTCTGGAGAGACTCCGTAGGTCCACGTCGGGGTACCAGGACTTCAGCAGTGCCAGGACCATCTTCGTGCCACCACGAGCCGCCTAGTCCCGTGCCACATCCATCAGCTCAGGAGCAGCGAGGAGCTTCTTCGCCAAGTCCTCCATTGTAGCCGATGGAGTGGTGTCCGGCCAGACATACTCGTAGACGTCAAGGGTAGCATCCCGCAGATGCTTGCCCTCCTCGCACGCGATGGCCACCAACTCCTCCGGACAGATGTTGCGTCAAGCATCCGCCTCAGGGACGCGGGCCAGGGCCTGGTTAGTCGCCCCAGGGTACTGGATTGCACCGGGGAAAGAGATGGCCGTAAAAAAACCGGTTGCAAAACAAGACAAGCAAGCTCACTGAAGGAAGAACCACTTACTGACGATGATTTCAACAATCTGGCACAGCTCTGCCAGCACCGCCTTCTCCTTGGCCTGGGGCGGTCTTCAGCACCTCCTCCTGCTGGGCATGAAGTTTTTCAAGATTCTTCAACGCCTCAGTCTGGGTGTCAGCAGCCTTCTTGGCCTAGCCAGCCTTGATCTCCATATGCTTCTAATGCTCCACCAGCAGACCGATCTAGGCCTGGTGAGTCTGGTTGGATTCCTCTAGTCGGGCCACCTCCGCCTTCAGCCTCTCCACCTCCCGGTCCCTATCCGCTAGCAGAGCTGCAGGAGGGTACCCAATGGTCAACAAGAAACGTGAAAATTCACGTAACTGGGAGGACATGGAAGAGAAAGCAATCTTACGCCCCAGGTCCTGCGAGGTCTTGGCGGCTTCAACAAAAGGTTTCTGCAAGGAAGGCACAATGAAAAAGAGAACAAAGAGACAACAACAAAGAAGGGAAGCAAAAATAGCGGAGAAGATATTTACCTCAAGGGACTCCCCTAGTGCCTTGGCCTCGCCAAGCCCCTACTTCATCACCTCCACCAGGTGGCGGGCCTGGCCAAGGGCAATGGGTGCTGACTCAGAAAGCTGCACCAAGATGGAGTCCGGCAGCGGCGCAACCGGAGCCGCCCGCCAGCCGATAAGATGGAGGTCATCATCGCTGCCGGAGGCCACGCACGACACCTTCGGGGCCACAGCACCTGAGCCGAGGGCCACCTCCTGCCCATCATCTTCAACCTCCGGCTGCACGGGAGCTTCACGCACCGCCTCCACGGGCTCCTCCACTTGATAGGCGGTATAACTTGTCTGAACCGGGCTTGGGCTGAGAAAAACTCGGCGAGCCTGGAGGCGGCAGAGGCCTGGTGCAGGGTCATGGGTGTGGCCGGCTCCACCATCTCCGCTGCATCCGCAACAGCCTCGGTAGGCTTGGTAGCAGAAGCTACAGCCTCAGCCGGCTTGGAAGCAGAAGCCGCAGCCTCATTCGGCTTGGCAGCAGAGACTACAGCCGATGTAGTGGGCCCCCTCAGCTCCAGACGGGTGAGGGTCATACGCGGTGGTGATGGTCACGGAGCTGGACAAGGACATCGCCTCACTACACGAAAGACGAGAAGAACATAATGAGTAAAGCACAAGCCAACATCCACGCAAACAAAAGGGAGCAAGGGCATGTACCTAGTGACTCTTGGTGCGGAAGTCGCGGCCCTCGGCCGGTGAGCCCTCTTCGAGCCCCCTGGCTGGGCAGTGCTGGTCGAGGCAGCCCGTTTCCCCTGGCTTGAGAGGCGGCAACCTCTGCCGGGTCCGCATCCATGCCATGTGCAGCTGCTCCAGGGCGTAGGCAGAACATCAAGCGTAAGTCCAAAGGAGATCAAAACTAACAAAGGCTAGAAGCGCACCCTCACCGGCTAGGAACTCGGAGCCCTCGTCGGCCCGGGTGGGGAAGTGCCCCGGCTCCTGTGAAGGGAACTTCACCGGCTTGAAGTCAGCCGAGAAGGAGGGAAGCTCGTCGTCCCCTGTGTAGTCCTCCACCAGTTGTGCCGTAAAAAGCTACTCAACAAGGGGGAAATAAGAGGCAGGAAGAGATCCATGGGGACAGGTTCACCCAGAGGAAAATAAGAAATGAGTCTAACCTTCGGCGGTATCTGGTTGTAGTGGTATGGCCGATAGGAGGTCTAGTCCTCCACCAGTGTCTCCTTCGAGATGGTGGCGAGCCACTCTTGAAGGGCCCTGTACGGTACCTCCAGCCGGGGCACCTGTGTAGGATCTAGGGCGCCGGATAGGTGGCACATCTTGTGCAACCACTGCTGCAGCGGAAGCACGTGGCTCGTCATCTAGGACAACATGATGTCCCGGGCGGTAATCCGCTCCTTCTCCATCAGCACCCCCACGCGGGCGGCCATCCGCTCCATGTCGGCCTGGGTGCCCAGATTCTAGACGCTCCATGCCTTCTGGGTGGAGGGGACGTTGGCGAACACTAGCATCTTGATGCAGTCCACCTTAGTGTGGTTGCGCACGAAGTACGAGCGTTGCCACAGCTTGACGGTGTCAGGCATCTCCAACCGCGGAATTGCCGATGACGGCTGCCGGTATATGGCGCAGCAGCTGGTCTCCATCAGGGTCTGTCCTTCCCCACCACCTGGACCTTGAAGTTGAAAAACTTCAAGAATTTGACCGCGTCCGGGAAAACCCCCAAGAAGGATTCACAGCAGGCCGCATGGTGTATCATCTGTGCAATGGCGTTGGCCCCCAAGTGGTGGAGATGGAGGTCAAAGGACACAAGAAGCTCGAGGATGAACCTGGTCAGCGGCAGGCCAAGTCCATGGGCGAAGTGGGCGAGGAAGATGATGGCTTCCCCGGGCTGGGGGTTAGGCACCCGTTCCCCCTCCGGCGCGAGGCGATGCCTCACCAGACACTCCGACGGTATGAATTTTTCCCGCCAGTACTTCTGGACAAGCTCGTCGGTGACGTATGATCCACACCAGCCCCCAACCTGCTCTAGCAGCATCTTGGTAGGCGTGGTGGTCGCTCTAGAGAATCGAGGACCCTTCATCGCAGAAAGCAGGCGCCGGCGCCGTCGACCAAAAAACGGTGGCGCAAGGAAACAACAAGGAGGCAAAGAGCAAATGGCATAAGCAACGGGCGCATGGAGAAGATGAAGTGGGGAAAGAACTCACCCTTGCGCCCCTATTTATCGAGGCAGGGCAACCGTGCCCCCACGCTCCCCTCCACCACATGGCAAATAAATGCTCCACTCCCCCCCCCCCGACATTTTAGTTCTGGATCATGTGCATTGAGTAACTCCCACAGAAGATCCTGCAGGCGTTACCACGAAGGCCAAGCACATGAACAATCCCCAAGAAACCGCTATGATGAAGGCATGTGCGCAGTTATCAAAACTGTCGCGGCAGGCCAAGAGGTCAATCTGACATGACGCGCGCCAGAGGGGCAAGCGTGGCCAACACAAGCACTGACGTCATTGACATGGCCATTCACCTCCCCTGCCGGTTGCAGCAGCCGGAAGATTCAATCACCGCTCACACCCTATGGGTGGGCCACCGGACCCGCAACCGGAAAACTCCAGCTGGGGACAACAAGCATCTCAAGCCGGAAAACGACAAGCACTACAAAATTGTTTTCGATACGGTCTTCATCAGCAATCATTTCAGGCTCAGCCAATGAGCACGCAAGAACTTCTCTGCATAATGAAGTCCCAACGTGCTCGGGGACTAGTGTCAGGGGGATGACCCCCGGGTAGGCTAAGCCAGGCTCAACTGGCCGGCTCTAGGGAGACCTGGCTAGATGGCCGCAAGACAAAGAACCACAGCCGGGTGGAACGCTCCACCCAGTCCGCCTCGAGACTCCCCGGCTGGCCCGTCTAGCCGGGTGGCCAAGGGAGCCGGCAGGGTGGCCACCTCTACCTGTCCACCTCGAATCCATTGGCCAAGGGTACGGGGGAGGGTGACGCTCATTGTTGAGCGCACCCTTGACCGGATAGGATAGCATGCCACCCTACCAGCACTACCAGATCAGGATGCCAAAGCACTAAGGATGGAGGCTGACGGCTAAAGCACCGGCTGATGGATAAATCTCTAGCTGATGGATAAAGCACCGGGTGATGCCCAAAGCGGCAGCGCTGAGACATGGTGGCATTGTCCCCACCTATACTGGAGCTTGACCGGGTCTTGGCCCACCGGCTGGACCTGATAGCCGGCCCGCTTTGTAAACCCAAAGCCCAAATAGTAAACCCTAGAGCCCACATTGTAACCTACCCTTCCACCAGTATATAAGGAGGGGTAGTGCCGGGGTTCTAGCTAAGGCATTACAAGTTAGAAGTTAGCCAGAATCGACAAGTGGAGTAGTTCATCTTCCTCTAGCTCTTGATAGCAGATAGGGAAACAGCTCAAGGAGCACTTGTACTGAGCATCTGCTCACCATATAGTAGATCCTTGCAGGAGTAGGAGTGTTACCTCGAGAAGAGGGCTCTAAACCTGGGTACATTGCTATGTTTGCAGTATCCGTGCCCAACCCGTTGGAATAGCCACCGAGAGCAGCCTGATTCTCCCCTCTCATGCCATCCCCAATGGCACTGTCATGTTCCATACCACAACACATCACCTTCCCAAGAAGCCACATTATGTATGCCTCCAGGCTGCGCGTAATTTGTGGCTCAGTCATCGGAACGGCTGGGTACCCGAACTTACGGATCTGCATTGGTAAATAGAACAATTTTGATCACCGTGTGATATGAAAATTGGTGCGACAAAGATGAAGATACAAAGTAGCAAACGAACCTGATAGTTTTGCAACCTTCAAATTTTGGGCCATGATTTTCACACGCAAAGTCTGTAGCTCCATCATGGATGCCAAAGAACCATTGGCCCATGTCTTGGGCCCAATTCACCAGTGCATCCACTGGGCATACTAGCACTCTAGCCAATGGCAGTCCTAGCAGGAATGAAACATCCTGAAGGGTAGGATCCATCTCTCCCTAGCGAAAGTGGAAAGTGTGAGTCTCAGGCCTCCATTGATCCACTAAGGAGGTGAGCAACGACTAGTCAGGTGAGTGGTCTATAAGCCATGTTGTCGTCCGTCTATCTCCTCCGTACGAGTGGCCTCAACCAAACGCATGAATGGTAAAAGCCCAGACCACTACAACCTGCATATCGAGATAGCATAACAGTTTATTTACTCCGGCCAACAAATATTTGAAACCCAACGAGAAATAAATGTCTCATACCTCTGAAGCCAATCAGGGTGTATCCACTAGTTAGATAGGGAAGTGTGAGTCACTAGGTGCTTCAAGCTCCTTGGTTTAGCAGCCAATAACGCCAACCAGTGCTTTCTATCTATATCAGCGTTAAGCAAAGATCCCGCCATATGCACATATCAAATTATAAAACATAGTTCAATACATATTACAAACTTAAAACATAGTTCCATACATATTACAAATTTAAAACATAGCTCCATACATATTACAAACTTAAAACATAGTTCCATACATATTACAAACTTAAAACATAGTTCCATACATATTACAAACTTAAAACATAGTTCCATACATATTACAAACTTAAAATACAGTTCCATACATATTACAAATTTAAAACATAGTTCCATACATATTGCAAATTCTAGTTTCTTCCTTTGCCTCTTCTTACTCGTCTGCCACGTCCACGAGGAGTCGTTGCACCAGTCCCGAAGATGTGACAATTGGTGTCTCTATGACAAAAATGATTACATAGAAAACATTGCCTAGTAGGTCCTCCTGCTTCGGATTCATCCATATCATTACGGATGTGGACACATTGCCGCCTTCCTCTGCCTATCTGCATTAGTCTAGGATCTGGGATGTAAACCCTTTCACCTAGGTTTACTTTGTTGAAATTTCCCATACCCTATATCCCACCATCTCGCCAGTCTATGTATTGATCACCGACTCCTTAAGAAAATAAGGAGACACAAACAAGACCGCATCCATACCTAGCCACCCGCACGCAGCAAGTTCATGGGAGCAATAAAGATGCAACAACTTGGGTTTGTTGCAGGTCCACACACACTTTGGCTAGTCTTAATTGCCTATCCTCACCTCCTGTGTCTTTACCTCTTCTTCAATTATGATCCTATTGGAAGGGAGACGCACCTCGAATCTTCTTTCTTGATAACTGATGGCGACGACATGCATAGACCGAGCCTTTTCCATCTTGTCATTCATGTAATCCATGATTTTTGAACAGTACCTCGCGTTTGGGTTGTTGATGATATGCATCTGAGCCATCTGGAGTCTTTCTCTGAAGTACTTCAAAGTTTCGGTGAAAATACACTCCACAATGGCTGTTAATGGCAAAACCCTGCTTCCTCTCAAAACGAAGTTGTAAGTTTCAGCACGATTTGTAGTCATGACGCCAAACCTAGCACCATGAGTGTCGTGCAGCAGAGACCACCTCTCCACAGGCTTGTGCTCTATCCATTCCTGAATTTTTTAATCCTTCTCCCAGGCCTCCTCCTAGTACCGGGTTGGTCAAATCCTGGCAAATCACAAAGAGCAATGGGTTCTTCCTCTAGTGGTGTTGGTCCTGTTGCTATCTGTGCAACTATCACGGCTGCATCAGCCGCAGAAGCTGCTGCTCTAGTTGCTTTCCTCTGCCTAACATGTTTTTAGTGAAGTCATCAAGATAGGCATGACACTTGATATACCTACACTCCTGGTTCTGCTTGCAAAGCTTCTTGAATAGGTTCATAAGGGCCTTGTTCCTGAACTGTGAGAAAAAGTTGGCCCCTAGATGCCGTATGCACCAACGGCTCTGCATGTCCTTCCATGGAGTTACTTCATCAGGAGGAGGGTGCATCAACTTCTTTATCGTGCTGAGTATACATGGATGCCTATCATGAAGGACACACACATTCGGTGTATCCCTCACAACTGCTATCTTAGCTGCCTGAAAAACCATACCCAACTCTCGGTGTTCTTGCTCTCTATGAAAGCAAATGCAAGTGGAACAACTTGATTGTTCCTGTCTTGACCTATGAAAGTCAAGATCTTCCCTTGTACTTGCTAGTGAGAAAAGTACCATCCACACAAATGACTGGTCGACAATGAGTGAAAGCTTCTATGCATATAGCAAATGAGAAGAACACTCGATGCAGCACCCTCAAATTTGGTTCTTGAGGCAACGTAAAGTGTTGGATGTCAATGTAGGTGCCTAGATTCCTAGCTTGCAGTGTCTAGAGCATCCGAACAACACAATCATACATGTCTCGAAACAAACTAAATCTTGCCTCCAGTGCCCTCTGCTTAGTCCTCCAAGCCTTTTCGTAAGAAATATTGTAGAGAAATCTGACAGCAACTTTGTTGATGAGAGATTTCACCACCATGGCTTTTGTCTCCACTATCTCTGTGTATAATAGTCCAGCCATGAGGGTTGAGGTCAGATTACGATGGTCCTGAAGGACTCTGGGAAGTTCACATGTGTGCAGTACAATGTCACTAACCTTCCAGTTGGTGTCATACTTAGGACGATAGGCATGGACCCTTGCCGGACATCCGGCTACCTCGCAAACCAATGTCAAATATTGTTGGGATGACACCTTTGTTTTGAAGACCCGATGCATGGACAATGCCCACTCAACGATTGCTTCCTGCAGAGTCTCTTGCTAGGATATAATGCACCCAGGGAGATGTTGTTTGCGTGATAGTGCCACGTGGAATCATGCCCATCATTCACATTCATTACTGTTGTGTTGTCATTATTCCATGATGCCAGAATAGGTTGGACGATCTCTTCTTCATCGGACTTAGCAGAACCATGAGAGTTATCACTATCCCCTTCTGAATCTTCGGCTTTCATCTGATTTTGCAACCAACCTTTGTAATTCTCATCCTCATCAGCCTCACCACTAAAAATGTCTTCTCCTGTACCATGACTATCATTAGCTAATTCATAACCACCACCCTCGATGTGTGCATAGATACTCGGACCAGATTCATAACCACCACCGCCATCTTGGCCTTAACTACTCTAGCCATGATAGTAGCCACCACCACCTTCGTCTTGGGCTTGATTGCTCTGGCCATGATCATAACCACCACCAGCATGTTAGGTTTGACTACTCTGGCCATGATCATACCCAGCCTCTTTCGCCATAGGAAGCACTAAGAAAATGGGGGTTAACTCCCCTTTTCTAACAAGCTTGCACCCATTTGACCCATTTAGTTTGCACTTCTATCGGTCTCAAATAAAAGTTAGGGGTAATCCTTGACTTAGTGCACATTGCATGCACACCGACAGTATGGGTCAGAAGGAGCCCTAAAGATGTAGATAACCAATCCTTCAACTCACTAAGGGACCATGTTTCAGGAGCCTGGAGCTCTTTATGAGTCCATAGAAACCCGCTCAAATCAACTTCGTGCTCGTTTGTTCTGACAACACCATTACCATAGTAAAACCTAAATAGTACATTATCTGACATAACTTTCGACCTAAAAAATACTAAAACACATCAAATACTGGTACCATGCCACATTATAGTATACAAATATACTTCTAATCCTCTAGCCGAATAATCTTACAGCTAACATACCACATACAAGTCTATCCATAAACATACACAAATGACAATAGTTAGCGATAAATTAGGGTTTATCCTTGAAGCGTGCGAAGTCCTGCCGTGCAGCAGCCTCTAGTCACCGGATCGGCACCTCCACCATGTAGCTTCCTCAAGCTGCAGCCCTAGCCTCCACCATAGCCATTGCTCCCCAAAGCACCACCAACTTCCTCCACAAAAACGCCTCAAATCACTTCACTAGGATATCCTATTAGTAGATTGGGACTTTCCTAGCTTCTTAATGTGTTTCAGCACCAAGTTTGGGTGGAAATATCAATGAAAATAGGATGAAAATAGGTGGAGCTATGGATGGAAACAAGAGGAAGAAGAAAGGAGAGAGGAAGAAGAAAGGAGAGGGGAAGAGGGCTGGCGCTGCGAGCAGATAAGGAGCTCCTCGGGAGTTCAAATCCCGACCGGGGCTATCGGTGCTTTAACTCCCGACGCTCCCCCACTCTTCCCCTGTCAGCCGACAGCCCGGTCAGACGGGCCCCGCCAGCACTCCGGTCGGGACTTTAACCTCCGACAGGGCTAGTTGGCACTTCAACCACCGACGGGTTCTAGTTGGGATTTAAACCATCGGGGCCGCGCTACTTATGTAATTTCCCTAATTCGTGTTATTCATGGAATTTAATAAAAAATGTATTATTTAAAAAAATAGCCTAAATAATGGTAGAATTTACAGTTGGCTACATGCAAGTATTTTTCCTAGAATTTTCTATAAACTATTGAATTCAAATTTTTGGAGTTCGAAAAAGGGGCTACTGGGCGCCCAGGAGCCGTCCCGCTTATTTGCACATGTTTCGCCACAATTTGCCAAGTCTAAGTTTGGCAAACGTGGCTTTCACAAAAGTGAGGCCGAAAAATTGGAGATCACAAAGTGTGACAAATTGGTAAAATGACAATTGTACCCTACGAGCAATAAAGTATGGCAACTCTAAAGTGTGGCTAAGCCAAACATATACCAATTGCTTAACTTTGACTTGGAAAATTATGGTTGTGAATCAAATATCCTCCTATTTTAAGACAGATTTTGATCGAAATAATATAGTAATAATATTTCAATAATATAATTGATATTGTTAGATTTGTACTCCCTCCGTTTCACAATATAAGATGTTTTAGATTTACGAAGATAATGTATCTAAACACAAAATGACTCTGAACCTACACACCTAAATGTGTCTAGATACATTACCTTCACAAAGCTAAACATCTTATATTTTGAAACGGATGGAGTATTGAAAACACTTTCCGGTGATACCAATTCCATATCATATATTCTTTATATACATGGATTTGATCAAAGACTTAATCTTAAAAAATGTGTCTTACTGATTTGAACCGAGAGCCTAGCTGAAAGCTTGACAAAGCTTATTGAGTGTATTCGGCCACCCAACCACCTCGCAGAATTAATGGAGCATTCAAAACCACGAGGTCCCCCTAGGATTCCTTCTCTTCGGGTTGCTCTGAGGTTGGAGGCGATCATATCCCGAGGTCCCCCTTCTTTTTAGACACAAATTAATAATAGAGCCTGTTGTCGGCTCTATATCCATGCCAGGTTATCTATATCTAACGTAAAGCCCATCTATACAATAGACTAGTTATTAGGTCGGCTATTAGATTTTTAATTAAAATTTATTTATTTAAAGCACACATGCTATTGGGTCTAGGCTTCATGCAAAGCCTTTTTTGTCTCAGTCGATGTGCTAGAGTTGGCGATACCTAAAACACTCACTTCCCCCTCTCTCCTCTTTTCTCTCTTTTCCATCTAGGATTTTGAATGCATGACAGCTCATATAGCCTCCTCACTAAGCTTATTGTACTTTCTCTTACAAGAAACCAAAACTTTATTACATGTTTGGTAAAAAAAGACATCTGGTACAATTTACAAAAATCTGGTTACACCATAATGTGTGTGAAACCACTAGGACATGAGGAGGTGGGTGTGGCTCCTCGAGTGTGGGTGGGCTCTGAGATGGTGGGTCGGGTGGGGGATGGGACCTCAAACATCGACAAATTGAGCAAGAGGGAGCTCGGACAATGGAATATCGGCCAAGAGGAGCTCAGACACGCAGTATATCGGGCGAGGGGGGTCTCGGATGGCGATAAATCGGGTCATGGAAGACAGAGACATATCGGGTGATGGGAGCTCGGAGGTGGTGATTCAAGCACGGGGATCATAGGGTATATCTGAGCGAGAGTGAGTTTGGAGGCGCCATTGTCGAATCACACTCCGAGCTTGGCGGCGATGGTTCGGGTGATGACTAATCAAGGGCCTCGTGGGGCTGCTTGAGGGGCTCATGTAAGAAGCTAGTGTTTTAATTCACAACATAGAAAACAAAGAGTTACCTACGGGAGAGAAAATAAGAACCTGATTTAATCTAGGAGATGCAAGTAATGAGTGAGAGATTATATCTACATACCCTTGTTGCACACGAGCAAGAATGTTTTATCGAACATGCTTGATGAAGAATTCCCCTCCATGATCTCATCGATCCAACACCGCAATGAATGGCACCTCTGAGATATACAAATGTACAACTTGATGACATTTACACCTTCTTGATCTAATAGGGAGAGGGGATAGGTATATGAGACTGGATCTAGCAGCACGATGACGTGGTGGTGGAGATGGTGAAATTCCTGTAGGGCTTCACCAAGTTGTTGTAGAGGAATCAGAGGAGGGAGAGAGGGAGGAGATGTCCAACACATGGATGATGCGCCCCTGCCCCTCCCCCTTATCTTATATAGGGGCTGGGGTGTTGATTTATCTTCCCCCAATCCAATTAAGGGGGATGGGACTTGCCCCCAAGTTTGCCCTCCTAATTTTTAGTGATTCTACCTTATCCACATGTCCCATGCATATGGGACTTGGCGGATGGTGTGCCTAGCCCAAGTGATCCTATGGACCACCCCTTGGGCCATGTTGGACGTCCGGGATAGGTTATCCCACCATTAGACCCTCTAGAACCTTCTAGAACCTCCTGTACAATATCAAAAAATCTCAAAATTTTTGGTAACCCTAAATATACTTTCTCATATAAAATTCTTTATCTGCGGACTATTATGAAGCTCCTCGTGATTTTCGGTATCCCATCTGAGACTCTAAACCAAAATTCGATATTACCATCATCAATATCTCATTTCTACCCTAGTGTCAATGAACGTTATAAGTGTGTGACCCTACGGGTTCGAGATCATGTGGACATGATCGATACAACCTCTCCGATCAGTATCCAATAGCGGGACCATGTATGTCCATAATGATTGTCACATATTTTATGAAGATCTTTGATCGGTCGAACCACAATCTCGAGGATTCAAACAATCTTGTATATAATTACCTTTGTCTCATGATACGTAACTTGCCTGATATTCGATTGTCGGTATCACCGTACCTAGTTCAACCTTGTTACTGGAAAGTTCTCATTTTACTTGTTCCGTAATATAATATACCCATGACTAAACTCATTATTAACATGCTTGAAAGCTACTTAGGATGTTGTGTTACTGAGAGAGCCCAGAGATGTCTTTGCGTCACATGGAGTGACAAATCCCATTCTTGATCCATGCAACTCAACAAGTACCTTCCAAGATACAAGAAGGACACCTTTATGATCACCCAATTACAAAGCAACGGTTGATGCACACAAAGTATATGTTATTGTACTAGGGAGTAACATGATCTCATGATTTAAGAAAATGATACTTGACATTTAGAAAGATAGAACAATTAAAAGTTAGTGATATGATCAAATTGTATGCTTAGGTTGGGTTTATCCATCACATCATTATCCTAATGATATGACGCCATTATTTAATGACAACACATGCCATGGTTAGGAAACCTTAACTATCATTTAACCAATGAGCTAGTCTAGTAGGCTTACTATGGACACAATGTTGTTTATGTAACCACACATGTATTGAGTTATGGTTAATACAATTATAGCATGGTGAATAAACATTTATCATGATCTGGAAATATGATAATAACAACTTTATTATTGCCTCTAGGGCATATTTTAACATTCTCCAACTAGCACTAGAGTCAATAATCTAGTCAATATTTGCGCATTTAACACCTGTGACATTCCGGTGTTATTCATACGCATTGCATGTGGCAAACATAATCATCGGTTTTGACTTTTTAAGGTCCATGTGTATTTCCATATATTTGCATCTCAACGCACAAATCATTCTCAAATGAGATGACATTGTATAAATTTGGTCTTCTGGTGAGACCTTATTTCCTTTGTCGGAACTATGTTATCACTATTGTCACACAATATATCTTCATAGTACTAGCACGCTTAGAGCCACATCTAGTTTGATAACAAACCGTTTTACACAAATACCCTCCTATGCTGCTACTATAGTTGTATACTCAGCCTTCATTGTAGTAATATGGTATTTCTAAGTGATAAAAGTCACTTACTTGATTTATTCTCACACCTAGGAGATTGGCAAACACAGAGAGAAGCTCCAGAGCGTGTAACGACCACTAGTATGGGCGGAGCTTGCCCGTATCGTCCACCCGTACCGTGTGGCAGCATGTCCGCCTTGTGAAATACTCTCGCCTCACGAAGACGGATCTGAGGTCCGACATTCACAGAAACTTCCAGCCTCAAAACACCACACCAGAGAGGGATTTGGAGGAGGAACTTGGAGAAGGGTTGATCCTTGCTGCTTAACGAATCATTGGAGGACATCGCATCATCTCCTTCATCATGAACCGTTGTATCTCCATCACCATTTATATTCCCATCTTCCATACATTAGATCTTGTTCTAGTTCCAGATTGAATTATGGTTTGCACTAGATTAATCCCTGTACTTTTATCCATCATTTTGATTATGATGATGTCATTGACTGCTTCCATGTTTGAGTAGTTCCCTTTGTTCTTGGGAAAATGGAGAAACACTAGCACTATTATGAAATGAAATAAAGATGATCTATTACTTGTGTCCATGATCTATTGATTTATGATATTGTGTTAGATCTCTCACTTTAGATGTTATGTGTAGTTGGCCACATATCATTTGCCTTCTGGACTAAAGAGAGGGTGAAATCATAAAGACTTATATGGGAGTATGTCCAGTGTTACTCGTGACTACAAGCATTGTCTTATAATCTACACGGTCTAAGGAGGAATAAAGGGAGATTCACTAAGCTAATTACGATATCCATGGGGAAACCCTTAATTGTGGTGATCTTTATGAGTGGCTGCTCTGAGGCATCATGGTGGTTATTTAGAGATGAACTCATTACCTGGCTCAAGAAAGTGGCTGCCTACAAGCCTTGTGGTGAACATCTTATTATGGAACTCTCTCCACACATGTCATGACATAAGAATTATATTAGCCTAATTATGATTAATTACAACATGCTAGTGGTGTATCCTACATCCCTGAGAACACTTTAGCCCTATTGAGTTCAAACACTATTCCCAACGCATTCGTTACGTGCTTTCTTTTACTTGTTTTATTTACTTTTCTGCATTCAACCAAAAAACCTTTCAAACACCCTTTACTCGAAATCTACAAGTATCCTTTGGTAGACAGTGACGAGGGGCATAAAGACCTTAACCAAATATCTCTCTATGGGTTCGATACTCTTATTTAGAAACTAGCTACAATCGATCTATGCACTTGCATTCATCACCCTACGACATAAAAAATTATTATAGCAAGGTCATAAGTGAGCAGAGAACCAAATTATTACAAGCAGAGGGCATGTAACACCCTGGACTCTCCATTCCTGGGCAATCACTCTTGTAAGCTTAATAGGATATCTAGACTGGCCCCATAGACCAACACTAGTTTTTTCTATGTACTTTGTCCTCACTCGTGCACACCCGAGATCCACTTAAGCCATACGCCAGGGTCTCACAGGTCACTGACCACAAACATCAAACAACAGAAGGAAAATTATTTTATTAAGTATAGCAAACTTAACAAATGACCTAAGAGGCCTGAAGCATAACGATGACGTCCTAGCCCATAGATTCCAGGCTGCCGACCGAGAACCCCAAGTTATTCATTGGTGTTGATATCGAAAGAACTCATCTTTAGGAGAACACTTACTCTACTTCAAAAGTATCAACGAAGCAAGGGTGAGTACAGAGTGTACTCCGCAAGACTTATGGCTGGTGGAGCTATTTTGCATAACACTACCTTTGTTTGTAAATCAAGAGGGGTAGAAAATCATCTAGTCAGAATATTTTAAAAGGGGATAAGAGAGCGACATATCCAAAGTATTGATCACCATATTTTGATATCCACCAAATGATCATTAGCTATCAACTAGGATCACCCCCTCATACCCATGAGGAAGAATCCTTAAGCACACATTGATCTGCCAAGTTTTATGATTAGGTTATAGTTCTCTATGATCTTAGAAATTTGGTCACCAAGCGTTCATAGCCGTGAACACGACTTTTCAAAAGGATTTAATCCTGCAGGGGTGTACAACTTTACCCACATGTACCAACCGACTCTTGGTGCCACATGATTAGCCCTTTCCTTGGAAGGCCGGCAGTGGGTGGTTAACCATGACCTTTACCTTGCTTTCGCCAAGACCATGAGTCACGTCCTAAGGAGGGTTCCACCGTAACGGATCAAATCCCAAAGATGGGCCCTAGAGATGTGAGTCGAGGTGGGTTTATCAGGGGATATATCCACGCCAAGCAACCTCGACCACACTTACCTACCTGTTACGATGCGCCTCCTTCATCACCTTCGAGAACAACCAAATTTATATGTCAAATGGAATGTCTGAACTATGTGACTCATGGAATCTATTAGGCAAGTTAGTTACTCATGCGGTTTTCTAGGCCCCGTGTTGTTGTACGCTCGTCTCGGTTCCAAAGGAAAGAACTCGGGTCCTAGTGATGGCAAGAATGGGACTGCAAAAACCACATCCCACTGTGGCCTCCCATACGAGAATATAATTTTGTGGCCCAAAAGTTGAGACGCTAGTTCATCATGGTACTGATGTCTATGCACTTCTATTCTTGTAGACAGTTGTTGGGCCTCCAAGTGCAGAGGTTTGTAGAACAGCAGCAAGTTTTCCCTTAAGTGGATCACCCAAGGTTTATCGAACTCATGGAGGAAGTGGTCAAAGGTATCCCCTCTCAAGCAACCCTGCAATCAAGATACAAAAGTCTCTTGTGCCCCAACACACCCAATACACTCGTCAGGTGTATAGGTGCACTAGTTCGGCGAAGAGATAGTGAAATACAAGTGGTATAGATAATTATAAGTGGTAATGGTGATAGAAAATAGCTTGATGGCGTGGAAAAGACTAAAGTAAAACTGAAATAAAGATAGAAGCAAGCAAACATGTAATAGATCTAATAGCAAACGGTGTTTCAGTGCTTAGAAACAAGGCCTAGGGATCATACTTTCACTAGTGAACACTCTCATATAAATATATTCTTCTTTATGATACTACGCTGAACTTCTCTCCGGTTGGACACTCTAATCCATGGTAGGGCTATAACAGCACACCTCAAAGTAAGCCTTTCCCATCTAGATAACCCCACATTGTCACCTTGAGCACTACATGGTTCAAACAAACACCACAATTTCATAAAGACATCCAACTCCAAATATAACTCATAACAAGTATTTGTAATCTCTAGCCTAAGTGCCACCATGGTGTGCACACTGTCAACTTCACACACATGGGGAGAGCAGAGATCTATTAAAGCACTTGAGTAGCAAGGTAGATCTATAGATTACAAGCTCATGATCTCAATAAGATCATGCATAGAGAGAGATGAACACATAGCTACCGGTAGAACCCTTAGCCTCGAGGGAGAACTACTCCCTCCTTATCATGGGAATCAATAACGGTGATGGAGATGGTGGTGGAGATCGATGGAGATGGATCCGGGGGCAATTCCCCGTCCCGACAGGGTGCCGGAACAGAGACTTTCTATCCCCTGAATCTCCCCTTCGGTGGCGGCGGCGCTGCAGAACTTTTCGTGGCTAGAGGCTGGACGATTTAGGGTTTTTGTATCAGGAGGCATCTCATAGGCGGAGAGGCAAGGTCGGTGGGCAGCCAGGGGGCCCACACCATGCCCTGGCGCGACCTGGGGGGACCCACGCCTTGGGTGGTTTGGCCACCCTGTGGCCCCCCTTCGTCTCATCTTCTGGCTCCGTGAATCTTCCGGGAAAATAACGACTTTGGCTTTTGTCTGGTCCAATTTCGAGAATATTCATTTTCTGACTTTCTGGAAAAAAACAGCAGAAAACAGGCAACTGGCACTGTGGCATCTTATTAATAGGTTAGTCCAACAAAGTGTGTAGAAATACTCCAAAGTGTGGACAAAACATAAGAAAGTAGATATAAACCAAGCATGGAACATCAAAAATTATAGATACGTTTGCAACGTATCAACATCCCCAAGCTTAACTCCTGCTCGTCCTCGAGTAGGTAAGTGATAAAAAGAAAGAATAATTTTTGAGGTGACATGCACCATCATAAACTTGATCAAAGTATTTGTAAAACATTCGAAGCTGGGATCATAGTACTTTAATCATAACATGAAAGACAAAGTTCTAGCAATAATACAAAGAAACTATGTTGCAACATGAAAAGGCACAAACAAAAGATTTATGAATAATAATGCTTTGCAAGACGTTTGTTTGTTTCACATAAAGAAAACATAGCATAGTAGTATTCAGCCTTCCCTCATAGAGTAGCAAACATAAATGCATAGGACACCTTCAAAGTTCATAAGAGTGACTAGATACAAATAGTTTAAAACAAGCAATATCAAAGCTATGCATCAATCAACAAGTCTTGGGACAATGCACATAGAACTAAGAATGACCACTATGCTCTCAAAGTAGGTGCATAAAGATAGAAGGTGGAGACTCAACATAAAAGTAAAAGAAAGGCATTCATAGAAGGAAGTAGGGATTCAAGTTTCATAAAGAGCTTCCAAAAATTATGGTACTTTTTATCTTTCAGCTCTCATTGCCGCTATCATAAGCATCTTGAAGTGATTAAGGTTAAAGTGAACAAACTATGGAGTATATGCTTGACAAAGCATAAGTTGGAAATCTCATGTCCCTTGAATACGAGGGCCGCTCCTCATGCTACTCAAGTTTAGTCATAGATAAGTTCTTGTCATCGTAAGTACATGTGTATCATAGAGAACCACCAACAGGGTACCCCTTGCCCGATGATACGGAAGAATCCCCATATCAAAATGACAAGGCAAGCAGACAACGAGCATCTCAACAATCTCCTTATTTACCATGGGAATATGGTGCTTTTTTATCTCTTTCCTCTTTTCTCATATCTCTTTTTTTCTTTTTTCTCTTTTTTCCCAATATCTGACTCTTTTTTTATAAGAATAATGCTCCATAGACAGCTCATTATGGTTATGCTATAGGTTTCCACCATGACAGCATGGATTAGACCAGCGGCCCAGGCGTTTCTCTAACACATATACATAACTCCATGGACTTACAAGCTCCCCTTTCATTTCACACCGACGACATCCATAGACAAAAGAGCATGATATCAACTAGGTACAAAGTACAAGTGCAATGTTGAAAGCGTTCCCCATGATAGCATGGTTCTGCTAATCCCCAACAAATAAGTGCAAGCGTATACAACATAGACGACACAATGGTTCAAGTTTATTAAGGGCAAGAAAATTAAAGTGTGCCATCAAGTTCGTGAGAGCTTTAATCACTAGTTTTCTCATAACAAGTTTAATTCGGAAGGTAGATAAAAACATGAATATACTTGGACTAGCATATGCTAGTAGGTAGGTATGGTGGACTCTTTGGAATAACTTGGTTTTAGGAGTTGGATGCATGAGTGGAACTCATACTTGGTTGTGGAGGCTAGCAAAAGATTGGGAGCGACCAACTAAGAGAGCAATAATGGCCATAATCATGCAGAGCGACAAAACATCATTGATCAAAGCATAAAGTGATACTACAAGTTGAAAACTAAAGGATCGTAAAGGCTATGGTGACTTGGGATAGTCATAACATGGTGTGAGCTGGTGCCAAGTCAACCCAAATAAAGAATCAAAGGAGAATACCACAATAATATGCTTTAATATGCTAAAACAACGCATGATTCTTTCAAGGAACATTAAGCAATCTCAATTGTTTTATAACAAGTCATGCTACAGAAAATAATACTAAGCATAAAGACAAAACAATATCAAGCATGGCATGACAAAGCATAGGCCACAGTCAAAAACAAGCTCTCTTTACCACTTAAGCATGAACTTTCCTACTCTTTTCCAATCCAAACCAAACTATTTGAAAACCAATGTATGAAAGAGGGGGTCCAACCAATTTATTCAGCAAACTAAGAAAACCAAGCAAACTAAAAACTAAAACTAAAACGAAAAAGAAGACGCTCTAAGAACAACACAATTGTGCATGAAACAATAAAAATGAAGCGTTTGGAAGAAACCTGGGATTTTTATTAATGAAGAAGGGGATGCGTTGGGCATCCCCAAGCTTTGACTCTTGTACTTCTTGGATATTTCTTGGGGTGACACGCGTGGCATCCCCAAGCTTGAGCTTTAGTCCATTCTTCATCTCATTACTCATTCCTTCCATACACCTGAAATTTTTCCTTCATACAAAACTTCACACAATCTTTATTAGCAACATTAGTGTACTCAAGATAGTAGGTCTTTAGGTTCAGTTCCAACACCAATAAAACTTCCATTATAACACTAGCTACTGTAGCACTTCCCTCAAAAAGCTCAATTCCCCAAAGAGAACTCAAAAAGGAACCAACAAGAAGCAAATGCAAATAATGGCAGAAATCTATCAAAACAGACAAGCAGGTAAAGACGAATTTTTTAGAACCCTTCTGTTGCTCAAATAAAAAAGTGTTGAAATAACAAAAGTTAGATAACAACCTGGGGCAGAAGCACAAATATTCACACCTGAAAAGGACATACAGATATTTTACACAAATTTTTATGGTGAAGCACAGAAATCTGTTTCAGGACAGCAACTTTCCCAATCATTACTTCTCTCTCATTAGAGGTTACTCTTGGCACAAAAAGCAAATAAAAAGGATAAGGAGCGGTTATTAACCAACAAGAGCGGTTAGTCTTTTGATGTTTGGTATAGATAATTATAAGTGGTAATGGTGATAGAAAATAGCTTGATGGCGTGGAAAAGACTAAAGTAAAACTGAAATAAAGATAGAAGCAAGCAAACATGTAATAGATCTAATAGCAAACAGTGTTTCAGTGCTTAGAAACAAGGCCTAGGGATCATACTTTCACTAGTGAACACTCTCATATAAATATATTCTTCTTTATGATACTACGCTGAACTACTCTCCGGTTGGACACTCTAATCCATGGTAGGGCTATAACAGCACACCTCAAAGTAAGCCTTTCCCATCTAGATAACCCCACACTATCACCTTGAGCACTAGATGGTTCAAACAAACACCACAATTTCATAAAGACATCCAACTCCAAATATAACTCATAACAAGTATTTGTAATCTCTAGCCTAAGTGCCACCATGGTGTGCACACTGTCAACTTCACACACATGGGGAGAGCAAAGATATATTAAAGCACTTGAGGAGCAAGGTAGATCTATAGATTACAAGCTCATGATCTCAATAAGATCATGCATAGAGAGATGAACACATAGCTACCGGTAGAACCCTTAGCCTCGAGGGAGAACTACTCCCTCCTCATCATGGGAATCAGCAACGGTGATGGAGATGGTGGTGGAGATCGATGGAGATGGATCCGGGGGCACTTCCCCGTCCCGGCAGGGTGCCGGAACAAAGCCTTTCTATCCTCCGAATCTCCCCTTCGGTGGCGGCGGCGCTGCGGAACTTTTCGTGGCTGGAGGCTGGACAATTTAGGGTTTTTGCATCAGGAGGCATCTTATAGGCGGAGAGGCAAGGTCGGTGGGCAGCCAGGGGGCCCACACCATGCCCTGGCGCGGCCTAGGGGGACCCACGCCTAGGGTGGTTTGGCCACCCTATGGCCCCCCTTCGTCTCTCCTTCTGGCTCCGTAAATCTTCCGGGAAAATAACGACTTTGGCTTTTGTCCGGTCCAATTCCGAGAATATTCATTTTCTGACTTTCTGGAACCAAAAACAGCATAAAACAGGCAATTGGCACTGTGGCATCTTTTTAATAGGTTAGTCCAAGAAAGTGTGTAGAAATACTCCAAAGTGTGGACAAAACATAAGAAAGTAGATATAAACCAAGCATGGAACATCAAAAATTATAGATACGTTTGCAACGTATCAGGTACCCAAGTTGATTGTAATCACCACAATTTGAAAAGTTGGGGCGCCAATTGCTAAGAGGGGTGTTTCGAGTGAATGATGGCCAAACCCAATATTTTCAAATCGCGCCCGTTAAGTCAAGATATTCCATTACACTAGTTCCTGCTATGCCCCTTCTTAGTCGGGCTCTCTTCTTAGCCACCCAGCACGTGTCATAGGGGAAAATCCATTATTGTACTTTCCTAACTCTCAACACTGAATCTGGCTGCAGCGACGGTCCTTTTTCTTCCCTTCGCCGACACTAAATCTGGCGGTGGCGGAGGTCCTTTTTTCCCCTCCCCCGACACTGAATCCAGCGACGGCGTCCCAGCATGTCTTGCAAGGCGAAGGTTGTAGCTACGTTGCCGACTGATTCGGGTCCATCGGAGCCAGAGTCTTAGGCTTAACGTGAAGCAGTGGCGAGGTCTTGAGCCCTGGTTAGCGAGGAGGTCAGCAAGAATTCTTCTCCCAAGGTACCTACGAGCAGCGGGTTGAAGAGAAAAGCAGGGCCATCAGCGAATTGTTCGGCCCTGGTGGGCGGATGCGGCACCAAGATCTCAAAGAAAAAAACCCAGGAGAAGAGCGAGAGGTGATTTTTCTTATCTGTGCCTTATCTTACAAGTAGATTAGTTAAACCATAATAGAAGTTCCCCTTTTTAATCAAATTAGGCACATCTTCGATACAAGGGACCTATATGAGTTCACAGTTCATGTTCACCAGTACATTGCAAAACTAGATTTTGGTTACGAGAGGGTTGTGTTCGGGAAAGATGTGCATCTTGTTGTGAATTTCAAAGAGGTTGTGGCTATTTCGCAGCTGGTAGATATGCTTCATGCTAGGATTCCCTGGGGTTCTAGATATATAACAAAATTGGTGGGGCGCAACATGAATGATACCTATATGCAAATTGAGCAGTCACATGAGATTGAGATGGTTTGGGAGTGTTGTGTAGTTGATCGTTAGGTGAAAGTTGAAGCGATGACTGATGATATGTATGAAGATGCTAGAGATTTTGTTGCCAGAGTTTTGGCTCCTAAAGACTACGGACCAATAGATGCTGATCTAGATAAGTTAAGTATACACTTAGAGGTGGATTCATACATGGCAAAATTTGATGAGGGAGTTAATAAGCCAGTTTCGTCATGTACTGTGGAGATCGCCATTGATTCCAAAGACATAACTCTTGACAAAATGAGAGAGAAGATCAGTAAGGAAATCATTATTGGCCCTAAGTAGATGGCACAACTCTGGTGGTGGCATCATACGAAGCAAAAAATTCATAAAAGTTTTGGATACTGAAGATCTTATGCATATTATGCAATGAAAGAAGCGAACCAGGAAGGTGTTCTTCCTGGCTACAATTTCTGATGTTGTTGAGGAGGTTTTAGTGGATGTAGAGGTCCCTGTAGTGGCTGAACAGAATGAGGTGATCAACGTTGATCAGATCTAATGAGAGCTGCTACCCTAGGCTTGTCATATGGATCATGGGGTTCCCCTGTCTGTATTTGTAAACTAGGCTGTTGTTGGATTTAGACCGTGTTTCTATGATTATCTATGTTGAGAGATTGCGATATAATGTTGTGCGAGCTGTTGAGATTTTTGGACATGTCACTCACTGAAACCATCATTGTTGTAATAAGACATAAGTACATTGTAGTTGACATGATTATGTTTCTTGAGATGACGTACTATACTTGTTTCTGTTATTATGTTTGTTGAGAGATTGTAATGTAATGTTTTGTGAAACCATGACTGGACAAGTGATGCATAAGTACATTGTAGTTGACATGATTATGTTTCTTGAGATGATGTACTTTAGTTGTTTCTGTTATTATGTTTGTTGAGAGATTGTAATGTAATGTTTTGTGAAACCATGACTGGACAAGTGATGCATAAGTACATTGTAGTTGACATGATTTTGTTTCATGAGATGTAGTGATATACTTGGTTTTGTGATTATGTTTGTTGAGATATTGTAATGTAATGTTTTGTGAAACCATCATTAGACAAGTGACACATAAGTACCTTGTATTTGACATGATTTTGTTTCTTGAGTGACGCAATATACTTGTTTCTGTGATCATGTTTGTTGAGAGATTGTAATGTAGTGTTTTGTGAAACCATGACTAGACAAGTGATGCATAAGTACCTTGTAGTTGTCATGGTTTTGTTTCTTGAGTTGATGTAATATACTTGTTTCTGTGATTATGTTTGTTGAGAGATTGTAATGTAATGTTTTATGAAACCATGACTGAACAAGTGATGCATAAGTACCTTGTAGTTGACATGATTTTGTTTCTTTAGATGATGTAATATACTGGTATGTTTTCCTTAGGATGAAATTGGGATTGAGGGAGTACAAGTTTAATATTTGAAATAAGAATGTATGAAGAGAAACCCTATTCGGCAGGAGACAGTAATCTAGGGAAAGGGCATGGTATCCATTAAACTACTGTAACATGTCAATTTAGTCATTGTTGCAGCGGTGACACATTTCACTTTCCCCACTCTTTTATTCTCTCTCTCTGTCTCCTCACCGTCACCAACACCGATGCATTTGCCATCCTGTCCTGGAACGGCAATAGGATGACCAGTCGAGCAGCGACAACCTTCTCTCCGACATCAAGTATTCCTTCCCCGATGTGAGTTCCTCTATTTTCTTGGGCTAGGGTTAGGCATTGGTAATTCCCTCAATCTAAGCTCCATATGTGCATGCAATCGTGTTCAATTCCAGCTTTGCATTTCCTTATAGGTACCATAGATGATCTACGACCCCGAATGGGAGGGCCTAGATCTCGATGGAGAAGTATCATGTGACCATGGGCTAAAACTGAGGAGATATGTTGCATTCAAAGGCATTAACACTGGGAGAAGTTTTTGGGCTGTACAAATCAGGTTTGTTTACATTACGTGCAACGGTGCATGAAGAAAAATGTATCATGTATGTTCATAACACGATAGTGTGTGCTTTTTAGGTTGACCCGGTGTGTAAAGCAGTAGAGTGGGTGGATCTTGAGTGGCTAGATGCACTTAAGAAATGTTTGGCCTAGTTATGGGAGATGTATGAGTTGGAAAGGTCAGGGAGATTTACTGATGCTTGTGATGCAGCTGAAAAAAATTACAAGCCATCGGTACGAAATAAGGAGCTGGAACAAGAAATCGAGAATTTGCAGTCAGAACTAAGTGACAGAATCAATGGGAGCTTGGTTGTGGGAACTGCAAAGAAGCTTTAGGATAGTCACAGGTTACTAATTCATAATGCAGAAAAGGAGAGGGATCAGCTCAGGGAAGACAGGAAGAAGCTAGAGTACTACATTGCAGATCTGTTCAAGGAGCTGAAGAAGGTGCGCAAGGGTGAACAAGGACAGACTACAGAGGATAAAGGAAATACTAGATGAATAATTTATGCCGTGCCAATGCCTGAAACTAGTTAACTATAAGACTTGTAGTTGCGCTTTCTTAACTAAGCCAAACTCAATCCTCGAGAAAATTAATTTCAGACGAACACATATCATGCATAGAGTTAAGTTAACATTTACAAAATCACCACTATAGAGGATGAAACAGGTAGTTCAGTACTAAATAAACATATGTTGGGTTCAAGCGAGCCTGGCACGGAGCTGCTCGTTTTCCTCCCTAAGATCGGTCATCTCCTTTAGTACTTTGTCGTGTGCTCGCCGTAGGTTCTGTCGTGGTGGTGTCACGGCAGATGCCATGGATAGGCTAAAGGTGGGGACTAATACACGCTAGGGGAATCCAGGGAGGGATAGTGGAGTGAATCTCCACACAGAAGTTTGTATTGATTTTCTTCAAGATTACAAGTGCTCCTAGAGCTGTATTGGCGAGAGGAGGAAGAAGGGGCTCTCTTACTCTTGCCTACAGTTTTTCCCTAGAACCCTAGATCAACTAGCACTCAATCAACTCGAGCTCATTCAACCCCTTCTACTGGAACCCTAGCCCCCCTTATATAGAGGAGGCTCGGTCCCTGCCTAGGGCATACGTGGAGGCATATTCTTAGAATATGCCTCCTCCCAAAGTGGTAACCCGACCGGGGTGCTTTTCCCCCACGTCACACATGCTTTAGCGACGTAAGCCTCTGCGGCGCCTGCGTCAGCCGACATGGGCGTCGTCACCCTTGTCGGCCATGACCCGGTGGTCCTGCCCTTGCTTTCTTTGCTCATGCAGTGCGTACCGGACCTTCTTTTTGACCAGAGAGATTCCTTCCTTCTCCTAGAAGCTAAGCAGGGACCCGGATCATAGTAGATCCGGCCACACCTGTTCCTGCATATAAGTTAGACAAGCACTTCCGACTTACTCCTTAAGTCGGATGAGACAATGTTAGGCGACCCCCCTGGTCCGGGTTACTCTGTGATCCGGCCTGCCTTGAGGTGACCCGACCAGCATCCGCTTTGACCTTGCCGAACCTCGGCTAACTCGGCGCTTATACCCCGGAGTGACCCTACCCGGGGGTATCCCCCCAACATTAGTACCCGAAGCTGGTGCGGTCTTAGCTGCCTTGGCCGCTAAGGCCACATCAAGTTCATCTATGTTCGAGCCTTGGACGTTTGTTTCCGGGTTAGCTCTTTATCTCGGATTATATGGATTTACGTTCCCTTCGCACGTTCCAAGTTTTCACTTGCCGGCCGGGTTACCATTTTGGCTCGGATCCCACAGTTACCATGGTTTGATCCGGGCCTCGTTACCTTCTCTCGTACGCCAACCCACGTGGAGGCTAATCATTACGCCGTCTTATTTTAAGGGCCTGCACAGTAACCGCCGCAGTAATTGTCAGTTATCACTATGCGTGGGTCACGTCACGCTTGCCTCCTCGTTTACCGCATCAGTGCATCACGTCACGGGATTGCTTCTGCTCTATGGCCCTCTATGTGGCTCCTCTACGATTGGATGTGGCGTGCGATACACAGCCACACCAAGTGGCTCGTTGGCGCAGCGCGATCCCACTCACCCTCTCAGGGGGTGGTTAAGTACCGGAGGGGCGCACCCCTTAGCGTTTTTCCCACTTCTGTGCCCCTCTGCCCATTGCTTTTCTCCTTCGTCTTCCTAGCGACCGCGCCGCCGCCAGTGCTTCTAGCAGCAGTGCCGCCGCCGCACTTTCCCCGTGCTTCTGCATCGCAGCCACCGCTGTGCAACTTCTTCGCCACGGGTCCTCGCCAATACAGGCCTCAAATCCCCGCCGCCGCTAGCGCCAGCGAGGGTAGTGAATACGAGATGACGGAGGAGGAGCTTGTTGTCGCCGAGCAGGAAATGGAGGAGGACGCCGCCGCGGCGGACCGCGGCGCGTGGGCTGGATCATGGGTCTGTCAAGATGACCTTGACTGGCTCTACCGGACCAGGCGCATTCCTACCGGCGTCGCCGCTCGTCTCCCCTCCGCCGAACTGGCCCCCTAACCCAATCCAGGTGAGTTCGTCGTGTTCCTGTCCCACTTCCAACGGGGATTTGGTCTGTCGGTGAGCGATTTCTTCCGGGATTGGGTTAGGACCTACCACTTGCAGCCGCACCATCTCCCAGCAAACGCTATCACCTCTCTCTCCGCCTTTGCCTCCACGATCAAAGGCTACACCGGACTATGGCCCACGAAGGAGCTGTGGATCCGGTTTTTTGGCCTTCATCGCAACGTCATCCCCAACATTCAAGTAGAGTCGGAGGATAAGCAGCTCACCCAATTCGGAGCTGCCTCCATCTTGCCCCGGAGACTTTCCGTCTTCCCCCGGGTTACCGGGCTTGACTCCTGCAAAGGATGGGCCCGGACCTTCTTCTATGTCCAGAACGAGGGCACTGAAGATTTGATTCGGTTGCTACCCTATGCTCCGGGTCCACCTGACACGGAATTCTGGGAGGAGGTCCCCAAGAAACCTACAGCTCTGGCCAACCAAGTTAACAAGAGGTTCGCGGAGCTGAAGAAACTCGGATTGCGCAACGAGGATGTTATGATCACGTTCGTGCGCAACCGAATCTCTCACCTCCAGAAGCGCACCCACAAGTTGTGCCACATGAGTTTCGGCCGCGACCCCAATCGAACCTCCTCCTTCGAGCTGAGCAGCACGGAGATTTTTCGCCGGGTTAAGGCTCTCTTCACCACCCACCGGGACTTCTCCGCCGAATGGACGTGGGGAATTGAGCACTACTGTCATGACAGGCTCCCTCCCACGGTAAGCTTTGCGGGGCAAACTTATTTCGGATCACATATGTGTCGGTTTTTGTTGTATTTTTGACTCCGTTCTTCATGCTTTTTCTCAGTTGTTCCTTCAGCAAACTCTCGAGGATGGTACGGATCCGACCCTTAAGTGGGCGCTGGACCGAGAAATCCCGAATGAGGAGGAGCCGGACCAGGAGATGTTCCTCCCTATGAACGACGCTACCAAACGACCCAGCGGTAAATTCTCTTCTCTTAGAGATTGTCCCGATGATGAGGATGACTCGGATGTCGACGTGATTGAACCTGTTGAGGCTGTCCCTCTTTCTTTTGCCTTTCCGGCATCATCTAACCCCGGTGGGCATATCCACGAGGATCCTCCACTTGCTACAGGCGAGCCGGTTCCGGTGGCGTCGAAGAAGAAGCGCGGAGCCGCATCAAGTTCTTCCTCCGAACCTTCTCAGCCCACCAAAAGGCAAAAGAAGGCTGGAGACAAGACTGCCTCCAAGCAGGCAGGCAAAGCCCCGGCATGAAGGGCTCGAAAACCCAAAGAGGCCAAAACCTCAGATGCGTAAGTCATTTTTCGTTGCGTAATTTACTTCTCCTTGCATCATGGTAATTTCTCTTCTGACATTATTCTCTTATTTAGGCCTCCGATGGAGGTCCCTCAGAGCGGATCAAGCATCTCTTCACCACTTCGATCTGGCCCTTCTCCTCCTCATGACGACGAGTCACATCCGCTGAGCCCTATTCCAGAGGGTTCTGTGGCTGCTCCGGGTTCCGCACTACCTCGTCAAGAGGAACGCGACCTTGGAGCGGGAGGGGTCGGTCCGGCCGAGGCGACGGCGTCCACCACTTCGGCATTGCCGCAACCAGCAGCCACTGAGTCTATCTCAACGCCAGCACCAGCAGCAGTTCCAGTATCAGTGACCGAACCAGCTCCAGCATCAGTTCTGGCACCAAGAAAACCAACCATAGCTCCAAATCCAGCTACAAGAGCTCCAGTGCCAAGTTCTTCCGCCTCGTCCGAGTCATCTCAACCTCGGCGAGGAACTACTCCATCAGCTTCTAAGGGGAAATCCACTGCAGTTACTTCTTCCCAGCAAGCTAAGGGCAAAAAGGCTCCGGATACTACCAAGTCAACATCCGTCGAGGCTGGGCAGCGAACCCTATCGTCGATGCTTCCCAAGAAAACTCCAGCAGCGAAGGATGTTCCTGCCGAGCCAACTGATGCGCAGCAGATGGTTCTGCATACCAGCCCAGCTCTTGCCCTGGTTGAGAGGAAAGAAGCTCACGCGAAGGGCTTGGTGGCACCTCATATGCCCACCGGTGAGCGGTACCCTCCGAGCCTTATCGAGTTCGTCATGAACTGGAACAAGGCGGAGTTCGTCCACAACGACAATCTCCCAGAGAAGTTCGGCCCCGCAGAATTTTCCGCCCAGATGAATACCGCCGCTAAGGCAATCAACCTCGCGGGGCGAATGATGGAGGTATGTCGTTTATCCTTTACATGTTATAGATAATAACCATTAGTCCCCGAGCCTCCGGTGGAGTAGCTTGTTACTCGGCCGGATGCTCATTAGGAAACTAACATAGATCCATGTGAACTTCGATTATGCACACACCTAGAGCCGGGTGAAGTTCCACTTGGCCCGGATCTTTTATACTTCGAATATGCACACACCTAGAGCCGGGTTAAGTTCCACTTGGCCCGGATCTTGTATACTTCGAATATGCACACACCTAGAGCCGGGTTAAGTTCCACTTGGCCCGGATCTTTTACACTTCGAATATGCACACACCTAGAGCCGGGTTAAGTTCCACTTGGCCCGGATCTTGTACACTTCGAATATGCACACACCTAGAGCCGGGTTAAGTTCCACTTGGCTCGGATCTTGTACACTTCAAATATGCACACACCTAGAGCCGGGTTAAGTTCCACTTGGCCCGAATCTTGTATACTTCGAATATGCACACACCTAGAGCCGGGTTAAGTTCCACTTGGCCCGGATCTTGTACACTTCAAATATGCACACACCTAGAGCCGGGTTAAGTTCCACTTGGCCCGGATCTTGTACACTTCGAATATGCACACACCTAGAGCCGGGTTAAGTTCCACTTGGCCCGGATCTTGTACACTTCGAATATGTACCAAGCTAATTTTACACTTTTGTACTTTTTTCAGGTAACCACCAATCGCTGGAGCACTGAATTCCAATGCCTACTGGATACCCACAAGATGCTACGCGCAAAACATGTTGCCCTTAGTGCAGAACATGAAAAGAGGGGTAATTTTTTCCCTCGGCACTTCACCGTTTTTTCTTCACTTTCTTCTGCCAAACTAATCTCCTCATTCGGTTTCTGCAGCTAGGGTGGAGGCTGAGAACAAGATCATGCGGAAGAACTTGGAGGAAATCCGTGGTATGTCCTCTTTTGTCCGACCTCGTAGTGTTTTCCATTTCCTCTTCTCCTTGGTTCGGCAAACATTCACTCCTCGGCTCTGCCGGGTCAACATGCTATTTCAGCATCACTTGAGGATAGTGTGCCCGTGCCTGATATGATGCTGCATTTTCTCGAACAAGCAGGACAGCATCAAGCCGAGCTGAAGAAAAAGGATGATGAGCTCTCTCTCCTCCGGACTAAGGACAACGAGATTGCCAAGCTCAAGGCTGAGATGGAGAAGATGAAGGCCTAGCACCAAACTGAGCTCCAAAAGGTTGGCCAGAACTTCACAGAAGAGCGTGAGCGCCTTACTCTCCAGATTTCCAAGGACCAGGATCGACTCAAAGAATTCGACATCCAGCTTGGGTCGGCGATCGCTGAGCTTGAACAACTTTGCAAGAGACACGATGACTGCATCAAGGAGTTAATCCGGATCCACAGCCATATTTCTCGTAAGTTCCTTTCCCTTATCCGACATAATTCTCCGGGTTACCTCATATGTCTTTTCTTTACCTTCTTCCTTTGCCTTGTTTCCAGACCACTTTCCAGAGGGTACTTCTATTGCAAGCGCTGCTATTGCCAAATTTCGCCGAGAGAGGGGTACTCCCGTCGCTCTTGACGGTGAGGGCATTCCCTTAGACATGGAGGACCTATTGGTCAGCCTGTCATCTCGCGTGGAAATCATCAAGAACTACGGAAAAGATCTCCTCGACGTTTCATTCTGGATTGTCAACACGTTCTGGCCCAGTGAGAGCGCTCCGAAGAGGATCACACTTCTTGCTGAAAAGCTGTCAGATATCGAGACCCAGCTCAACCTCTGGAGGGAGTCCGCTGGGCGTGCTGCAGCTGATACGATCCTTCACCACATTCTCACATGGTACGAGAAGATCGACCTCAGCCTCCTTACACGCCGGCGCACCGGATCGAAATGGACCGATGATCCGGAGTGGGTAGCTCGGCGCCAGGCTTGCGCCTACAGCCTCATCGAATATTCTCCTATCCATGACTGGGTTGAAGGACCGAGCTTCCTGGAATCCGCTGGGGACGAGCACGTTGAGAACGTTGAAGATGGGTCGGATGAGGGTGGAGAAGATGATGCTTCAGACATTGAAGACAGCGACGACGACATCGAACTTCCTCCTCCTGCTGCTCCTTAGTTCAAAAAACTTGAGAATTTATCAGATCCCCGGTATGCCGGGTGCAACTGTATGCTGTATATGTGATATTTTGCTACTACATTTCTATGCCGGATTAACTGGGGCGTAGTCCCCGAGTTTCATTTTCTTGTTCGTCCAATTCTCTGGCTCGGTCCGTGTCTACCTTGATTCGGTTTTACGACTTACGAATCCGAGCTTCAAAAATTGTTTTAACAATACTTAGAAACTCTTAGGCTTAGGTCAAAATAATTCAGCATAATAACTTAAAAATAAATATAGGGTTAGTCCGAAAAACAAACATTAGCTCGAATAAATTCGTTTCCTTAGTCGTTTTTCATGTGCTACGCAATTCCAAACTTGTTCTCTTGCTTGCCATGAAGTCAATTCTTGTTGGACAGCAGCAAGTCGAAGAGTTGGGTTTTTGGTGCTCACACATTACTAATCCGGGTTAAGTAGAACGACTTATTCCAGCTACCGCATAAGAAGTAACAACAAACATTATTAAGGCAGTCCCCGAGTTACTGCTCGAGGCGCTGCTATTTCATTGATAAGCTCATTGCCGACATACATACCGACATATGAGATGACTCGGATACATACACTTCTCAGCTAAGTGTAGAAGGGACGAAGTAGTGCTACATTCCACGGTCGCTTAGATTCCTCTCCGGACATGTCTGCCTTGTTCTTTTCCTGTGGCTTTGCATCTATAAGATAGTAAGAATCATTGTGCAATGCTTTGCTCACAATGAATGGCCCTTCCCATGGGGGGGATAATTTATGCATGCCAGTAGTACGTTGTACCAACCGGAGCACCAGATCACCTTCCCGAAAGACCCGGGGGCACACTTTCTGGCTATGGTAGCGTCGGAGATTTTGCTGATATATGGCGGATCTGGACAATGCCAGTTCTCTCGCTTCTTCCAGCAGATCAACATCATTTTGCCGGGCTTCTTGCACTTCGGCTTCTGTGTATTGGGTGACCCTAGGCGAATCATGCTCTATGTCGGCTGGTAATACAACTTCTGCCCCATATACCAGAAAAATGGCGTGTAGCCTGTTGATCGATTCGGAGTTGTTCTTAAACTCCATAGTACCGCTGGTAGTTCTTCTATCCAGCACCCCGCTGATCTTTGCAGCGGCTCAATGAGCCGGGGTTTTATCCTGGATAAGACTAATCCGTTGGATCTTTCCACTTGTCCGTTCGATGCGGGGTGGGCTACCGAGGCTACGTCGAGTCGGATCTTCTTGTCTCGGCAGAAGCGCGCAAATGCTCCTTCCGCAAAATTTGTTCCATTATCAGTTATAATACTCTGTGGATAACCGTATCTCAAGATGATGTCTTTGAGAAATGTCACGGCCGTAGCTCCATCACATTTTCTTATAGGTTTCACTTCAATCCATTTTGTAAACTTGTCCACCATGACCAAAATGTGTGTCATGTTTCCTCTTGCTGGTTTGAACGGGCCAACCATATCCAAGCACCATACAGCAAATGGCCACGTAATTGGTATGGTCTTGAGTTCCGACATAGGCATATGTGTCTTGGTGGCGTACCTTTGACAACCATTGCATTTTCTCACCAGATCTTCCGCTTGTTCTAAGGCACTTGGCCAGTAGAACCCATGTCGGAATGCTTTTGCCACCAAGGCTCGGGATGAGGCATGATGCCCGCATTCTCCTTGTTGTATATCTCGGAGGATGTCAAGTCCTTCTTCCGGGTCAACGCATCGCTGGAGGATGTTGGTTACACTCCGTTTGTACAGCTCGGAATTGATAATCTTGTATGCTTTTGCTCTCCTCTGAGTTTGCCTGGCTAACACCTCTTCAGCGGGTAACATTCCATCTTTCAGGAATTGGAATATAGGCAGTGCCCAAGCTGGTATCGCTCGTGGAGGGAACATATCTTCATCAATTTCCATCTGACCCACCGACATAACTTCAGCTGGATCACGCTGAGCAGTCCCCGGGTCTAGCGAGGTAGTCCCCGGGTCTACTGAGGCAGTCCCCGGGTTGGCTGATGCAGTCCCCGGGTCTCACGTACTACCTCCCATGTCAATGTCCATGGGCTCAGCTCCGGATTCTGTATTTTTCGGGACATAGATCGAGTCGGTTCCTAGGGACGGCCTGATAAATGGTTTTCTGAGGTGTTCCAATGCTACACCCAGTGGAATTGCCTATCGGGTCGATCCGAGCTTCGACAGCATGTCGGCAGCCTCGTTCTCCACTCGGGGTACGTGGTGAAATTCATATCCCTCGAAGTAACCAGATATTTTCTACACGTGAAATTTGTATAGTGCCATGTTTGGATCCAGGGCGTCCCACACTCCGGACACTTGCTACACCACCAGATCCGAGTCGCCAAAGCATATTATCCGACGTATGCCAATATCCTTTGCCACTTTGAGCCCATGCACAAGAGCCTCGTATTCAGCGACAATGTTCTATGCCGCGAAATGGATCTGCAATACGTATTTTAGCTGGTCCTTCTTTGGCGAGGTAAGCACAACCCCGACGCCTAATCCGGTTTTGGTTTTCGACCCGTCAAAGTGCATCCTCCAGTAGTTCGGATCTGGTGGCGGTGGTTCGTATTGTACCTCGGCCCAATCCACAAAAAGGTCCGCCACAGCCTGAGACTTGATCGCTTCTCTTCTGTCGTATTGGGGCGCATAAGGGGCAAGCTCAATTGGCCATTTTACGATTCTGCCACTCGCATCCTTGTTACCCATTATCTCGGATATGGGAGCTTCACATATCACTTTGATGGGGTGCTCGTCAAAGTAATGCTTTAACTTCTTTGTCGCCATATAGACACCATATGCCACCTTTTGAAAGTGCGGATAGTTCTGTTTTGAGGCAGACAATACCTTGCTCAAGTAATATACTGGCCTCTGCACCGACTTACCCTCTTCATTGCGCTCCACTACAATCACTGCACTTACAACTCGGTTGGTTGCGGCTATGTAGAGCAACATTGGCTCCTTTGATAGTGGAGAGGCTAACACTGGTGCTGTGGCCAACATCTTTTTTAAGTGGGCAAAGGCTTCATCGGCCTGTGGCGTCCAAATGAATTTATCCGACTTTTTCATGAGTTGGTAGAGAGGTAGTGCCTTTTCTCCCAACCGACATACAAACTGACTCAACGATGCCAGGCACCCAGTGAACTTCTGGACATCGTTAAGACACTTCGGCAGCTCCATTCGTTCAACGGCCCGAATCTTAGTTGGATTAACTTCGATACCTCGGCTGGAGATGAGAAATCCGAGTAATTTTCCAGCCGGGACACCGAAGGTACATTTTGGGTTAAGCTTCACCCGGAACCTTCTCAAGTTCGCGAATGTCTGCCTGATGTCGTCAAGGAGCGTTTTGCTTTCCTTGGTCTTGATAACCACATCATCCACGTATACTTATACGTTTTGACCTATTTGGTCGTGCAGACATTTTTGCATACATCTTTGGTACATTGCACCTGCATTACACAAACCAAACGGCATAGTGCGATAGCAATAAGCCCCGTACGGGGTAATAAACACAGTCTTTATTTGATCATCCGGGTTCAGAGGTATCTGGTGGAAACCAGAATATGCATCAATGAATGACAACAGTTCACATCCCGCGGTTAAGTCTATGACCTGATCTATCCTCGGTAGTGGAAATGGATCCTTTGGACACGCCTTGTTCAGGTTCGTGTAATCGATGCACATACGCCAAACCACTGCCACGTTCGGATCGTCCATCTTCTTTTCTACCAGCACCGGATTAGAGAGCCAATCCGGATACAGCACCTCCATGATAAATCCTGCTGCTAGTAACCGAGCTATCTCGTCTCCAATGACTTTTCTCCTATCCTCGGCGAAGCGGCGGAGAGGTTGCTTCACCGGCCTTGATCCGGGTCTTACATTTAAAGAGTGCTCGGCCAACTCCCTCGGAACACCTTGCAAGTCCTGTGTAGACCAAGCAAAAATATCCCGATTCTCATGGAGGAAGTTGACGAGCTCGCTTTCCTATTTGTCAGTTAACCCAGCACCAATTGTTACGGTGCGCTCCGGGAACATGTCATCAACTGGAACCTTCTTGGTGTCCTTTGCGGCTTGAAATGAAATGCTGCCATGCGGGTTACTCAATGCCGGCATATATTGCTGCGCGGACTGAGCTAATGCTGCCACCTCTTAGATTTTTCTTTTCTCTTGCGCAATCACGAGTGACTCGGCTAGGTTAGACCCGGATGAGGCACACTCAATGGAACATCGGAAATCCCCAGCAATGGTAATCACTCCATTTGGCCCGGGCCACTTCATCTTCAGATAACTGATGTGACAGCTTGCCATGAACTTGTTCAATGCTGGCCTTCCGAGTAACACGTGATACGCACTTTCCAAATTTACCACCTCAAACTCCAGATTCTTAGTTTAGCAGTTATCCCTTGTGCTGAATAGCACGTCGACCCGGACTTTGCCTATGGGCTCACAAGAAATGCCTGGTATAATGCCATGGAAAGTTGTTCTCGTAGCCTGGAGCATGTTCTCCGAGATGCCCAACTTGCGCATCGTATCCGCATACATGATGTTAATGCTACTGCCATTGTTAATCAGTACCTTGGAGAACCTCACGTTGATGTTTGGTCCAATGAATGTCGGATCTAGCACTAGCGCATACGAGCCTGGACTCGGCATAAGTTTAGGATGATCTTTGATGCTCTAGGTGATTTCCTGGTCCGACCAAGGCATGTACCTCGTCACTGTGGGCATTACCGCATTGACCTCCATATGTCGGCGCTGCAAGCTTTTCCTATCTGTTTCCTCGGTTGTGAACACACAATAGCTCTGATGATGCTCCCTGTACTCATTCCTTCCCTTGTTTCCGGGGTACCTCTGATCCGATTGTTGCTGATTTTCCACCTGATGCACTACATCCCTTCTCTCAGTGTTGTCATACCTCGGCGGAGGGGGAGGCAACATTAACTGTTGCGTGTTTGCTCCGGAGAGCAATTGCTGCCGGGGTAACTCCTGCCGAGGTTGATCATTCCGGGGTGCCTGAGCATTCCCTGAACCACCTTGTTCTATCTTACGCATCCACTCACATTGCCTCGTTGTGTGACCCACTGGGCAATTCGTATTTGGCGTGTGAAACTTACACGGTTGGTCCAACATCGACTCATAGGTATACCTCGGACGGTCTTTCTTTTCCTGCCACTATTTCTTTTGCTTCGGAGTCCATGTTTTCTTGCCATCGTTTCTTGGAGTCCATTGTCCTCCCGTTCTCTGGCGTTGGTTGCTCCCTACTCCGGGTTGATCTTGATTCACAGCTGCAACTTGTTGCAAACCGTAGCGATGATCCGGTCTATCATCTCTTCTTTTTCCTCTGTAATGGTTCCTCCGAGATGACCCGGCTCCATCCCTCTGATAGTATTCCTCGTTCGACTCGTTTGACGCGATCCTAGGTTGAGTCGGATCACCCAAAGCATACGAATCAGCAATCCGGATCATCTCGGCCAACGTAATTGGCATTTTCCTTTGCAACTTCATCCATAACTCGCTGCCATACCTGCACCCTTGTGCAAACCATGCTATGGCATGTGACTCTATGACACCTTCACATGAGTTTCTCACGGTACACCACCGGGTCAAGAATTCACGGTCTATCTCATTAGGTCTTTGTTTGCACATTGCTAGGGTCTGCGGGCTATTCGGCCTCTGATATGTACTTGAGAAGTTGCTGATGAACATTTCTTCAAAATCTATCCAGCAGTTGATGCTTCCGGGTGGTAAATTATTCAGCCATACTCTGGCCGGACCTTCCAACATTTGGGGTACGTATCGCACAGCCCATCTCAAGTTGCCAGTGGCAATTTTCACAGCCGTAGCATAGTTTATCAGCCAATCCTCCGGCTTGGTACTGCCGTCATACGTCTTCATGCCTCTGGGCAGCTGGAAGTTGGGTACCGGTGGCTCCTTCATGATCCGGGGTCCAAAGCACGCTGGACCCGGGGGACCTTGACATTCGATCTGTTCCGACCTATACAGGCGATCCAATTTTAACCTGGCGTCATCCGGCATTAAATCCCTGCTTCCCATTCTTGACCCTATCACATGATAGTCCGGTCTGGGGTACCCTGCGTTCACCATCTCTGAATCACCATCGTTGTATCGGTTTTGCACTTGGGGCGCACCTTTCTGTTGCATACCTCGGCCGGCGCTTTGCTCTTGCCTTGGTATATTCCGCTGCTGCGGTTGTCCTGCTCCTGCGGAGTTTCGCTGTCCGGCATTGCCATTGGCAGCGTTCCCTTGACCGGCATTGCCTTGGTCGTGGTTACCTCGGCCAGCTTTACCTCGGCTCACACTTCGTCGATCATCATTTTTCCGCGTTTCTTTTTCTTTTCCCGCACGCGTCGGGTCGTACGAGACGATCTGTTTGTTCCGTCTGGCCGAGGTTACTAACTCTTCTCTCCTTGGTCCTCCATGAGGTGACGATGCGGCTCTAGCGGATTTCTCCAGGTTACCCATCGTCGAATGGACGATTTTGGAAGCTCCTGCTCTCTCCGGGTTAGCTCTCAGTAGCTCTTCATTCTGTCTGTTCGCGATCTGAACCAGCTCGTTAACCCTATCTTGCTGTCTCTGACGGGCCTCACCCGTCAGACCCTCTAACTCGGATGCAGCCGCATCTGCTGCTCTGAGGTTCTTTGCCGGGGTACTATACCTCGGCAACCCCACAGACAAATAGTTTTCCGACCCCTCGGCTCCATCATCACCTTCTCTGTTCATTTCTCTTATGAGATTTCTCCCTTTTACTTTTACCGTATCAACCTTGTTTGCCTTTGCATACTCACGCAGCGTCATGTTCAGCGACTGCTGAGCCGCGGCTATTTTCTTTGCGCCCTCTAGTATCTTTTGCCTAGTTTCCTCTAGCTCGGCCTGTGCCTGAGCCGGATCTACCACTGCTGCTACCGGGTTAGCCAAGCTATCCATAGCTTCTCTCAGTATGTTCTCAGGCCTCTCTAGTGGAGGTCCTCTACCTTTCCTTGGTGCCTTAGGTGTTACCTCCGGGTCCGGTGCTGGGTCCTTGTTTGCGCCTGCACCTGGCGCAGTCATCATCACCTCCGCATGGTCCGGGGAGCGAGCGATACGCGTCCCGCGAGCCACAGTGAGGGGTGGTTCCCCCGCATTGACGATGCGGCGCGGATGAGCGCATGATACGTCCACCGCAACATAGACCTTGTGCACAGCGAGCTTGACGAAGAGGCTGTTGCGCGGAAGTGGGCACGTGCCAAAGCAGCCAGCGTTGTCGCTGACGAAGTCCAGCGCTCCAAAGCGCTGAACAAGCCCGGAGACGATGCGTTCGCCGGTGCTGATGAGGTTTCCCGTCCGGATCTTCACCCCTGCTAGCGCCGCTAGCCCCACGGTGGGCGCCAACTGTCGTGGTGGTGTCACGGCAGATGCCATGGATAGGCTAAAGGTGGGGACTAATACACGCTAGGGGAATCCAGGGAGGGATAGTGGAGTGAATCTCCACACAGAAGTTTGTATTGATTTCCTTCAAGATTACAAGTGCTCCTAGAGCTGTATTGGCGAGAGGAGGAAGAAGGGGCTCTCTTACTCTTGCCTGCAGTTTTTCCCTAGAACCCTAGATCAACTAGCACTCAATCAACTCGAGCTCATTCAACCCCTTCTACTAGAACCCTATCCCCCCTTATATAGAGGAGGCTCGGTCCCTGCCTAGGGCATACATGGAGGCATATTCCTAAGAATATGCCTCCTCCCAAAGTGGTAATCCGACCGGGGTGCTTTTCCCCGCGTCACACATGCTTTAGCGATGTAAGCCTCTGCGGCGCCTGCGTTAGCCGACATGGGCGTCATCACCCTTGTCGGCCATGACCTGGTGGTCCTGCCCTTGCTTTCTTCGCTCATGCAGTGTGTACCGGACCTTCTTTTTGACGAGAGATTCCTTCCTTCTCCCAGAAGCTAAGCGGGGACCCGGATCATAGTAGATCCGGCCACACCTGTTCCTGCATATAAGTTAGACAAGCACTTCCGACTTACTCCTTAAGTCGGATGAGACAATGTTAGGCGACCCCCCTGGTCCGGGTTACTCCGTGATCCGGCCTGCCTTGAGGTGACCCGGCCAGCATCCGCTTTGACCTTGCTGAACCTTGGCTAACTCGGCCCTTATACCTCGGAGTGACCCTCCCGGGGGTATCCCCCCAACAGGTTCAACGCTCCGTTAGGGATTCGAGTTGGTTCGTAACCATACAATTTTCCTTCATGAGCCCATTCATGATCTCTGCTTACTAGCCGAGGTGCGACCTTCCATGTGAAGTTTCTCCCAACTGGCGTTTACCTCCTTTAGTTTTTGGCCCTTGTTAAAAAGGATCACGACTTCAGCACGCAGGTGGTCAAAGGCCAGATTCTGAGAATTCTGCTTCTTCCTTTGGATACCTATCTTGTCATTTAGCCAAGTCACCAGGTCCTGGTTGAGCTTTCGCCTCTTTCCCTGCAACAAAAATATATAGTATGGTTTGTTCAGTTCACCGGGACAAGGTGGTTAGTTTCCATAATTAACTTAATCTACTTGTGGCACAATCATAATTTCAAGGAAGAAGCAATCTAAGACTAATCAACATTTTATGAATCTACTAGTGGCACTGTCATAATTTCAATTTCAAAGAAACCTAGTTTTTTTTTGCAACTTAGGGTCCTGTGGGTTTTTACAGTGTCATCAATTAGTACTGGCAAACTCATAATGCATAATCAAACTTAGATAAAGAATGGAAAGATCTCATGGTGTCCATTCATGCACTTGAATACCAACCATGTCCTGATAGATAAGGAGTTGCTCTAGGATTCCTTAATATATATATACATTACAAAAAGAGTGGAGCACGAACTGATATTCATGCCCCCTCTAATGGGAATCGGACTTGGGCATTGCCCGATACGCCTCCAGGCAATCCCTTAGTTCCTCGTTCTCTTTCCAAACACCCTCGAGTACAATGATCCCTCGGTGCATGTCCTCCTTCATGTCTTTCACTGCATCTAGGCAATGGTTCCTGTCCTCGTAGGCCACAATGACAGCCTTTGTTTTGTCGATCCGTCCTCTGAGTGCCTTGGCAATTTCATCCTGCAGAAGCATGCATCTTATCTAGAGATTCTTCTTATCATCCATGAGCTCGTTGATTATCTTGATGGCATGTTCTTAATTGTTCAAGTTATGGTCGAGCAGCTTGTGTAGCCTCACGATGTTATTTGCAAAATCTAGTGAGATCTCCTTCTACAGAGATAAACGCCTACATAGGCTATCATTAGCATGGGAGAGGGAGCATGCACGCTCATGTTGGTTGTCTATCTTGTCATTGATCGCGGCCACCTTGTCACGGCACTCGGCCTTTGCTCACTGCACCGTTCATGTTATTTGAAATAGAAGTTCTATTACCCCAGGTTCTTGGTGAAAACTAGTACAAATCACAAACTCCCTATTGAATCTATGAACAACAGTATTTAAAAAGACCAAGAGATGCAGTCATAATCATGAAAACTAAAACAACTCACAAAATCAACATTGAATCTACGAACAACAGTATTAAAAAAGACCAAGAGATCTAGTCATGATCAGTAAAACTAATACAACTCACAAAATCACCATTGCATATATGAACAACAGTATTAAAAAAGACCAAGAGATCCGGTCATAATCAGGAAAACTTATAAAACTCAAAAAAACCAATGCAGGGTGGAAACAATCTAAGAAATCCACAGTAATAATCAAAGAAATAAAGGTGTGGAGATTTCCTACCTCGCTGAGACATGGAACGGGGCTGAACGTGTCCTGCAATGCCGCCGTCGTGGTGGATTCTGGGTCCATGGTCAGCCTGTAATACGCAGAAGAGGAAGAGGAAGAAGAAGAATAAGAAGTAGCTGAATAATATCATGTTGGAGAAGAAGATGGAGAATAAGTAGAACAAGAAGACCATACCGGGAGGAGCCCTCGCCTGTTGGAACATTCAGTGCCATTATCCGGAGAGATTGGGCCTCAATGAGAGGGGGGCTTGAGGGGCTAGTAGAGCAAGAACTCCTAGGTGGCGAGCTCTCTCTTTTTTCTCTGTGAGGATGGCGGACCGACCTCTCCTCAGGGGATCCATGGCTTGCAGGGGGGAGGTGGTGGTAGGAGGAAGAAGCGAGTGATTAGTGCAGGATAAGAGTCAAAGAGTACAGGCCATGATCCAATAGTATTATACAAGACCACTGTCTACCTTCTCAAAGAAGCCAGGGATAGGGAATCGATGGGACTCGATTGTACTTGTCTTTATTCTGATGGAAAGTTCAATGGTCTTCGGCGCCACCTAAAATCCAGTAAAAGGAGTGGGACTTTCCCCTTAAAAATGAGTGGGGCCGGGTGGTAATCACTGGCAACGTCATGCACGTCCCGCATGCGTGCGTCACCTGTTGACGGGGCAATGATACGCGCAACTGCTGCACGATCACGTCGGCACATCAAACTCCACGTCGATATGCACACACGAGATATTTACAAGTCTAGAATATGATGTGCCACTTTTGTTGTGATCAAAATATGTTCAGTACGCGAGATATCACATTTTTTTAATAATCGACAAATGCATGCGCATACACGATGCACGAAACCACTGTTATCCCCTTGATGAGATCGGAACCCAACTCTGTGTACCAGCCATCGAACATTCTGAACAACTTCCCCGAGCATGATGGCCCCTCGCTGTGGCAATGGCAGATCCAAGCCAGCCACTGATCGTCCTGCGTCCCCTGCTCTTCGCGGCATCATTCGTGCTCGTGAGTCAACTATTGAGTCAGCATGTCGTATCCGACCATGCCAGGATCCATCGACATTGCCACTCAAGGACACCGCAATGGATAAGCTTGTACCGGCCACGCAGGAGGAGCGTGGGGTACCTATAGCGATGGACAAGCGCAAAGCAGCAGCTAGGACAGGGGCGTGTGTTGCACCGGTGAGTACGAACAAGAAGAGGAACGAGTGGAAGACTAGGAAGAAGATGTGAGACAGCTATTTGGCCGACTCCGACTCGGCCAACGAGGAGGATTTCATAGATCAGTTGGAGGCAGAAGCAGAGGAGAGTGACGTGGACCTGTGGGCTACGAAGAGGAGGAGGAGGACTCCGACGAGGAGATAGTGCTCCTATACGAAGAACGGGGCAGTGACGAGTCATCATAGGAGGACACCGATGGTGGCCATGGCAAGGACCATGATAGTGACAAAGATGACGATGATCCGGAAGACGACGACGAGAGCTTCTTCGAAATATGATCATTTATTTTAATTATTTTTCGAGATGGTTTTCATTTGTTTATGGAGGTAAAGTATCGGTGGCATAGATAGAGAGGTGGCACGGATAGACCCTACAAAAAAGAGGAGGATGGAGGGGTTATCCTGCCCGTTGGATCACAGACGATCAACGGTTGGTGGGCACGATACGCATGACATCTGTGTCAGCCAATCAGGGCGTAGCAGCCAGAGTGAGCACACGTTTGGGATTTTGTGAGATTTGTAACAAAGAGAGAGGGCAAAACTGAGTAGTATCAAAAAACAAAGGGCAAGACAGACTAACGGATTCAAATAGAAAATAGAAAGAGTAGGCATGTGTGTTCCTTTAAAAAATGTAAAATGCATGTTTCATACTAAACCACATGGATCCACCATATTTATTGCATGTGTGTTCTTTTCCTAAACCACCACCAGAGTCATTTCATGTGTGTTCCTTTCCGAAACCACATGGATCCACCAGAGTCATTGCATGTGTCTTCTTTTCCTAAACCACATGGATCCACCAGTGTCATTGCATGTGTCTTCCTTTCCTAAACCAAATGGATCCACTAGAGTCATTGCATGTGTGTTCCTTTCCTAAACCACATCCAGAGTCATTTCATGTGTCTTACTTTCCTAAACCACCACCAGATTCATTGCATGTGTGTTCTTTTCCTAAACCACATGGATCCACCAGTGTCATTTCATGTGTGTTCCTTTCCTAAACCACCACTAGAGTCATTGTATGTGTTTTCTTTCTTATAAACCACATGGATCCACCAAAGTCATTGCATGTCTACTCTTTACCTAAACCACCACCAGAGTCATTTTATGTGTGTTCTTTTCCTAAACCACCACTAGAGTCATTGCATGTGTGTTCCTTTCCTAAAACACATGGATCCACTAGAGTCATTGCATGTGTGTTCCTTTCCTATACCACATGGATCCACCAGAGTAATTGCATGTGTGTTCCTTTCCTAAACCACATTGATCCACTAGAGTCATTGCATATGTGTTCCTTTCCTAAACCACACTGATCCACTAGAGTCATTGCATATGTGTTCTTTTCCTAAACCACATGGATCCACTAGAGTCATTGCATGTGTGTTCCTTTCCTAAACCACATCCAGAGTCATTGCATGTGTCTTCCTTTCGTAAACCACCACCAGAGTCATTGCATGTGTGTTCTTTTCCTAAACCACATGGATCCACCAGTGTCATTGCATGTGTGTTCTTTTCCTAAACCACCACTAGAGTCATTGCATGTGTGTTCTTTTCCTAAACCACATGGATACACTAGAGTCATTGCATGTGTGTTCTTTTCCTAAACCACCACGAGAGTAATTGCACGTGTCTACTTTTCCTAAACCACCACTAGAGTCATTGCATGTGTGTTCATTTCCTAAACCACATGGATCCACCAGAGTTATTTCATGTGTGTTCATTTACTAAACCACCACTAGAGTCATTGCATGTGTGTTCCTTTCCTAAACCACATGGATCCACCAGAGTCATTGGATGTGTGTTCCTTTCCTAAAGCATATCGACCCACCAGAGTCATTGCATGTGTGTTCTTTTCCTGAACCACATGGATCCACCAGTGTCATTGCATGCGTCTTCCTTTCCTAAACCACAATGATCCACTAGAGTCATTGCATGTGTGTTCCTTTCCTAAACCATAATGGTCCAACAGAGTCATTGCATGTGTGTTCCTTTCCTAAACCACATGGATCCACCAGAGTCATTGCATGTGTCGTCCTTTCCTAAATCACCACTAGAGTCATTGCACGTGTGTTCTTTTACTAAACCACATGGATCCACCAGTGTCATTGCATGTGTGTTCTTTTCCTAAACCACATGGATCCACTAGAAGCATTGCATTTGTGTTCCTTTCCTAAACCACATGGATCCACTAGAGTCATTTCATGTGTGTTCCTTTCCTAAACCACATCCAGAGTCATTGCATCTGTCTTTCCTTTCCTAAACCACCACCAGAGTCATTGCATGTGTGTTCTTTTCCTAAACCACATGGATCCACCAGTGTCATTGCATGTGTATTACTTTCCTAAACCACCATCAGAGTCATTGCATGTGTGTTCTTTTCCTAAACCACATGGATCCACCAGTGTCATTGCATGTGTGTTCCTTTCCTAAACCACATGGATCCACCAGAGTCATTGCATGTGTGTTCCTTTCCTAAACCACATGGATCCACCATAGTCATTGCATGCGCGTTCCTTTCCTAAACCAAATGGATCCACTAGAGTCATTGCATGTGTGTTCCTTTCCTAAACCACATGGATCCACGAGAGTAATTGCATGTGTGTTTTGTTCCTAAACCACAATGATCCTCCAGAGTCATTGCATGTGTGTTCCTTTCCTAAACCACAAGGATCCACCAGAGTCATTTCATGTGTGTTCGTTTCCTAAACCACAATGATCCACTAGAGTCATTGCATGTGTGTTCCTTCCCTAAACCACGTGGATCCACCAGAGTCATTGCATGTGTGTTCCTTTTCGAAACCACCACTAGTGTCATTGCATATATCATTGCATGTGTCAATGATAGCCGTTGGATCTTAACCCTAGCATCCAATGGTGGCCATCGTGTAACATCCCAATTTCAGCAACCCTGATTTGTTGTCCAGAATTCAAAAATCAGGGGGAACTAAAACTTTTTCTTGTTAGTGATTCAGTTTTTTCTTGTGGGTTTCATGTGCTTATACATCTGAATGTGTAGTAAATGACATACTCCTTACCTCACCCTTAGTTGACAAAAGCTATTTAACAAAACTGACTTGGCTCATTTTACATATTCTCAAATGTTCTAGCATTTCAAAACCTAAGCCAATATGCACTTGCAACCCTAAATATTTTAGTAGCCTCTATTGACAAAATTATGGAGATATGTAGGATATAACCTCCCTATATGTTCAAGACAGAACCTTCAACTACTCTTACCTCTAGGTTTCTCCAAAAGCTTTTATATAACTTTTGAACTCTACACTTGGTAGAAATACCAAGTACCTTGCCTTGTTCAAACCCCAACCTCTTCAAAATACCAATCTTTACCTCAAGCTAGGCTTGATGGTAACTCTAGTAATAGCTTGAGTTGCATGTTAAGATGAATTGCCTTGATCTGTTGTCTGATGAATTGCCTTGATCTGTTGTCTGACTTGTTTTCTTAGGAATTAGTATGAGCTACCCTAGGATATCATCATCTAGCATCTATCTAATCTAAGAGTGTCAACCCTAAAAAAGTTAACCAAGCTGGATCTAATCTCTAGCCACTAGGTGATCATCTAAAACCCTTAACGAGATCAATTCTGAAGTGATCCATTCTAGAAGTTTCCAAGTCAATGAAGACCAATATCTAGCATGGATCTATTCTACTCAATCTACACTTTAACATCATCCACTTGATGATGCTTTGATACCTTGAAACCCATCAAAAACATCCCCATTCATATTCTAGTTGGAATCACCAAGTCTGCCAAATTTGGCTAAGTCTGGAAAACTGTTATTAACATCATTTATTTGAGACTCTCCCCTTCTCAACCATTGTGCACATTTGGACAAGAACTTGAACCATCTTGTAGACCATCCTAAGGACTACCAAGGACCACTCTTGCCCTTGGCTAGACCATCCGCTAACCCACTGGTTCTTGATAGTTTGTCAAGCAAGAAAATAATAAATCCTGCAAATCTTATCAACATGCCTACTTTTGAAGAAGCTCACATATTCATACTATCTTCTTTTGATAAACTCTTGGCATGGTTGTGCTCTACTCATGAAGTTCTATCAATCCCTACTTCATTTGTTCCAATTGGATCCTTGTGTTTCCAAAACCACAAGGTTTTGAAGGCTATTTAATAACCTTCTTTGGCACCCTTATTTTATTTAATTCTAAGCAAAAATTCTTGGAGAGCTCAATCAGGATCAACCTCAAATCTTTGCTCCATGGTAATCTACATCACTTGGTCTATCTATCCATATATCCCATGATCCAAGGGGAGCTCTGAGCTCCAAGATCCAACCATGTTTTATTGGTATGAAAATAACATCACCCAAGATCCTTTATATCTTGTCTTCCTCCCAAATCAAGTTGTATTTTCCCCAAAACCCAAGGTTGCCAATGATGGATACTTCAAGTTGACATCATCCACCTTGGATATAAATATTTTCCAAATAATCCCCACAATTATTTGGAACCTAAAACTATTTAAATTCCTCTCCTTGCAAAATTCTCAAAATCCTTCCTATAAAGGCAAGTTTGTTTTTCTCCGAATCACTTGTACAACTTTAAGCACATTTGAGGCCTACTTATCATACCCTATCTTTCCACCTCAAAAATAAATATTTTTGAGATGCTTTATTATTCCTTTTTGCCATTTTTCTTAAATGGCAGAAATAAGAAATAATTGCTTAATAATACTTTTATATCTAAATAAATTCCAAGAAAATTCTACAATGTGTGATATGTTGTTTAGGACCATATCACATTAAGAAAACCTTTTCCAATGTAAAAAATATCAATTGAGATTCCAGAAACCAATTCAGCACTATTTGAATAAATGAATTTAAGTGGACTAAAAATCCTTGGAAAATCTCAAATAATTCCTAGAGAGGTATCTTGACCTCATCTAGATACCAGTACCCTTTCCCCTCCTTTACAAGAGTAATTTTATTGACTTGCTTCATCATCATCAAATGGGCCAATATTTTGAAATCTTGCAAATTATACTTTAAATCTCATCACACCCTCCACCAACTAGCCCTTCCAAACTTGTCCAGCACACCTCCCATCCCCTCTAGTCGTGCACCACTGTAGCACCACTCTTATACCATGATGCACAATATAGTGATCAAGTGCAAGAACCATATCATATCACTTTATGCATATGATGTTTGTTTGCATCTTATTTATGCTTATGTCTAGCTTAGAACTTGGCGGTAGCATTATAAGATGATTCCTCCTCCTAAATTTCAAGATAATAATATGTTCTTCCTTAGTATGCACTATTAAGAAAGTTTGTCATTTCGAAGCACTGCATGATCGGGTGTGATATACTCTACCTGTGCATACAATGGGTGTAAGACAGTTTTACACATGCGAGTATTAAGGTACTTACTTGGCGAGCCTAGGATGTACAGACATGGCCTCAGAACATGAATCGAAAGGTAAAGCATGAGTCATATGGATGATATGATGCCCATACGATGCTCATCATTGGAGCTGCGCCACTACTCGTGATGATCGGTCGTGACATAGTAAATTTGTTTCGTGTAATCACTAAAAATGACTAGAGGGGTATCGTTTTTGAGTGGGAGTTCACATAGTAATATGATTAAAGTTGAACTCAATTTATCATAACCTGAATCGAAGTGAATTTGCATAGTTCGTTGTAGTCACTAGCATTCATTTACTACCTTGTATTTAGCTATAATTAAGATAATAGAACTGTAGAATTCTGGAATTTTACTTTACGAGTTGGTATCGTATTGTTTTATAAGTGTCAATCTAAAGTTTAAAGTACTATTGCAAACTTTCAGCAAAACCTCACTTACTCCATGAAATTCAATAAGTTGTAGTGAATCAAGAATAACAAATTCCAGTGTTAGTATCTCAATATCATGCTTGCCTCCATGATCTTTGATATTTGAAAGTTGTTTCAGTATCAACGTTATCTAGGAGCTGAAAGAATTGTTTCAGAAACCATCATGTGTGAAAGATATTGTGATATCTGAAATAATGTTTGGTTGCAATATGATAGAATATAATTTTAGTAAGATACATGTTCTCATATTGTATGAGAATTTGCAAAGGTTGGAGACGCTAGGCGTCTTGATCTCCCAAAAGGTTTTGGGAACTAACATTATATTCGTGATTCACCTTTATAAGCTATAGTACCTTGATCATGAAAGTTTTCATGATAAAGATGGATAAAAGATGTAGGTAAATGTTTACTACATTAAAATCATTACTAAAAGGAATGAAATTTGAAAGAACACCAAAACATTTGATGATGGTGATCAACTTCAAAGTGCAAGTCCAAAGGTTTTAGTATTTGACTATACACGCTTTGGACTATGTGTCATATGTATGGCACCACTATTGATGTTGATAGATTCTTGTAAGAAGGAAAGGTAATGACTAAAAGAGAATCTGGTAAATATTTGGTAAAAAGGAAAAAGACTGGAAAAGTCCAGCTTAGGTATATAGATGATATACACGTTATGGGTGTATTCTTTGCTTGTTACATAATGTGGTTATTGGGTATTGGATACCGAATTTGTTGGTATGAAGTGTCATACATAACAACATAATTCATGAACTATAATTCCCTAAGTAACTAGCAAAATAATATTTGATGATGTTCATCAAAAACAAATAAAGTGTTATTGTGTTTCTCGTTGACATCAAAGCTTGCCTTCAAGGTTTGTATTAATAATTGTTATTTTGTTCCGGCATTATGAGAATAATGGTTATTCAAATAATTATTGTATTCCATAGAAGATTGATGAACTTTTACAAATCTAGTTGGATAAATCACGTCCATAAACACTCATGCTAAAAACTCGCAAGACGAATGATTGGAATATCACTTTTGAGTGACATCATTTTTTAAATTATATTCGAAAGAAAACAAGAAGAAAACTCCATGTTAATGGATTTTTTGGAGTCTTTTCATTTTTATCAATTGACACTTGTGAAACTTTCCTAGAGATAATTAAAACTGCGTTCATGGGACAAAGAAGAACAGATGACTAACCTATTGGACATAGTGCATGCTGATATATATTTTCCATTATGTGTAGTCATGAGCGATAGATTTAAACTTCATATGCTTTCTCTGAAATTTGAGTAAATACATGTGTATATTTACTTAATAAGGGAGAAGTATGAAACATTTGAAAATGATCAAATGATTTCAGCATGAAGTGGAAAATCATTGTAACAAGAAAATAAAGAATTTGTGATTGGATCATCAAGGAAGATATTTGGTTTACAAGTTTAGAAAAACACCTAAGATTTTAGGAATCGTTCCATTGACTTGCGTTTGTCGAAACACCATAGGAGTATGGAGTGTTCGCGAGATGTGATCAAACCGTGTTTAACATGGTAGGATCAACGGTATTATTTATAAAATTGTCATTATATTTTAAAAGATTAAGCTCTAGTGACTACCACTTTTACACTGAAAAGAGCTCCATCATGATCCATTGAAATAACACCATATGAGTTATGGTTTGGGATAAAACCCAAGTTGTATTTTTCTTAAATTTTGGTATGCTAGGCATAAGTAAATTGTTTACAACCAAATTCAGATGAGCATGTCTTTGTAGGTTATCCCAATACAATCATTGGGTATTCCTCCATAGCACCAAAGACAAAAGTGTTTGTCGCTTAGAATGTCAAGTTTCTTGAGAAGGAATTTTTCGCGAAAGGTTAAGTGGGAGGACAATAAAACTTTGATAAGGTTATTGAACTTAAGCTATGCGTGATGAGTTGCACAGTGCTGGAAAGCATCCCGGAGGCAGCCATAATGGTCATGGCTCTCGTGCCTCAAAGGTTGCGGTCACATAGATCTAAGTTCCTATTGAACCGCGTAGGTCGAGTAAACAATCAAATAGTAAGATTTGAGATTGAATCATTATTTTTTGAAAATGATGAACCAATTACATGCAAAGAAGCAATGATGGGCCCTGATTCTGTCAAATGGCTTGAAGCCATAAAATCCGTGATATTTCCATACACGAGAAACCAAGTTACTGAACTTGGAAGACCCTCTGGAAGGCATTAAGCCTATCATTCGTATTTGGATCTATAAAGAAACAGCCATGGATGTTTCACATATATGAAATAGTCGACATGTCGGTAAAGAGTTTACGTTATTGTTCAAGGAGTTGAATACGACAAGATTCGATCTTTCGTAGCGATATTTAGTCAAGATGGATTAGTGTAGCAACCACTACATATGTCAATTGTTGTATATGCTAGTTGAACAAACAAAACAACATTCTTCTAATAGAATGATTACCTAGGACGTGTACATTACAAAGTCCGAGGGGTTTTGTTAAATCAAAGGATGCAAAAAAGGCATGCAAATTTCAATGGTTGAAGTAAGCATCACGGAGTTGGAATCTTCACAATGGTGAAATTGTTAAAAGGTTTAATTTCATAGGATATGATGAAGATGCTTGCATTTGCAAGAAATTAAGTGGGAGCACTGGGATATATTTCTAATACATTGTGTATAAGACATATTTTTGACTGGAAATGATGTATCTTTTATTTGACACAAGTTAATGATTTCATTAAAATTAGATTTAAATGAAAGATTTGGGCGAAACCCGAATATTAGGCATCAATGTCTATATGGATAGATTGAGACGCTAATATGGTTATGTCAAATGTACATAGATGAAATATTGAATGAGTTCAATATGGAAACGACGAGAAAGGTTCTTGCCACATGGAAAAGGGTGAATCAATATTCAAGTGTTTTGACACTTGGTGAGTAAAATCACATGGGGATATCTTGATAATCAAGATTCGAGTGTTTTGACACTTGGTGAGTAAAATCACAAGGATATCTTGATAAACGAGATTCAAGTGTTTTGACACTTGGTGAGTCAAATCACATGAATATCTCAATCAATCATTCTATGATATGTACATATCCAGATATGTCATATGCTCTAAATGTTATGAGCATATACCAGGGTGACTCATATGATGTTTGGAAAGTGTTAGTTGAGGCTCGTGGATCAAGAGTGGGATTTTTCCATCCAGATGATGGAGAGATATACTCAGGGCCCTCTCGGTGATATCACATTGACATAGCTTGCAAGCAAGTGATTTGATCACTAGAATGTTATATCACAGGAATGAGAAAAAGAGTACTTGTCGGGAACAAAATTAAAAAAGGTATGAATGATACTGAGTGATCAAATCTCAGACAAGTAAAGTATCACAAGACAAAAGGAATTTGATTACAGCAAAAAAGGTTCAGATGATCATTGGATTTTCGTGGAACTAGTGGGAGTCATTATGGATCTCTAGATCCCGCTAATGATTATTGATCAGAGAAATTCTCGATCATGTCTACATAGTTCTTGAACCCGTAGGGAGATACACTTAAGGGTAGTCGACGTATTTGAGTGAATAGGGAACACCGGAGAAAATACTGGATAGCGCATGAATTGTTCTGATAAAAACTACTGGAATAGTTTTGGTGTATCAAAATATTGTGAGGGGATAAAATGTTAATGTGTTCATTAAATGAAGTACTCATTAAATGAAGTGTTCATTAAATTGAGTGGCATTAAACCAAGTGAGTGGAGAATTATGAGAGATGGCATTAATTCTGGTGGAGAATTAATGCAAGTGAGTGGAGGTTTGAGTGGAGATGATTTATGTGAGTGGAGCATCCACCCACATGATGAGGGGAGAGGTGGGCGCACATCTTGGGGCGTTCTCACCCCTTGGCGTAGCCTCCCCTCCCCTATTAAAGGCCATCTCCTCCTCCTCTCTCACACACTGATCCCCTCCTCTCATATGCCCTTTGGTTGGCATCTTCCTCCCCTTGCTAGCTTGTCCATTTCCTTGAGCGAGGTGCTTAGGCGAAGCCATGCTCAAGATCTTCTCGACCACCATCACCACCATGCCGTAGTGTTGGTGGAGTCCCTAGGGATCCACTACTTCTGCTGCCCGACTAGAGTGAGGGTTCGGGAGTCGTCGACACACCGTACGTGTAACCGATTACGGAGGCGCTGCCTCTTGTGGCGTTGATTGTTTGCACGTCCTTGAGGATGGTCATGTACACTCTACATTATCCACATTTGTTTGCGGGAACATTATCCCATGTTACAGTCTTCGAGGGTGAGTCCATCTGAAATCATTACATGTATCTCCTAGATATGATCTTGGTGGTTGCAACCATAGGATTTTTTTTTGTTTTCCATGCAACGAACCCCATCAGATGGAGCTATCACAATAGTTGTGAGCTTCGGGGTAAGGAGGGTTGTTGGACAATCCAACAGGAATCAGATATATATCTGATTGCCAAGGTGTTTCCTACTCGGAAGGTTCTCCGGCTAGCAATGATGCAAAGGCTCACTAGTCGGATAACTAACTAGGATCCTGAATCACTGTCGACTATCAGAGGGATATTAGTCTCAATGGGAGTGTGCACGATTAAAGAGTTTAATCTGCCTTGTCCTGTTACAGATACATTGTCTTAAGTGTTTTGCATCTTTCGTTTGCAGATGGCACCAACTAGCACCGTTCAGATTTCCAGTTTTGCATTGTGAACGATCCTTTAGAAGGACAAGCTGAATGGAACAAACTTTAGCAACTCGCATCGTAACTTGAGAATTTTTCTCAAGCAAGAGAAGAAGAAACATGTCCTAGACAATCTACTTCCATATGTGTCGGGCAGTAATGAGTCTAATGCTGCAAGAATTGCCTTCTGTCGGGCTCAGGATGAGTCGGCAAAATTCAACTTCCGCATGCTCACTCACATGGAGCCAGAACTATAGCAGTAGTTCGAGAATGTTGAGGCGTACGATATGATCATTGCCCTCAAGAGCATGTTTGAGAGACAGGCTAGGACAGAGAGGTACAATGTCTCCAGATCCTTGCTCGGGTGTAAGCTGAAAGCCGGAGATCCACTAGGACCGCACATGATCAAGATGGTCGGATATGTGCACTCCTTGGATCGTCTGGGATTTCCATGACTGAAGAGTTAGCTACCGACATTCTCCTGAATTCTCTTCCTAGTTCTTATGGTCTGTTCATTTCGAACTACCATATGCATGGTATGGATAAGAAACTAGCAGAACTCCAAGGTATGCTCAAGGCAGCAGAGGTCGACATCAAGAGAGGTGGCACCAGTCAAGTGTTGATGGTGCAGAACGCTTCCATGATCAAGAAGAAATATTTGTCTAAGAAAGCCAAGCCAAAGGGAGATGGCACACTGGATCCAAGTCCCAGCATCGACTCAGTGACTGGAAAGCTAGCAAAACCTCTGGGTACACTATGCTTTTACTATAAGGCAGAGGGTCACTAGAAGAGAAACTGCGAAAAGTACAAGGCGGATAAAGCCAGGAGTGGAAGTATGACTTCTTACTTAGGTACACTTGTTGTGAATGTTATAGATATTTATATTGCTGACGCTCCTAGAAGTACCTGGGTATATGATACCGGATTGGTTGTTCATGTGTGCAACTCGATGCAGGCACTAGTAAGTCATATGAGCATGGTGAGAGAGGAGATTGATATCAGAGTCGGAAACAAGGCAAGACTTACTGTGTTAGCCGTAGGGACAATGCAACTCCAGTTACCTTCGGGATTTGTACTAAAACTAAATAAATGTTATTATCTTCCTGTACTAAGCTGAAACATCATTTCCGCCTCATGTTTGATGGAGCAGGGTTACGAATCAACTGTTAAGAACAATGGTTGTTCCTTTTATTTGAATGATGTGTTTCATGGCTATGCATCTGTCCAATCTAGACTTTTGTGCTTGATCTTGAGTGTAAATCAGTCTATAACTTGAATGCTAAAATGTTGAAGCCGAATGATCTTAGTTCTACTTATCTATGGCATTGTCTCCTTGGTCATATCATCTGGAAACACATGCAGAAGCTCCATGGTGATGGACTCCTGGATTTGTCTGTCTTGGAACCATTCGAAACATGCAAATCCTATTTCCTAGGAAAGATGACCAAGAAAACTTTTGCAAAGAGTTGCGAGAGGGCGCCTGACTTGCTGGAACTGATACATAGTGATGTATGCGGTCCAATGAGCATGACATCGAGAGATGGTTATGAGCATTTTGTCACGTCCACGGATGATCTCAGTAGATATAGTTATGTCTACCTGATGAAATCCAAGTCAGAGACCTTTGAAAAGTTCAAAGAGTTTCAGAGTGAAGTGCAAAACCAACTCAGCAAGAATATTAAGTTTTTGTGATCAAATCGTGGAGGTGAATATATGCACCATGAGTTTGATGACCATCTCAAGAGTTGTGGAATAGTTCCATAGCTCACCCCATCGGGAACACTGATACGTCCAAAACGTATCTACTTTCCCGAACACTTTTGCTATTGTTTTTCCTCTAAACTTGTGTGATTTGGGTACAACTAACGCAGACTCGTGCTGTTTTCAGCAGAATTACCTTGGTGTCTAGTTTTTGTGCAGAAAATCAACTATCAGGAAAAATCCCAGAAAATATGCCAAAAATCCTATTTCACCATAAGACTCACGGAGCCAAAAGACGAGATGGAGTAGGGCCACGAGGGGCCCACACCACCTGGCCACGCGGGCCAGGCCAGGCCGCGCCTAGGGGTGGTGTGGCCGCCTCGGCTGCCCCGTCGGCCTCCCTCTTCACCCATAAGTTGCCTCTTGACCTAAAAACCAAGGGAGGTTCGACGTTTTTCTAGAAAGAGTTCCGCTTCGCTGCCACCACCAGATTCCGTGATTCGGAACCAGAAACTCCGTTCTAGCACCCTGTCGGGACGGGGAATTGGAGGAGATCATCGCCATCATCATCACCATCGCTTCTCCATCGACCATCCATGTTTCCCCCATCCATGAGTGAGTAATCCCCCATTGTAGGCTATGGGGATGCTAGGGATTGGATCAGATCGTTCATGTAATGGCATCAGATTGTTAGGGCATGGTGCCTAGTATCTATTATTAGTGCTTTTTGACTTTGTTGCAACTTGTTATGCTTAATGATTGTCACTACGGCCCGAGTGCCATGATTTCAGATCTGAACATGTTATTGATTCATTATGATAGTATTGTTTATGGTCTTACCTGCAAGTTGTATACACACGTTGTTGTCCGGAACTAAAGGCCCCGAAGTGACAGCAATCGGGATAACCAGAGGGAATGGCTTTGATGTGAGGATCACATGTGTTCATGGAGTGTTAATGCTTTGCTCCAGTGCTCTATTAAAAGGAGCGCCTTAATTGCCAGTAGTTCCCTTGAGGCCCCGCTGCAAACGGGCTGGTAGGACAAATGATGTTGTGCAAGTTTTCATTGCGAGCATGTATGACTATATATGGAACACATGCCTATGATTATTTAGTACTTGGATGCTTTATCTTATTTATCTGCAAATTCCCTATCTTCTGATTGCTATATGAATTGTCTTGTCCATGCAACGCCCGTCCATCCATCCCCGTGCCTACCGCGCTTTAATCCTATTGTTTGCTACAATTTTTACTACTGTCTTTACTTTTACTACTGCTATTACTTTACTATTTCTACTACAAAACTGTTGCTACTGATAAACTAATGTGAGCAAGATTGTTTCCAGGTGCAGCTGAATTGACAACTCAGTTGTTAAGGCTTATAAATATTCTTTTGCTCCCCTTGTGTCGAATCAATAAATTGGGTTTCACTTCCCTCGAAAATACTGCGATACACCCCCTATACGTGTGGGTCATCAAGACTATTTTCTAGCACCGTTGCCAGGGAGCATAGCTTTATTTATCAAGTTCACTTGGAATCACTATTGTTCGATGCCATCCATCCATCATGGGTAAGTCTCGTGATGGCAAGGTTCCTATTTTACCATCCACTACAAGAAGAGGTACGGTTCTGAACACCTCTGTTGCTCTTGATTCACCATTTGTTATGAGTAAGCTCCTTACACCACCACATACACATGCTACACACACTGCTACTACTGCTAAATCTGAAACTTCTGATACTTATGGTGCCGCTTCTACTGTGCTTGATAAGAGTGATTCATTAGGTCATTTCCTAGATGCTACGATTGCTAGAACTATAGCTGGAAATACTGAAACTCCTAATGAAGACACTACTACACCTGTCAGTTCACCTGAGTCTAGAGAGAGCTATGATATTGAAGACGGTTATATTGAGATGACCGATGAATTTATTAAAGAATGTCAAAACACCCATGATAGGAGTGCTATTAAGAGTCTCCTTGAGAGGCGTACTATAAAACCCAAATTGTCTCCTAATGTTAAGTTGTCTGCATATCCCATAAACATTAAAGATAAGGATTATGATATCTCTCTTGATCTATCTTATATAGCTATTGTTGAGAAAGAACCTTTTTGTGGGACTAATGAAAGTGCTATAGCGCATATGACTGAGCTTTCTACCATGAGTGGCCTGTTTTCTGATGATATTAAGATGTGCACCTACTTTGTTGCTAAATTTTTTTCCTTTTTCACTAAAAGGAGAAGCTAAAACTTGGTTTAATAATTTACCTCTTGGATCTATTGATAGCCCTGATTGCTTGATTAGTACTTTCCTGCAGAAATATTTTCCTCCTAGTATTAGACATGCTATTTTGTAGGAACTTTTTGATTTTAAACAGGGAGAAAAAGAGATATTGCCTGAATCATGGGCAAGGTTTTGTGCTTTGATTCATGCACAGGCTAGATGTCCATTACCTAAAAATGAGCTTCTTGATATATATTATAATGGACTAACTGAAGAATCTAGGACATACCTGGATAGTTGTGCTGATTGTGTTTTCAGGAATAGGACTCCCAAGGAAGCTGAGGAATTAATGGTTAAAATAAGCAAGAATTATTAAGACTGGACTCCTCTTGAACCAGCTATACCTGAGACAATTATACCTGAACTAGCTATACCTGCGCCTATACCAACATCAAAGAAGAGGGGAGTTATTGAACTAAATGATGAAGTGATGAAGGAAGCTAAGAAATGTCTTAAGGAGAAGGGTATTAAAGCTGTAGACGTCAAGAACTTACCAACTATAGAAGAATTATGTAAGCCAATATCCCACTCATCCACTATTGAGGTACACTCTCTCCAACATTTTGATGAAGGTGATATCCCTTACTCTAAACCTCCTGATCAATGCTTAGAAGAATTTGATGTTTTTATTGTTAAGCAAGATAATTTTAATAAAAGGGTGCAAAATCATTTAATGGAAAACTCTAGAGCTATTGTTGAGTTAAAATATATTGTGGAAAGAACCTCTAATGATGTTAAAATTCTTGTTAAACATTTTCAAATGGTTCTTGATCAGCTTATTAAGATACAAAAAGACTTGCTAGTTAATGCTGCTAAAGAAAAACATGCTTATGAAATTAGAACTAGAAGTGGTGCTGCCACCCAGGATCCTCTATATCCTGAGGGGCATCCTAAAAGAATTGAGCAGGATTCTCAACGAGTTGAAAATAGTGGTATTACTCCTAAGAAAAGAAAAAAGAAACATAAAACTATTGTAGAACCCTCTGACCTGCTAAAGATCCTAATAGTATATCTGTCTCTGATGCTGAAACTGAAAGTGGTAATGAAGAAGATGATGCTCCTAATAAAGAAAAGTTGAAGAAGAATCTGAAAGGCACACTAAGAATACTAAATACACTAAAGAAGATTTTGTTGCAAAGCAACATGGTAGTGAAAGAGAGCCTTAGGTCTAAAAACCTATGCCTTTCCCTGATAAGAAACACAAGTCAAAGGAAGATGAACACTATAATAAGTTTTGTGAATGGATGAAACCTTTATTCTTGCAAATTCCTTTGACTGATGCTATTAAATTGCCTCCTTATTCAAAGTATATGAAGGATATTGTCTCGAATAAAATGAAGATCCCTAATGAAGAAATTTCTACTTTGCTTGCTAATTATTCCTTTAATGGTAAAGTTCCAAAGAAACTTGGAGACCCAGGGATTCCAACTATTCCATGCTCTATTAAAAATAGTTATGTTAGAACTGCTTTGTGTGATTTGGGAGTAGGAGTTAGTGTTATGCCTTTTTCTCTTTGTAAGATACTTCAACTGGAAAAACTAATACCAACTGATATATCTTTGCAAATGGCTAATAAATATACTACTATTCATGTTGGTATATGTGAGGATGTACCTGTTCAAGTGGCTCATAACTGCTTGATATTAACTGATTTTGTTGTGCTTGAAATGCCTGAAGATGATAATATGTCTATTATTCTTGGGAGACCTTTTCTTAATACTGCAGGAGCTGTTATTAATTCTAATCAAGGAAAGGTGACTTTTAATGTTAATGACAAGGAGCATATTGTCTATTTCTCCAAGAAGATTGATATGACTTATGGTTTAAATTCAATTGAACATTTTGAGGGCATTCAAGTTGGAGAAATATATTGTCCCATACCAAGAGAAAAATACGAAACTATTATGATTGGGACCATTGCTATCAAGGTTGAGGTAACATAATCATTAGTGGAATGCAAAGTTTTGTTTCATATAAAATTGTTTTGGTAACAGGACTTGATCAACCTTGTTAACAAAGGGATTTTAATGAACAAAACAATGTTTTCACCTTGATTATCTCCGCTTACTTTTATTTTATCCATTTTAGTTTTTTCTTTCGTTTAGTTTACTTTTCTATTGTTAGTTTCTTGCATATTAGAGTGTTTTAGAACTTCTGAAGTTTTAGTTTTGTTTTGTCATTGCATCATTCTAGAAACTTTTTTCTGTCAGAAAATCATTCATCTATACCTGAAAATTGCTCAAAAATAAAGTGTCTCGAAAAATTTCAGAAAATTCATATTAAATTTTTACGTGAAAAAAGGAGTAGAAAAGTGCCTAGAGAGTACCAGGGGGGCCCACCAGGCAGGCACACCACCTGGTGGCATGGCCAGCCTAGGGGCGCGCCTGGCAATGGTGTGGGCCACCCCTGGCCATCCACTTACTCTCTCACTTGCCACTTACTTCTCTCTCCCAAGAAAACACCAATTCATTTCTCGAAATCGTGTTCTTGCTGTTCTTGTCCACGATTTTTCGATCTCCTTGCTCAGCCCATCTTTGCTGCTGAAATTTTGGAGCATTTGTTCTCCGGTATGTGACTCCTCCGCTTGTCCAAGTAGATTTGTGTTTAGTGGTTTATATCTTAAGTATTTTGCTGCTATAGGTGATAGGTTTTGAGAGCTTGTAAGCTTGTTAAATGCTTAGAAATATTGTTTTGATGCATGTTTAGTCCTCTTACAAGTCCCTATGAGTAGTGCCCTTCATTATATATTCACTTTGCAATCACTTGTTTAATGGATGTTTAAATTTCAGAATATCAAAGATGAACAACCATACCTTTGGAGAAATATTTAAGACACCTAGGAGGTCAAGGCCCTCAAGATCAGCCTCTTAGTTTAGGCCTTCATACAATGAAGATCTCATTGCACCATGCTTTGGCAATGAAGGAGATGAGGGGGATGCTCACCCATCTACTTTTCCTTGTTATACCTTTTTGCAAGCTGCAGGGATCCTCGATGATTTCTTACTACTGGTTCAGAGGGTCGGTTTAACCTCATACATGGAAGATGAGAGTGAGCAATATGCCATGCTCACCAAACTTTCGTTGAGAGTTTCGTTTTCACTAACAACCCCTATTAGTCAACTGTTTCTTTCAGAATTTATAATCAGCCTATTACCATGTCACTGGAAATATTTTGCAGCATTATAGGTATAGGCATGACGGGGACCGTGAAGAAGATCCAAGGGCAACCCGCTGATTTGCTGGAGGCTGGAGCTCTATCAAAGTGTGACAAATGATGATGACTGTGTAGCTCAGCACGGGAAGATAAGAAACATCCAACTCCCAGCTCTTAGATACTTTGCTTATTATCTTGCTACTAGCATTCTTGGTAGGGAGAATACGAGTAATATCTCCAATTATCATTTAGCCTTCCTAGCTACTGCACTTAATAATGATACTCGGTACAATCTTGGCTCTCTCATTGCTCGCTGCCTAGCTGCTAGGGGACCTATTTATGGGGGCATTATTGCCTCACGTATGGTTATTGCGTTAGAACTTTCTGTGGATCCTAATGATACTATATTGGCACCACAAAGGCTTGATCTTGCTGCCATGAAAACACATCACTTTGTCACTGCTGACTCTGATACAGACGGTTGGTATACAGGATGTTGTTGCCTGACAGGGATGAAAGGGAGATTCCTTTGCTGCAATCTACTTTGTTCAGTATTCACAGGAGGCCGTGGTCGCGTTCCAAGGAGGAGGTGGACGAGCATCTCCGCTTGCTTGGTTTCCACAGGCAGCACCAGGAGGATGTGCCCTCCTACGATTACTCTGTGCACTACGGTGGGGCGTCCTCGAGCTCGCACTAGGACGAGGGTACCTCCTCACCATACTACGGAGGCGCTCCATCTTGGCCAGCTTGGGATTGATACCCACTTAGGCCAAAAGCCTAAGCTTGGGGGGAGGTACACCGACATCATGCTCATCTACATATCATGTTTAGTCGGCACTTTGTATATCCATGTTTTGTTCTCTTTTTAGTTTTCATTCTTTCTTTACTTTTGCTTTCTAAAACACAAAAAGACCAAAAATATTTCCGTTGTTTCCCTTTGTTTGCTTCTTTTTGCCTTGGTTTTCTTCTTCCTTTTGTCTTTGTCTTAATTATTCGAAAAAACCCAAAGAGATTTCACTTTGCTTCTTCTTCCTTTTGGTTCTTGCTTTTAAAAATCAAAAACACCAAAAATATTTGTTGTTCTTCTTTGGTTTTGTGAAGTTTGTTGCAGGGTTCAGCAGTCCTTAGTGGAATTTGGTTTCATGTTATTATTCAAGCCACACAAGTGAAGGGCAATAATGAGGATTAATGATAACTTGAGGTGTGCTAAGAGGCTGGTAACAAACTCTATTTGTTTTCATTTTTGTACATATACTCATCATTGTGGTCATTCTTAGTCCGTTCATGTAGGGTGTATGTTATTTATGGATGCTTAGTAGTTCTTTCTTTCTTATGATTATCTCCAGCTTGCTAATAATTTGTAGCATGTCATATGAATGTTTGCTTGCATTGCTCTTTCATAACTTGGTATGACACTGTGGTATCCTCCTCTAAGTGTTTCACTTGAATTGACCTCGCACATGCTCATGCATGCATATGACTGAAACAATAATTAGTTAAGCCTCGATGAATTATTTTGCCTCAGGGGTCTTGAATCACTTTCATGCCATGATTAGTCATGTTTTGTTGCAAGCATAATTATGACAGTTATTGCTCTCCCGTTTGTCGCTCCCTTACTATTGCTAGCCTTCACCTGCACTGAGTATAAGCTTTACTCATGTTTCCAACTCCCTAAAACCAATATTGTCAAAAGTGTCCACCATACCTACCTATTAGCATCATTTGCTATTCTGTGCATATTTAGTATGCCTTGTTTTCTTCTGAGTAAAATGTTTGCTTGTTATGAGAAAGTTAGTTAGTAAAGCTCTCACGAACTTGATGGCACACTTTACTTTCTTGCATTTAATAATCCTGAACCATTACGTCCATCTTTGTTGCGTATATGCTTGCCCTTTATAAGTTGAAGTTAGCAGAACCATGTATCATGGGGAACGCTTTCAACATTGCACTGGTACTTTGTACCTCGTTGATATCATTATTCTTTTGCTTATGGATCCCGGCAGTGTGAAATAAAAGGGGAACTTGTGAGATCATGGAGTTTATATATGTGTTAGAGAAACGCCTAGGCCGCTAGCCTAAGCCATGCCTAATCATGGTGGAAAGTTGCAGCATAACCATAATGAGCATTCTATGAAGCATCCTCAATAAAAACCTATGCAAATAGCAAATAAAAAGATCGCTGAGATGCTCATTGTCTGCTTTCCTTGTCATTTTGATTATGTGATAGCTCCTGTATCATGTGCAAGGGGTACCCCGTTGGCGGTTCTCTATGATACATATGTACTTACAATGACAAGAGCTTACTTGTGACTGAAGTTGAGTAGCATGAGGTTCGGTACTCGTAAGTAAGGGGCATGATATTTTAACTTATAACTTGTCAAGCATATCCTCTTAGTTGATTCACTTTAACCTTAACCATTTAAAGATTCTTATGATAGGGGCAATGAGAGCTCAAAACTAATGAGTACCATACTTTCAGCATTTGGAAGCCTTTCAAACTCTTCAAAACCTTTTTCATTTCTTTGTTGAGTCACCACCTATTCTATGAGCACTTTCTTGAGAGCATAATTGTCATTTTTAGTGTAATGTGCTTGTCTCAAAACTTGATTAATTGTGTTATGACTTTGATGCTTGTATCTTCGATATCTTTACTTCTAGTCTTCACTTGAACTTCAGAGGTGCCTTGGCATTTATGTTTGATCTACAATCAAAGGCAAGCGAGATACCACTCTATCATACCTTATTATGAGCATTGCAATGTTGCTTATGTTTATGTTTCATGCTATTTATTTATTTTTTGAGTTGGAATCTCTTCATAGCTTGCAATGACTTGTAAGTAAACTTAGTTGCATACTCTCTATTGTGAATTTCCTAAGTAGTTGATCACATGCTGAGAATATATACATCTTATGAAGCAAATGTGTCCATGAAAGTTTCTTTTAAGGCACTCAGTTTTCAACTGAATTGCTTGAGGACAAGCAATAAGCTAAGCTTGGGGGGAGTTGATACGTCCAAAACGTATCTACTTTCCCAAACACTTTTGCTATTGTTTTCCTCTAAACTTGTGTGATTTGGGTACAACTAACACGGGCTGACGTTGTTTTCAACAGAATTACCTTGGTGTCTAGTTTTTGTGCAGAGAATCACCTATCAGGAAAAATCCCGGAAAATATGCCAAAAACCCTATTTCACCACAAGACTCACGGAGCCAGAAGACGAGAAGGAGTAGGGCCACGAGGGGCCCACATCACCTGGCCACGTGGGCCAGGACAGGCCGCGCCTGGGGGTGGTGTGGCCGCCTCGGCTGCCCCCTCGGCCTCCCTATTCGCCTATAAGTTGCCTCTTGACCTAAAAACCAAGGGGGGGTCGACGTTTTTCTAGAAAGAGTTCCGCTTCGCCGCCACCACTAGATTCCGCGATTCGGAACCAGAGACTCCGTTCTGGCACCCTGCCAGGACGGGGAATTGGAGGAGATCATCGCCATCATCATCACAATCGCTTCTCCATTGTCCATCCATGTTTCCCCCATCCATGAGTGAGTAATCCCCCGTTGTAGGCTATGGGGATCGTAGGGATTGGATCAGATCGTTCATGTAATGGCATCAGATTGTTAGGGCATGGTGCCTAGTATCTATTATTAGTGCTTTTTGACTTTGTTGCAACTTGTTATGCTTAACGCTTGTCACTAGGGCTCGAGTGCCATGATTTCAGATCTGAACATGTTATTGATTCATTATGATAGTATTGTTTATGGTCTTACCTGCAAGTTGTATACACACGTTATTATCCGGAACCAAAGGCCCCGAAGTGACAGCAATCGGGATAACCGGAGGGAATGGCTTTGATGTGAGGATCACACGTGTTCACGGAGTGTTAATGCTTTGCTCCAGTGCTCTATTAAAAGGAGCACCTTAATTGCCAGTAGTTCCCTTGAGGCCCCGCTACAAACGGGCTAGCGGGACAAAAGATGTTGTGCAAGTTCTCATTGCGAGCACGTATGACTATATATGGAACGCATGCCTATGATTATTTAGTACTTGGATGCTTTATCTTATTTATCTGCAAATGCCCTATGTTCTGATTGCTATATGAATTCTCTTGTCCATGCAATGCCCGTCCATCCATCCATGTGCCTACCGCGCTTTAATCCTACTGTTTGCTGCAATTGTTACTACTGTCTTTACTTTTACTACTGCTATTACTTTACTATTGCTACTACAAAACTGTTGCTACTGATAAACTGCTATGAGCAAGATTGTTTCCAGGTGCATCTGAATTGCAACTCAGTTGTTAAGGCTTATAAATATTATTTGGCTCCCCTTGTGTCGAATCAATAAATTGGGTTTCACTTCCCTCGAAAATACTGCGATACACCCCCTATACTTGTGGGTCATCAAACACCTCAGAGGAACGGTGTGTCGGCAAGGCAGAACCGGACCTTATTAGACATGGTGTGGTTTATGATGAGTAAGACGGATCTACCTTTATCATTCTGGGTTTTTTCTAGAGACAATAGTAATAACACTAAACAAAGTACCATCTAAATTAGTAGAAAAGACACCACATGACATGTGGACATGCAAGAAGTCGGCCTTGACTTTTCTTAAGATTTCAGGATGTGAAGCTTTTGTTAAAAGATTACAATCCGACAAGCTCATCCCCAAGTCGGATAAGGTAGTTTTCGTAGGCTAACCTAAGGAAACTTTGGGTTACTATTTCTACAACCAAGAAGAGGGCAAAGTGTTTGTCGCTTGAAATAGGGTCTTTCTGGAGAAAGAGTTTCTTAGCTGAAAAGATTGTGGGAAAAGGGTGCACCTCGAAGAAATTCTGGATTCACCGACTTAGGACAAGTCGGAAACCTTGGAGGTTGAGCCGGATGTTTTGCCTAATCGGTAAATGCACCAGATCCACGAAGATCAGCAACATTGCATGGAGACATACTTATGCTCGATGGTGATGAGCCGACTACTTATCGGGATGTGATGGGAAGTACTGATTCTGAGTCATGGCTTGGAGCCATGAGATCTGAGTTAAAGGCCATGGATGACAATCAAGTTTGGAACTTGGTTGATCTGCAAGATGGTGTAAGAACCATCGAGAGAAAATTGGTCTTAAGAGGAAAACTGACCAAGACAAACATATTTCTGTCTATAAAGCACGGCTTGTCGCGAAAGGGTTCCGACAAGTTCAAGGAATTGACTATGACGAGACTTAACAAACTTTGCAAGCTTCGGAAATCCATCTATGGATTAAAGCAAGCAAGTCGGAGTTGGAACATTCATTTTGATGAAGTGGTCAAATCGTTTGGCTACATCAAAAGCGAACAAGATTCTTGTGTATACAGGAAGTTTAGTGAAAGCTCAGTTGTTTTTATGGTACTATATGTAGATGACATATTGATAGTCGGAAACAATGTTGCAAGAAACCAAGGATTCTTTGGAAAGGTGTTTCCAAATGAAAGACTTGGGTGAGACGACATTTATACTGGGAATTAAGATCTATAGGGATAGATCCCGAAGACTCATAGGTTTGAGTTAGAGTGCATATCTAGATAAGTTATTGAGGAAGTTCAATATGGATTCAGCTAAGAAGGGTTTCTTACCGATGGCGCATGGAATCTGACTTAGTAAGACTCAATGCCAGCGTCGGCTGATGAGCGAAGTCGGATGGAGAGGATCCCTTATGCTTCGGCAGTAGGATCAATCATGCATGCGATGATATGTACTAGGCCAGATATTTCCTATCCTCTAAGTGTAACAAGCAGATATTAGTCGGATCCTGGCAAAAGCCACTGGACAGTAGTAATTAATATCTTTAAGTACTTGAGACATACTCAATATGAGTTCCTAGTCTATGGTGGTGAGGAAGATCTAGGTGTAAAGGGCTACATGGATGCTAGCTTTCAGACCGACCTGGATGACTCATGATCGCAATCTAGCTATGTGTTCATAGTGGATGGAGGTGCGGTGCGCTAGAAGAGTTCCAAGAAAGAATCGGTGGCCGATTCTACGATGGAAGTTGAGTATGTTGCTGCCTCAGAGGCGGCAAAAGAAGGGGTTTGGATCATAAATTTTCTGATTGAACTCAGGGTTGTTCCGGGCTCGTCCAGTCCGTTAGACATGTACTATGACAATACTCGTGCTATTGCACAAGCTAAGGAGCCATGGGCACACCAGAAGAATAAGCACATACTCACGAAATTTCACCTGATTCAGCAGTTCGTCCTTCACGGAGAAGTTAATCTATGCAAGGTACACACGGATGCAAATGTTGTAGACCCATTGAACAAGCCGCTTCCACAACCTGAGTTGGAGGCGCACGTAAGAGTGATGCGCATGAGATGCCTGAGTGTTCGACTCTAGTGCAAGTGGGAAACTGTTAGGAATGATGCCCTAGAGGCTCACATTCTGCCTTGTATTTGTAATATAGTATCCGGCTTAGAGCTAGTTGTACATGTCACTGCAACTATTGCAGGTGTGGAACCACATACTTGTATCTAGCTCTAGCCAGTTTGTCCGTAGTCGTTTGAGGTTGGGAGGGAAACCCACTACCAAGACTAATTTTTAAGTTGGAAGATGACAATGTTTCATGTGTCATGAGCATGGAGATGCTATCCACCTTACATTAGCTAGTCGGAAGAGGTACGATAGCCGGACCGATCCAAAGGTTAGCAGGACGTGAGCACACCGTCATATGCTCTGACTAACACAATGGAATCCTTAGACCTGAGGGGATCGCATGATCTGAGTTATGGAAAAGCCGGGTTTGACTCCATCTAATGCTCACCGTAACTGGGAGTCATAAGGGTGGTCTTGGGCTGACTTTGAAGCAAGTTGTGTGACATGGATTAGCCAAGATGGAATTTTTCCCTCCATCTCAGAGAGATATTCTCTAGGACCTCTCGTGTGATATGATTCAGAAGCATGCCCATGCGCTACTCGATCAAGTGTTGATCGAGGTAGTCTGACTTAGTGTGTAACATCCCAATTTCAGCAACCCTGATTAATGGTCCAGAATGCAAAAATCAGGGGGAACACAAACTTTTTCTTGTTTAATGATGCAGTGCTTGCTTGTTGTTGTATGTGCTTATGCATCTGAATGTATATCATAGGACATACTTCTTACCTTAACATCCGTTGACAAAAGCTATTTAACAAATCTGTCTTGGCTCATTTTACATATTCTCAAATGTTCTGGCATTTCAAAAGATGAGCCAAGATGCCTTTGCAACCCTATCTATTTTAGTATCTTCTATTTACCAAACTATGGAGATCTATAAAGTATAATCCCCTTATGGTTTCAAGATAAAACTCGCAACTACCCTTACCTCTAGGTTTTCCAAAAACCTTTTCTTAAAGCTTTTGAACTCCACTCTTGGTAGAGATACCAAGAACTCTCATCATATTCAAAACCCAACCTTTCAACATACCCATCCTTACCTCAAGCTAGGCTTGATGGTAACCCTAGTAGTAGACTTGTTTTGCTTCTAAGATGAGTTGCCTTGATCTGCTAAGATGAATTGCCTTGATCTACTATTTGAATTGTTTGCTTAGGAACTAAATGAGCTACCCTAAGGGCTCATACTATAGAATCTAACTAATCCAATTCTATCCACCCTAAGCAAGTTAACAAAGATGGATCTGATCCTTAGCCACTGGGTGATCATCTAAAACCCTTAACCAGATCCATTCTGAAGTGATCCATTCTAGAAGCTTCCAAGTCAATGAAGACCAATATCAAGCATGGATCTATTATACTCAATCTACACTTTAACATCATCCACTTTATGATGCTTTGGTACCTTGCAACCCATCAAAAACATCCCCACTCATATTCTAGTCAAAACCCTAAATCTGCCAAATTTGACTAAGTCTGGAAATTGTTTCAACATCACTTCTTTGAATGCCTTTATTTCTCCATCCTTGTGCTTTTTTGGAAATGCACTTGAACCATCCTATAGACCATCATAAGTACTACCAAGGCCCACTCTTTCCCTTGGAAAGATCTCTCAACACCCGGATTTTTAATCCTAGATGCCTGTTATGTCATACATCGCAATCCCAAGATTACCATTTTTGCGAGACATAACAAATTGGATATCACAGTACATCATCCATTACAAACCATAATAAGGTCTTACACAAATAAAGGATCTCATGATCCAGTTTTAATACAACAAGCAGCGGAATAAATAATAAGCGTAGCGGTGGGGTCCATCTTTAGAGGCACGGGCAATGCTGACGATGGAAGATAGTCCTAGTTATCATAGCCGTCCTGCTGTCCTTCATCTTGGTAGTCTCCTTCATAGTCTGGCCATAGGAATAGCCAGGGACAAAATCCATGAGTACTCTTTAAGTACTCGCAAACTATCACTAACAAGTAAGGTAGTTCTAGTGGGAAATGCTAACTCTAGGTTGATTTGTAAAGTTAAGTTTGAAACCTAAGCTGAGTTTAGAAACAAAGAAAGATAAAACAAAGTTCTAGAATCACTTAAGTTGGGAAGCTAGTGTCATAGTCACAGCCCTGTTGTGGTCAAGTCAAGATTCATCATTTATTTCATAAGTCATTTTGAAAATATCTGACAACGAAACAGTAGGGCCACTCCAACTGTCCATAACCGCGGACGTGGCTATTCGAATAGTTTGACACTCTGTAGAGGTGGTACACTTTCACCACAAGATTCGATACATCTGTCACGTATAACCCTGAATCATCATACTTAGTATGCAGATAATCAAACATAACCTTCCCTTTACACACCCTAGTATAAGCACCTCTCCTATGAGCATGGCCTCCCAACCATGACCATCTGTCATCTTGGGCACTACATAGGTGGACAACATTGAGAGGTAGCCTCAGCTCAAACCTCTCCCACGAGGGAACTAATACTAATGCATATAAACTTCCGGCTAAGCCTTACCCAATTCAGGTATTGTGGTTGTACGGTAAAATTGGAATGGTATCGCATCCAAATCCAACCATCAGTTTTTGTAAAAGGGCTAAGGCTCATGCCCCAACATTTTCATCATCATAAACCATTTGTGTTTCTCAACACATGTCACAAATTCTCAATAGAATGACTCATCATTCCAAGGTTTTCACAATTCATTTTCACCAAGTGTTCCCATCTAAAGTGACTCAAGTTTTGATTTAGCTCTACGCTACTAAGTTAAGAGTGTTCACTAAGTTGGGATGCGAATCTCAATCTCATGTCATAGAATGACATCTAAGGTTATCTAGATAGGTCAAGTTTTATACTTTTTATGCTACCTTCAAACAAGTAAGGTACTTTAATAAAGTAAAGAAGTAAAAGCTTGGAAATAAAACTTGGGGTGGGTAATAGTCAAAGTGGTATAACCAAAGCATGCCTAATGCATCTTGCTTAGGTTATCTAGCTTAATTGTAGCTTGCTAACCATAGCTTGCTCAGTTTACTTGAAGTGCTAGGCTTGCCTTGGTTGGTGTAGTGGTTGAAGTTTTCTTCCTCCTCCTCTTGGTAGAACTCCTCCTCCTCGAAAGCTTGGTCGGTACTATCGTCTATAAATACATACGGGATACACAATCGCCAAACAAAGCTTAACTAGTCTACTTAGCACACTAAGGCACACATTTGAGGATCTATTATCATCACAAGCATCACAAGGTTTAATTGAACTAGCTTCAATCTTTTTATTTGAGAAAAGTAATTTCTACTCATTGAAAGTAACTAAGATTTAATATTCTCCAATTAAAATATGGGATCATGTGGACACATGTCATCACCACATATTCTAACATATGGGAATGTGATTTAAATGTTGGATTATATTTTAATAAGTTTAAGTTTAATATTTAATGATTTAAAGTGACTAGAAATGCCTATATAGCATTATTTTGGTACTAGTCCAAAGTCACTGCATGTAAACCTTAATATTATTACATATTCAGATAGGTATGGTTAAATGTGATTTTTGAGAGTTGGAATCAACTCAAAAGCTATTATGGTTGATTTTATAAAAATGTTTGAATGTGCAAATGCTTCTGTCTTGTTATTTTTACTAGGAGAGATCTCTAACTCTAAATGAATTAAATCCAATGGTCTTGGATAGATCTTTTCATAAGCTTTCCAACAAAATTGGAATCACTCAATTTGGTTCAGTAAATCTTCCTGAATTGATTTTTAAACTAAGGGACAGAATTGAGTTTAAACCTAAATAGAAAAATCTATATTTGAATTAACTGGGTCGCGCGGGAAAGGAAATGGGCCAGCCCAGTGATGCTCAGTGGCGCAGAGGGCGGTTGACAGGATGGTCCCGCTTGTCAGCGAGACTTAAAACCTGAAACGGTATCAAGGGATCTGGGTCACACGATTATAACGTGGATCAACGGCTCACAGTCGTCGTCGATGACGGACTCGTCGTCGGCGAGACCGAACCCTAAACGGCCGGTGGGGGTCTACTGGGGACGTATCAGGGCTCTAGCTAGTGCGGCGAGGCGAGCGATTGAACTGGACGGTAATGGAGGACTCAGGCGAGGTCACAGCAGGGGCTGCGGTGGACGGAATTGACGGCAGCGTCTCCTCCTCTGCGGCGGCTGCCTCCGGTGAAATTCCGGCGGCCTGCTGCTCGAGCTGCTCCGGCGAGAGGTGGGGAAGGAGTGAGAGGGGAGTTGAATGGTGTGGAGATTGAGGCTGGGGAAGGCCTCCTTATATAGGCTCAAGGAGGGGACTAAGGGGGCGATGGCGAGCTCGTCGGTGACGATGATACAGGGCGCTATCGGCATGGGCGATGTAGGAAGACGGTGGCTTGCCTCCTAGTAGTGCTCTACAGCTTAATGGTGCGGCTAGGGGCGATGGCATGTGGTCAGGAGCGTTGCACGCTCTGGGAAACAGAGGCGGTGCTCGACGCGGCGCTCGGCGACTGTGGGTCGCGCGGGTGGCGCACGGCCGTGTCTAGCGGGGTGCTAGGGTCGAGGCAGAGCGGCGTGCGCGGTATGGGGTCGAGGGGCGGTTTGCTGCGTGCTGGCGACTATCGTGCTCCAGCGCGCTCTGGCGAGCTCGCATAGAGAAAGGGCGGCGACGCTGGGGAGTGGTCCAGGGGCTGGGGTTGATCGAGGGGTGGACAGGGAGGTGCGGTAGGGTTGGGCGGAGCTAGGGGACTTGCTGGTTTGGCATGGCGCGATCCCTGGCCCGTTGCCCTCTTCTAGCCGGCCGTGACCACAAAGTGGCGGCGCTCCACTGCTGATGCGGCTAAGGGAGGGGCTAGCTGGGGGTTTGATTGGTCTCAGGGGGACAGGGGAGAGTAGAGAGGGTCAATTGGGGGACAAGGGTTTAACTAGGAGCAGTGTTAGTTAGGTAGGTTTATTTCTGTCTGCAACCTATTCGATCAAATGGCTGCAAGAACAAAATGTTTGAATTTTGGGATGATTTTTGGTGGAGTGATGTATCTTATGCTTGAGATTCTAGGTGTGCTTGGGTTTTAAAAGTGGAGTTCATTTGAGTAGTTTTTGAATAAGTGTGATCTATACATATGAACTACATTCAATTTTCAAATGTCATTTAAATTTAGTGTTTGAAAGTTTTTGGGGTGAAACAAAGTGGGCCTTGGTACATCACTACTTGTACTAGCAAAGGGTGCAAAGAACCACAATTGTTTCTGTTAAGATTTGAGTTCTAGGAATAGACAAAGTAGGCTAGGTGATTAAAATGGCACAAATACCATTTCCTTATTTTATTCATTTTGATTTGTTTTTCTTTGCGATTTGTTTGGGAAAGATCTATATGATGTTTAATTCACCTTAGAATCATTTTACAACCCATGGATCACTCAAACATGGCAATTCAAAACAACTCCTAATTTAAATGCATACACATATGAATGCTTAATCATTTTAAATGGAAAAGTTTTTGTTAACCCTAAATTTGATGATTTGGATCTTAATAAACTTGGATTATAGTTTTGGGATGTTACAAGATTACCTTTTAAACACTTGTTCTTGATGGTTTTGCAGGAAAGAAAATAACTATCTTATCAACTAGCCTACTTGGTCAGAAGCTCACACCTTCATCCTACCTTCTTTGGACCAAATATTTGCATGACTGTGTTCTTCTCATAAGGGTCTATCAATACCTACTTCACTTGTTCCAAATAGATCCTTGTGCTTCAAAAACCCACAAGGTTTTGAAGGCTACTTGATAATCTATTTTGGCAGCCTTATTTTACTCAAAGTTTGAAATCAATTCTTGGAGAACTCAATCATTATCAAGCTCAACTTCTTGTGCCATGGTGATATACATCACTTGGTATATCCATCCATATATTCCATGCCCCAAGGGGATCTTTGAGCTCCAAAATCCAACAAGGTTTTGATGGTATGAAAATAACATCACCCTAGATCATTTATTCCTTGTTTTGTATCAAAATCAAGTTGGATTCTCAACACCTAAGGTTGAAAATGATAGATACACCTTGTGTAAATCATCTACCTTGATTATAAAGATTTATCAAATATTATCCATAATTATTATGGACCAAAACCTTTTTAATCTCTTAAATTGACAAAAACTCCAAAACCTAATATATAAAAGAAAGTTTGATTTTCTCCAAAAAAAACATCCCCATATTAGGCTCATTTGATGTCTAATTATCATATCCCACATTCCAACTTCTAAAATAAATATTTCTGAAGAGCTTTATTATTTCTTTTTGCCCATTTTCTTAAAGGGCAGAAATGGAATAATAATTGTTTTAAATACTTTTATTCCTCAAGAAATCATGGGAAAAATCCTCAAAGTGTATTTTAATAATTGGAACCATCTCAAACCAAAACCCCATCCTGCCCAGTTAAATATTTCAAAACTAATCAATAAAACCATTTCAGCAATATTTGAATAAATAATATAAAAGGGACCTAAATTCCTTAGAGACATCCCAATTAATTATAGGGCATGTATCTTGGTCATATGCATCTACCAGTACACTTGAACCATCTAGCCAAGATCAAAAATCAAGAAAGTCCTTATGATCTTTCCTTGGGCTAGAAATTGAAATATTTCAAAACTATGATTAAGACCAAACAAAACTTCCCCAAACCTGGCCAATAATTCACCCCAGCACCCAAACTCCTCCCTGGTCGAGGCTATGGTAGCATTCCACCCTTTTGTCCTTTAGCTATTGGAGCAAGTGATAGAGAGAGAGAGAACAAGGCATGCCATATCTTGTAAAATCTTGACCAGCAGCAGTCACCACCCTCCTCTCCACTCAGGGCTCGACCCAAAGCCCCACCACTCACCTCTCCACTGCCCCTATGGCCAATCCCCTCCTTCCCCCCTCTCCCCCTTGTCCAAAATGGACCAAGTACATCATGAACCACCCTTACTCGAGATAAGGCCAGAGGCCTGTGCTGCCTCTTACATTGCCTCATTTCACCTCCGTCCCCTCCACCTACCTCGCCCTGAGCTCCAGAACCCATCCTCTAGATCCCCATTGCCATGGAGAAGAACAGGAAGCCCTCTCGGGATCAACCTTGTTTGCAAGCATGTAGTCATACCCGACCACCCTAGCTCCCTCTCTTCCCTCTATCTTGATACCCTGAATCTAATCCACCTTCCCTTTCCCTTCTTTGCATGCAGGAACACTAGAGGCCGCCGCCCGAGCTCAAGACCGAGCCGAGCTCCTCCTCCAAGTAGAAGCTTCCGAGCTCCCTCCTCCCCTGCATACAACACTCGTGGAGTCCCCAAGACCACCGCATCCGACCGATCCCCTCTGTTTCGACATGCACCGGCCCCTGGAAGTGCTCCGGCGAGCTCCTGACACCATCTCCATCGCGGATGCGTGCGACCTAGTCTCTGCACTAAACGCACCGCCGCCACCCATTATTGAGCTCCCCGGGCAGCGCCGCATCGCCTCGTCGCCTCCCCACCGTCCCTCCCGCACCCAGGTGAGCTCCCCACCACTGCCCGACGTGTCTAGGGTTTCCTCCGCTATAGGCGGTGTCTTAGCAAAGAAGATGACCCGGGGTCGTGGATCGCATCTTGATCCAACGTCCCAGGAAGCACTGTACCCCTTCGTGGCCAGCGGTATCTAACACCCGGGCCCTACCCCACGGGTTTCAAACATCCCTCACACGCACCGCCTCGCGCGCCGTGGGATGAATTCCCTCCGGCAGGCCCAGTAACCCCAGATCCCAGCCCGCGGCCCTCTCTATTTTTATTCATTTTTGCCCATATCCAAATTTGGCACATCAGTTTAAATCTTTTTGAAGTTGGAAACTAACTCAAATTGACTAGATATAAAATTCTTAAGTTTTCTATATGTTTTCTTAAACATGCAGCCCAAATGAATTTTCATAATTTACTAGAAATACTAAAATGTTTCTCTTGCCCTAAATAAATTCCCATATGATCTATACATGTCGAAATGGTATGAAACAAAGTTCCATTGGAAGTATTTTTCTATACCTACAAGCTAGCCTTTATCTCATGTCAAGGTGAAATATGGTTTCACCTTAGTAAACATAACAAAAACAGGGAGTATCTTCCCTTAGGAATTTCTCTAGGCCAAAGGAAAAATGGGATTGACCTGATTCCAAATTTGAGAACTCACAAATACTCCTAGACTCCAAACCGTAACAGCCCAGAAGTTATTGAGCCCTTGTTGATTTATTGTCAATTTAACTATTCTATGCATGGTTAATTCACTAATAAAATCACTCCAGGAGTTATCTATACCCTAATTTAGTGATTACAATTTCTACAGAAGGGTACTTTAAATACCTAGAATTTGTAATTGGAAAGATATCAAAAGCTTCTTTAGAATAAATCTGGTTAAAAGACAAAAACTCTCAAGAATTGCCTTTGGGAATTTCCTGAGGGCATTCTGGTAAATATTTTGAAGCGATTCGAACTCTCATGAACCATTCCATCAAATACTACTTAACCATCCAATGAAATAATTGTTTGACACACATAACTTTTCTTGTGAATTATTTTCTAAAACTAGAGCTTTTATCACTAGAAAATGCATAATAAATCAAAGGAAAATGATAAAATAGTGAAACCACTTTTGTTGGTTCCATATTATCACTACCTTTCTGATGGTAACATTTTTATACAATGGTATCCTACAGAACTTGGACCTTATATTAAAACCCCTTAATTAAGTAGTTTTGGCCTCCAAATCATTAAAGAAAACCCACAAAGGCATTTCATGTAATTGCACTTGTGTAGAATCCAACTAATCAAAACCTACTTAATTGTAAACTTGTATTGTTCATTTCTTTTTGGATGTATTGATACTTGTATGCCTTGTTTTGATTGCAACATTGCTTGTTTGCATGTATACTCGATGACGGTGATATTTGCGATTGTGTTGACAACGAGAAGAAGAGATCTTATTATTATTATTGGCATTGGTATTCTTGGTTATCTAAAGAAGAAGTCTGGGGACATATTGCCATATTGATGATCCTCAGGCAAGCCACCTTCTTGCGCATAAGCATTGTCCTATTGTTTTACTTATGCATGATCCATCTATTGTTTATGAAAACTGCACTGTTTTACTATATGATGATGTATTGATGGTAGTGGCTTGGCTCCTCCAAACCATGACACCTTTGTACTGCTAAGTGTAACCCATTTGATGACACCTACTCGTCCCAAGTATGGTAGTTGGTGTGTAACACCATACCCCTTTGGAGACCCCATGTTAGCTGAAGCAAAGCTATAGGATGGGAAGACCCCGGAAAAGTCTTACAAAATGTTCTATGATAAAACCTTGGTGAGGTTTGACCTACCAAGAGAAGTTTAAGAAAGGAAAAGGGTTTTGTTTTACAAAATGTTGAAGGAAAGATGGAGGAAAACGGTTTACGAAAATGCACCCAGTTCTTTGCAGTTTTGCTAGAACAATTAACCCGTGCAACCACATTACTCCTAAATGGGAAGGGACCGGGCTTGAAGTTTGTTTACTCTGGTATCAGTTACCTCACAACTACTACAGGGGATGTCAATCTCTTGAGGCTGGGTCTTCTCCTGTAAAGGTCCATGTGGGACATCTACCTGGAGAAGGAACAAACTGTCTACGGGCAGCCAGGCGTTACTATGAGCCTCTCACTGAAAGCACACACTTTGTGCAGTGAAAAAGGCGCTCTGGTTGGTCCTCGGTACCCGACTCCCGGTGTTGAGGGGAACAACTCATAGGGTAGGTGATTGTACTAGAGTGGGCATTCCAAAGGTATTGACCGGTTACTTGACCCACGATCTATGCTGGATCAGGGCAGGGTACTTGGATGGTGTGGGTAAAGTGTACAACCTCTCCAGAGTGTAAATCTATTCGAATAGCCATGTCCGTGGTCATGGACGGTTGGGAAGGTTGTTGTACAGCGGTGTTGGTTTTGATTTCAAAAAGGATTTCCAAAAAGCAACGGATTTGGAAATATTTTGACCATGGGATGGTTGGAAAGGAAGGAAAAGAGTTTTTTCATGGGATGACCAGAAGGACGAAACAAATGGGTGACCCAATCCTAATGTTTTCCAAAACCTTTCAAAAGGGTTTCCAAAAATGTTTTACAAAAGTTTTCAATAAAGAGATGTAGATGCTATATCTACAAGAGAAACTATTTTAGAAAAGAACCTCTATTGGAGCACTCCTACTACCATAGCCATATTGCATATCCTCTTGTTATTAATATTTTATTAAGGTGGTTTGCGAGTACATTCAAAATACTCACTAGCATTGTCCCTGGCTATTAACTTGGTCAGATATCAAGAAGAAGGTGACGTTGATGACTATGCGAAGAGGATGTTCTCCCAGTCAGCTGCCAGTAGGTTAAGGCATGGCTGGGGCTCTACACTTGATGAAGTTCTGCTGAAAATGTTGATGTAGCCATAATGGCAATTAAGGTATGACATATATCTGTTTATGTATTGGATGTTTACTTTGATGCTTATCAGTTATGTACCACGACAGACTGATCATGGGATCGTGGTGTATGCATAACAGGGATTCTTGAAGGATTAATCTGGGGTGCCACAGACTTGGTATCAAAGCCATCCTGACTGTATGAGAACCTTAGTTAACATGGTCATTAGAAAGGAAAACTATTTTGGAAACACTGGCTTTCGAAAAACTATTTTCTCAAAATCCTTTCAAAAAGTTCTACACTTATCCTACCCTAAATAAAGTGATTTCGAAAATGGTTTCTTCTATCACTTGTCCAAATTCAAACACAAGGATTTCAAACAAATAGGACCTAGAATCAGGTGAAGGTAGTGATAACAAGATAAAGAGAGCAACTACCAGCAAACACAAGGAGAACAAGATCGCCCACCCAGCGGAGTCCTCATAATCCAAAGAAACCAAGTGCTACACTACCGAGAAGCATCCAACGACATGATAAAGGCTTCAAATGCACAACAATGACCAAGACTATCGACCGCTTCGATACCTAGGATCAATAGTCCTAAGTTAGGATTCCCCTACATCGCGAGTAGTTAACTCCTTGGTCCCTACAGTAGGCTATGTTTGTTTACCTAAGTGCCTAAGGTGTTCCTTGATGTGTGTTGTTTACGAAGGACATTGCGACCCTCTCGCCCTATTCACCTTGTAAGTGTGTTCTGGCTTGTTTTGAACTTAGTAAAATGTGACTCGAGGATCAATAACCACCTAGTAAATCATGCACCCCTGTTAGTTGTCACTAACAAGACCCATAAAAACCTCGGGAGTTATGAGAGGAAGATTATCCCAAGAAACTAGGGCCTCGACATTGTCAAGTTAGAACCATCTGAAGACTTATTCTCGACAGGATGGCATACATCGTCAAACTCACTCCTCAAGAATCATCACCAAAGCTGCATGCCCATGTTCAACTGCCGAAGGTAGCAAGAGTCCCGTTGAAATCGGAAGTCTACAACAAAGAATCTCCACCATCCACAAGAAACCACAAGACGTGATAATAAATACAAGAAATGAAGACCTAAGTACACTAACCTTCAGCATACTAGAGTGTCCGACAACCCCAAAAGACTAACTCAACCCCTCCGTCCCAACTGACAGGAAGTTCCTCACTCGAAGGCCAGGATACTCCAAAATCCTAGAGACAGGACTACATGAAGATAAAGAGTCTACTCCACCATTGAGCAGAAGCAACACCAATAATTGAAGTAAAGACCATCTCTCTTCAGCTGAAAGCCTCTACCTTGACTGAAGACTAACAAGAGAGTGTCATCTGCATATAACATGCTTAGAACTAACTTCTTAAGGCCGTGTTAGTTAACCACACCGGCAAGGTTTGCACAATAGGACGCCACTCGAAGATCTCAACTCAAGGCACATGAAAATATAGCCCATCTTTAGTATCATGCCAGCACTCCAAGACAGAAGATCCGCACCCTTCTCGAAGAACTTTAGTAAAGCTCTAAGGTGGAAAGACTGTGTATTTCCACTCAATCTCCAAAACACTGTCTACTAGAAGATACTTTAGAAAAGATCTCTAGATCCAACATCTTCTCGCCAAACAGCAACTCATGAGTCATCAGAGGAGAAACTAACTGAAGATTCAGCTGAAGACCTACCTAAAGGACCATAGATTCACTAATCCCTAACAGTCTAACCAGTTTGGACGATCCGCTAATTCCACTACTCCGATAGGCTAAGTACGAATAAAAGTAGGATTCAAGCCTTGTAGGACCAGCTGACAAACGTCCCTGGAGGAATCCAACTCGAAAAGAAGATTAGCAATAGTCTCCAAGCAACATCCGACTACTCCCAGAAGGAAGGACTACATTATCCACGAGCTACCCTAGCTTAACCCTAAGGGGGAAAGACTCCGTATTTCCCACCAAAAATAGAGTAGCCATTCGTAAAAAGAAAACTCAGGAGTTTCTACCCTAAATTTATTAAATAGGATACGCTACGCCCCTAAGGAAGAGTCGTGGATCCTTAGAGAAAGGTACACCAAGTCGTAGATTCTATCCTCCGTAGGGTACTCTGTGAAGTTCAGATTTGAGATAGTCCACCTAGCCTAAGCCCTCGATTTATCGAATCCATAAGGAATAGAAGATCACCCCTCGCGGTTAGGCTGAATCCGCTCAACTCTCCATGCACCCAAGAAGAATGAAGTTCAAACTTCACTGATGTAGTAACCAGTTCCAAATATAGAGACCGTTAGATAGTATGCTTGAGACAGCTAGCACTAACCCTGACTCAAAACCCCCTAACCCTACTCTCCTGAATCTCAAGACAAGATTCTTTTAAGGGGGAAAGGTCTGTAACATCCCAATTTCAGCAACCCTGATTAGTGGTCCAGAATGCAAAAATCAGGGGGAACAAAAACTTTTTCTTGTTTAATGATGTGGTGCTTTCTTGTTGTTGTATGTGCTTATGCATCTGAATGTAAAGCATAGCACATACTTCTTACCTCAACATCAGTTGACAAAACCTATTTAACAAATCTGCCTAGAAGTTATTAAGTTATTGTTGATTTATTGTCAATTTACCTATTCTATGCGTGGTTAATTCACTAATAAAATCACTCCAGGAGTTCTGTATACCTTAATTTAGTGATTCCAATTTCTACAGAAGGGTACTTCAAATACCTAGCATGTGTACTTGGAAACATATCGAAATATTTTTTAGAATAAATCTGGTTAAAAAGACAAAAACCCCCCAGAACTACCTTTGGGAATTTTCTGAGGGCATTATGGTAAATATTTTGAAGCGATTCCAACTCTTACTGAACCAGTACATGAAGTACTACGTAACCATAAAAGGAAATAATTTTTAGACATACAGAACTATTTTGGTGAATTATTTTCTAAAACTAGAGCTTTTATCACTAGAAAATGCATAATAAATCAAAGAAAAATGATAAAATAGTGAAACCACTTTTGTTGGTTCCATATTATCACTACCTATTTGATGGTAACATTTTTATACAATGGTATCCTACAGAACTTGGACCTTATATTAAAACCCCTTAATTAAGTAGTTTTGGCCTCCAAATCATTAAAAAAAACCACAAAGGCATTTCAAGTAATTCCACTTGCGTAGAATCCAACTACTCAAAACCTACTGAATTGTAAACTTGTATTGTTAATTGCTTGTTGTATGTATTGATACTTGTATGCCTTGTTTTGATTGCGACATTGCTTGTTTGCATTTATATTCAATGATGGCGATAGTTGTGATTGTATTAACAGCGAGAAGAAGAGATCTTATTACTATTATTGGCATTGGTATTCTTGGTTATCTAAAGAATAAGTCCAGGGACATATTGCCATATTGCTAATCCTCAGGCAAGCCACCTTCTTGCTCATAAGCCTTGTCCTACTGTTTTACTTATGCATGATCCATCTACTATATATGAAAACTGCACTCTTTTACTATATGATGATGTATGTATGGTAGTGGCTTCGCTCCTCCAAACCATGAGACCTTTCTACTGCTAAGTACAACCCCTTTGATGACACCTACTTGTCCCTAGTATGGTAGTTGGTGTGTAACACCATACCCCTTTGGAGACCTCGCGTTAGCCAAAGCAAAGCTATAGGATGGGAAGACCCCGGAAAAGTCTTACAAAATGTTTTATGATAAAACCTTGGTGAGGTTTGACCTACCAAGATAAGTTTGAGAAAGGAAAAGGGTTTTGTTTTACAAAATGATGAAGGAAATATGGAGGAAAACAGTTTACGGAAACGCACTACTACAGGGGATGTCAATCTCTAGAGGCTGGGTCTTCTCCTGTAAAGGTCCATGTGAGACATCGACTAGAGGCTTTAGAAATGTTTTGACCATGGGATGGTCGAAAAGGAAGGAAAGGAATTTGGTCGTGGGATGGCCGGAAGGATGAAACGAATGGGTGACGCAATCCTAATGTTTTCCAAAACCTTTCAAAAGGGTTTCCAAAAATGTTTTACAAAAGTTTTCAATGAAGAGACGTAGATGCTATATCTACAAGAGAAACTATTTTAGAAAAGAACCTCTCTTGGAGCACTCCTACTACCACAACCATATTGCATATCCTCTTGTTATTATTATTTTCTTAAGGTGGTTTGTGAGTACATTCAAAGTACTCACTGGCATTATCCCTGGCTATTAACTTGGTCAGATATCATGAAGAAGGTGATGTTGACGACTATGCGACTAGGATGTTCTCCTAGTCAGCTGCCTGTAGGTTAAGGCATCGCTCGGTCTCTACGCTTGATGAAGTTCCACTAAAAATGTTGATGTAGCCATAATGGAAATTAAGGTATGCCATGTATCCATTTATGTATTGGATGTTTACTTTGATGCTTGTCAGTTATGTACCATGACATACTGATCATGGGATTGTGGTGTATGCATAATAGGGATTCTCAGAGGATTAATCCGAGGGCCCCACATAGTGAATCCGGAGGGAATCAATTATCACTGCAAGGAGAAGAGAGTAAACCGACACTGGGATGACAGAGTCTCCACTGTGGTTTATCACCAATATCATTAGGCAAAGGGACTCGGACAGATCGTCACATTGAGGGCACTTGCATAAACCTGGAGTCAGTAAGTCTTGCTAGAGGCTGCTACCAATTATCATCTCTAGTCGGAAAATCACTGAGCTACTTCTTTGACTGAATGATTACTGAGATGTGGCTGGCTTACCATAAGCCTGCGGGATCGCACTCTTAAGAGAGTGGAACTAGGCGGATGATGATCCGACTATCACAAGCCAGCAAGTTGGACTTGTTCGGACAAGGACACGTGTTAGTGGGTTGGACCCACTTTGACCAAGGTTATGGTTTAGGACCGAGGGACACAAGTGTTGTGTGTCCTCACCTACTCGCCTATATAAAGGAAGGTGGGTGGCGGTGGACAAGACATGTTTTTGAATCTAGTGCTGCTTCCTAGGGTTTCGCTAGACTTGGCGACTCCACCGTCCTGTCTTATGGCGGTAAGACCGAGACTAGCATCTCTCTTTCTACTGTTCCACCTTGTTCTACTGTTCCACCTTGTACGTGTGTGTGATAGCAGAGGCACCACACCTGTGGTGATCGTCGATAACGTTGGGTGGCGGTGAAGTCAGAGGTGACGAGGAGCATGGAGCTGATGACAAGGTGGTCCCAGGATCGAGAAGTTCACTGGAGCCAGACGAGACAAGGGAATGTATGGCACCACGGCAAAACGCTTCCTTAGCTTCCACACCTACGCGTCAAGATGTACAAACTATTGCCTTTGACCTTAGCCGGATCTTGGGGTGGCTCACCGGAGACCTTGCCGGAGCATAAAAGTTTTTGTTTTTGGCCTGGTATGCGTGTTGCCCTACACAAGGTATGTTTTTCCTCCGATTCCTCACTTGTTTACATCAAAACCATGCTCTATCTCTTGCTATTATCAATCTAGACCTAGGTCTTGCCATGAACCGTTTTTCTTAATGAGCATGTTTTGGTTTAACTTTTAGAGGATATTCTTTTGTAGAATGTGTAGAGGATTATTCATTGACTATTTCTATAAGATCAAAAGATTAATTAGTTCAAGTTTTTATTTTTGGATGAACACAAGGTGTCATACGCGTGCGGTGGCTGCACAAGTTGCACCACCCGTTGAATATACTACCCTTGCATCAGTTGGTATCAGATTAACCAAGGAATCACACCACAACCGTTTCAACTGTCTCAAGGACCAGGAGATCAAGTCCACCAAATGGGCGTGTCTGTATATTTTGAACCAACTAGGCATTGGCCTTGATTTTAATTTACTTTGCAACAATGTTGGTTTGCTTGATTTTGCCTTTCAATACACTACCACCTATCGCTAGATTGACTCTCGAGTTCCTTAGCACCTTGAAGCATACGGTGGGTCTGATTTTTACCTCCGAGGAAGATAGTCCGGGACTAGAATTGATCTATTTCCATCTAATGAACCGTGAGTATACTTTGTCCCTTGACCAATGGAGTTAATGCTTTGGGTTCGTCAGCAACATCACCGACATATGTACTCCTACTTTTATGGTTGATCCTATCCTGTTTAGTTATTTCAACATGATGAGAGTCTTTAATCCTGTTCCTACGGGTAATCAAATTGAATGTCCTGTAGTATGCTATTTGTATTATGTATTTCTAACACCTAGTAAGACCGTGGTGAATTTACAAGAGTAAATGAATAGGAAATTATGATCCTCACAAGAGCTGCCACCCTGGATGAAACTTGACACCAAACTTGGGCGCTCTTCTCGTATTCTATTTGGAATATCAGTCTCACCTAACCTGTAGACCCATTTGTTGCAGAGGAGTGATCACCGTCCTCGCTCCAGCACTCCATATCAACATAGGTAACTTGCAACTGTTGGTAGGTGTTCGTCGTCTAGGTTTCGCTACTCTTAATGCTTGTGGCATGGTTAAAAAGCAACAAGGAAGATATTTTATTAATATACCTGGAGCCGATCACTAGATCCAAGCTCTTATACCTCATGGTCTCTTCTCCATCGAGGAGGGATGTTTGCATTATGATGCGCAGGTTGAAGCAAACCTACCAGCTATGAATAAGAACAACAAGAAGGACCTAAGCAGGAGAAGCAACCACAAAACCCCTACATGATGTATGAGGACATGTACACGCTCGAAGGCAACATTCAGAACATGAGCAACCTCGCCATCAACCTTCTAGACAATGTTGTGCCTCTCATCCCAGTTTAACCATTGGAGTGGCCAATCGAACATGGAGGGCTTTCCCCCACCGCGACAATGAGCATCAAGAGGGCTTGGAAAAGCCTAAGTTTGGGGATGTGTTCCCTAAGTAATTTATTTATTAATAATGAGGTTGTATTCTAGCTCCACGTGAGCTTTTAAACACTCGTGTTGGGATCGTTCCAACACTTCATATTTCTTTTATTTTCTTTTGTTGTTGTTTTTGTTTTTAATACATTGCTTTTCACCAATCATTTTTTCCTTAAACCTAGTCTTCAAAAATACAAAATATTTATCCTTTTATCTTTATTCATGAAAAATGGATTGCCATTTTCCTCTTTGCTTCAATATTATTAATAAGAGTGATCTACTCTGAGTTTTGAAGGAACACATCATATGAAAGATAATTGTGAAGTCACTCATGTAAGGTATGTCCTATGTCTTCCATGTTGGAAGTTTGGATGCTTATGATAGTTTGTAGTATCGTTAAGATGTTATGCTAGTGGCAGCAAATCTTGAGAGTTAGAGTATAGCTTGTATTTGAATGATTGATTTCATGTGCTTGGTTTTTCTCTAGTTCTTATAGTTAACCAAGTCTTGCCTTGGAAATAATATTGCCAAACAACTAAAATAAGAAAAGTCTCAAACTATGACTTGTGTGATGTTTAATTTTATTAAGAGTTTATCCTTGAAGGTACTCAACTACATAGATATAATGATAGACTTGATGGTACTCTTAAAAAGATTTTGTTCGATGGAACCAATGCTTAGTTGTGACTGAGATTCATGCCAAAACTTGACATGTTAATCAAAGTATGATATTGATTTACGCGCGTCTGCACCATTCTCATACTCATGGTATGCCACGACTCCGCTAACATACGAATGATCTGTATAGAGGAAACTCTTGGATTTTCGCAATGTGTTGAATGAAAATTCGTAGAAGGCAACTGCTATAATTGTTAAAAGTATGGCACTCTCATGGTCTGTGTTGCAAGCAAAACAAAGAACAACCCTTTTGACCGGAATGGTTACAAAAGTCTATCCTAGCCTACACAATGTGGTTAAACTCACTAAGTCTTTGGCATGGTCTTGTTACTACTAAGTTGAAAAGTTCTTGAAGAAGTAAAGAATAGAAAATAAGTATTTGATAGTCTTGATTTATTAATGTGAGTGTTAATGCGACACTCCAATATTATGCTTCTTTTGATATGATCTCTCACTCTTAATATGCGAATATGAAATATTCAAGTGTTTGTTGGCAAGCTAAGAGTTAACTAGAGGAATTGGAATAATTGCTTCACATCTGGTTATTCATGCTTATAAAACCTATATTGTGATTGTCTTGATTTTACGAAGCTTGTATAATACTCTTTCCACTACTCTTTATATGATAAGTATTCAGATGAAAGAAGTGATGGGGGCATGAGACTACCAATTGTAAGTGAACTTGATTTCTCGTTGTTTCTGTTTTAAATGCTGAGATCCTTATGATTTTTGATTTCTTGATCGAGGACGATCAAGGTTTAAGCTTGGTGATGGCTGCAAGTGCACAAATCAATTGTAGTTAGTTTGAAAATAAGAGTATCGATCACACAGAGAGCTATTTGGTTAAGGTCTTTATGCCCCTCGCCACTATCTACCAAAGGATACTTGTAAGTTGCCTTTGATCTAAAGTAAAGGGTGTTCAAAATGTGTTATGTTTGTGAGCAAGAAAGTAATGAAAGCAAGTAAAGTAAACAACAAGAGCGTTGGGATTGGTGTTGTAACTGAATAAGGCTTAAATGTTCTCGGGGATGTAGGATACACCAGTAGCATGTGATAATTATTAATGATTAGGATAACCTATGTCTTTCGTCATGATATGTGTGGAGAGAGTTCCATAATAATATGTTCACTACAAGTCTCACGAGCAGCTGCTTCTATGAGTCAAGTATTGAGGTGATCTCTAAATAACCATTGTGATGCCTACGAGCAAATCACTTCTACAGACCACCATAATTAAGGGTTTCCCCATGGATATCGTAATGAGCTTATGATCCCCCTTTGAACGTGTAGGTTTTAAGACAATGCTTACAGTCACAAAATAGCACCAAACATACTCCCATACACGTGCCAAGGGTAGCTCCCTATCTTTAGTCCCGAAGGAAAATGCTATGTGGTCGACTTCACATACCATCTAAAGAGAGGGATCTAACACATTATCATAAATCAATAGATCAAGGACCAAAGTTATAGATCATATTTACTTCATTCCATAATAATGCTAGGGTTTCTCGATCTCCCCAAGAACAAAGGGAAATACTCACACATGGAAGCAATCAACAACATCATCATATTCATATGGATGGATTAAAAGTGCAAAGGTAAAATCAAGTGCAAACCCACAATTGTATTGGAATTACAACAAGATCTAATGAAAGAGGGGAATGATGGTTTTGATGGAGATGCAGTGGTTGATGATGAAGGGGATGATGTGATGTCCTCTGATGAAATGTGTCCCTTATCCTCTTGAGCAATGGTGATGGTAGAGATCTTGTGGAGGCAGCGGCTATGAAGTCTACAAGGCGGTAGGGCTTCGCCGTGGAGGTATGTGTAGATAGTCCTCCTTCCTTGGCCCATCACCTCTTTATATAGGCCTAGGGGTATCGCCTAGCCTCTGCCACATTGTCTATGACCTAAGGAAGGTCTAGGAACAAACAGGAACGGTTTCGGTGAAGAAAAGCATCCATAAAGGCCTTTTTTGTCGCTCAGAACATGCAGTACGGGCGAGCAGTACGACTGGACCCGCTCGTATTGCAGGTCATTAAGCTTGCAGATGTATTTCGTATTTTGGCCGCCATTTCTTCATACGGACTCTGATTTGGGTGTTCTTCGGCTCATTGGAATCATATGGACGAGGGATACAATACCATGGTCTTAGACCTTGATTTTGAGATTATGGAAAAATATCACTTTTCTACCCCTCAAATGGCTAGGTCTCGTGCCCGTAGCTCCTCCATATTGCATCCTCTTGGATCTTCTTGCCTTGTTTTATCCATAATCCATCACAACATGTAGCATCCCAATTGTCTAACAATTGCAATGCTACTAGCCTAGTCTATATATATGCTACTTCAAATATATAATTGTTGCATCATCATTATATCATGCTCATGTCATCATGCCACCTTGCATTTGAGCATCATACAAAACCCTTTTTGATTTGGTTCTTCTCTCATATGCATTGTAAATTGTATTTGCCTCTTGATATTGTATTTGGTTCTTGATATATTGTTTAATGCCCAAGTTGAGTTGGGGGCATATCTTTTATTAACTCCACCACCTTTCTTGTCATCACCCCATAATTCCACCATCCAGCTAAATATGAGCTTTGCACTTTATTTGAGTCTACCTCTAGCTCATGTGGGTTGGGATGGATCCAATTCTTTTCCACATGCCCTCATCTTAGCATCATGATGTCTTCACATTATTGATATATGAGAGCCACATGGCCATCTTTGCATGCCTTGTGAGTGGGACCTTTTCTAGCTTCCATATGTGTTGTTTTGGGGTTATCATCATGTTGGGATATTTTTGTGGGCTTATTAAATACCTAGTGGCATATACACACTAGCAAGCCCCAACTTTAATCAAATGTGATCATCTCCACCTATTCCACTTGGAGCTTCCTTCTAAAAATCTTTTGCTTGGCTTTTATTCCAATTTTGGGAATGCATAATAATAATGCCATGTAATAATATTGTTTTCACAAGAATCAACATGGCAATAAATATTTTGCATGGGCCATGCAAGTGCCACCTTTTCTAGCATTTGGTTTTTATTTGATTCTTGAGTGGTTCATCTCTATCTCCATCCCTTCTTTTGGCTTGATCTATTTTGATCTTGCTTAAACCCTATCACCACATCCCTCTCTTTTTCTTGCCTTGATCTTGTTGGAGCTTGTCATGTTCTAGCTTGGTCTTGTCAAAAGGAAGCCACTCCATCTATCTCTCCCTAAAAACCCTAAACCATGCCACTCATATCACCTACCCCATCATCACCATCCCCCCTCTCTCTCTCTCTTTGTAGTCTCCTTACCACCACCTTGTGCTCATCTACAAAACCACCTCTCCACCCTTCTTTCTAACCTCTCTCTCTAAAACCTAGCTAAACCCTAAACCTAACCCATGATCTACCCTACCCCTCCAAACCCTAACCCGAGTCCCCTCTAACCCTAGACCGAGCCCATGCTATCTATACCCCCTCTCTCTCGGCCTCTCTCTTCTCTCTTCTTTGCCGGCCCCACCTGGCAGCCTCTCTGCCCTCCCCCTTTCTTTGGCTTCAAGACAAGGAGAAAAGGAAGGAGAGAAAAGATCTAGCCCGATCCCTCCTCCTCACCTTTTTCAAAAGCTACCTTCCCCCATGTGCCCTACCCTCCTCCCTCATCTATCCACACCTACCCCCCACCTCAGATCCTCTCCAGAAGGCGCCCAGGTCCCTCTCTCCCTCCCCTTTCTTCCTCTCCTTGCAGCCTCCCGTGACCATGGCCAAAACCCTAGCTAGCCTTACCCTCCCCCGTGTTCGTCGAGCTCTGGTGAACGACAAGGCCGCGCGAAGTGTACCAGAGCGTCCCCTGCTTCCTCTTCGACGCCTAGGCCGCGGGGTAGAACCAGGAGGTCGCCGGAGAAGCCTCGCCGCCGTCGCGGCCACCGGAGCAGACGCTCGCGGGACCTCTGCCTCCGCTCCGATCCGTTCCGCCCCGAGCTCCTTCGCCCACACCGACGCGTTCCTGGTGAGCTTCTCGATCCCCTAGACATCCCCTTCTCCTCTCTAGCTCGCCGCAACGTCGCCACGCTCCGTCGAGCAGCCTCCGCGCACCGCCGTGCGCCGCACTCTGTCCGACAGCCGTAGCAGCCGCGCAGCAGACGCCTCCGCTTCCTCTGTTCCTCTCGAGATCCTGGCCAACCTGGTCCACCTCTGACGAAAACCCTAAGACGAAAGTTGTAGATCTCTGTCTCCTCTACACTTTTGGTTTTTGTGGCATCGCGAGATTCTTGCTGGTTTGCTCGCCATGGTCTCTGAAACATCGGTCCAGCTAGCTACAGTTTTGGTTCAGTTTCGTCAGTTCAGCTCACAGCCGATGCCGTTTTGCGCTTAGGCCCCCGCCCTTTTTTCCCGCCTCTACCCGCAGCCCTTATGGCCCACCCGCCAGCTCCTGCGGGAGTTTTGCAAAAAGGTACCTCGTCTTCCGCTTTTTCCCACCCGTGCTCCCCGGATCTGCCGCGTGGCGTGCGCCTGCTGGACGCGCCCGCGAGTTGACCCGCTAGACGTCGGCCCCACCTGTCATCCGCACCGGCTAGCCCACCCCGCGGTGACAAAAGTCCCCACGCCAGGTCCCGCCGCGTCACCGTGCTGAGTCAGCGCCTGGCCCGCTCGTCAGTGACCCGGGCTAGGATCCCCTGAGTACAAAAGGTCGGTAGGATTTCTGTTTAAAATAAAACAATTTCAGAAAATGTTTTTATAAATGATTTAATATCTGTTTTAAATAACTTTTAATTCTTAAATCCAAATAATACAAATAATATGTGTTTTGAAATCAGAAAAATGTGAGGAATTCAAATATGCCATTCAAAATATATTTTGGACACTTTAATTTCCAAGTTAATTAAAATTATTTTAAAATGCCCTTTTTCCCAAATAAATTAATAACTTTTTTTTTATAAGTCCAAATTTAACAAATGATATGTCTAAAATGATTAGCTCGACGAGACCTTTCTGTTTATGCATTCCATGTTATGATTTGAAGCATGCATCATATAAATATAATGTGTATAGCAACTAATATGAGGATAAAATGGGGCCAAAACTCAATAAAATGGTTTATTCTTGTATTCCACACCTCACCCATGCCATGCTACTTTATTGCCATGCAAATTGTGCATCATTCATCATGGCATGATTGTTTGCTTGATGCATTTTATTCATATGCTTGTGCGCTTTATTTATGTTGGCCCTTGTTTGTTTGGTTCTTCTTCGAATAGACGCTGAGCAGGGGATATATCAAGGGAACCAGGAGCACTATCCAGATCCTTCTCTCGCTTCAACTGAGCTGCCAGGCAAGCACTACCACATGCTTGCATACATATAGTACCTATTGCCTCTTTCTTATTCTTGCATCATGGAGTCGCGATTGCATTAAACTGAATCCCAAGTATTGCATAGCCTTTACTTTTAAACCCCATCGAAGCTTGTTCCTCCATCCCATGAGCCCTTACTACAGGAGTTGTTTGAGCCATGCGAGTCGTAGAACAGCATGTGTAGGGTATGTGAGTGTCTGATGGATAACGAGGTACCTAAACAACTTAACCTGAGTAGTAATGGGATAACTAATGAAAGTGGCATCGGTGAGCCATATTCGCTTTTTGGTTTTTCGGGCTCACTTGTGTCCCGTAGGACCCCGAGTACTTGATTCCTGTTCCTTGAATATTCGCGCTATCCACATCCAGGAGGCTTATGAACCCCCCTGAGCTAGAGCTTGATTCATTCTTATTTCTTGGGGCCACAAACTAGTTTGAGGTTTTATTTACTATCCTGTACTTATGCCATGCTTTACTGCTTTATTTAAATTGTGCGAGGTACTGCACACTGTACTGTTTAGGTCCGTGACCCGTTTACGCTGTATCGACAAGCCCAGTCACACTTTCGGGTTCCCAGTCGTTTACAGCCGGCTCCACAAACCTTGAGGCCGTCTCGGAGTCAGCTAACTTCGTTGCGGGTAGCTCAATGGGGTGGCCCCCTGAAATATTTCTGAATCCTGTGATCGCTTTGTCGTGACTGCCTCGTTGGGTTTTGATTTGGTTTTTCCGAGGCATATCGAGTGTGTGTTGCTATTTGTGCACCCCTGCAGGGTAAAACTTTCTGAAAGCCGTGTCCGCGGTTATGGACGACTTGGAGCACAGTTTCTCGATCATAGACAAGCATAACTAAAGTACCGTTTTTTTTACTTGACTAGACTAGGTACCTGACTAGTAAATAGTGCAACACTCATGGAATGGATAATAAAACTGCCAACGGATGGGGGGTTGTTCGTCCGCTTCCTCGTCGGTAAGCGAGGAGGAGGATGGATCTATTAAGATTACCGTCATAACTGTTGTTATTAATTCACGGACATCCGTCTATCTCTGGTTAGGCGGATGGTTAGCGAGTATCTATAGAATTGCTAGGGTTTATCTTTTGCTGCAATTGCGTCACCCCAGGTTGTGTCCCCTTTAGAGGCATAAAGACTTGCTGAGTACCCCTAGGGTCTCACACGATAAATTATTGGTTCAGATGAACAGGTACACTCGCAAGATGGATACTGGGTGGAAGAGACGAACGATGTGGGCAACGATCATTCGGTGTAGACATTCCAGGAACGGGGATCCGTGAGATCTATGGGCGGGATCTGCTTATTTATGGGGCATCTTATGCCGATTTGCTTCTTATCCGTACTCGGATTCTGTCTTCCGCTTCCGCCTGATACTCTGTTGATTGATGTATGAGGAGATATCCTAAACTATTATATCTATCTAGGATATTTGGATCTTGCCGTATGGCGTTGCTATATTTCCTTTCTTTTTAGATGGAATGGCTCTGATGTACTGTTGTATGGTGGCTTGCATACATACTCATTTGTGTATGTAGTTGATCCCTTCGCCTGCCGATTACGCCGCCCGTTCTTGTCCCGATGTTTGGAAATGGTTGGGACGGCCGAAAGGTCTACCTGTGAGTGGCATTTGGGCCCCACCGTACTATTTCAACCATTCCCGTTCATCCAGGCTTGTAACTAGGAGCGTAATTCACCGAGGTAGTTACACAACACCTACACACAAGTTAAAGACAAGAAAAAGTAATAAAATTCGAGTAAAAACTAATAGTTTTGCAACACTCATATGAAAATGAATAAGAACTAGTAATCATGCATAATAGGCATTGTTGTAGCTAGATATAGCATGAAATCAGTGACAATATGAATAAACTATGTGCTTAGATATACATCATATTTGCACTCATCACTTGGGGATGTTGATGGCTATGAAAATAACCATATTTATTCATGTTTAAATCTTATATTAAGTCATGTAGTTGATAAAATATCTCTCTAGCCTTCCTACTAATGTCTAATTATTACAAAGATGTGTAAATCCTTGTTTTAAATTGTGATATGCAAAAAATCACTCTTTTATGGAAAAATCTGGAGCAATCAAGGAAGAATCATGCGTTGCCAACACCACCAAGTCAACCAGGACCGAATGCCACCGACCAGAAGGGTTAATGAGCATTCGTACGGGCAGAGCTTGCCCGTACCGTCCACCTGTACCACGCGTGGAGCTTGGCCGTACCGTCTGCCCGTACCACGCGGCGGTGCCTTCGCCAGGTCAAACTGAGCAACTTTTGTAAAGGGCCCTATATATTTTGAGACTCCTAGTCACCACAAAGAGAGATGCCATTCACAGATTGCATCTGAAACCACGCTGGGGAAGATCCACCGCTTCACCACCACCATAGTTCATCATCTCCATCTCCATCCATAGCCATAGCCATAACTTGTATTCAAGCTCTCCTCGCAGTTGGTGACTATTGTAAGGATATTTGGTATGGATCTAAGTAATTCTACAATTCTTTCTATCCTTGAACTTACTATGAGTCAGTAGTCCTCACGGTATGCAGGTTGGGGAATAACCTTGCAGCGATTATGTGCATCTAATTACATGGGAGTATTGTGTGGTGAATGCATAGCAGATTTGTATGCGTATCATTGTCTCTTACCTCAATCCAAGGACTTGTCAGGTACTAACAAGGGTATACCTTACAGGTACTCGAGATTAGCCTATACGGTCCAGCCCAAGAAGGAGTCCATGGTGCGAACATATCCTAGCAAGGATTCGGGTAGCCCATAGGAGTTTGACTTCTTGAAGGACACGGCAAAGTGTAGATAGAAAATTAAAGGGAAAACCCTAATCTATAATCGACTTGACCTGCTATCTCGAGACATAGCCTCCCTATATAAAGGCTAGGAGGGGGCGGCGAGGAGGGCAATCCACACACCCTCGCATACACCTCGCCAGATTGCATCTGTGCACCCTTGTAACTTTCGACTTCCTCATAATCAAGAGCAAACAAGCAAGTGTAGTGTCCTCTACAAGGCCTGAACCTGGGAAAAACCTCGTGTCACTTGTGTGCTTGTTTGCTAGCTGATCGATGCCTCTAGCGCTCCCCACTTCCTCGAACCTAAGTCCCTCAACGATGGGCATTGATGAGTTAACCCCTCGTGAATTGGCATCATCTGTGGGAAACGTAAGTGCTGATGTTGCGGCTTCGTCGGCCCCATCAACCGCGATCTACGACTCCGCTGTAGCGGAGACTCGCCTTCTCTTTGGCACCTTCGACTTCACCGTCCATGCACTAGTGACTCGCTCGGATTTCGAGTCCGTGGGTGATGGGATTGGCTTGGCGATCGGAAGCCTATGCTTCTAGGTCGGCTGGATCGGCACACTTCACCTCCCTGATCAGTCGTAGGCTCCCTCAATTGCTCCTACGACATGGTTCCCACCACCGATCGGTACCTTGAGCGAACTCAACACCTCGGCATCAGCCGAAAGCACGGATGGCAACAGCAGTTGCGAGTCAGATCTGGGCGATCTAGCATCAGAGGATGGAGCCTACGGTTCTGGATCTGAGAGTTGTGGGAGCGATAGCTTCCCCAGCCACTACATGTGCACCGTCATCAACACCGGCGATGGAGGCGCTCAAAGGGACAACGCCAACGGCGGACCCACCAACAACGGGCCGACCAATCGACCCCCTTCCATTGGCCCCATCTAGGACGATCAGCAGCCTCCCAACCCTGAGGGTGAGCGCGTCAACGAGCGGCAGGAGATCCAACTCAACAACATCGAGTGGGCGTGATGCAGGGAGGCCCTACAGGTCAACCCCTGCCGCCAAACTCATCATAACAAATGTTGATGGGTTATCATTGGCTACTCATCCAGGAGTTCAAGCGCCAGCAGGCGGTGAGCACTTGACTCGACGGACGCAAGAGAGATGCGGACAAGTCAAGCCTTCGGCGAGCGGCGCTCTCTTCCATCGGAGGATCCTCCTCCAAGGGCAATGGCCATGCAGCCGCCAAAAGGCGCTCTCGACTGGCCCAACTCAACGACAAAGAGCAAGACGAGGCCACTCGAGCCCTCGACTTCTCATTCATGACGGTGGACTCACGGGGCAGCGTGCTCTTGGAAACACCACAAGCAGCTGATGACTGCAAGTGCACAGATCGTTTGTAGCTAGTTTCGAAATAAAGATATCGATCCCACGGGGAGCAGGAGTTTGAAGTCTAATAACTCTTGAAATAAATATTATGATAAAAATGCTAGATAAAGTTCTAAGTGACAAGATAAAATGCGAGTATTGTGTAAAAAGGTGTTTTGGGGTTTTCGGTCTAAGAGCAATAAAGTAAAGTAAAACAACTAAGTGCAGAAAGTAAGTATCGCGTATGTAAGAAAGATTGGAACTTCAGTAGGGAAAAGGCGTTCTCAGGGAGTAACGGATGCACTACTAGTATTGTAAAGATCTAAGATAAAGGTTATCATCATGAACATTCTCAACTATGTATGTGTGGGAGGAACTCCGTATTTGGACGAATAGGCAGCAACCGCTGCTGACATCATCCTTATAACCATAGCAGTCAGCAATCGACATCAATCGAGTTACTGCGCTATTAAGGGACGTAATCCTGTAGGACGTATCCCATGGCATGGATAGTGTTCCGTGAGTTTCCTCGGTTTCCCAAGTTGATATGTAAGGGGTACCAACAGCTTTATAGTCACTGTAAGTGCTAGCACGCCTCCGTCTACCAACAAGTAGTTTCCTCCATCAAGTCCCCACAGGAGGCAAATATTGAGAGGTCGGCTTCTCTCAACATCAAGATGTAGAAAATCTAACACATGGTCACAACGATGAATATCATAACAGACTTTATCTTATTTCAATCTCATACTACGGTTTCTCCATCTCCCCAAGAACTAATGATCTACTCAGACATGGAGGCAATCAAAATCATGGCAATGGTAATGGAAACAATCATAGATGAATAGTACTTGTATCAATCCACAACGAGTATAGGAACTACAACAAGATCTAGACAAGATGTAGATGGGATGGATGGAGATGGTGGTGATGCGATGGTGGATGATGAAGATCGATGCCTTAGCCTCCCAGATCTGCGCAGGGTGAAGATGGATCCCCGGTGGATGAGTTCCCCCTCCAGATGCCTTCCAGAGGTGAGGTTTCTGTGATTTCTGGGTGTTCTGTATGTCGTATCTTCAAACCAATTGCACGGGGTGAAACGATTTGATGAGGCATAGGCGGCGCCAACTATACAGCCGGAGCTATACGGCTGGGAAAATTGCTTTGGTCGTATAGATGGTCGTTGGACTCTCTGCCTCCCTTGTTCGCTTCTGGTTTTCTTCTGGTATTATTAATATTTCCCAAATAAGCGATTTATGTTTTTTACTCCTTTTCTCCACAGTACAACTGTTCCAAGAATGGTATCCATTGGGTCCATCATATGTCCTGATCCTAGTGAAAACTGACATAAAATGTGCACACGAACGCCGTAAAATACCAAGATCCTACATCTACAATGCAAAATAATAATGTAAAACATGATGCAAATATGCACTCATCAACTTCCCCAAGCTTAGACTCTTGCTCGTCCCGAGCAAGTTTTAGCTTAATGGATGTGATCCTCATATTCATGAAGCTGAGTCGATAAAATAAATGAGGCAATTGCAGCATTTGTTTATCATGTACGATACATAGGACTAAGTTCATGAATAGTACCTTACTCGAACCATCTGAATAGTATTAGAAGGCTTCCATACATTAGTGATCAATAGTTCATAAAAGATGAATCTCAACATAATATAAAAGAATCTGGTTCAACCAAATGAGTTAGCGAGGTAGTCCCAAGTGTTTTTGGATCAACGTATTCACTTGGGATTTAGAATCTCAAAAGTATCTCTTTCTCATACTACAACACAGTGGTATATGCCTACTTGCTCTTTGCACACTTGCTCCTTTTTTATATGTGCTCACACTTTTGTTTAAGTGTTGTGCAAAGGAGCTAGCCATACATTCCACTTCATGTAGGAATTCAAAGTTTAACGATCTCAATTACCAAATTCCAATTGCATATAAAGCATTCTTATGACTTGGAGATTCTACCTCGACTTGTTCCCACTCTATTTTGATAGCACTTTTATTTCCCTTTGTTCAATGTTTCTTTTTCAACTTAACTGTATAGATAATTTTTCTTTGTAAATCAAACTGTAGACTTACAACATATTGACTAAATTATCTTTAGGTGTTCTATTAATACCAATGGTGTGGAAGACTCATATTACTATCATCAAGTGCAAGTAAATTATACTCAAGCCATTCATATATCAATAAACCAAACACAAACTCAATATTGCTCCATATATAATAATAAACTCAGAATTTCATAAAAGGGATCGACTATTCCTGAAGGGAATTCTAATGATGCAAACTTTATTTCTAGTTTGAACTAATGCGAGAATTGTAATAAAACTTATAAGATAGATTACAAGGTCTTAAGGATCTCCCCAAGCTTGGAATCAAGCCATGCGGGATCAAATAATCCCTTGTGATTATTAGATACCGTGATTGTTGTAGATCACTGTGGCGCCATGGCACGTGGTATCTTTTCCTCTTGGGCCAGCCTGAGGCGGAGGGATTGATTTACAGCTTCCAATTCTTTAACACGTAGCTTGTAGAAAAGATTATTCCTCTCCAACACCTTTACTTGTTCCTTAATGAACTCATTGTTATCCTGAAGTGTTTGTAGCGCCTTAAGACTCATAGAAAAACATGCTTCGGTTGTCCGCTTGATATCTTCATCTAGTTTATCAAGATAAAGTCGCAGCAATCGAAGGTGTTTGGGTGTCCCTGGCTTCTCCTTGTCCAACTCTTTGATCTTCAGCTCCAGAGCCTTCAAATCCCTCTTCCAACACCCATGGTCGGTGTCAAGGAACTCTATAGGGATGGTCTTGACCTCCTTGCCTTGCTCGCTATTGCTTCCAATCTCCATAGGAGCTTTTCTTCTTGACCTCTATACTTTGGTTGAGAGGGCTCGCATGTGAATAAGAGGTGGATTGGTTTCTGGAGATTGCAATTAGAGAGAGGGACAATGGCAGTATATAAGAGGGGTTAGAGGTCGGTAAAACTCGCGAGAAACACCAAATTGTCGCCCAAGAAAAGAATCCAAATGAAATAGGGAAAGAAATCACGGATTTGGAAGTTCCTTGCCGCGTAACAACCAACTATATGGGTGCGGCTCGTATAGCTCCGACCGTATAGTTGGTTCTGGGCAGATATTTCCAAATATCTCGAGTCCAGGTTGATTAAATCACAACTCGAAACCGACAATAATGGTTTTTTTAATGAATAAACGAAAGATCAAACGAAAAAGTGTCTGAGAGTTTAACGACCAACTATACGGCCGGAATTTTTGGTTCCGGCCATATAGTTGCGACCGTATAGATACAGACATCAAAAGCAAAACCATCTAAGAGTTTAACGACCAACTATACGGCTAGAATTTTTGGTTCTGGTCGTATAGTTGCGATCGTATAGATACAGACATCAAAAGCAAAACCATCTGAGAGTTTAACAACCAACTATACGGCCGGAATTTTTGGTTCTGGTCATATAGTTGCGACCGTATAGTCTCAGATAGCAAAAATAATTTTATGAAGATGATACAGAGAGTTTAATGACCAACTATACGGCGGGAGCTCCCTCTCCGGTCGTATAGCTCTGCCCGTATAGTTGGTAAAACCCCTCTAAAACTTCAGAAAAACACAAGGAATTCGAAGGCAGAACTTTCAAAAGTAAAAACTGTGAAAACAAATCACTTATTTGGGTAAGAACACTTACCTTTCACTTACCATTTGCTTATTCGGGGATGAAAAGTTCTTCCCACAACAAAGACTTCTTCTCTTTTGGAGGAATTGACCTTAGTTCATTGAATAGTTCCCATAAACAAAAATCACCAAGACTAAAGTTCCTCTCAATAAGATTGGTGTCTTCCTGGGCAGACATGGACACTGCATCTAACATCTTTATTTCTTGCCTCTGCATAATTTGCAACTCAAATTCTTGAAGTGAAAGAATCCAACGGATCATCCTTGGCTTATGGTCTTTCCTTTCAAGGAGTTCTTTTAAGCCATCACGATCCGTGTGAACTCTCACCTTTGCATCAACTATATAGGAACGAAATTTATCACAAGAGAAAAATACAGCAAAAAGTTCCTTTTCTTCCTTAGGGTAATTCTTTTTAGCACCATTGAGAGTTCTACTAGCATGATGTCTAATATTAAATCTATGACCAATATGTTGTCCAAGAGTTACTCCTACAACATCATCGCTAGCTTCACATATTAAGTCAAAGGTTGTATCCCAGATAGGTGGTTTAAAGGTGGGAGCACGAGATAAAGCATTTTTAAGTTTATCAAAGGCTTCGAGACACTTATCATCAAAATTAAATCTTATTCCCTTTTGCAGGAGGTTAGTCAAAGGTTTAGATATCCCAGAGAAATTTCTAATGAATCTTCTATAAAAACCCACATGACCAAGGAAACTTATTATACCTTTGATATCCCTAAGTTGTGGCATTCTCTCTATTGCCTCAACCTTAGCTCTATCAACTTCAATTCCCTTACCTGATACCTTGTGTCCAAGGACTAGACCTTCTTTGACCATAAAATGGCACTTCTCCCAGTTTAGAACAAGATTAGTTTCTTCACAACGCTACAAAAATCTTTTGAGATTATCCAAGCAACTACTAAATGAAGTTCCATAGATAGAAAAGTCATCCATAAATACTTCCATTATAAGTTCTATAAATCTGCAAAAATAGCAGTCATACATCATTGAAAATTAGCTAGAGCATTACATAGACCAAAAGGCATACATCGGTAAGCATGTAAACCGTAAGGACTAACGAAAGTTGTTTTAAGTTGGTCATCCGGATGAACAGCTATTTGAGAGAAACCAGAGTATCCATCCAAGTAGCAAAAATGAGTATGGTTTGCTAACCTTTCTAAAGTTTGATCTATGAACGGTAATGGATAGTGATCTTTCCTAGTCTCTTTATTTAATTTCCTGAAGTCTATGCACATCCTATGCCCAATAATAGTTCTAGTAGGTATCAATTCATTGTTTTCATTAGGAACAACAGTAAAACTGCCCTTCTTAGGGACACAATAAACAGGACTTACCCAATCACTCTCTTTAACAGGATAAATTATACATGCGTGCAGTAGGCATACAATTTCCTTTCTTACCACTTCTTTCATTTCAGGCTTTAATCTTCTATTAAATTTTGCAACTGGTTTAGCACCTTCTTCCATGAATATTCGACGGACGGCTATCATGGGACTAATGCCCTTCAAGTCATGCATTGAGTACCCAAAGGCTTGGTGATGCTCCTTAAGTATTCTCATGAGTTCTTCTTCTTCTTCTCCTGAAAGTTTAGAACTAATAATAACAGGGAATCTATTGGTATCATCTAAAAACCTGTATTTAAGATTTTTTGGTAGAGTCTTCAACTCTAGGGGTGGTAATTCCTCGTCCCCTCTCTTTTCGGGCTCTTCAAAAGCCTCATCGGTCGGAGGTCCCAACATGGGAAGTGAATCGAATTCATTTTCTAGTTCTCCCAAAGACTTGTCCTCCATAACCATTTCTTCATAATTTGGATCTTCATCTATTTCTTCTTTTTGATTACTAAAGAAAAGAGCCGCCATTTCCTCAATAGTTCTCTCTTCTTCTTGTATTCGTGGAGGCATGTCTTTAAATTTGGAAAAATGGAATTTATTTTCTGTTCCCCCAAGCTTAAGAGACACAATCTCCTTCTTGAAGTTAACATAGGCACCTATATCACCCAAAAGGTTCCTTCCAAATATAATTGGGCAAAGAGTGTCAACTGGCATATCAACAACTACAAAATCGATAGGAAAGGTTTTGGAGATTTAATATGTTTTATAAAAGCTTTAACAACTTGCAACACAAGATCTGAATCCAAATAAAGTTCTTTAGATAATTTTTAACATGGCCTTTTTTATTATAGTCATGAATACAATCATGCTCTATTTCTATGCCTCCTTCACTTCCTAGACCAAAATTCCATGAAACTCCATGATCACGAATTCTATAAAGTAAAGCCCAAGCTTTAGGTATAGGAAGATTCATAAAGGCTCCTTCCGCGAAAGAGTCTAGTTCAATTTTATTAGGTTCAATTAAACCGCCATAAAAGATATGTAGTAAATACCATTCAGGCAAATCATGATGAGGACACAGTCGTAGTAAATCTTTAAATCTAATATAAGCTCTTACTAGTCCTTCATTAGAACGATTCTTCCAAGTCATTATAAGATGACTGATTCCAAAAGATTTTTATAATGGATAATATTTTGATAGAAATTCATAGGCTAGATTATCCCAAGTAGTAGTGGCTTCAGGGGTAGAGATCTATACCATGAGAGAGTTGTACTTGTTGAAGTTTGACTAAAAAGTTTAACCCTTACCTCATCAGCGGTATATCCCGTCAATAGAAAAGTGCCACATATATCTTTAAAACATGCAATATGCTCATATGGATCAGGATCTTCTTCATCTCCAGTAAATTGCTTCTTATGTAGAATACTAAGTAGTAGAGGATTTATTTCAAACCCTCTTGTCTTCTCATTGGAGTTGTCTCTTTTATAAATATCATAGGGCTTCCCAAAGTGGTTGAGTGGGTTAGCACTAATCATATGCTCAAACTCCATCATGTTGGTGGAAACATGAATCTCAAAACAAAATTTAGCAAGACAAAAATGAATAATGAAAAACTAAAAGACCTACAGCGCTTAGCTCCCTAGCAACAACGCCAGAAAATAGCTTGATGACTGCAAGTGCACAGATCGTTTGTAGCTAGTTTCAGAATAAAGATATCGATCCCACAGGGAGAAGGAGTCTGAACTCTAATAACTCTTGAAATAAATATTACGATAGAAATTCTAGATAAAGTTCTAAGTGACAAGATAAAATGCGAGTATTGTGTAAAAAGGTGTTTTTGGGTTTTGGATCTAAGAGCAATAAAGTAAAGTAAAACAACTAAGTGCAGAAAGTAAGTATGGTGTATGTAAGAAAGATTGGAACTTCAGTAGGGAAAAGGCGTTCTCAGGGAGTAGTGGATACACCACTAGTATTGTAAAGATCTAAGATAAAGATTATCATCATGAACATTCTCAACTATGTATGTGTGCGAGGAACTCCGTGTTTGGACGAATAGGCAGCAACCGCTGCTCACATCATCCTCATAACCACAACAGTCAGCAATCAACATCAATCAAGTTACTACGCTATTAAGGGACGTAATCTCGTAGGATGTATCCCATGTCATGGACAGTGTTCCGTGAGTTTCCTCGGTTTCCTAAGTTGATAAGTAAGGGGTGCCAACAACTTTATAGTCACTGTAAGTGCTAGCACGCTTCCGTCTACCAACAAGTAGTTTCCTCCATCAAGTCCCCACAGGAGGAAAATATTGAGAGGTCGACTTCGCTCAACATCAAGATGTAGAAAATCTAACACATGGTCATAGCGATGAATATCATAATAGACTTTATCTTATTTCAATCTCATACTAGGGTTTCTCCATCTCCCCAAGAACTAATGATCTACTCAGACATGGAGGCAATCAAAATCATGGCAATGGTAATGGAAACAATCATAGATGAATATTACTTTTATAAATCCACAACGAGTATAGGAATTACAACAAGATCTAGACAATATGTAGATGGGATGGATGGAGCTGGTGGTGATGCAGCGGTGGATGATGAAGATCGATGCCTTAGCCTCCTGGATCTGCGCAGGGCGAAGATGGATCCCCGGTGGATGAGTTCCCACTCCAGATGCCTTCCAGAGGTGAGGTTTCTGCGATTTCTAGGTGTTATGTATGTCGTCTCTTCAAACCAATTGCACAGGGTGAAACTATTTGATGAGGCGGAGCTGGCGCCAACTATACGGTCAGAGCTATACGGCTGGAAAAATTGCTCCGGTCATATAGTTGGTCGTTGGACTCTCTGTCTCCCTTGTTCGGTTTTGGTTTTCTTCTAGTATTATTAATATTTCCCAAATAAGCGATTTATGTTGTTTTTACTACTTTTATCCATAGTACAACTGCTCCAAGAATTGTATCCATTGGGTCCATCATCTGTCCTGGTCCTGGTGAAAACAGACATGAAATGTGCGCGCGAACGCCGTAAAATACCAAGATCCTACATCTACAATGCAAAATAATAATGTAAAACATGATGCAAATATGCACTCATCAGCAGCGGTGACAACAGCCACCATGTACCTGCTCAACAATCAACCGCTAGCTGGGGATCCACGATCCTCCATGCACCGATCTACGATCGCTGGCCTTGGACAGGTCGAAGCTACACTCACCAAAGATCCAACGCAGAAGCCGAAGAAAAGCAAGGCTCTAGCCAGGTTCTACTCGCTCTCCTCCAGCGATGACGAGCATGACCTATCGCGATGACGTTGCTCATGTCAACATGATCACGACTACGATGCACGTGATGACATCACGTAGCGCAAAGTCGACAAGATGCGCGTGAAGCGCGCCTGCTCAACGGAGTCAGAAGACGGAGGAGTGGAGCTCTGCAGTGTTGATTGCTTTAGCAGGGCTATACGGCGAACACGAATGCCGAAAGGGTTCAAACTCCCATCAGAGAACCCAAAGTTCGATGGCCTCCAAGACCCGAAGATCTGGCTGGAGGACCACATCTCCTCCATCAAGCTGCACGGCGGAAACAAGAGCACAGCCGCAGTGCCTCCAGCTGTAGCTGCAGGGCGCTGCCCGCGCATGGCTCAACAACCTCCCCCGCGGGTCTATCCGTAGCTGGGAAGAGCTGGTCTACAACTTCGTGTGAAACTTTAAGTGCACTTACAAAAGGCCCGCGTCAATCGAAGAGCTAAAGGTCTGCTATCAAAAGCCTGGTGAATTACTATGCTCCTACATCCAGAGGTGGTCCATCAATAAAAACTTCGTAGAGGACATCTCCGAGGACCGCGCCATCAACGTGTTCAACAGCGGCGTACGCCGCAGAGAGCTCAGGGAGGATCTAGGCCACACGAAGCCCAAAACAATCAACCACCTGATGGAAATTGCAAATAGTTGGGCAGATGGAGAGGACTCGGTGAAAAATAACCGCATCCACTCAGATGACAACGACGACCTCGGCCGCAGACGCGACCACCGAGGAAAACATCATGCACAGCTACGAAGACCGCGAAGAAGTCGACATGGTCACGACTGGCTACATCGACAAACACGACGATGGCAACCGCGGCAGTGGGTACCGCAGCGGTGGCTACCTTGATAGCGGAAAAACCACGCAAGTATGGCAACGCCGTACCTGTGACGAAGCCCCTGGAACGTCGATCCAGGACAAACTATCTGGACCTTGCAACGTCCAATTCTACATCAAGAAACACGACGGCAAGAAGAAGTCCAGCCACCTCCTATAGGACTGCCGTAAGTTCCTCAAGCTCCATGAAGGCCTTGCCCAAATGAATCGTGATGCGATAAATCAAGGCTACAGAGCTTCTCTAGGTGTCGTAGCTCACGGAGCACCACTGCCACCACCCGTACCACCACCACCTGCGGCTGCACCGGCCTAGAACAATGGAGGCGAGTAGTACCCACGACCACTAGGGAATATGGGCATGATCCAAAAAGGACGCCCATCCAATAGGGTGCAAAAATCAATCACTCGCCAAGTCAATTTGGCGGTCAACTCTCCACCCTCAACCACTGAGTACCTCAGCGGGTGCGAGTCCTACATCACCTTCGACAAGCGCGATCACCCGTGCCAAGTACCTCATCCGGGCCACTCTCCCCTAGTGCTCGAGGCTCAAATCGGTGGCTTCGAGATGAGTCACGTCTTCATGGATGTCGGCAGCAGCATCAACCTCGTGTTCGCCAGCACCTTGCGCGCCATGCGGATCCCCCTCTCCTGCTTAGAGGTTTCTGACACAACGTTCCACGGCATCGTCCCAGGGAAAGGTGTATATCCCTGGGGAAAAATCAACCTGGACATCATCTTTGGCACACCAGCAAACTTCCGGCGAGAGCGCCTCGAGTTCGAAGTGGTCGACTAGCCCTCGCAATATCACACAATCCTCAGACGTGTCGTGTTCGCGAGGTTTATGGCGGTCCCGCATTACGCCTACCTGCAGATGAAAATACCAGGACCCAATGGCATCATTACCATCAGCGGAAGTTTCGCCAAGTCTGACAGATGTGACAGGGAATTCAACAGAATCTCCCAACCTTTCGGCATGCAAGAGGAACTGGCAAGGCTGAAGGAGTCGACAGACAATAGTCTACCCCTTCCGAGTAAGCTGTCGGGGGTCATTCGGGTACCACAACCACTTACCACCGTGTGAAGAAACGTTTTGCCTCGATACGCCTCAAATCAACTCTAGAAGATTATGTCAAGCAGTGTCAGGTTTCTCAGCGGTTCAAACGTGAGCACATCAAGCCAACGGGTAAATTCCAACCACTACATGTTCCCGAAGAACCCTGGCAGAACATTTTGATGGATTTTATCGAAGGGCTACCGAAATCTGACGGCTTCGAGGTGATCATGGTGGTCATCAATTGTGTGACCAAATTCGAGCACTTCGTGCCCTTGAAGCATCCATTCACTGTGGGTCAAGTGTCGCAAGCATTATGGGACATTGTCATGAAGATTCACGGCGTACCCATCACCATCGTCTATGACCGTGACCACATTTTCACCAGTGCGGTCTAGTGTGACCTGCTTTCAATAGCCGGTACGAAGCTCCTATGTTCCACGATATATCACCCACAAACCGACGGCCAAACCGAGCGCATCAATCAGTGCTTGGAGATGTATCTCTGTACTGCCGTCCATGACACGCCAAGGAAGTGGAGGCGATGGTTGCCTGTCGGGTATAATTCCAGTTTTCACGCATCCTTGAACTGCTCCCCTTCAAGGCTCTCTTCGGGCGCGAGCCGAACCTAGGTGCCATGATTCAATGGGATAGTGATAAGGTCGCCACTGATGACCTGGATTGGGTGGTGCATGCACACAGCTCGCCTCCTTGAAAAGCTTCCGCGTGCTCAAGATCGCTTCAAGAGGAAGGCTGTGACCATAATCGCACAGAGCGTGCATTTTCCATCGACGACCATGTTCTACCTAAGCTGCAACCATATGCACGACGGTGGCCAATCGACCGTGTAGGAAACTGGCGTAGAAGTTCTTCGGTCCCTTCACCATCGAACAACGGATTGGTGCACTGGCCTATAAGTTGACAATGGCGGTCGCCGCACGCATTTACTCGGTGTTCCGCATCTCCCAGCTCAAGCCATTCATGCCAGACTAATTCATGAGTTCGGTGAGCTATCAGGACCGCCAGAGCTGACATCGGCAACTCTGTCACCGGTGGAGATTCTGGAACGACGCATGAGGAAGAACGGTGACAATACAGTGGTGCAGCTCAAGATCAAGTGGTCCTCACTTTCGACGGAAGCGGCCACATGTGAGGACGAGGCTTCTTCTCAAGGTGCGGCTATTGTCACACCTACACCTTTGTCGGGTTAATCTTCAGAGTTGTGGTGTGTCAAGTAAGAGCAGGAGATAGAGGTGGGCCGTGGGCTGGTGTCGAGGAGCCACATGTGGCCCAAGCGAGTGTGTGTTAAATATCCGAGTTGTATACTGTAATAGGCACAACTCATCCTCTCTCTTTGAATTTTGGGTTAATTGGTTTTATGCCACTTCCCAATTCATAGGTTGTACATATGCCATTACAAAAACACAACTTGTGAATATGCCACTCTAACTTTTCAATACCTCCTCATATGTCATTTTCTTCAATACAACAATGTATACTGTCCGTGTACGAACAGTTTTTGTATAGAAAATATCAGTTTATCGATGCAAATCTGCCCAGAATTGGTTCAAATTAGAACAGTACACTCGTTTAAGTGTTTCTGATTTTCTGTAATTTTTTCAGATTTTTCTGAGAAGTTCAAATATTTGCCAAAAATTGAAAAATTTGAATTTTTTGGCGCCCCAAATACCTAAAAGGCCACCAAAATCTGAATACAGGGTTATTATGGTGAATACTAAAGTATACACTCAAATACATCTATTTATTGAATGTTTTTCTCTTATATTGAAGAAAATGGCATACGAGGAGGAATTGGAACGTTAGTGGCATATTCACAAGTTGTGTTTTTGTAATGACATATGTGCAACTTGTGAATTGGAGAGTGGCATAAAACCAATTAACCCTTGAATTTTCCATCTCCTGATTGCTTCTCCTCATCCCAACTCCAATTCTCTCAAAAGAAAAAAAAACTCCAATTCTCTGTACCCTGTCTCGATTCATCAGTGGGTCGTGACACCGCCCAACCTCGGCAAGGGAGTCCGTCCCTATCGTGGTCGTGGCGCTCACCAATGCTGGCCCTATCGAGTTGAATTTTGATAGGTGGACGAAGGGACCAGCGCTGCTCCACAAGAACCGCTCCCAGAGCGAGAGATTGACGCAGGTGGCAGCCTGGCAACGCGCGGGAAGGAGCAAAGCGGAAAATATTACTAGGCGCCACGATTGACCACAAATTGGCCGTCTTCCTCACCTTGACACACGCCATTGATTTCTTTCATCAGCCTTGTTTATGAACATTCGCTGACGCGAGTCTCTCACCTCGAATTTACCTAGACACATGTATTTACACACTAAAACACGTCTAAATAAGTGACCTGAATTTTATCTAGATTCACATGTATCTAGATTCACCGATAAATATTCGGTTATAGGGTTTCCATTTGCAGGATATGTTCAGCACGAGCCCCATCCACACAGTAAATGAGTTTTTTGGTCCACTATATACTCGTTTTATAGGCCCAAATTATATGGGATCTGTTAGAGTTTCTCTAAGCCAAGCATTCAGCAAAGAAACTAGATCCACCTCTGGAGAACCAGCATTTGTAGCAAACAAATGAAATTTATATCAGCTGTAATATTAGGTACCACAGTGATAGACAAATGAGACTAGGGAACATAAACAAAGGAAACTAGAAATAGCAGGGCTGGAGAAATTTTGGCAACGAAATAAGCCTTGAATAAACACTTTATTCCGTTTCATATTTGAAGCATTAAAGCAAGTACTTACTTATTACTGTACAGGGATTGAGCGATGCGTACGATACAAGATCTACATTCGAAAAACACCATATTTTGTGTCCTCTGGGACTGGCTTGGCCGAAGCAGAAAGGCAAAGGCTTAAAACCCGTCTGGTATCCGCGGGGTCTATGATCCCGTCATCCCAAAGCCTAGCGGTAGAGTAATAGGGACTTCCTTCTTTGTCATAAGCCTCAACAACTTTGGCTTTGAAGGCTTCTTCCTCATCCTTGGTCCACTGTATATAACAACAAAAAGTCTAGTCTTCAACCAGTATCTAGTTTCACTTTCTGTAACTCTTCTATTACTTTTAAAGGAAGGGACTTGTGAACCAATTTGTAGCTGGTATTCTCCTACGAGGAAACTTCTCTTTTTCCAGAAGCTATGATTTGCTTGTCTAAGATGGACATTTTTTTATATATATAGTGGCGCTATTTGACACCCAGGGTGTAGAATAATTATTCTTTACCCACCCTCTATCTTTTAAACCGTAAATGATTTTTACGTCACGTAAATTTTCTCTTACCTCGCAAGTCAAGAAGAACATAAGAAAATTTAGACATGTCGTAAAAAAATTATTTACATGCCGTATAAAAATACGACATAAAATACGTATTTTCTATTTTTTTACACTATAATGACTCATAAAATGTATTTTTATGTCAATTTTTTTACGTTTGTGTTGAATATGAACATAATTATTACTATACAAAACATATATTTCTGAGTGTGAGAACATAAAAATATGTGGGGTGTAAAATAACTATTCTACACCCTGGGTGCTAAATAGGGTTTCTATATATATATATATATATATATATATATATATATATATATATATATATATATATATATATATATATATAACCCTGGGTGTAGAATAGTTATTTTGCATCCCACATATTTTTATGTTTTCATATTCAGAAATTTATGTTCTGTATACTAATAATTATGTTTATATTTATTAGAAATGCAAAAAAATCGACATAAAAATACAATTTTTGAGTCATTATAGTGTAAAATATATAGAAAATATGCATTTTACGTCGTATTTTTATACGGCATGTAAATAAAAAATTTTACTGACATGTCTACATTTTTTTATGTTCTTCTTTACTTTCAAGATAAGAGAAAATTTACGTGACGTAAAAATTATATACGGTTTAAAAGATAAAGGATGGGTGAAGAATAACTATTCTACACCCTGGATGTCAAATAGCGCCACTCTCTCTCTCTATATATATATATATAAACCCTAGATATATATAGATAGATATATAGATAACTAGTCATCTAATTATTTTTTAGCACCCCATTTGTCTTATGTTCTCTAAATCAAATAAATAAGCACTATACCTCCACTCCTTGCCGTTTCCTGTTGCTCTTCTCTATTTGAGCAAGAACACCTGCTGCCTGAAAAGGTTTGATAGAAAAATATTAATAAGAACCTATGGTAGCTTGGCTCTTGTTTGAGCATTCACTGGTAGGTAGAATAAATTTGATCAGTTACTATATCTATAACCAGGTCAAAAACCCATTTCAATGATTTTCACATGTAGAAGAACATGATCTATGCATACTACCACCGTTTCAAAATATATGCCTAGTGTGCATGCCTTCGATACAGATTGATGGACATGGACCATACTTGCTCAGATAATGGTACATGTATCAAATAGGGGCATGCATTGTCCAATACCATCCAATATTACTTCAATGAGTCTCTTAGCTATGTGCGCATGAGAGAGATTGTGGATCAGACGGAGTACGACCCCAGGATAAGATCCACAACTTCCAGTTTTCAGCACAAACATTTGAGATCCACGAAATTCTTATCTTTCTGTGCAGGGAGGCAAATCTTTTACCGCATAGACAAAGTAACAGACCAACTAATATTAATAGGGTTGACATGCATTGCTCACATCTCCGCAATAGCTTTAACTGTTAGGTGAAGCAGATGAATGTTGCACAGAACTTAGTAATCTGAGAGTCCATTCTTAACACATTCCTCACCTTTCGTACAGCATAACCTTTGGTGAACTGCTTGGCGCATGAAAATAAGCAGCACAGTTATATTATGTATGTGTTTGAACATGATACGGGTGCTAGCAGTTAATCAACACCCTCTTATTTGGGGTACCAACACCAGAGACATTGGTTCTTGATAGGCTGCTGCTGTAGGCTTGTGAACAGCACCGGCTACTATTGTATTGCAACACAAACCGCACAAAGCTGATCCTGTGGTTTGTGTGCCAAGACCGCTGCTGGACAGCCGATCGCTTCGCATGGTGAGGACTACCTCACTGTGTGACTGCTTGCCCCCACGATAAGGCCCCTGAGTCAATGTTGTACCTATTTGTGGACTGTGTTTCTCTCGGTAAGGCACACATGAAGTTCTAGCATAGATCGGATCTAATGGACAGTGGCCGCAACAGGGGGTTCATTGATTGGGTGGCAGCTGACAATGTGATCATCAGCCCCGGTTCAGTGGAGTGTCCTCTGTCAGTCTATCCTCCTCAGCAGTCAGCTCGTATGGAAGCAGTACAATGCATGTGTCTTCGACAATGACCACCCAGTGGTGCCATGACTCGTGGACAAGATCAAGAGGCTAGACCTTCGTCTGAGGCAAACGCCTCAGCACTTGCCTTCCTTACTGAAGATTGGTCATCTGCTATGGGTTACCTTCTCTAAGACTTGTAAATAACTTTTCTTTCTATGAACATACTAGCAAGCAATGTTTTTTGTGTTTTCTCAGACAACATTATGGCACCTCGATTTTGGTGCAGAGCTATTTGAATGGAACTGCTCTAACTACTATTATGGGTGATCAGAACAAAAGAGACGGAAAGGAAATATGAAAAAGCTAAGACAGAATAAAAAAATCCAGTAAAACAGTGGACGCTGGGGCTCTGTTTATGTTTTGTTGCAAAAAATGATTCTTCCACCTTCATGGTTATTTGTCTCCTATTTTTATGCCTTTTTTTCTCCTGATTTTGTGCAGTTTAGTTAAATACAGCATATTCCTAACATATAATGCTGGAAACAAACAAACCCACTGCACAGTTATAATTACTGTTCTTTCACGTAAGCATTCTCCCCAAAATATACGGGCCAAGATACCATAGCTTTAGTTCCAGAATAATGTACAGCCTGTAAGTATTATTTCCTATTATTTATTCACTTACAAACCTTCATGAACTGAAGAATGAGAAGGCCGATGTCAGGTAAATGCATGGAAGTTTATTCCGCCGTTCTGCTTTAGTTTGCCTGGTTGCACCTCAAGAAAAGGTTTCTATTAAGCAACACTTGTGCAGACACTTTTACTGCCCGTGCTCCCCTACAGTTTTCAGTTTAATTTTTTTTGTGGAGACAATGTTTTTCAGCCAAGTCTAGAAAATATTGACAGCATGCTGGCTACTTTTCTTTGGAGCTGAGTAACATCTGACATGCTTTCAAACACCTTGGATTATTAGTGCTGCCAAATATCCCATAGGTCATGACATCCTTTACATGGCAATGGTACTAGTAAAGCGGCAAAACAGTTTATAAAGTTAATAACAGGTCCAAGTGTCTTACCTGGATACCACCCATAACAGATATCCTAGCAGTTGGCCACATGAACAAAAAATTCGGGCTATATGCACGTCCACACATTCCATAATTTCCAGCACCGAAACTCCCACCGACAATTATGGTAATTTTAGGAACCTGTGCAGAAATAGTAGATACATATATTATTGTAACGTTATATTGGTTTAAGGTCTGGTGTCATCAAAAGAGGGTATCGACAGTTCAATATTGCAAAAGCATGACCGTCCTTCAATGGGTGCGACATTTATGCCAACATATATTGATGGTTAATATGAGAATTAACTAGTGATTCACTCAGGTTGTCAAAATGCTACTGACTGTATATGTATCCCACACATCACTCAACAATAAAACAAAGGCAACACCTCTAGAAATGGCAAGAAAATAACAAGATTTTGCTGGGAGTCACTTTTCATTGAACATTACACGTAGCTAAAAATGACAGGACTAGGTATGTGTTGCACACCTTCAACAAAATTTAATAGCAAAACGGAACAATCACAACTAGTAAATGAAAGAAACAGGCCGTTTTATAACCATACACCCATGCTATGTCATGTGTGACACTGCCTAATTAGGGGGATAAAGCATCAGTCGCTCACTACTTAGCTAAAAAAGAGAGCAAGAATGGGAAACTATAGGGATGTTTGACCTTGGCACAGGAAACTGCCATAACCATTTTTGCTCCAGCTTTCGCAATTCCACTTGCTTCAGATTTCGACCCAACCTATGAAACATTGGCATTGATAAGGGTTAGAGTTAGAAGGCTCATACTTCAAAATCAAACTAACTTTTATGTTTAAGTTTAGCATCCCTGACTATCTGCACAAAATATTAACAACATCCTATTTAGTATGTTTGCAGTTCATATTTGTTTGATGGTAGAAGGCTTTCTCATCCCCAGGAGCCAGCTTGTGAGTTTAGGGACTCTCTAACTTTTAAATTAGCTCTCTTTCCCTTCTACAACCATTGCTGGACCATTCCAACAATCTCCATTTCACTCATTTGTGCCCTTAAAGGGTCATACAACACTCTTTCACTGTACATGAATGGTCTTTCTGGCTCACGTGCCCTTTCACAATAAATGGATGGCCCCTCAGCAACCACAGTCCATTAGGCCTTCAAACACTAGTGTCCACGATGTTGGAACCAGGCTTAGATACCAATTGTTGGTCATAAGGGGTCATTTCATCCTCAACATTGAACTTGTGAGGTTAGGGACGATAAAATCGCAGTTCAGTACTAGCTCACTTGCCCTTCCACAACTGATGTGAAACTATTCATCAGGGAATGAACTGAATAGTTACCATAAATCCAGTAATATTTTGAAGGAATATCAAAGGAATATTGCGTTGAGCACACAACTCAATGAAGTGGGCACCCTTTAGCGCTGACTCGGTAAATAAAATTCCATTGTTTCCGATAATTCCAACTGGCTGCCCACATATCTTTGCAAAACCAGTCACTAGTGTCTGCATAAAGTAAAGTGAAACAAATTTAAGTTGCACAGTGCACAAGGTACAGAATGCAAAAGGATAATCGAGTATAATAGAAATCCTTACTGTTCCGTACAATTTTTTGAATTCATCAAATTCACTTCCATCAACTGTACGAGCTATTACTGAGCGAATATCAAAAGATTGCTTCATATCAGATGGTGCAATTGAGCGAAGTTCATGTACATCGTACAACGGTTCTTGGTAATGACAAGCAGAATTTGGTACATTTGTTACTTTAGCGGCCATGTGAAGGTTCTTCACAATGTTTCTCCCCAGTGCAAGTCCATGAAGTTCATCTGTATCAATTTACAGTGCAAAAATAAAAAAGTCTAACACGTCATAGTAACATCCAACTTATATGTCCATAAACAATATGATACATAGGGGGCTCATAGAATGAGTGACAAGGACATGAAAAGTATGAGGGTCTGGAAACAATATGCATGATCAAATAAACTAGGAACAATAGAATGTCCAGAGACACTGTTTAATAATGTACTTGTTAATAGAAGATGAGGAGAAAAAAAACAAAGAAGCAGCACAAAAATGTATCTTTTGATAATACATTCAGACCATCCTTGCTCCATTACTTATATATCTAAAAGACCAGTAATCGAGTCATATTATACGGCAACATATGTTAAAATGTACCTTGTGCGAAATGATCAGAGACTCCTGATATTTTACAATGCACTGCTGCTCCACCAAGGTCCTCAGCAGATATCTCCTCCCCTGTAGCAGCCTACAGAATTTACCCTTTAGACTTAACATGTAATTTAGATATTTGTCAAAATTGTAGGCAGAAAATACTAACCTTTACAAGGGGTGGACCGGCTAGAAATATTGTTCCATTTCCCTTAACGATTATACTTTCATCAGCCATTGCAGGAATATAAGCACCACCGGCAGTACAAGAACCTAACACTACTGCAATCTGAGGAATACCATCTGCAGACATCTTAGCTTGATTGTAGAATATCCGACCAAAATTATCACGGTCAGGGAAAACTTCCGCTTGCTTGGGGAGATTAGCACCTCCACTGTCAACAAGATAAATGCAAGGCAATTTACATTCAGAAGCTATTTCCTGTGCCCGCAGATGCTTTTTGACAGTGATAGGATAGTATGTACCCCCCTTTGTAGTTGGGTCATTGGCCACAAACATGCATAATCGTCCATGAACAGGCCCTATGCCAGTAATTATACCCCCTGATGGTAATGCTTCCTCATAAACATCAGATCCTGCAAGCTTTATTGCAAAAGGTACCATCAAGCGCTGATAGTCCAGAACAAGATGGAAAACTATGATAACATTTGTTTCTATTTTAGTCTAAAAACATCTGTTTCTTGCATGTCGGAATATTTAGAGGCAGTTGGCTGCATGATACCGATATGTGTTGGAACTTGGAAGACAACACCGTCGGGTCAAATATGTTTTTTTATAATGGTCAGTATAAATATGAAGCTGATACCAAGTGAACCTGGTCAAATATGTTACAGACTCGATTATCAGACTGGTAGTTGTGTCCACTGTCCAGTGTATTTCTAACATACTAGTTAGTGCGGATATGAAATCTGCATGCTACTCAATTAAATTACGAAGGTATTCAGATAATCAGGATGCATACATAAAATGCAGGTCATGCAACAGTTTATCTGTGAACGTTATTGATCTGTATTAAATTGACACCTCTACTGCAGGCTTATGTGTACTAAATACATGATTTTTTGGAGGAAGGGACCAACTTTGAACTACAGCCAACACTCAGTCAAACAGCTTTTGGATTGAATGCCAGCATACTTAGCACTTGCATTATTAAATGTGTATATCTGAATACAAAATTACTCCAAAAAGTTAGTGAAAAGTCATATGCATTTCGTAGAGCTGCAAGGTGAAAACTCGGGCCCATTTTTCTCAAATGAAAATTGTACTACTGTAGTAAAGTTTCCACAATCAGATTTGTTTTAGTACAAAGAGAAAATAGGTGGAACTCATAAGACCTAAGGAGGTATTATCCCAACTCAAACTCCAGATGTATTTCGTACTTCAGAACAAACTTATGAGCTTATAAGACAGTACTTGACTAAGAGATGATTGCCTGCTGCAGTTTGGTAGCACTGAGTTTCATGCTCTCCCTGGCCCTAATTACCAAAATCTAGCGATGATAACAAGGATAACTGTACCAACATAGTACAGGCTACTTCAGACGTCGCTTGATCAACTGATCATTGCAAGGGAAAGGGGGCTCACGCTCACTGATGACCGACCTGAGATAGCTCGAGGAAGGAGGCCCCGGGGTCGAGCAGGCGGTCGATGCGCTCCCTCGGGAGTAGCTTCCCCCGCCCGGTGTTCCGCTTCACCGCCCCCGCGCCTCCGCCGCCCAACACCTGCATCCACGGAGGCACGGACTCCCGTTTCGTCAGCACAGTAAGGTGTGAAGGAAGCGAGAGACCGGAGGCACGCACGCACGCACTTGGGAGACGCGGGTGCGCAAGTCTGAGAGGAGTCCGCCGACGGCGGCGGCGTTGTGAGCGTAGGCGTCGGAGCTCCGGTCGAGGCCGTCGGGGATGATCGAGGAGGAGGCGCCTCCTCCGTGGGCGCGGACCGCCGCCGAGGAGTGGTAGGAGGCGGCGGCGGCAGGTGTCGTGCTTGGACGGAGCCGCCGCGCGGCCAATCTGCCGAGCATCTCCGGCGGGTGATGATGGGCTGGTGGCGAGTGGAGTGAGCAGTTTGGTCAGAGGGTGTGCTCGTCTGTATGCTGACGGAGGAAGACTCCTGCACGCAAGTTCGAGCGGATACTGATCTCCAAAGTGAGCATCCGATGGCATGCTGCGTTGGCACACAAACTTGGATAAGAACATGTACAAACAAACACATGTGTAAAATTTCTCCATACCCATTTACGAAATATATAAATAATATATCTAAATGATAATTTCTCTGTATATAGTCTATTTTCAGCCAGAACATTTTGTGAGAAAAATGCACAAAGAGCGTGTTTGGTTGCTCAATTTTCTGTTTTCGTCACTTGGCCCACTAGATGCTGCACGGGTCAGGATGGGATGTTTATTTGGTTGCGTGTATTTTCGTTTTCCTATTAGGAAAGTCCATATGGCCACTTCGTTTGGTTCCTAGATTAGGCTCTGATAGTGCAAAGTTGCACGTTTGGGAGCCTGCATCCGGCCCGATGTGGTTATCTCGCATGACAAAATGGTGAACTTACCAACTAGTCATTAGGGTTTAAGATCTTACATGATCGATCAAATGAATCAAAACAACTGGTAGTGGACAATCCACATGATCAGGCCGACGATGATGATGTCTTTGATCATACTTGCACCCCATATAGGTGGAAACTGCTCGTGTGGATGAACTTGTTGATGAATTGATGGCGGTGGAGTGAAATTGATCTTCATATCTTGTGGATGCTCTGCTAAGAACTCGGAGTAGGATTTTTTGTGCCTGCTCTAGAGTCTTAAACCCCTTATGGAGGCTGCGCTGGTAACCCGTCACTTGTTAGCTGCACTCCTCCCATGTCTTGTAAATTTCCGGCTTCTTGCCATAGTACACCACGTACCAATTGTATTTTTATGAGACATAACACGCATGCAACATATAAGGATCACAACTAAAGCAGGCAGATCAAGTTCACAAACACAGGGCAATAAACATAAACTAGTTAAGCATGCATGATCATATGGGCACAAGCATCAGCAGTTCCAACCTATCAAGTTAGTATGATCCAACCGATCACCACCAACATCTATGGTGACATCCTACCACCACATCAAAAGGGGTGCAATCCTACCACCGCATAAGTTCTCCATCGTATGAGGGTTAGTATATACCACCTCACAGTAAACAGGCATAAGTTTTCATCAAGTCCCTAGCTACTTTAAAATATACATTTCTTCTTCATCATGCATGCACTACCGCCACCATCTCCATGATCAGGGAGCAAGCACTACATGTAGTAGTGCTTGGCCAGGAAGGTCCTAAGCCAGAGATCCATGTGGTCCTCCGCCATCTGAACAAAGTCGTTGACCATAGCCCTGTTGTCGAAGAGGTGGCTGAGTGCCACCATCAGGGCCTCAGGGATGTAGCCTTTGGCAGCCATGACGGCGTCGTACAAAGCTGGGTGCACATCAGGAGGGGAAGCAGTGGTGATGGCGGTGGCCACCGCTTTCACGGCCTCGGTCATGCACGTGATGGCGACTGTCGTGGTGGTGTCACGGAAGATGCCATGGATAGGCTAAAGGTGGGGACTAATACACGCTAGGGGAATCCAGGGAGGGATAGTGGAGTGATTCTCCACACAGAAGTTTGTATTGCTATATCTCGAGATTACAAGTGCTCCTTGAGTTGTATTGGCGTGAGGAGGAAGAAGGAACTCTCTTACTCTTGCCTACTGTCTTTCCCTAGAACACCAGATCGACTAGTACTATGAAATCATCAAACCAACTAGAGCTCAACCAACCCCCTCTACCAGAACCCTAGCCCCTCTTACATAGAGGAAGTTCGGTCCTGGCGTAGGGCATACGTGGAGGCATATTCCTAAGAATATGCCCCCTCCCAAAGTGGTAACCCGACCGGGGTGCTTTTCCCCCGCGTCATACATGCTTTAGCGATGTAAGCCTCTGCGGCGCCCGCGTCAGCCGACATGGGCGTCGTCACCCTTGTCGGCCACGATCCGGTGGTCCTACCCTTGCTTTCTCCGCTCATGCAGTACGTACCGGACCTTCTTTTTTACCAGAGAGATTCCTTCCTTCTCCCAGAAGCTAAGCGAGGACCCGGATCATAGTAGATCCAGCCACACCTGTTCCTGCATATAAGTTAGACAAGCACTTCCGACTTACTCCTTAAGTCGGATGAGACAATGTTAGGCGTCCCCCCTGGTCCGGGTTACTCCGTGATCCGGCCTGCCTTGAGGTGACCCGGCCAGCATCCGCTTTGACCTTGCCGAACCTCGGCTAACTCGGCCCTTATACCCCGGAGTGACCCTACCCGGGGGTATCCCCCCAACATTAGTCCACGAAGCTGGTGCGGTCTTAGCTGCCTTGGCCGCTAAGGCCACATCAGGTTCATTTATGTTCGAGCCTCGGACATTTAATTCCAGGTTAGCTCCTTATCTCCGACTATATGGATTTACGTTCCCTTCGCACGTTCCAAGTTTTCACTTGTCGGCCGGGTCACCACTTTGGCTCGGATCCCATGGTTATCATGGTTTGATCCGGGCCCCATTTCCTTCTCTCATACGCCAACCCACGTGGAGGCTAATCATTACCTCGTCTTATTTTAAGGGCCTGCACAGTAACCGCCGCAGTAATTGTCAGTTATCACTGTGCGTGGGTCACGTCATGCCTGCCTCCTCGTTTACCGCATCAGCGCGTCGCGTCATGGGATTGCTTCTACTCCGTGGCCCCCTGTGTGGCTTTTCTCTGATTGGCTGATGCTGGTGATACACGGCCACACCGTGTGGCTCGTCGGCGCATCGCGATCCCACTCATCCATCTCTGGGGGTGGTTAAATAATGGAGGGGCGCACCCCTTAGCGTTTTTCCACTTCTGCGCCCCTCTGCCCGTTGCGTTTCTCCTTCGTCTTCCTTGCAACCACGCCGCCGCCGGTGCTTCTAGCAGCAGCGCCGCCGCAGCACCTTCCCCGTGCCTCTGCATCGCAGCCACCGCTGCGCAGCAGCTTAGCCACGGGTCCTCGCCAATCCAGGCCACAGATCCCCGCCGCCGCTAGCTCCAGCGAGGATAATGGATACGAGATGACGGAGGAGGAGCTCGTCATCACCGAGCAGGAGATGGAGGAGGACGCCGGCGTGGCGGACCGCGGCGCGTGGGCCGGTTCATGGGTCTGTCAAGATGACATTGACTGGCTCTACCGGACCAGGCGCATTCCCGCCAGTGTCACCACTCGTCTCCCCTCCTCCGAACTGGCCCTCTCACCCAATCCGGGTGAGTTTGTTGTATTCCTGTCCCACTTCCAACGGGGATTTGGTCTTCCGGTGAGCAATTTCTTCCGGGATTGGGTTAGGACCTATCACTTGCAGCCGCACCATCTCCCAGCCAACGCTATCACCTCTCTTTCCGCCTTTGCCTCTACGATCGAAGGCTACACCGGACTATGGCCGACGAAGGAGCTGTTAATTCGGTTCTTCGGCCTTCGTCGCAACGTCGTCCCCAATATCCACGTAGAGTCGGAGGATAAGCAGCTCACCCAATTCGGAGCTGCCTCCATCTCGCCCCAGAGGTTTTCGGTCTTTCCCCGGGTTACCGGGCTTGACTCCTGCAAAGGATGGGCCCGGACCTTCTTCTACATCCGGAACGAGGGTACCGAAGATTTGATTTGGTTGCTGCCCTACGCTCCGGGTCTACCTGACATGGATTTCTGGGAGGAGGTCCCCAAGAAGCCTACAGCTCTGGCCAACCAAGTTAACAAGAGGTTCGCGGAGCTGAAGAAACTCAGATTGTGCAACGAGGATGCTATGATCACGTTTGTGCGCAACCGAATCTCTCCCCTCCAGAAGCGCACCCACAAGTTGTGCCACATGAGTTTCGGCCGCGACCCCAACCGAAGCTCCTCCTTCGAGTTGAGCAACACGGAGATCTTTCGTCGGGTTAAGGCTCTTTTCACCACCCACAAGGATTTCTCCGCCGAATGGACGTGGGGAATCGAGCACTACTGTCGTGACAGGCTCCCTCCTGCGGTAAGCTTCGTGGGGCAAACTTATTTCGGATCAAGTATGTGTCGGTTTTTGTTGTATTTTTGACTCTGCTCTTTGTGCTTTTTCTCAGCTGTTCCTTCAGCAAACTCTCGAGGATGGTACGGACCCGACCCTTAAGTGGGCGCCGGACCGAGAAATCCCGGATGAGGAGGAGCCGGACCAGGAGATGTTCCTCCCTATGACCGACGCTACCAAACGACCCAGCGGTAAATTCTCTTCTCTTAGAGATTGGCCCGATGATGAGGATGACTCGGATGTCGACGTGATTGAACCTGTTGAGGCTGTCCCTCTTTCTTTTGCCTTTTCGGCATCAGCTAACCCCGATGGGCATATCCACGAGGATCCTCCACTTGCTACGGGTGAGCCGGTTTCGGTGGCGTCGAAGAAGAAGCGCGGAGCCGCATCAAGTTCTTCCTCCGAACCTTCTCAGCCCACAAAAAGGCAAAAGAAGGCCGGAGACAAGACTGCCTCCAAGCGGGCAGGCAAAGCCCCAGCACGGAGGGCCCGGAAACCGAAGGAGGCCGAAACCTCGGATGCGTAAGTCATTTTTCATTGCGTAACTCACTTTTCCTTGCATCGTGGTAATTTCTCTTCTGACATCATTCTCTTTTTCAGGCCTCCGGTTGAGGTCCCTCAGAGCGGATCAAGCATCTCTTCACCTCTTCGGTCCGGCCCTTCTCCTCCTCATGACGACGAGTCACGCCCGCTGAGCCCTATTCCGGAGGGTTCTGCGGCTGCTCCGGGTTCCGTAGTGCCTCATCGAGAGGAACGCGACCTCGGAGCGGGAGGGGTCGGTTCAGCCGAGGCGACAGTGTCCACCACTTCGGCATCGCCGCAACCAGCAACCATCGAGTCTATCACAACACCAGCACCAGCAGCAACTCCGGTACCAGCAACCGAGCCAGCACCTGTCCCGGCACCAAGGAAACCAACAACAGCCCCAGTGCCAAGTTCTTCTACCTCGTTCGAGTCATCTCAGCCTCGACGAGGAACTATTCCAGCAGCTTCTAAAGGATCTTGTACACTTCGAATATGCACACACCTAGAGCCGGGTTAAGTTCCACTTGGATCGGATCTTGTACACTTCGAATATGCACACACCTAGAGCCAGGTTAAGTTCCACTTGGCCCGGATCTTGTACACTTCGAATATGCACACACCTAGAGCCGGGTTAAGTTCCACTTGGCCCGGATCTTGTACACTTTGAATATGCACACACCTAGAGCCGGGTTAAGTTCCACTTGGCCCGGATCTTGTACACTTTGAATATGCACACACCTAGAGCCGGGTTAAGTTCCACTTGGCCCGGATCTTGTACACTTCGAATATGCACACACCTAGAGCCGGGTTAAGTTCCACTTGGCCCGGATCTTGTACACTTCGAATATGCACCAAGCTAATTTTACACTTCTGTACTTCTTTCAGGTAACCACCAATCGCCGGAGCGCCGAATTCCAACGCCTGCTTGATACCCACAAGATGCTACGCGCAAAACATGTTGCACTTGGTGCAGAACATGAAAAGAGGGGTAATTTTCTCCCTCGGCACCTCTCCGTTTTTCTTCACTTTCTTCCGCCGAACTAATCTCCTCATTCGGTTTTTGCAGCTGGGGTGGAGGTTGAGAACAAAATCATGCGGAAGAACTTGGAGGAAATCCGGGGTATGTCCTCTTTTGTTCGACCTCGTAGTGTTTTCCATTTCTTCTTCTCCTTGGCTCGGCAAACATTTACTCCTCGGCTCTGCCGGGTCAACATACTATTTCAACATCGCTTGAGGATAGTGTGCTCGTGCCTGATATGATGCTGCATTTTCTCGAACAAGCAGGGCAGCATCAAGCTGAGCTGAAGAAAAAGGATGATGAACTTGCTCTCCTCCGGACTAAGGACGACGAGATTGCCAAGCTCAAGGCTGAGATGGAGAAGATGAAGGCCGAGCACCGAACCGAGCTCCAAAAGGTTGGCCAGAACTTTATAGAAGAGCGTGAGCGCCTTACTCTCCAGATCTCCAAGGACCAGGACCTACTCAGAGAATCCGACCTCTAGCTTGGGTCGGCAAACGCTGAGCTTGAGCAACTTCGCAAAAGATGCGATGCCTGCATCAAGGAGTTAACCCGGATCCATAGCCATATTTCTCGTAAGTTCCTTTCCCTTGTCCGGCATAATTCTCTGGGTTGCCGCATATGTCTTTTCTTTACCTTCTTCCTTTGCCTTGTTTCTAGACCACTTTCCAGAGGGTACTGCTATTGCAAGCGCTGTTGTTGCCAAATTTCGCCAAGAGAGGGGTACTCCTGTCGTTCCTGACGGTGAGAGCATTCCCTTAGACATGGAGGACCTATTGGTCAGCCTGTCAGCTCGCGTGGAAACTATCAAGAATTATGGCAAGGATATCCTCGACGTTGCAGTTCGCATTTTCAATACGTTCTGGCCCGGAGAGAGTAGCCCGGAGACCATCACGACTCTCGTTGAGAAGTTAATGGAGATTGAGACCTAGCTTGACCTCTAGAGAGAGTCCGCTGGTCGTGCCGCAGCTGATACCATCCTTCACCATATTCTCACATGGTACGAGAAGATCGACCTCAGCCTCCTTACACGCCGGCACACCGGATCCAGATGGACCGATGATCCGGAGTGGGTACAGTAGCTCGGCGCCAGGCTTGCGCCTATAGCCTCATCGAATATTCTCCTATTCATGACTGGGTTGAAGGACCGAGCTTCCTGGAATCCACTGGGGACGAGCAGAATGAGAACGTTGAAGATGGGTTGGATGAGGGTGGAGAAGATGATGCTTCAGATATTGAAGACATCGACGACGACGCCGAACTTCCTCCTCCTGCTGCTCCTTAGTTCCAAAAAACTTGAAAATTTATCAGATCCCCGGTATGCCGGGTGCAATTGTATGCTGGATATGCGATATTTTGCTACTACATTTCTATGCCAGATTAACTTGGGCGCAGTCCCCGAGTTTCATTTTCTTGTTCGTCCAATTCTCTGGCTTGGTCCGTGTCTACCTTGATTCGGTTTTATGACTTACGAATCCGAGCTTCGAAAATTGTTTTAACAATACTTAGAAACTTTTAGGCTTAGCTCAAAATAATTCAGCATAATAACTTGAAAATAGATACAGGGTTAGTCCGAAAAACAAGCGTTAGCTCGAATAAACTCATTTCCTTAGTCGTTTTTCATGTGCTACGCAATTCCAAACTTGTTCCCTTGCTTGCCATGAAGCCAATTCTTGTTGGACAGCAGCATGTCGAAGGGTTGGGTTTTTGGTGCTCACACATTACTAATCCGGATTAAGTAGAACGACTTATTCCAGCTACCGCATAAAAAGTAACAACAAACGTTATTAAGGCAGTCCCCGAGTTACTGCTCGAGGCGCTGCTATTTCATTGATAAGTTCATTGCCGACATACATACCGACATATGAGATGACTCGGATACATACACTTCTTAGCTAAGTGTAGAAGGGACGAAGTAGTGCTATATTCCACGGTCGCTTGGATTCCTCTCCGGACCTGTCCGCCTTGTTCTTTTCCTGTGGCTTTGCATCTATGAGATAGTAAGAATCATTGTGCAATGCTTTGCTCACAATGAATGGCCCTTCCCATGGGGGGGATAATTTATGCATGCCAGTAGTACGTTGTACCAACCGGAGCACCAGATCGCCTTCCCGAAAGACTCGGGGGCACACTTTCCGGCTATGATAGCGTCGGAGATTTTGCTGATATATGGCGGATCTGGACAGTGCCAGTTCTCTCGCTTCTTCCAGTAGATCAACATCATTTTGCCAGGCTTCTTGCACTTCGGCTTCTGTGTATTGGGTGACCCTAGGCGAATCATGCTCTATGTCAGCTGGTAATACAGCTTCTGCCCCATATACCAGAAAAAATGGCATATAGCCTGTTGATCGATTCGGAGTTGTTCTTAAGCTCCACAGTACCGCTGGTAGTTCTTCTATCCAGCACCCCACTGATCTTTGCAGCGTCTCAATGAGCCGGGGTTTTATCCCGGATAATACTAATCCGTTGGATCTTTCCACTTGTCCGTTCGATGCGGGGTGGGCTACCGAGGTGACATCGAGTCGGATCTTCTTATCTCGGCAGAAGCGCGCAAATGCTCCTTCCGCAAAATTTGTTCCATTATCGGTTATGATACTATGTGGATAACCGTATCTCAAGATGATGTCTTTGAGAAATGTCACGGGCGTAGCTCCATCACATTTTCTTATTGGTTTCACTTCAATCCATTTTGTAAACTTGTCCACCATGACCAAAATGTGTGTCATGTTTCCTCTCGCCGGTTTGAACGTGCCAACCATATCCAAGCACCATACAACAAATGGCCACGTAATTGGTATGGTCTTGAGTTCCGACATAGGCATATGTGTCTTGGTGGCGTACCTTTGACAACCATTGCATTTTCTCACCAGATCTTCCGCTTGTTCTAAGGCACTTGGCTAGTAGAACCCATGTCGGAATGCTTTTGCCACCAAGGCTCGGGATGAGGCATGATGCCCGCATTCTCCTTGTTGTATATCTCGGAGGATGTCAAGTCCTTCTTCCGGGTCAACGCATCGCTGGAGGATGTTGGTTACACTCTGTTTGTACAGCTCGGAATTGATAATCTTGTATGCTTTTGCTCTCCTCTGAGTTTGCCTGGCTAACACCTCTTCAGCGGGTAACATTCCATCTTTCAGGAATTGGAATATAGGCAGTGCCCAAGCTGGTATCGCTCGTGGAGGGAACATCTCCTCATCAATTTCCATATGATCCACCGGCATGACTTCAGCCGGATCACGCTGAGCAGTCCCCGGGTTTGCCGAGGCAGTCCCCGGGTTTGCTGATGCAGTCCCCGGGTCTCGCGTACTACCTCCCGTGTCAATGTCCATGGGCTCAGCTCCGGACTCCGTATTTTCCGGGACATAGATCGAGTCGGTTCCTGGGGACGGCCTGATAGATGGTTTTCTGAGGTGTTCCAATGCTACACCCGGTGGAATTGCCTGTCTGGTCGATCCGAGCTTTGACAACATGTCAGCAGCCTCGTTTTCCACTCGGGGTACATGGTGAAATTCACACCCCTCGAAGTAACCAGATATCTTCTGTACGTGAAATTTGTATAGTGCCATGTTTGGATCCAGGGTGTCCCACACTCCGGACACTTGCTGCACCACCAGATCCGAGTCGCCAAAGCATATTATCCGACGTATGCCAATCTCCTTTGCCACTTTGAGCCCATGCACAAGAGCCTCATACTCAGCGACATTGTTCGATGCCGCGAAATGGATCTGCAATACGTACTTTAGCTGGTCCTTCTTTGGCGAGGTAAGCACAACCCCGACACCTAATCCGGTTTTGGTTTTCGACCCGTCAAAGTGCATCCTCCAGTAATTCTGATTTGGTGGCGGTGGTTCGTATTGTACCTCAGCCCAATCCACAAAAAAGTCCGCCACAGCCTGAGATTTGATCGCTTCTCTTCTGTCGTATTGGGGCACATAAGGGGCTAACCCAATTGCCCATTTTGCAATTCTGCCACTCGCATCCTTGTTACCCATTATCTCGGATATGGGGGCTTCACATATTACTTTGATGGGGTGCTCCTCAAAGTAATGCTTTAACTTCTTTGCCGCCATATAGACACCATATGCCACCTTTTGAAAGTGCGGGTAGTTCTGTTTTGAGGCAGACAATACCTCGCTCAGGTAATATACTGGCCTCTGCACCGACTTACCCTCTTCATTGCGCTCCACTACAATTACTGCACTTACAACTCGGTTGGTTGCGGCTATGTAGAGCAACATTGGCTCCTTTGATAGTGGAGAGGCTAACACTAGTGCGGTGGCTAACATCTTTTTCAAGTGGGCAAAGGCTTCATCGGCCTGTGGCGTCCAAACGAATTTATCCGACTTTTTCATGAGTTGGTAGAGAGGCAGTGCCTTTTCTCCCAACCGACATACAAATCGACTCAATGATGCCAGGCATCCAGTGAACTTCTGGACATCATTAAGACACTTCGGCAGCTCCATTCGTTTGATGGCTCAGATCTTAGTTGGATTAACTTCGATACCTCGGCTGGAGACGAGAAATCCGAGTAATTTTCCAGCCGGGACACCGAAGGTACATTTTTCCGGGTTAAGCTTCATCCGGAACCTTCTCAAGTTCGCGAATGTTTGCCTTATGTCGTCAAGGAGCGTTGCGCTTTCCTTGGTCTTGATAACCACATCATTCACGTATACTTGTATGTTTTGACCTATTTGGTCGTGCAAACATTTTTGCATACATCTTTGGTACGTTGCACCTGTATTACATAAACCGAACGGTATAGTGCGATAGCAGTAAGCCCCGTACGGGGTAATAAACGCAGTCTTTATTTGATCATCCGGGTTTAGAGGTATCTGGTGGAAGCCAGAATGTGCATCAATGAATGACAACAGTTCGCATCCCGCGGTCGAGTCTATGACCTGATCTATCCTCGGTAGTGGAAATGGATCTTTTGGACACGCCTTGTTCAGGTTCGTGTAATCGATACACATACGCCAAACCACTGCCACGTTTGGATCGTCCTTCTTCTTTTCGACCAGCACCGGATTAGAGAGCCAATCCGGATATAGTACCTCCATGATAAATCCTGCCGCTAGTAACCGAGCTATCTCGTCTCCAATGACTTTTCTCCTATCCTCGGCGAAGCGGCGGAGAGGTTGCTTCACCGGCCTTGCTCCGGGTCTTACGTTCAAAGAGTGCTCGGCCAACTCCCTCGGAACACCTTGCAAGTCCTATGTAGACCAAACAAAAATATCCCGATTCTCACGGAGGAAGTTGACGAGCTCGCTTTCCTATTTGTCAGTTAACCCGGCTCCAATTGTTACGGTGTGCTCCGGGAACATGTTATCAACTGGAACCTTCTTGGTGTCCTTTGTGGCTTGAAATGAAACGCTGGCATGCGGGTTACTTAATGCCGGCATATATTGCTGCGCGGACTGAGCTAATGCCGCCACCTCTTGGATTTTTCTTTTCTCTTGCACAATCACGAGTGACTCAGCTAGATTAGACCCGGCTGAAGCACACTCAATGGAACGTCGGAAATCTCCAGCAATGGTGATCACTCCATTGGGCTCGGGAAACTTCATCTTTAGATAACTGATGTGACAGCTTGCCATGAATTTGTTCAATGCTGGTCTTCTAAGTAACGCATGATATGCACTTTCCAAGTTCACCACTTCAAACTCCAGATTTTCAGTTCGGCAGTTATCCCTTGTGCCGAATAGCACGTCGACCCGGACTTTGCCTATGGGCTCACAAGAAATGCCTAGTACAATGCCACGGAAAGTTGTTCTCGTAGCCTGGAGCATGTTCTCCGAGATGCCCAACTTGCGCATCGTATCCACATACATGATGTTAATGCTACTGCCATTATCAATCAAAACCTTGGAGAACCTCACGTTGATGTTCGGTCCAATGAATGTCGGATCTAGCACTAGCGCATACGAACCTGGACTCGGCATAAGTTTAGGATGATCCTTGATGTTCTAGGTGATTTCCTGGTCCGACCAAGGCATGTACCTCGTCACTGCTGGCATGACCGCATTGACCTCCATATGTCGGCGCTGCAAGCTCTTTCTATCTGTTTCCTCAGTTGTGAACACACAATAACTCTGGTGATGTTCCCTGTACTCATTCCTTCCCTCGTTTCCGGGGTACCTCTGATCCGGTTGTTGTTGATTTTCCACCTGATGCACTGCATCCCTTCTCTCATTGTTGTCGTACCTCGGCGGAGGGGGAGGCAACATTAGCTGCTGCGCGTTCGCCTCGGAGAGCAATTGCTGCCGAGGTAACTCCTACCGAGGTTGATCATTTCGGGATGCCTGAGCATTCCCCAAACCACCTTGCTCTATCTTACGCATCCACTCACATTGCCTCGTCGTGTGACCCGCCGGGCTATTCGGATTTGGCGTGCGAAACTTACACGGCTGGTCCAACATCGACTCATAGGTATACCTCGGACGGTCTTTCTTTTCCTTCCACTGTTTCTTTTGCTCTGGTGTCCATGTTTTCTTGCCATCATTTTTGGAGTCCATTGCCCTCCCGTTCTCTGGCGTTGGTTGCTCCCTGCTCCGGGTTGATCTTGATTCACAGCTGCAACTTGTTGCAAACCGTAGCGATGATCCGGTCTATCATCTCTCCTTTTTCCTCTGTAATCGTTCCTCCGGGACGACCTAGCTCCATCCCTCTGATAGTATTCCTCGTTTGACTCATTTGACGTGAGCCTAGGTTGAGTCGGATCGCCCAAAGCATACGAATCAGCAATCCAGATCATCTCTGCCAGCGTAATTGGCATTTTCCTTTGCAACTTCATCCACAGCTCGCTGCCATATCTGCACCCTTGCGCAAACCACGCTATGGCCTGTGACTCTATGACACCCTCACACGAGTTTCTCACGGTACACCACCGGGTCAAGAATTCATGATCCGTCTCGTTAGGTCTTTGCTTGCACATTGCTAGGGTCTGCGGTCTATTCGGCCTCTGATATGTACTTGAGAAGTTGCTGATTAACATTTCTTCAAAATCTATCCAACAGTTGATGCTTCCGGGTGGTAAATTATTCAGCCATACTCTGGCCGGGCCTTCCAACATCTGGGGTACGTAACGTACAGCCCATCTCAGGTTGCCAGTTGCAATTTTCACCGCCGTAGCATAGTTTATCAACCAATCCTCCGGCTTGGTAATGCCGTCATACGTCTTCGTGCCTCTGGGTAACTAGAAGTTTGGTACCGGTGGTTCCTTCATGATCCGGGGTCCAAAGCACGCTGGACCCGGAGGACCTTGACATTCGATCTGTTCCGACCTATACAGGCGATCCAGTTTTAACCTGGCGTCATCCGGCATTAAATCCCTGCTTCCCTATCTCGACCCTATCACATGATAGTCTGGTCTGGGGTACCCTGCGTTCACCATCTCCGAATCACCATCGTTATATCGGTTTTGCTCTCGTTGCGCACCTTTCTGCTGCATCCCTCGGCCGGCGCTTTGCTCTTGCCTTGGTATATTCCGCTGCTGCGGTTGTCCTGCTCCTGCGGAGTTGCGCTGTCCGGCATTGCCGTTGGCAGCGTTCCCTTGACCGACACTGCCTTGGTCGTGATTACCTCGACCAGTTTCACCTCGGCTCACACTCCGTCGATCATCATTTTTCTGCATCTCTTTTTCTTTTCCCGCACGCGTTGGGTCGTACGGGACGATCTGTTTGTTCCGTCTGGCTGAGGTTACTACCTCTTCTCTCCTTGGACCACCATGAGGCGATGATGCGGCTCCAGCGGACTTCTCCGGGTTACCCATCACCGAATGGACGATTTTGGAAGCTCTGGCTCTCTCCGGGTTAGCTCTCAGCAGCTCCTCGTTCTGTCTGTTCGCGATCCGAACCAGCTCGTTAACCCTATCTTGCTGTCTTTGACGGGCCTCACCCGTCAGACCCTCTAACTCGGACGCAGCCGCATCTGCTGCTTTGAGGTTCTTCGCCGGGGTACTATACTTCGGCAACCCCACAGACAGATAGTTTTACGACCCTTCTGCTCCATCATCACCTTCTCTGTTCATCTCGCTTATGAGATTTCTCCCTTTTACTTTTACTGCATCAAGTTTGTTTGCCTTTGCATACTCACGTAGTGTCATGTTCAGCGACTACTGAGCCGCGGCTATTTTCTTTGCGCCCTCCAGTATCTTTTGCCGAGTTTCCTCTAGCTCGGCCTGTGCCTGAGGCGGATCTACCACTGCTGCTACCGGGTTTGCCAAGCTATCCATAGCTTCTCTCAGTATGTTCTCAGGCCTCTCTAGTGGAGGTCCTCTACCTTTCCTCGGTGCCTTAGGTGTTACCTCCGGGTCTGGTGCTGGGTCCTTGCTTGCGCCTGCACCTGGCGCAGTCATCATCACCTCCGCATGGTTCGGGGAGCGAGCGATACGCGCCCCGCGAGCCACAGTGAGGGGTGGTTCCCCCGCATCGACGACGCGGCGCAGATGAACGCACGAGACGTCCACAGCAACGTAGACCTTGTGCGCACCGAGCTTGACGAAGAGGCCATTGCGCGGAAGTGGGCGCGTGCCGAAGCAGCCAGCGTTGTCGCTGACGAAATCCAGCGCTCCAAAGCGCTGAATGAGCCCGGAGACGACGCGTTCGCCGGTGCCGATGAGGTTTCCCGTCCGGATCTTTACCTCTACTAGCGCCGCTAGCCCCACGGTGGGCGCCAACTGTCGTGGTGGTGTCACGGCAGATGCCATGGATAGGCTAAAGGTGGGGACTAATACACGCTAGGGGAATCCAGGGAGGGATAGTGGAGTGATTCTCCACACAGAAGTTTGTATTGCTATATCTCGAGATTACAAGTGCTCCTTGAGCTGTATTGGCGTGAGGAGAAAGAAGGAACTCTCTTACTCTTGCCTACTATCTTTCCCTAGAACACCAGATCGACTAGTACTATGGAATCAACAAACCAACTAGAGCTCAACCAACCCCCTCTACCAGAACCCTAGCCCCCCCTATATAGAGGAAGTTCGGTCCTGGCCTAGGGCATACGTGGAGGCATATTCCTAAGAATATGCCCCCTCCCAAAGTGGTAACCCAACCGGGGTGCTTTTTCCCCGCGTCATACATGCTTTAGCGACGTAAGCCTCTGCGGCGCCCGCGTCAGCCGACATGGGCGTCGTCACCCTTGTCAGCCACGATCCGGTGGTCCTGCCCTTGCTTTCTCCGCTCATGCAGTACGTATCGGACCTTCTTTTTGACCAGAGAGATTCCTTCCTTCTCCCAGAAGCTAAGCGAGGACCCGGATCATAGTAGATCCGACCACACCTGTTCCTGCATATAAGTTAGACAAGCACTTCTGACTTACTCCTTAAGTCGGATGAGACAATGTTAGGCGTCCCCCTGGTCCGGGTTACTCCGTGATTCGGCCTGCCTTGAGGTGACCCGGCCAGCATCCACTTTGACCTTGCCGAACCTCGGCTAACTCGGCCCTTATACCCCGGAGTGACCTTACCCGGGGGTATCCCCCAACAGCGACGGCATCCTCCTCTCCCAATAGTAACATCTTCCTATTCTTGCAAGGATCGAAGCCAACATCAACGTAGGCATTTGTGCTGATGCCTTGACCAATGCCGACAGCAAGAGAACCTACGGTGGCATCGGTCTCAGCCTCGTCATCAAGTACCACTGTCTCCGACTCCTGGTTCTGTATGTATTCAGGGCTTGGTTTGCCAAGAGGCTCATTGGACCCCATTACAAACCTGCTAGTGGCAAGGCCGAAGGAGAAGATGGCCTTCATCTTCCTATAGTTGGAGACAGGCTTGTTCAGATACTCGACATCCTTGGGGTGATCCTGAGAAAGGGAATTGCAGGGAGGTTAGCGAGGTTAGTGAGGTTAGTGTTCGGAATCGTAGGGATGTTACTGAAATTAGTTAATATTGAGATGTGTCCCCTATAGTGGGCATCCTCTAAGATGATGGTGCAGGTCTCCTCGTCCCAACTAGCTCCGCTAAGGTCTCAAAGCTTGGATACATGGATCCACCTGGTCCTCCACTTACGCAGGTGGTTTTACACCTGCTGGGAGGACACCTCGATGCCACAGAACTGAAACACCTTCCGGGAAACAGTGTCCAGGTGCACTTCTTTGAACCCCTTCTCCATCCCGACGCTGCTCTTCATGATCTCGCACATCTGGTTGAGAATGAACGCCGAGAGGAACGGTTCCCACTTCATGGTGCCCTTCACCCCCTTGCACTGGCTTGTGGTGTGGGCTTTGCCAGCCTTGGATTTCTTCTTGGCCATGATCTTGGCATCTTGCTCTGCAATCTGCTCCACCGTGTACCCAGTCATCGGAGGCACAAACAAGATCTCCATGCGCCGAGGATAGGTGAGCCTCAGAGGCAGGAGCTGGGATTGGGTCTCAGCGACAAAGGTCTCCTGAGAATCCATGAGGGCCTGACTGAACTCATCGTGGGTCTTGTCCTACAGATCTCACAGTCGCACATATTAGGACCTAGACTACACATGAACACAAGCTTAAACATGCAATGAGTCCATAAAAACACCAATATATGACTATACCTAGCAGTTCCTTAGGCATACTAACATAGATCTACCGCAAACTATAATCAGATATTGGAGAAGAACGCTTGCACCAGCCTAACATAGAGCTACTAGACTTGGGGTTTGATGGAACTCACCGGCATCGGAGGAGCAGAGCACATCGACGCTGAAGATCTTGGAGAAGAACTGATGTAGCCCGACCTACGGTCGTTACCACATCAAGGTCTCCAACTTATACCAAGTCATCATGGACTCCAAAGTTGAATCCATTCCTCTATGCGAGCCCACTTCCTACCCTTTTTAATGGTATACTCCCTCATACTCCGTCCCATTAGCATGATAGATCACACCGACAAGTACGGAGGCAAGGGAGGAGGAAGACTGGAGCACCAAGCCTGACAAGACAGAGGCTTGGAAGAGAAGACGGAAGAAGCAGCAGCTGACACACCGGAATCTTCGACCGGACTCCGGACCAGCCTCCGGACCGAGGCCTAGGACAACCTGATCGCTACTCTGGAGACAGACCGGAGTCTTCGGACCACGCACACGGAGTCTCCGGCCTAAGTGAATGGGCCTGCACGCTGCTAGCTGGGCCCTTGGCCCATGTACCCCTTATTCCACCCCAAACCCTAGTTTTATGCCCAAACTACCCCTGAAATTGTGGCTGGCCTATAAATAGAGCCCTCACCCCCTCATGTATCCCTTAGCCATAGATGATAGACTAAAGACACTTCCCTTTGTGGAATCTCTAGTTTTGCCTCATCCCCTTATCAAAGGGGACCGACTATCGTCACCACCTCGTTGGAGTTTGCATCACGCCTCCCTTGTTGTACAAGGCATACGTTTGCGAGTATGTGAGCGTAGTTGTCAAGACCCTCTCCAAGGTGTTCTTCCCTCTTCGCTTGGGATCGAGGGAGCATGTTGACCGATCTTTATTTGCGAGGATTCTATCGGACCGGTGGCCACCGACGGGTGCAATCGGCCTTGTATCGTGTGAGTTTTGCGTGTGTTTATCGTGTTCTTCGCGAGGTGTGCATCCTCTTTCGCTACCTTTCCCCTTTCCCCTCGCTTCCCCATCAATTTGACCACGAGATCTGTGAAGATTGGGCCACCCACGAGGTTAGCCCTCAACATATGGTATCAGCAGCATTTGGTTGCCATGGATTTCACATCGATTTGGTCTTTTCCCCATAAATTCGAAAATTCCACCAAAAATAGCCCCAATTTGTATTTTGGACCGATCTGTGATTTGAGTGTGTTTTGGTAGGTTTTGATCCGTGGATTACTTGCTAAACTTGTTGATCTACCTTCCCATGCGTTTCCATCGCCTAATTCCTTGATTTCCCCATCAATTTGAGGTTTTGGTTCGAGTTTTTCTACCCAAAACATGTCATGTTCAAGTTCTTAACGTCTTGGAATCGACCGGACCGGAGTCTCCGGCCCAGGACCGGAGTTTCCGGTGTTAGTGACTCCAGACCGGAGTCTCTGGACCCCCTAGACCGGAGTCTCCGCCCCACCTTGTAGGACAAAAAACTGCTTCACGGTTTTAATCATAACTTTTGTATTCGAACTCGGATTTTGGTGTTCTTTAGCTCGTTTCGAAGAGAAGAAGGAGCTATACATCATCATCCACATGGTTCATGCTATCTACTCCATCCAAATTCAATGAGCAAGGCGAAATCCACCAATAAAGGGTGAAGATCGGCGAAGAAAGGTATAAACATTCTGTGACTTCCCCTCCCCCCACTTGATTTCCTTTGTGAGCTACACTATCTTTACGATCAACAAAAACCTATTGAGACTAGTTCCTCCTATGATTTTTTGGGCTATGCACATTTGATACTTGTAGAATTCCGAGCAAAAGTTGTGAGCGCGCTATCTCATATAGTTATCTTGTATAGTTGTTGGCACAAGGAAGAGGCAAGTGAAAATAAAATAAAAAGAGAAAAAAATAGAAAAAGAAAAAGAACAAAAAGAAAAAGAAAGAAACAATTGCCTCATAGAATAGGAAGCACAAGCTCAATGAACATCATATAGGTGGTACTTATTGTGCATATCGTGTAACCCACCAATTTTATGCAATCGAACTAGCGTCTCTCCTTGCACTTGTGTGACACGAGCTTATAGTCTTCGCTAGGTAATCATTTGGTTCTTAGCTCACTTTTTCCGTCGCAGAAGTCGCATTTATCCCACCGTGTGTGTTTTCTTGTACATAATTTGTATGTCTTGTGGATTGACTTGTTTTGCTTTGTGATCATTGTGGTTCTTTACTTGCCATTACAACATCTTGATTTTGGATTGTTTCTTGACATGCCACCTTCCATACCTATTCACCATTAGCTTTGTGTGTGTGTTTTTTAGTGGTTAGTTGGTTTGGTGTTCCGCGTGAACTTCACTTTGCTTGGTTTTGATTGCCCTCAAGTGTGGTCACTTGAACGATACTATCTTCCAAGGTAAAGAAAGGTTTGATGTTGCATCCCTAACCCCCTACCACTTCTATATAAACCACTTGGTCTTGTGAATCATGTCTAGGGACTCCGGAATCGAGGTTGATTTCTATGAAGAATCCATGATGAGCCACCATGACTATGACTCCATAAGTATAGAGGACATGACGGAGCACTACACCAACAATGGCTCCGCATGCTTTGAGGACCCGGAGCACTACACCTATGATGACTCCACATGCATGGAAGACATGGAGAACGTCATCAACTATGGCTCCTCAAGCATGGAGGAATTGGATCTCTACATCGACAATGGCTCCTCATGCATGGAGCACTACACCAACAATGGCTACACATGCTTGGGTGATATGGAATACTACATCAACAATGAATCCCCAAGCATGGATGACTTCGAGTGCTACAACGTCGACGCCTCACCAAGCATGGAGGACATGGAAAACTTCACCAACTTAGAGGGCTCTTCCATGAGCCATGAAGAATACCTCCACTGCTTGGAGATGGAGGACTACTATGCCAAGCAAGAGGAGGTGCATCTTCAAGAAACCATGACCTTCAAGGCCAAGCGCTCCACACCAAAGGGCACCACCTACTTCGATGATCCACTTCCAAGGCATCAAGCGCCACCACCTACATGGCGTCATGTGCCACCATCTCCAAGGCGACGAGCGCCATCACCTCCAAGACGTCAAGCGCCACCATCTCCAAGGCACCAAGCACCACCATCTCCAAGGCATCAAGAACATCTACCTCCAAGGCATAAAGTGCCACATACTCCAAGAAAAGTGTTGCCCAAACATCATCTTCCACACAAGGCGCCACGAAGCAAGAATCTTCATCAACATACATCCTCTCATGATCATCGCCAGCATCAAGAGGATGCAAGACATTGTTCAAGGCATCTTCGCCATGAAGACGGAGAATCCATGTTGAAAACCATCCATAATGCTCAATCAAGCTCAAGAAGGCACCACTATAACAAGAAGAGTACCAAGGAAAAGGATCATCGTCGTAAGCGTCATGTGGATGAGAATATCATTTTGCAGCCCGAAATTTGGGGTGTACAGGCAACACGGTACCCAAGTTCCCTGAAATCAGTCAGGATGACTATAGTTGGGGTGCCAAATACTCAGAGGGTCTTTTTCGGCACGAATTCAACTTTACGTTTCAATACAAAAAATCAGGCTAACGGGCGTCAAGTTGGGCCCCCTGTCAGTTCTTGCCGTTATGTCGCTCCCGTCGCTTAGGCGGGGTGGCTGTCACGTAGGCTTGCAGCGTTGGCATAGTGGATAGGACAACACCCCCTACCCAGTGTATTGACATGACAAAACAGGGCACATGTATCGGTGTTATAATTATTTTTTGTTTATTCAGAAGCTGGAATGGCCACCGCCACACGTCTCTCCTTGGACTTCCGTCCCAATCATTAACCCCTACCATAAAAGCGCATTGACGGTTCCACCGTTCCCCTGCCTCGCAGAAACCACTCTTCTTCTTCCTGTCATCTACTATCTTCTTCCCGTCTTCTCCTTGCCGCCATGGAAGGTCTACGCACTCTAGAGACAAGCTTCACTACCCATGACAATAAGAAGATAAACATTGTCTACACCAACAAGGAGGAGACAGTGGTGCGTGTCCTGAGGATGTATGAGGGTTGGCTTGGGATAGACGAGGACAAGTTTGTGGGATTGGACCTCGAGTACACCTCAGAGCACCCATATGAAGGGAGTGAAGTCGCCGTCGTTCAACTGGCCATGCGGAAACACGTCCTCGTCTACCACCTCTCCTGGTTTACAGATCTGCTCTTTGTAGCTAACCGCTTTTAGGGTTTTCTCCTCTTGTTCTTTATCCACTTGCTCATCTTGCAACTACTAGATTTTATTTAGGACCAAATAAATTAGGGTTTGCCTATGTCTCAATCGACTGAGATTTTCTTTAGTCTAAATCACCTAAGAAAAGTGCAACCGTAGTTAAAAGAAATGTGCAACTCGTTCAGTCGACTGAGAAATAGCAAAACCGAATAAATTATGACAATACAATGTTGAGAGTCTTGATCTTGCATTTACTAAACTTTTCAAAATTATATTGAGATGATGATCTTGCATTGACAAAATATTTGTAGTTACAAATTTTGGTGATGACAAACTACATACTTTCAGGACTAACAGGAAATGTCCGGCGCTGCGCCAGTTCCTTGTAGAAAAGGGAATTGTTTTCTGCACTGTCGATAAAAGAACTGATTTTTCGAAATTGTATCAAGAGGGAATTATAATTTCTGCGCACAAGTGGATTGATATTCAGAGTTTTGTCAAGATCCTAGGGGGCTCGAGGAAGGATGGAATGGCATCACTCGCAACTAGAATCCTCGATGAGTTGTACGACAAAATGAAGGAAAATTTCCCCACAGATAGGCACGATTTCTAGGATGAGTGGCCATTGTCTGATATAAACCTGAAGTATGCAGCCGTAGATGCTTATGTGACCTACCAGCTGTACAAGAAGATCCATTTTTTTCTACGTTACCTCGTGTTTTGCCCTATTTGCAAGAGGGAAGACGAGCTTAGGGGAGCCCTTTGTAGAAAATGCGGAATAGCTGAGTTTGAAGCTAAATATGCAAAGAAATTGGCTGCATCTGAAGCAGCTGACAAAGAGGATGCAGAAGCAACTGAAAGAGAGCTTGCAGCTGAAGCTGAAGCAGCTGACAGAGAGGCTGCAGCTGAAGCGGCAAACAGAGAGGCTGCATCTTCTAGCGGCAACAATCAGGCATGTGATGCACCGCTAATTGTGCTGCAGGATGCTAAAGATAGGGAAGCCAAGTCAGATCCTAGGTGGGACGAACTTGCATTTCGTGAGCTGTGGAGGGCCAATAATGTAAGATCCACCTGGAATGATCGCAGTTGGTCGCCTAGGAACGATGGTAAGTGCCTCAAGTGGTCTAATGAAAAGTGAATTAAATTTTACTTCTTAGTGTTATGTTTCTATTTTGTGGAACTCAGTTAGCTTGTCAAGATGGCTAGCACCTCAAGTGAGAGTAGTAAAATAAATTTAACCCTCTTTGTGTTATGTTTATGTATGTGTCTTGTATCTTGTCAAGATGGTAGCTCGTTAACTGGCAGTTTGAAAGAGTACCCTTTTCCTCTCTCGCTAAACAAATATGTTTCATTTTTCCCAAATTGGTAGCAAATCTAGAGAAGATTCTCACTTTGATATTTCGTTCCCTTTTGGACCTCTTTTTGCCTCCGATCAGGTAGCAAATCTAGAGCAGCAAATCACACCAGGCAGAATACATTCATTTAGAAAACAAAACAAATGTAGATATAGCTGTGCGCAGCTAAATAGGATATAGCGATAGAAAGTAGGTTGCTTAACGAGGTTCGATGCATTTAGCCAGAAATAGGATATAGCCTGGAGACGGGGGCCTCCTCACCGGCGGCCACGGAGGTGACGATGGCCACCTTATCCTCCTCGGCCATCGCCGGCATGGATGGGGTATTCTCGGGAGTTTGCGGATGCTGGTGGGATAGTGGGGAGGGTTGCGTGGGGTCAGTGAGCTCAATAGTTAAGGTGGATAGAAGCAAGGCACGTTTCGGTGCACCACCGTGCAACGCGCCGTGCAGTCTACTGCACCATGCACCGCGACACGCGCACGACACGTCATGTTTTTTTCCCGGGCCATGCATGGCAGTTCTGTATTGAGCTGCATGCAAAGGGCGCACACACAATTTCTATGTACGAAGTTTGACACGGTCCTAAAATTGGCGATAGATAAAAGTAGAAATGTAGAGGGGGAGGTAGGTGGCTGTACGACGAGATTTGTGGGGTTGTGCTAGATTCGCTAGAGGGATGTGTTGATGACTGCGAGTGACTCGATGAACCAGAGATGTTAGGTCTCGTCGAGCTCAGCTGTTTGGCCTCCGGCTAGCGCGTGCAAGCTTCTTACGGTGGGCCCCAGTTGGAAGTGAGATTGAAAGCCGCTGCGTAAAAAATGGGATGTGTCTTATTAAAATCAAGTGGCAATAAATTGCAGTTGTCCATCGACGACCGTGCACTCGATGGCGCATGTGTTGTGGCGTAGTAGTAGCAGTAGTAGGCTTTTCAGACTTGATTAAATGTGACATGACCGCTCGACGACTTTTTTCATAGACGGCATCATGTTCCTTCTTATAGAGGGAGACGTCAAGATGGTAGCTCGTTAACTGGCAGTTTGAAAGAGTACCCTTTTCCTCTCTCGCTAAACAGATATGTTCATATTTGCCCAAATTGGTAGCAAATCTAGAGAAGATTCTCTCTTCGATAATTCGTTCCCTTTTGGACCTCTTTTTGCCTCCGACCAGGTAACAAATCTAAAGCAGCAAATCACACCAGGCAGAATACATTCATTCAGAAAACAAAACAAATGTAGATATAGTTGTGCGCAACTAAATAGGATATAGCGATAGAAAGTAGGTTGCTTAACGAGGTTCGATGCATTCAGCCAGAAATAGGATATAGCTAGAAAGAAGCTACTTAGCAGCAGCAGCCGCCGCAGCTGCAGGCACATCCTGCAAGCGCCCGTGCCTCTGCCTCCTCCCTCCTACGCTTCCTCCACTTCTTGCTGCCCAGTTTCTTGGACTTGGGGGCCTTGGGCCTATTGGAGGCATGCGACCCTCTTTGATGGCCACCCGCTGGAGGTTTCGGAGGTGAATGCAGAGAGCCCGGTGTTCAACGATGTAGGTGTTGATGTTCACGGTCTCGCGCTTGCCGCTTTTGTGGATGCTGGAGCCCGTGGCCTCTGCATGCTTCAGTAAGGTGTTGAAGTCGGTGCCGCCAGCGGCGCGACTCGTCAAGCAGTAGGCGCCCCCCTTGCGGAAGGGGTAGCTATAGTAGGGGCCCCTGAGGAAGCCGTCGTACTTTCCGGCCCGCAGCCTCCTCAGCATCTGACGAGCCTTGGTGTGAATGGACTCATCATCGCTGCAGATGTCGCTGCCAAAAACCTATTGGAAGAAAGGGAAAATGGGGGAGTAGATGGTGTAAGAAGATCGAGCAATCGAAATGCGAACAAGTGAATCCTGATAAACCAAGATCTAGCATCCAACGATGGGAACAGTGTTGGATAATTAGGCACAATTTCCATGATTAATTCCAAAATATTAAACATGACAATACCAGCTAAATTTTAAATAGATTATCCCATTATTTCTAACAAACGGTAGAAGAACCAGGGGAAGGGAGCAAACCCTAGTTACCTCCGACCATAGGTCGTCGATGCCGGTGTCGTAGGGGTTCAGCGGAGCGATGTACTTATCTGGATCGTAGGTGCCCAAGAAGTGTGTGATCTGCTTGTGACTGGCGGGGGCCTCCTCGCCGGCGGGGGGCTCCTCTTTGGTGGCTCCGTCGGTAGCGGGGACGGGGGCCTGGACGGGAACGACGGCTGCCATCGATGCCTCGACTGGGGCCTAGACAGGGACATCGGTTGCTTTCAACGCGTCGAGGGGGACCGGCGAGGAGACGGGGGCCTCCTCGCTGGCGGCCACGGAGGCGACGATGGCCACCTTATGCTCCTCGGCCATCGCTGGCGCGGACAGGGTATTCTCGGGAGTTTGCGGATGCTGGTGGGACAGTGGAGAGGGTTGCATGGGGACAATGAGCAAGAGTGGGAGTGGGTGTGCGGAGAGGGGCTCTATAGTTAAGGTGGATAGAAGAAAGGCACGTTTCATTGCACCACCGTGCAACGCGCCGCGCAGTCGACTGCACCGTGCACCGCGACACGCGCACGATACGTCACGTTTTTTTCCCGGGCCATGCATGGCAGTTCTGTATTGAGCCGCATGCAAAGGGCGCACACACAATTTCTATGTACGAAGTTTGACACGGACCTAAAATTGGCGATTGAGAGCCGCTGCATAAAAAATAGGATATGTCTTATTAAAATCAAGTGGCAATAAATTGTAGCTGTCCATCAACGACCGTGCACTCGATGACGCATGCGTTGTGGCGTAGTAGTAGTAGTAGGCTTTTCAGACTTGATTAAACATGACATGACCGCTCGACGACTTTTTCCATGGACGGCATCGTGTTCCTTCTTGTAGAAGTCTCGCTGAGGGAGACGTCTGTGCTGTCTCACGCTGTACTGTGAAGGGCACGACGTGTGCAATGATCATCGTTGGATCGCTCAGAATCAACGGTTGGTGCGCACGATCCGCGTGACAACTGTGATAACCAGTCAGGGAGTAGCAGAGAGGGTGAGAACAAGTTTGTGCTTCTACGAAAGATAGAGAGAGGGGGGCAAAAATGAGTAGTACCACATAAAACCAAGGGTGATACTGAGTAGTATAAAAATGGAAAGTGAGTGTCTTGTACAATGAAATACATAGTGGCATACATCAAATTATGCCAAGATAGATCCACTAGAGTTCATTGGATGTGTGTTCTTCTCCTAAACCATGTAAGGATCCACTAGAGTTCATTGGCTGTGTGTTCTTCTCACAAACCACATATCACCAGTGTCATTGCATGTGTGTTCTTCCCACAGACCACACATGGATCCACCAGTGTCATTGCATGTGTGTTCTTCCCATGAACCACACATGGATCCACCAGTGTCATTGTATGTCTGCTCTTTTCATGAACCACAGCTAGAGTCATTGCATGTGTGTTCTTCTCACAAACAACATATCACCAGTGTCATTGCATGTGTGTTCTTTTCACAGACCACATATGGATCCACCAGTGTCATTGCATGTGTGTTATTCTTAGAAACCACGTAAGGATCCACCGGTGTCATTGCATGTATGTTCCTCTCATAGACCACACATGGATCCACCGGTGGCATCGCATGTCTGCTCTTTTCATGAACCACAGTTAGAGTCATCGCATGTCTGCTCTTTTCATGAACCACAGCTAGAGTCATTGCATGTGTGTTCTTCCCACAAACCATATCATGAACCACACCCAGTGTCATTGCATGTGTGTTCTTCCCATGAACCAGACATGGATCCACCGGTGTCATTGCATGTGTGTTATTCTCACAAACCACGTAAGGATCCACCGGTGTAATTGCATGTATGTTCCTCTCATAGACCACACATGGATCCACCGGTGGCATTGCATGTCTGCTCTTTTCATGAACCACAGTTAGAGTCATCGCATGTCTGCTCTTTTCATGAACCACAGCTAGAGTCATTGCATGTGTGTTATTCTCACAAACCATATCATGAACCACACCCAGTGTCATTGCATGTGTGTTCTTCTCATTAACCACACATGGATCCACCGGTGTCATTGCATGTCTGCTCTTCTCATTAACCACAGTTAGAGTCATTGCATGTGTGTTCTTCTGACAAACCACATATCACCAGTGTCATTGCATGTGTGTTCTTCCCACAGAGCACACATGGATCCACTAGTGTCATTGCATGTGTGTTATTCCCATGAACCACACATGGATCCACCAGTGCCATTGCATGTCTGCTCTTTTCATGAACCACATCTAGAGTCATTGCATGTGTGTTCTTCTCACAAACAACATATCACCAGTGTCATTGCATGTGTGTTCTTTCCATGAACCACACATGGATCCACCAGTGTCATTGCATGTGTGTTATTCTCACAAACCACATAAGGATCCACCGGTGTCATTGCATGTGTGTTCCTCTCATAGACCACACATGGATCCACCGGTGGCATCACACGTCTGCTCTTCTCATTAACCACAGTTAGAGTCATCACATGTCTGCTCTTTTCATGAACCACAACTAGAGTCATTGCATGTGTGTTCTTCCCACAAACCATATCATGAACCACACCCAGTGTTATTGCATGTGTGTTCTTCTCATTAACCACACATGGATCCACCGGTGTCATTGCATGTCTGCTCTTTTCATGAACCACAACTAGAGTCATTGCATGTGTGTTCTTCCCACAGACCACACATGGATCCACCAGTGTCATTGCATGTGTGTTCTTCCCATGAACCACACATGGATTCACCGTTGTCATTGCATGTGTGTTCTTCCCATGAACCACACATGGATCCACCAGTGTCATTGCATGTCTGCTCTTTTCATGAACCACAGCTTGAGTCATTGCATGTGTGTTCTTCTCACAAACAACATATCGCCAGTGTTATTGCATGTCTGCTCTTTTCATGAACCACACATGGATCCACCAGTGTCATTGCATGTGTGTTATTCTCACAAACCACGTAAGGATCCACCGGTGTCATTGCATGTGTGTTCCTCTCATAAACCACACATGGATCCACCGGTGGCATTGCATGTCTGCTCTTTTCATGAACCACAGTTAGAGTCATCGCATGTCTGCTATTTTCATGAACCACAGCTAGAGTCATTGCATGTTGGGGGATACCCCCGGGTAGGGTTACGCCAGGGTATAAAGGCCGAGTTAGCCAAGGTACGACAAGGTCAAAGCAGGAGCTGGCCGAGTCACCTCAAGGCAGGTCGAAGGAGGCGAGCCACTGATGGCTCAATGCACGGCGCCCAGAAAAGTGCTTGGTGCGTGGTTGATGTAGAGCTCGTTGGGAACCCCAAGAGGAAGGTATGATGAGCACAGCAGCAAGTTTCCCTCAGTTATGAAACCAAGGTTTAATCGAACTAGTAGGAGCAAGGAAACACCTCAAAGGTGTTACTAGCTGAGCTTTGGCAGGGCGCACTACCGGTGCTAGTAGCAACGTGGAGACCTGCAGAACACAACCACACAACTTTGTCCCCAACTTGCGATGAGGTTGTCAATCTCACTGTGTTTTGCGGAAAACAAAGGATTAAACGTATTGAATGGAAATAAGTAAAAGTTTGCAGAAAGTAAACACAAAGCAGTAAAAGATTGTAGATTGTATGTAAAAGACAAGGACCGGGATCCATAGTTCACTAGAGGTGGCTCTCCTTAGATAGATAACATGCTGGGTGAACAAATTACAGCGGGGCAATTGACAGACACCGAGAAAGCAAGACATGCATATACTAATCATCTTGACTCCTTTGAGACTTGATTGGGCATTACAACATAATACATAGACCTCCATCCAACTGCATCTATGACTAATAATCAACCTTCAGGTTATCATCCGAACCCCCTCCAGTATTAAGTTGCAAGCAACATATTATTGCTTTACGAACTGCGTGTAAAGTAAACAATACGATTGTTCTATGAACAAAGGATTGTTGTTTTCTCCCTAGTAGCAACAACACATCTAGTACCTTAGAGATTTCTGTCACTTCCCCAGATTATCAGAGGCATGAACCCACTATCGAGCATAAATACTAACTCTTGGAGTTGCTAGCATCTACTTGGCCAAGATAGCTACTAACAACGGAAAGCATGCAAGATCTCAAATAACAAAGACATGATAGAATCAATAATAAATCTGAAATAGCATCTCAATATCCATCGGATCCCCGCAAACACAACATGTATGAATTACAAATAGATGATCTTGATCATGAACGGAGCTCACAAGCTCTAAACATGAAAGCACAAAGGAGGAGAAACCAGCCATATAGCTACTACATGGATCCGTAGTCCAAGGATTGTCGTGGTGGTGTCACGGCAGATGCCATGGATAGGCTAAAGGTGGGGACTAAATGCACTAGGGGAATTCAGGGAGGGATAGTGTGGTGATTCCACACACAGAAGTTTCGTATTTGATTCACTTCCAAGGTTACGAGTGCTCCTCGAGCTGTACTGGAGAGAGGAGGAAGAAGGTACTCTCTTACTCTCACCGCTAGCTAGCCCTCAGGAACCAAGTAAAAACTAGCCAATAGAGATCAACCCAGTAAAACTCAACCCGATCGAGACCAACCCCTTCTATAGAGGCCCTAGCCCTCCTTATATAGGAGTGGCTAGGTCTCTACTTAGGGCATACGTGGAGGCATATTCCAGGGAATATGCCTCCTCCCAAAATAGTAAGCCGACCGGGTCGCTTTTCCCCCGCGTCATCCATGCAGAGGCTACGTGAGCCTCTGCGGTGCCTGCGTCAGCCGACATCGGTGTCGTCATCTTTGTCGGCCACGCCTCAGTGGTCCTGCCCCTGTCCGCTTCGCTCATGCTGTGCATACCGGGGTTACTTTTGACCAGCGAGATACCTTCCTTCTCCTAGAAGCTTGCTATGACCCAGATCGTAGTTGATCCGGTTGTTGGGTCCGCAGCATAGAAAACAAAAAATTTCCTACGATGTGAACTACACGCCAAGATCTATCTACTAGGTACAAAGCAAACGGGTGGACATACATCCATAGAGAACTTACCCTCGAAGACAACGAGCTTTGTTAACGAGTAGGAACTCGTGGTTGATGTAGTCGTACACTTGCCAATCTCAAGATCGTGAGGAAGTTCGAGCGCCGCAACTCAGCAGCGCATCCGCACTCGCACACACGTTCAAGCCACCGGACAACCTCCACCTCCTCGCTCCAGCGATCCAGCGGAAGCAGCAACTCCTTCCAGACGAAATGCCACCGGGAACATGTATCTCGCTAATCCGAGACCATGGGGGAATAATTCTAGAGGGGGAGAGAGATCCTTCACAAGGAGGTGTGAGGATGAAGGAGGGAATGGATGGCCTTTTATAGGAGGAGGGGGGTGCCTCCTCTCTCCATGGCCGGCACATGGGGGGGGTGATCCCTCACCTCCCTCATTCATGTGGCGGTAACTCCTCCACATTAAAATGCCTCTTCACATTCCCTTTTAAAGTCTCCACTTTAAATGCATTAAGTTTCTCCAAATTTAATGCTCTCTCATTTAATAAAACTCTTTTATTAAATTTATTCAGATTTTTGTTAATTACTTTAATTAACAAACATTCACATATAACCCCTTGCAATATTTCAATATCACATGCAGAACCACCTTCTGCAATTTCACCCGAAACAATATCCGGTTTCTATTGAAACAATTCCTGCGCTTTGCAATTCTTTCGTCTGAAACATATGTGCTCCAAAATGGTGTCCGGTAACTCTTAAATGTGCCACCCTACGGTTCGCGAATAATGCAGACATGATCAAGACCCTTCTCCGATCAATAATCAGCAGCGGGACCTGGAGATCCATACTGACTCCTACACATTCAACGATGACTCCTGTGATCGTGAGAACCTTTAACGCTTGTAACTAAATCCCTTTGTCTCTCGATATATTACATGTCCGAGATTCGATCATCGGTATCTCCATAGCTAGTTTGATCTCGTTACCGACATGCACTCTTTTCTCGTTCCCGTGATATAACATTCTAGTGATCACATCACTTGCTTGCAAGCTATACTAATGTGTTATCACCGAGAGGGCCCAGAGTATATCTATCCGTCATCTGGATTGACAAATTCCACTCTTGATCCATGAGCCTCAACATAACACCTTCGTAGCACTGAACCCATCTTTATTGGTGTGACGTTTGATGTTATCAAGATACTCTTCCGGTGTTAGCAATTAACATGATCTCATGGTCTAAGGATAAAGATTACTTCGTATGATGTTATAGCAATATAAACACAATGACTTGATTGTAATGCTATACTTCGGATGAATGTTCATCACATCATTCCACCAATGGTGTGACCTTGTTATTAACAACATCCAATGTCCATGATCAGGAAACCTTGATCATCCTGTTAATCAACAAGCTAGTCTATAAGAGAGGCATGACTAGGAACCCTTTTTGTTTATTAAACACACATGTATTGATGTTTCCTATCAATACAATTATAGCATGCAAAATAAACATCTATCATATACAAGGAATACATAATAACAACTTTATTATTGCCTCTCAGGGCATATTTCCTTCAGCCTCCCACTTGCACTAGAGACAATAATCTAGTTCACATAGTGATAAATCTAACACCCATGGAGTTCTAGTGTTGATCATGTTTTGCCCTAGGGAGTACTTTAGTCAACGGATCTGCTACATTCAGGTCTGTGTGCACTTTACAAATCTTTATATCTCCATCCTTGACATGCTCGCGGATGGAGTGAAACCGACGCTTAATATGCTTGGAATTCTTGTGAGACCTTGGTTCCTTTGCGTTGGCTATGGCTCCATTATTGTCACAATAGATCACCATCGGGTCCAACGCACTAGGAACCACACCCAGTTCCGTTATGAAATCCTTCATCCAAACCGCTTCCTGCGCTGCTTCTGAAGCAGCAACATATTCCGCCTCCGTTGTTGATCCAGCCACCACAGGTTGTTTGGAGCTCCTCCAACTAACTGCTGCTCCGTTCAAGAGAAATACGTATCCGGATTGAGACTTAGAGTCATCCGGATCAGTGTCAAAGCTAGCATCGACATAACACTTAGCGACTAGCTCTACTTCACCTCTGTATATAAGAAACATATCCTTAGTTCTTCTCAAGTACTTAAGGATATTCTTGACCGCTATCCAGAGTTCCGAACCTGGATCAGATTGGTACCTACTAGTCAAACTAATACATGTGCCACATCCGGTCTTGTACATAGCATGGCATACATTATAGAGCCTATGGCTGAGGCATAGGGGATCTTATCCATTATCTCTCTTTCTTCCGCCGTAGCCGGACTTTGAGTCTTACTCAATGTCTTGCCTTGCAACATAGGTAAGAACCCCTTCTTACTTCCGTCCATATTAAACTTCTTTAATATCTTAGCAAGGTATGTACTCTTCGATATCCCAATTAGGCGTCTTGATCTATCTCTATAGATTTTAATGCCTAATATATATGAAGCTTTACCAAGGTCCTTCATCGAAAATTTGCTGTTTAGATAACTTTTAACACTGTTTAAAAGATCTAAATCATTTCCAATCAATAATATGTCATCCACATATAATATCAGAAACACCACATTGTTCCCACTCACTTTCTTGTAAATACAAGCCTCTCCATAAGTTTGGACAAATCCAAACTCTTTGATCACCTCATCAAAGCGGAGATTCCAACTTCGTGATGCTTGCTTCAGTACATAGATGGATCGCTGAAGTTTGCACACCTTATTAGCATCCTTAGGATCGACAAAACCCTTAGGTTGTATCATATACAACTCTTCTTCAATATTACCATTGAGGAACGCAGTTTTGACATCCATCTGCCATATTTCATAATCGAATTATGCAACAATTGCTAACATAATCCTAACCGACTTAAGCATCGCTACGGGAGAGAATGTCTCATCGTAGTCAACTCCTTGAATTTGTTGAAACCCCTTTGCAACAAGTCGAGCCTTATAGATGGTCACATTACCATCAACATCAGTTTTCCTTTTGAAAATCCATTTATTCTCAACGGCCTTTCGGTCGTGAGGTAAGTCCACCAAGTTCCAAACTTGGTTCTCGTACATGGATTCCATCTCGGATTTCATGGCTTCTAGCCATTGGCTGGAATCCGGGCTCATCATCGCTTCTTCATACGTCACAGGGTCATCCATTTCATCAACCATGAAATTCACAACAGGATTGCCGTACAGTTCAGGAGCTGCACGTGTCCTGCTTGACCTGCGAGGTTCGGTAGTGTCCTCTTTCGGAGTTTCATGATCAATATCATTAGCTCTCTCTTCATTAGGTTAAGTCAACTCCGAAACAACTTCCGGTGCTGCGCCACTCGCCATTCCATGAAGAGAAGGTTCAATAACCTCTTCGAGTTCTACCTTCTGACTACTCACACTTTTCGCGAGAAACTCCTTCTCAAGAAAGGATCCATTCTTGGCAACAAAAACCTTGCCCTCGGATCTGTGATAGAAGGTATACCCAATCGTTTCCTTAGGGTATCCTATGAAGACGCATTTTTCCGCTTTGGGTTCGAGTTTATCCGGTTGAAGTTTCTTCACATAAACATCGCATCCCCAAACCTTAAGAAATGACAGCTTAGGTTTGTTTCCAAACCATAATTCATATGGTGTCGTTTCAACGGATTTAGATGGTGCCCGATTTAAAGTGAATGCAGCTGTTTCCAGTGCATAACCCCAAAATGACAGTGGCAAGTCAGTCAGAGACATCATAGATCGAACCATATCCAATAAAGTACGATTAGGACGTTCTGACACACCATTACGTTGTGGTGTTCCGGCAGGCGTGAGTTGTGAAACTATTCCACAGTCTTTCATATGTGTGCTAAACTCGTAACTAAGATACTCTCCTCCTAGATCGGACCGCAGAAATTTGATCTTTCTGTTACGATGATTTTCCACTTCATTATGAAATTCTTTGAACTTTTCAAAAGTTTCAGACTTGTGTTTCATCAAATAGATATACCCATATCTACTCAAATCATCCGTGAAAGTAACAAAATAACGATATCCACCTCGCGCCAACACACTCATTGGTCCACACACATTAGTATGTATGATTTCTAATAGATCTATCGCCCGTTCCATTGAACCGGAAAACGACGTTCTAATCATCTTGCCCATAAGGCATGGCTCACATGTATCAAATGATTCAAAATCAAGTGATTCCAAAAGTCCATCAGAATGGAGTTTCTTCATGCGTTTAACACCAATATGACCTAGACGGCAGTGCCACATATATGTAGATATATCATTATCAAGTTTAATCCTTTTAGCATCAACATTATGAATATGCGTAATACTACTATCGAGATCCAACAGAAACAAACCATTCAACATAGGTGCATGACCATAAAAGATATTATTCATATAAATCAAACAACCATTGTTTTTAGACTTAAATGAATAACCACTTTGCATCAAACATGATCCGGATACAATGTTCATGCTCAGTGCAGGCACCAAATAACAATTATTTAGGTTTATAACTAATCGCGATGGCATATGGAGAGGCAGCGTTCCGACGGCGATCACATCAACTCTTGATCCATTGCCGACCCGCATCGAGACCTCATCCCTTGCTAGTTGTCGCTTGTTCCGCAGCCCCTGAACCGAGTTACATATATTAGCAACCGATCCCGTATCAAATACCCAGGTGCTACTGCAAGTACTAGTCAAGTACACATCAATAACATGTATATCACATATACCTTTATTTGCCTTGCCGGACTTCTTGTTCGCCAAATACTTGGGGCAGTTGCGCTTCCAATGTCCAGTCCCCTTGCAATAGTAGCACTCAGTGTCAGACTTAGGGCCAGCTCGGGGTTTCTTTTCAGGCGTGGCAACAGACTTGCCACCCTTCTTTCCCTTATGCTTGCCTTTCTTGTCCTTCTTGAAACCGGTGGTCCTATTGATCATCAACACTTGATGTTCTTTCCTAATCTCCACTTCTGCAGTCTTAAGCATTGACAGAAGCTCAGGAAGAGACTTCTTCATGCCCTGCATATTATAGTTCATCACGAAGCTCTTGTAGCTAGGTGGCAGAGATTGGAGAACACGATGTATGCCTAAGTCAATGGGAATCGTTATTCCCAAGGACACAAGCTTATCGGCGTACCCAGACATTTTGAGTACATGCTCACTAACGGAGCTGTTTTCCTCCATCATGCAGCTAAAGAACTTTTCTGTAGCATTATAACTCTCTACGGCAGCATGGGTATCGAAAATCATTTTCAATTCTCCCATGGTATCAAAGGCATTGCCATTTTCAAAACGCTTTCGAAGTTCTAGCTCTAGACCATACAGTATGCCGCAATGAACTAAGTTGTGGTCCTCCTGACGAGTTATATAGACGTTCTTTTCCTCATCAGGGGCATCAGGAGCTGGTGGGGGGCCTAGCGGCGCATCTAGCACATATTGCTTTTGTGCAGCAGTGAGGAGAATCCTCAAATTCATAGCCCAGTTGGTGAAGTTGCTACCATTCGCAGCAAGTTTCTCGTTCTCCATGAACACATTGAAATTAAAAGCAGGTGGTGCCATCTACAACAGAATTTGTAAAGTATATTTAGACTAAGTTTATGATAGATTGAGTTCAACTAATCCAAATTACTAATGAACTCCCACTCAAAAACGACATCCCTCGTGTCCTTTTGGTGATTACATGAACCAAATCCACTACACCAAGTCCGATCATCACGTGAGTCGGTGTAGCTTCAAAGGCGAGCATCTATATGGACATCATATCAACTATATGACTCATGCTTAACCTTTCGGTCCATGTTCCGAGGCCATGTTTGTACATGCTAGGCTCGTCAAGTAAGAACCTTAGTATTTGCGTGTGTAAAACTATCTTACACCCGTTGTATGAAAGCGTAGAGTTGAGAACACCCGATCATCACGTGATGCCTCAAAACACGATCCACAAAACGGTGCATACTTAAGGAAGAACACATTTTATCTTGATATCTAAATGAGGGATCATCTTATAATGCTACCAAACGCGCCAAACTAGCAGTATAAGATGCTAACATCTAATGTGTGAAGTGAGGTGATATGGTCCATGCATTTGATCTCTATCATTTGCATCGTGGTATGATCTCTATCATTCCTTTGTGTGTAAGGCCAAGGTCTATGGAACTTACACGTTAAGTGAGTTGTAAGAGTATCTATCATACATCTACTTACAACAATACCATATCAAAACACTAGCCCAACAACGATCTAAACTAGACGCCTCTAATTTATCAATTGCAAGTTTTACATGGCTTAGGGCTTTCGGAGATAGAACCTGTCTAACCTACGAACATGAACCACAACGAGGATAACCAAGTTATTAGCAACTCGTTGTAAATCAGATATTGACTATAGTAGGAGAGACAGACACCCGCCAGCCACTTATGCAAAACAAGTTGCATGTCAGTCGTGGAACCGGTCTCATGTACGATGACATGTAAGGTTGGTCCGGGCCGCTTCATCCCACTATGCCACCAATATCCAAAGTACATAGAAGATGCAATAACATGATCATCATCGCCCACATATAAACATATGTGTACTACCCATGCAAAGCACCTACGCATAGATCAGGCTCTGATACCACTGTTGGGTCCGCAGCATAGAAAACAAAATTTTTCCTATGGTGTGAACTACACGCCAAGATCTATCTACTAGGTACAAAGCAAACGGGTGGACATACATCCATAAAGAACTTACTCTCTAAGACAACGAGCTTTGTTAACGAGTAGGAACTCGTGGTTGATGTAGTCGTACACTTGCCGATCTCAAGATCGTGAGGAAGTCCGAGCGCCGCAACTCAGCAGCGTATCCACACTCGCACACACGTTCAAGCCACCAGACAACCTCCACCTCCTCGCTCCAGCGATCTAGCGGAAGCATAAACTCCTTCCAGATGAAATGCCACCGGGAACATGTATCTCGCTAATCCAAGACCATGGGGGAATAATTCTAGAGGGGGAGAGAGATTGTTCACAAGGAGGTGTGAGGATGAAGGAGGGAATGGGTGGCCTTTTATAGGAGGAGGGGGGGGGGTGCCCCCTCTCTCCATGGCCGGCGCATGGGGGGGGGTGACCCCTCACCTCCCCCATTCATGTGGTGGTAACTCCTCCACATTAAAATGCCTCTTCACATTCCCTTTTAAAGTCTCCACTTTAAATGCATTAAGTTTCTCCAAATTTAATGCTCTCTCATTTAATAAAACTCTTTTATTAAATTTATTCAGAATTTTGTTAATTACTTTAATTAACAAACATTCACATATATCCCCTTGCAATATTTCAATATCACATGCAGAACCACCTTCTGCAATTTCACCCGAAACAATTTCCGGTTTCTATTGAAACAATTCCTACGCTTTGCAATTCTTTTGTCTGAAACATATGTGCTCCAAAATGGTGTCCGGTAACTCTTAAGTGTGCCACCCTACGGTTCGTGGATAATGCAGACATGATCGAGACCCTTCTCCGATCAATAATCAGCAGCGGGACTTGGAGATCCGTACTGACTCCTACACATTCAACGATGACTCCTGTGATCGTGAGAACCTTTAACGCTTGTAACTAAATCCCTTTGTCTCTCGATATATTACATGTCCGAGATTCGATCATCGGTATCTCCATACCTAGTTTGATCTCGTTACCGACATGCACTCTTTTCTTGTTCCCGTGATATAACATTCTAGTGATCACATCACTTGCTTGCAAGCTATCCTAATGTGATATCACCGAGAGGGCCCAGAGTATATCTATCCATCATCTGGATTGACAAATTCCACTCTTGATCCATGAGCCTCAACATAACACCTTCGTAGCACTGAACCCATCTTTATAGTCACCCTGTTACGGTGTGGCGTTTGATGTTATCAAGATACTCTTCCGGTGTTAGCAATTAACATGATCTCATGGTCTAAGGATAAAGATTACTTCGTATGATGTTATAGCAATATAAACACAATGACTTGATCGTAATGCTATACTTCGGATGAATGTTCATCACATCATTCCACCAATGGTGTGACCTTGTTATTAACAACATCCAATGTCCATGATCAGGAAACCTTGATCATCCTGTTAATCAACAAGCTAGTCTATAAGAGAGGCATGACTAGGAACCCTTTTTGTTTATTAAACACACATGTATTGATGTTTCCTATCAATACAATTATAGCATGCAAAATAAGCATCTATCATATACAAGGAATACATAATAACAACTTTATTATTGCCTCTCAGGGCATATTTCCTTCACCGGTCACACTTGTTCCTGCATACAAGTTAGATTCATCTATCCGACTTACGGCTTAAGTCGGATGAGACTCAGTTAGGTGGACATCCCCTGGTCCGGGTTACCCCGAGATTCGGCCTGCCTTGAGGTAACTCAGCCAACATTCGCTTTGGCCTTGTCGTACCTCGGCTAACTCGGCCTTTATACCCCGGCGTTACCCTACCCGGGGGTATCCCCCCAACATTAGTTCCCGAAGCTGGTGCGGTCTTAGTTTCCTTAGCCGCTAAGGCCACAACAGGTTCAATTTCACCGAGCTTTGTGCTCCTTCTCCGAGTTACCTCTTATCTCGGATCTCATGGGTTTACTTTCCCTTGGCACATTTCAAGTTTTCACTTGTTGGCCGGGTTACCATAATCCCATCCGGGTCATCTTTCCTTCTCTCGTACGCTTCCCCATGTGGAGGCTAATCATTTGGTTGCCTCATTTTAAGGGCCAGCCGCAGTAACCGTTGCAGTAATTGTCAGTTATCACTATAGCGCACGTCATGTCTGGCCTGCCTCCTCGTTAACTGCATCAATGCGTCGCGTCATGGGATCTGCTACACCCTGTGGTCCTCCGTGTGGCTCTTCGTTGATTGGTCCATCTGGTTTATACACGGCCACAACGTGTGGCACATCCGCATAACATGATCCCACTTCCTCCTCGAGGGTGTGGTTAAATAGGGGAGGGGTGCGCCCCTTGGGTCTTTTCCCACTTCCGCGCCCCTCTGCCTCTAGTTCTTCTTCTTCGTCTTCTCCCACGACAGCGCCACCGCCACCGCGTCTGAGTAGCAGTGACGCCGCCGCACTTCTTCCACACGCACCTGCGTTGCCTCCGCCGCTGCGCACCTCCTCCGCGACGGGTCGCTGTCAGTCTAGGCCGCTGCCCCCCACCGCTGGTAGCGCCAGTGAGGGCAACGAATTCGAGATGACAGAAGAAGAGCTCGTCGTCGCCGAGCAGGAGATGGAGGAAGACGCCGCGACGGCGGACCGTGGTGCGTGGGCTGGATCCTGGGTCTGCCAGGATGACCTGGACTGGCTCTACGGCACCAGGCGCATCCCCGCAGGCGTCATCGCACGCCTCGCCTCCGCCGAACTTGCCCCCTCACCCAATCCGGGTGAGTATGTGGTGTTCCTGTCGCATTTCTAGTGGGGATTCAGTTTACCAGTTAGCGATTTTTTCCATGATTGGTTGAATACCTACAAACTCTAGCCGCACCACCTTCCTGCCAATGCTATCACATCTCTCTCTGCTTTCGCCTCCACGATCGAAGGCTACGCCGGATTATGGCCCACAAAGGAGCTATGGATCCAGTTCTTCGGCCTTTGTCGGAACGTAATTTCAAATGTTTATCTTGATCTGGAGGATAAACAGCTTACGTAGTTCGGTGCTGCATCCATTTCTCCCCGGAGGTTATCCGTCTTTCCCCGGGTTACCGGGCTAGACTCCTGTAAGGGATGGGCCTGGACTTTCTTTTATGTTCGGAATGAAGGCACCGAAGACCTGATCCGGCTTCGCCCCTATGCTCCGGGTCCTCCCAACCCGGAGTTGTGCGATGTTGTCCCCAAGAAGCTCACAGTCTTGGCCAACCAGATCAACAAAAGGTTCGCAGAGCTGAAGGAGCTCGGGTTGCGCAACGAGGACGCCATGATCACATTCGTCCGCAACCGGATCTCCTCCCTCCAGAAACGCACTCACAAAGTGTGCCATATGAGCTGGGGCCGTGACTCCAACCGGACCTCGTCTTTCGAGTTGAGCAACACAGAAATCTATCGCCGGATCAAGGCCCTCTTCACCACCCACATGGACTTCTCCTTTGAGTGGACGTGGGGAATTAAGCACTATTGCCGGGATAGGCTTCCTCCCGTGGTAAGTTTCGTGCCGCAAACTTTCTCCGAATCAGATCTTATGTCGTTCGCTGTTGTATTTTTTAACTCTGTCGTCTTTTCTTTCCTTTAGCAATTCCTTCAGCAAACTATCGAGGATGGCACCGATCCCACCCTCAAATGTGTGCCTGACCAGGAGACCTCAGACGATGAAGAATCGGACCAGGAGATGTTCATCCCAATGGCCGACGCGACCAAGCGACCCATCGGTAAACTCTCTTCCATTAGAGATTGGCCCGACGATGAAGATGACTCGGATGTTGAGGTGATGGAAGCATTTGACACTGTCCCCCTTTCTTATGCTTTTCCGGCATCAGCTAACCCCGATGGGCAGATCCATGAGGATCCTCCCCTTGCCGTGGGTGATCCTGTTCCGGTTGCGCCAAAGAAGAAAAGGGAAGCCGCATCCACTTCATCCTCCGGACCTTCTCAGCCAGCCAAAAGGCGAAAGAAGTCCAGAGACAAGACTGCCTCCAAGCCCACGACCAAGGCCCCAGCACGAAGGGCTTGGAAGCCCAAGGAGCCCCTGACCTCGGATGCGTAAGTCTCTTTTTCCAGCTGCCATTTACTTGTTCTTGCATTGCTATAGTTTCTTATCCGACACTATTTGATTCGGCAGGGCCACGGTGGACGTTCCCCAGAGTGGATCTAGCATCGCTTAGCCGCTCCGACTCAGCCCTTCTCCCCCTCATGGTGACGATTCACGCCCTCTGAGCCCAATTCCGGAGGGTTCAGCGGCTGCTCCGGGTTCCACTCCACCTCATCAAGAGGGGGGGGAACCTTGGAGCGGGGGAGACTGGCCCAGCCGAGGCAGCGACATCCACCACTTCTGCTCCGCCGCAACCAACTACTACCGAGTCTACTTCAGCACCCCCTCCGAAGAAGAAAACAGCTCCAGCACCAGCACCAGCACCAACTTCAGCACCAACACCAGCACCAACTCCAGCAACAACAGCAACAACAGCAACACCAAGCCCCTCCGCCTCGTCCGAGTCATCTCAGTCTCGGCGAGAAAGTACCCAGGCAACTCCCAAGGGTAAATCTTCTGCAACCACTTCCTCCTCTCAGCAACCCAAGGGCAAAAAGGTCCCTGACACCACCAGGGAAGCGTCCGTCGAATCTGGACAGTGCACTCTCGCATCCATGCTTTCCAAGAAGCCTCCAGCACCGAAGGACACCCCTGCTGAGCCAGCTGATGCGTAACAACTTGTTTTGCACACCAGCCCGACCCTTGCCCTGGTTGAGAGGAGGGAGGCGCATGTGAAGGGTTTGGTGGCACCCCACATGCTCAGCGGCGAGCGATATCCTCCGACCTTGATCGAGTTCATGAACAACTGGAACAAGGCGGAGTTCGTCCACAACGATGATCTCCCGGAGAAGTTCGGTCCTGCTGAGTTTTCTGCTCAAATGAACACAGCCGCTAAGGCGATTAACCTTGCGGGTCGGATGATGGAGGTACGTGACTTCACCTTTTCCTTAGCATGCTGTATATATTAGTGATATAACCATTAGTCCCCGAGCCTCCGGGGGAGTAACTTGTTACTCGGTCGGATGCTCCTTAGAAATCTAACGTAGCTCTTTAATAACTTCAAATATGCACACACCTAGAGCCGGGTTAAGTTCCGCTTGGCCCAGATTTTGTACACTTCTAATATGCACACACCTAGAGCCGGGTTAAGTTTCACTTGGGCCGGATCTTGTACACTTCGAATATGCACACACCTAGAGCCGGGTTAAGTTCCACTTGGCCCGGATCTTGTACACTTCGAATATGCACACACCTAGAGCCAGGTTAAGTTCCACTTGGCCCGGATCTTGTACACTTCGAATATGCACACACCTAGAGCCGGGTTAAGTTCCACTTGGCCCGCATCTTGTACACTTCGAATATGCTCACACCTAGAGCCGGGTTAAGTTCCACTTGGCCCGGATCTTGTACACTTCGAATATGCACACACCTAGAGCCGGGTTAAGTTCCACTTGGCCCGGATCTTGTACACTTTGAATATGCACAAGGCTTAAGCTATATTTTTGTACTCTTTTCAGGTGACCACCAACCGCCGGAGCACTGAGTTTTAGCGTCTCCTGGACACTCACAAAGTGCTGCTCGCAAAGCATAATGCACATCTCGCTGAGCACGAGAAAAGGGGTAAGTTCTCTTCTTCACATTTTTCTGTTTTCCTTCATCTTTTTCTGCTGAACTAACTCCTCATTCGGTTTTCGTAGCTGGGGTGGAAGCTGAGAATACCATAATGAGGAAGAAGCTTGAGCAGATCAAGGGTAAGTTACTTTTGCGCGATCTTGCTCTGCTTTCTATCTCCTTTTCTCCTTGGCTCGGCAAACATTCATATCTCGGCTTTGTCGGGTTAACAAACTATTTCAGTATCGCTGGAAGATAGTGTGCCCGTGCCTGACATGATGCTGCATTTTCTCGAACAAGCAGGGCAGTATCAGGCCGAGCTCAAGAAGAAAGACGATGAGCTTGCACTCCTCCAAACCAAGGATGATGAGATTGCCAAGCTAAAGGCAGAAATGAAGAAGCTGAAAGCACAACACCAATCCGAGCTTGAAAAGGCTGGCCAGGACTATACTGAAGAGCACGAGAGCCTCAATCTCCAAATTGCCAAGGACCGAGAACTTCTCCAGGAGGCCGACGTCAAGCTTGAGTCGGCGAACACTGAACTTGTGCAACTCCGCAAAAGACGTGATGACTGTACCAGGGAATTGACCCAGATCCACAGCCATATTTTATGTAAGTTCCTTTCCCTTATCCGACATATTTCTCCGGGTTACTTCACATGTATTTTCATTACCTGCTTCTCTTGTCTCGTTTTTAGGCAAATTTCCAGAGGGCACTGCCATTGCGAGCACCGCTGTTGCTAATTTCCGCCGAGATAGGGGTACTCCCGTTGCTCCTGATGGTGAAGAGATTCCCTATGAGATGGAGGACCTGTTGGTCAGCCTATCATCTCGCTTGGAAATCATCAAGAACTATGGCAAGGATCTCCTTGACGTTGCAGTCCGAATCTTCAACATGTTTTGGCATGCGGAAGACACTCCGGAGGGGACCACAGTTCTTGCTGAAAAGTTGATGGAAATCGAGACACAACTCGACCTTTGGAGGGAGTCCGCTGGACGTGCCGCAGCTGAGACTGTTCTCCACTACGTACTTACGTGGTACGAGAAGATCGACCTCAACCTCTTAGCGCGCATGCGCACCGGATCCAAATGGACCATTGATCCCGAGTGGGTAGCTCGGCACACGGCTTGCGCCCATAGCTTCATCAAATATGCTCCCATTCATGAATGGAATGAGGGACCGAGCTTCCTGGAAGCCACCGGTGACGAAAACGCTGAAAACATTGAAGATGGCTCGGATGAGGACGAGGAGGGTGACGCCTCGGACATTGAAGACATCGAAGATGACACCCAACTTCCTCCTCCTGCTGCTCCTTAAGTGAAAAAACTTTAAAGTTTATCAGATCTCCGGTATGCCGGGTGGAATTGTATCTAGTACACATGTGATATTTTGCTACGAAGTTTTTATGCTGGATTAACTTGGGCGTAGTCCCCGAGTTTCATTTTCTTGTTCGTCCAATCTTCTGGCTTGGTTCGTGTCTACCTTGATTCGGTTTTACGACTCATGATTCCGAGCTTCAAAAATTGTCTTAACAATACTTGGAAACTTTTAGGTTTAGCTCAAAATAATTCAGCATAATAATTTGAAAGTAAACACAAGGTTAGTCTGAAAAACCAATGTCGGCTCGATTAAGTTCTTTTCCCTAGTCGTTTTTCATGTGCTACGCAATTCCAAACTTGTTCTCTTGCTTGCCATGAAGCCAATTCTTGTTGGACTGCAGCAAGCCGAAGAGTTGGGTTTTTGGTGCTCAGACACTACTAATCCGAGTTAAGTAGAACAACTTACTCCAGCTGACGTATAAATAATAAAAGACAACAAATATTATTAAGGCAGTCCCCGAGTTACTGCTCGAGGTGCCCACATTTCATTGATAGGCTCATTGCCGGCATACATACCGACATTTGAGAAGACTCAGATACATACACTTCTCTGCTAAGTGTAGAAAGGACGAAGTAGAGCTACATTCCATGGACGCTTAGATTCCTCGCTGGACCTGTCCGCCTTGTTCTTTTCCTGTGGCTTTGCATCGATAAGATAATAAAAATCATTGTGCAATGCTTTGCTCACAATGAATGGCCCTTCCCATGGGGGGGACAACTTATGCATGCCAGCAGTATGTTGTACCAACCGGAGCACCAGATCGCCTTCCTGGAAAACTCGGGGGGCTTACTTTCCGGCTATGATAGCGTCAGAGATTTTGCTGATATATGGCGGATCTGGACAATGCCAATTCTCTCGCTTCTTTCAGCAGATCAACATCATTTTGCCGGGCTTCTTGCACTTCGGCTTCTGTGTATTGGGTGACCCTAGGCGAGTCATGCTCTATGTCGGCTCGTAATACAGCTTCTGCCCCATATACCCAAAAAATGGCGTATAGCCTGTTGATCGATTTAGAGTTGTTCTTAAGCTCCACAGTACCGCTGGTAGTTCTTCTATCTAGCACCCTTCTGATCTTTGCAGCGGCTCAATGAGCCGGGGTTTTATCTCGGACAGTACTAATCCGTTGGATCTTTCCACTTGTCCGTTCGATGCGGGATGAGCTACCGAGGCAACGTCCAGCCGGATCTTCTTATCCCGGCAGAATCGCACAAATGCTCCTTCAGCAAAATTTGTGCCATTATCAGTTATGATACTATGAGGATAACCGTATCTCAAGATGATGTCTTTGAGAAATGTTACGGCCGTAGCTCCATCACACTTTCTTATTGGCTTCACTTCGATCCATTTTGTAAACTTATCCACCATGACCAAAATGTGAGTCATATTCCCCCTTGCTGGTTTGAACGGGCCAATCATATCCAAACACCATACAGCAAATGGCCATGTGATTGGTATGGTCTTGAGTTCCGACATAGGCATATGTGTCTTGGTAGCATACCTCTGACAACCATTGCATTTTCTCACCAGATCTTCTGCTTGTTCTAAGGCACTTGGCCAGTATAATCCATGTCGGAAAGCTTTTGCCACCAAGGCTCGGGACGAGGCATGATGCCCGCACTCCCCTTGATGTATATCTCGGAGGATGTCAAGACCTTCTTCCGGGTCAACGCATCGCTAGAGGACATTGGTCACACTCCTTTTGTATAGCTCAGAATTGATGATTGTGTATGCCTTTGCTCTCCTCTGAGTTTGCCTGGATAGCACCTCCTCAGTGGGTAATGTTCCATCTTTCAGGAATTGAAATATAGGCAGTGCCCAAGCTGGTATTGCTCGCATAGGGAACACATCCTCATCAATTTCCATCTGATCCACCGGCATAACTTTGACCGGATCACGCTGAGCAGTCCCCGGGTTCGTTGAGGCAGTCCCCAAGTTTCGCGCACCACCTCCCATGTCAACGTCCATGGGCATAGCTCCGGATTCTGTATCCTCCGGGACGTAGATTGAGTCGGTTTCTAGGGACGGTCTGATAGATGGTTTTCTGAGGTGCTCTAATGCTACACCCGGTGGAATTGCTTGTCGGGTCGATCCGAGCTTCGACAACATGTCGGCAGCCTCATTTTCCACCCGGGGTACATGATGAAATTCACATCTCTCAAAATAACCAGATATTTTCTGCACATGGAATCTATATAATGCCATGTTTGGATCAAGAGCGTCCCACATCCCTGATACTTGCTGAATTACCAAATCCGAGTCGCCAAAGCATTGGATCTAACGTATCCCAATTTCTTTTGCCACTTTGAGCCCATGCACAAGTGCTTCATATTCAGCGACATTGTTCGACGCTGCGAAGTGGATCTATAGCACATACTTCAACTGGTCCTTCTTTGGCAAAGTAAGCACTACTCCGGCGCCTAACCCGGTTTTTGTTTTTGACCCGTCAAAGTGCATCCTCTAGTAGTTTGGCTCTGGTAGCGGTGGTTCATATTGCACCTCGGCCCAGTCCACAAAAATATCGGCCACAGCCTGAGACTTGATTGCTTCTCTTCTGTCATATTGTGGCGCATAGGGAGCTAGTTCAATTGCCCATTTTGCAATCCTGTCACTTGCATCCTTGTTACTCATTATCTCAGATATGGGAGCTTCACATATTACCTTGATGCGATGCTCCTCAAAATAATGCTTCAACTTCTTAGCTGCCATATAGACACCATACGCCACCTTCTGATAGTGTGGATAATTTTGCTTTGATGCTGACAATACCTCGCTCAGATAATACACTGGCCTTTGCACCGACTTACCCTCTTCGTCGTGCTCTACCACAATCACTGCACTTACAACTCGGTTGGTTGCGGCTATATAGAGCAACATTGGCTCCTTTGATAGTGGAGAGGCTAACACTGGTGCAGTGGCTAACATTTTCTTTAATTGTATAAAGGCTTCATTGGCCTGCGGCGTCCATATGAACTTGTCCGACTTTTTCATGAGTTGATAGAGAGGCAATGCCTTTTCTCCCAACCGACATACAAACCGACTTAACGATGCCAGGAAACCAGTGAACTTCTAGACATCATTAAGACACTTCGGCAGTTCCATTCGTTCAATGGCCCGGATCTTAGTTGGATTAACTTCTATACCTCGGCTAGATACGAGAAATCCGAGTAGTTTTCCAGCTGGGACACCGAAGGTACATTTTTCCGGGTTAAGCTTCATCTAGAACCTTCTTAAGTTTGCGAATGTCTGCCTGATATCGTCAAGGAGCATTTTGCTTTCCTTGGTCTTGATAACCACATCATCCACATACACTTGTACATTTTGACCTATTTGGTCGTGCAAACATTTCTGCATACATCTTTGGTACGTTGCCCCTGCATTACGTAAACCAAACGGCATGGTGCGATAGCAATAAGCCCCATACGGGGTGATAAATGCAGTCTTTATTTGATCATCCGGATTCAGAGGTATCTGGTGGAAACCAGAATATGCATCAATGAATGACAACAGTTCACATCCAGCAGTTGAGTCTATGACCTGATCTATCCTTGGCAGTGGAAATGGATCTTTTGGACACGCCTTGTTCAGGTTCGTGTAATTGATACACATACGCCAAACCACTGCCACGTTCGGATCATCTTTCTTCTTCTCCACCAACACCAGATTACATAGCCAATCCGGGTAAAGTACTTCCATGATAAATCCTGCGGCTAGTAACCGAGCTATTTCATCTCCAATGACTTTTCTCCTATCTTCGGCGAAGCGGCAGAGAGGTTGCTTCACCGGCCTTGCTCCGGGTCTCACGTTGAGTGCTCGGCCAACTCCCTCGGAACACCTTGCAAGTCCCGTGTGGACCAAGCAAAAATCCCGATTCTCACGGAGGAAGTTGACGAGCTCGCTTTCCTATTTATCATTTAACCCAGCACCAATTGTTACGGTGCGCTCCGGGAACATATCATCAACATGCACCTTCTTGGTATCTTTCGTAGCTTGGAATGAGACACTTCCATGCGGGTTACTCAGTGTCGGCATATACTGTTGCGCGGACTGAGCCAATTGAAATGGATCGTATGGGCACCTAGAGGGGGGGGTGAATAGGTGCTACACCAATTTTTAATTCTTTTTCAAGTTTAGGGTTAGCACAAAGGTAAATTATCTAGATTAACTAATGTGTGGAAATTCCCTATATGCAAACCTATCTACTAGCGAGTAAGGAGCGAGTGGAAGAGGAACGAGTGAACCGAAGTGAAGCACGCAGAGACACAAGATTTGTTTGACCGCAGTTCCTTCCTTGTTAAGGGAAGTACGTCTGTGTTGGAGGGGTGGGCGGTACTAAGACCACCACGCCACAAAAGGCCTCACCCTGTTCTCTGATAGATCTCGCCACAACAGGCCTGATCCACCTTCCACTATAGGTACCCTTCGAGGCGGGCACCAACGCCTTTACACAACTAGTGGGGCAACAACTCCACAACAACTTGGAGGCTCCCGAAATGACAACAAGCTGCCACAAGAATAAAGTTGTCAAATACAATAACACGATCTAGGTATTAACGAGAATACTAGATTAGGGATTTCTCCAAGTGAATGGAGAGGAGTTGAAGCGCTTGATTCTTGATGTTGATGATGAACTTCTCCTCCTTCAATTCCACCAAAGATCAAGACCTTAGGGTGGTTGAAGTGGGAGATCGAGATTTAGAGCTCTTGCACTGGGTCTGGTCGAATTCAAAATGAATCAAGAAGACTGGACGATGGGGAAGAAGGGGTACTTATACCCCTTCCAAAAACCAGCCGTTGCACACTTTGGGGGCCGGATTATCCGGCCCAAGTGAGGGCCCGATTATCCGGTCTGGGGAAACTCCACCCCAGACTCGGAATATCCGGCAGAAAATCCGCCCCCTCTCTGAGCGTCGTGCCGAGCTTGCCCTTGATAAACTTCTGGGGGCCGGATTATCCGGCCCTATGCGAAGGCCGGATTATCCGGCCTGGGGAGAAAAACCGCTCCAGTTCGGATTTTCCGGTAGAAAATCCGACCGGATACTGAGCGACGCGCCTTGGCTCCTTTTTCTCGAAAACTAGGGGCCGGATTATCCGGCCCTTGCGAAACCCAGATTATCCGGCCTGGGGAAGAAAAACCGCCCTAGTTTGGATTTTCCGGGAGAAAATCCGACTGGACACTGAGCGACGCGCCTTGGCTTCCTTGAGAGATGAGGTAGGCCAGATTATCCGGCCCTTGGAGGGGCGGATTATCCGGTCCCCCTCAAAACTTCCTGCACACTTAGCACACATGAAAAGACTCCATAGTATTGTTATCTAACACACAAAACATAGAAAAACATGAAATGTTCTTTCAATCTCCCCCTTTTTGGTGTTAGATGACAATACCAGGATTTGCAGGAGAAAGACACAAGACAAACAGAGATAACTATGGAAGGGACTCCCCCTCAATGTGTGCATAATAGAGTTTTGCATTGGAATACAAATGCACACAAATAGTTGAATCTATTCCATAGACAAAAGGGCAAAAACACATACCACCGAAGTAGAGAATAGGCATCCTTGACATAAATCACAATTATTATTGGATAACCATTATGAGCGCGCGCCTTCCGTGATAAACCACCAGCAGTAGGATATGAATAGATATAACCATGAGCATAATCCATGATATGAGGTATCATCTAGACAACCACATAAAGTCTCAAACATAAATTACAAACCACGAATATAAAAGTTTAACACTAAATGGGCATAAGCAAGAAATAACGAATAAAAAGTGCAAGTGCTTATGCCCGACCCATGCAAATCCACGGACAACCTAATAGAACTACTTCTCCCCCTTTGGCACCGAGACACCAAAAAGGGAGAAGAGCGATGCTAGCGCCCCATGGGATCACTCATCATAGTCCTCGTCCTCATGCTCTTCCTCATCCTCATCTTCAAGCTCCTCAGTGTCACCTTCCTCATCATCAGCATCAGCAGCAGGCGTAGAGGGGAACAAGTGATGCTCCAGCTCACCATAGTTCAGCCCGGAGGAAGAGTTCCACCGAGCATATGGAGTGGAAGGTGTAGGAGCCGGAGGAGCACCCAAAGCACCAGGCACGTGGTGGAGAATGAGCTGCTGGGAGTGAGCCAACTCATGGCGCTGCCTGTAGGCCTCATACTGACCCTTACGTGTGTCCACGCCCATGCAGAGGATGTGACGCTGGAACCAGTTCAGCTGCTTGATCTCACGGGCCACGGGAGGCACTGGGGGCCGACGAGCATCCCTCATGAGGCCCTCAGGAGCAGAGGAGGGGTGAGCAGTCTTCCGAATCTTGTTGTAAATCTTCTTGGCCTTGTGCACCGAGTCAATGTGGAACTCCTCGGCAGGAAGCAGGTGGCGGATGAGCAACATAATGTAGGGCGCATAGGAAATGGACAGACGGTTGAACATAGCATCACACAACTCATGGTAAATGAAGTCCATAACATCCAGCCTGTACTGCACTGACTCGTCCTTGCAGGAGGCAACCTCATGAGAAAATTGAAGTAGCTGAACAAGGTGACCACGGATGCTGTCATTGTTGCCCCCACTCGGTGTAATAGAGTCACGGAAGATACCCACCAATGCAGCATAGATGGGAGCAAGACCAGCCACAGTACCGACAATTCCATTGTCCACAGTGCACAGAGAGAGAGCAGCATCCTTGTTGAGCTTCAACTGAGTGATGATGCGGTGGCCACTGGCTCTATCCCTGCTGCGGAAGGAGTACCCCAAAACCTCAGCAAACACGTGAAAATCAGCAGTCATGGGCCTGTCATGAGTCATCCACTTCATAGTGCGACGCTCATCACCACAAATCACCAGAGTGGAGAAGAATTGCTTCACCACCTCAGAGTCAAAGGAGCACTGGAGGGACATGAGATGGTGCAGCCCCATCCTCTCAGCCACATACATCGCATCCACAAGATGCGCCTTCTCCAAAGCATCAGCAAGTATCAGAGGGTGCATAGGCCTAATGTTCAGCCTGGCATAGATGTCTTCATAAATCCCTTTCTGTTCTGCACACCAAAACCGGGTATCCCCCAGCTCATCATCACGAGGCAGCTCAGCAAACAAGTCACGGTGACGAATGGCAGAGAAGGAGACCGCATCCAGAGCCCTGTAGTTGATCTTGGGCTCCTTGCCCTTCCACTTGGACACACCCTTCCTAGTCCTCTTGGATTGTTCAGCCATGCGCCTCTCTTCGTTCTTCCTTCTCTGTAATTCAACTTCGTCCACTAGGTTACCTTGACCATCGTCCCGAAAGTACTTGGCGCGAGGATGGCGCTTGTAGGTCTTGGGAACACCGGAACCACCTGTGAGGAGAATAAGGCCGATAGCAAGGGGATAAGCATACACACAAGTTTAGGAGAGAGCATGGAACAAGTAGGCAAAAAGTTCATAGGTCAAAACTACTCAATACATACACCATAGTGAAACTGAAGCAGACTTGAATCTGTCAGGCCGGATTATCCGGCCTGGCCAAGGGTGGATAATCCGGCCCTGGCAGAAATTTTCGATTTCACCAAGAATGCATGCAAAAAAGTAGATCGGGCCTAGAAACTGTAAGACTACAAGTTCTATGCGAAAACACATCCTTCTAGACAACATTCCATCCAACAAGATACACATCTAGCCAATGATGGGAAGAGAGGGAGTTACCCTCACTCATTGGAGGAAGAATGCGGAGGAGAAGGTACCCGGAGGCGCAGAGAAGAAGATCCGGGAAGGCCCGGAAAATCCGGTGGCCGGAGAGGCTCCGGGGAGGGTGAGGGGCGGCAGGCGGCGGCTGGGGAGAAGGAGAGGGCTGGGGGAGAAGTGCTGCTCGTTATGTGCCCTTCTCCCCGAGCCCTGCCCTTTAAGATCGAATCCGCCAGGGCCGGATTATCCAGCCAATACTTGGGCCTAATTATCCGGCCTAAAATCTGGGATTCTGTTATACACAGAACCAGGCCCGCGCGTCCCCAAACAACACCCTCACAAGGTGTACAAGGGACTTGTGTACAAGAATAGATGTCTTAGGGGTAGGGAAGGCTTAGGATGGAGAATGCCAAACTGAGATGGTACTAGACACTCAAAATTGCAAAATCCAAATCAAATAAAAGCCAAGATTGAGTGTGATTCCCATAAGAACATGAGAGAGCAAATAACATCCAAAAAGATCCAATTCTCCACAAAGGAGAGGGCGGTGGCCGAAGCCACCTTGTTGGAGTGTATGGTGTGACACCGTGAAGATATATCTTGGGTTCACGACCAATACTCATCAATAAGCTCACATATCACACCATGATATTAAGAGAAATGATATAACTTGCTATTGGCATTATGGGGGGGGGGGGGGTTAGCCCAATATGTTAGGACCATACTCCCCCTATATCCATGCCCACACCTAGACCAAACAAGGATTGAGATGTACGAGTGGGTGCATGGGTAATCAAGACAAGCTCCCAGAATCAATGATATTTAGCTCATTCCTCAAATAGCAGAATCTTGCTTCATCAAGTGGCTTTGTAAAAATATCCGCCAGTTGATTCTCCGTGCTCACAAAAGATGGATCAATATCACCTCGAGCAACATGGTCACGAATAAAATGATTCCGAATCTCAATATGCTTCGTCCTTGTGTGCTGAACTGGATTGTAGCAACTTTGATAACACTTTCATTATCACATAAAAGAGGCACTTTGTCACAATTGACACCGTATTCCTTTAAAGTTTTCCTCATCCACAATAATTGAGTACAAGCGCTGGCAGCAGCAACATATTCAGCTTCGGTGGTGGAGAGAGATATACAATTCTGCTTTTTGGAGGACCAACATACAAGAGATCTTCCCAAGAATTGACAAGCTCCAGAAGTTGACTTCCGATCATCCTTATCACTAGCCCAATCTGAGTCAGTATAACCACATAAAGAGAAATTGGAGCCCTTGGGACACCAGAGACCAAAGTTGGGGGAATGAACTAAATATGGAAAGATCCTCTTGACCGCCACTAAGTGGCTTTATTTAGGAGCTGATTGATACCTTGCACACACTCCCACACTCAACACAATATCGGGTCTAGATGCGTAGAGGTAAAGAAGAGAGCCGATCATGGACCGGTATACCTTTTGGTCCACATCTTTACCATGAGGGTTGAGTTCGAGATGACACTTTGTTTGCATCGGAGTAGCGACACCATTTAGATCCGTCATCTTGAATCTCTTGAGCATGTCTTGGATGTACTTTGCTTGATTAATAAAGGTTCCTTCTCCTAGTTGCTTGATCTCGAATCCAAGAAAGAACCGTAATTCCCCCATCATAGACATCTCAAAACCTGTCAGTCATAAGCTTTGAAAATTCATCGTTAAAAGCTTTGTTAGTAGAACCAAAAATGATATCGTCTACATATAGTTGGCATATGAAGAGCTCCCCCTTAACCTTCTTAGTAAAAAGAGTGGGGTCGATTTGCCCAACTTCGAAGCCACGATCTAACAAAAGCTCTTTAAGGTGCTCATACCACGCACGTGGGGCTTGTTTAAGGCCATAGAGTGCCTTATCGAGTTTGTAGACATGGTTCGGGAAGTTAGGATCCTCAAACCCCGGGGGTTGCTTTACGTATACCAACTCATGTAGAGGACCGTTAAGGAAGGCACTCTTGACGTCCATTTGCTGCAACTTAAAATTGTTATGAGCAGCATAAGCAAGTAGGATACAGATGGACTCAAGACGAGCCATAGGAGCATAGGTTCGCCGAAGTCGATGCCCTCAACTTGGGAGTAACCTTGTGCCACAAGTCTTGCCTTGTTCCTCACAACAATGCCATTCTCATCTTGTTTGTTCTTGAAAATCCACTTGGTGCCGATAACATTGCGGCACTCTTTGGGTTTCTCCACTAGTTTCTAGACTTTGTTGCACTCGAAATTGTTCAATTCTTCATGCATAGCAACAACCCAATCTAGGTCTTCAAGAGCTTCAAAGACCTTCTTAGGTTCCACCATGGAGATATGAGCTTGATGCTCACCAAAACTGGCCAATTCTCTTCTAGTAGACACCCTTCGTCGAAGATCACCAACAACCTTATCGAGAGTGTGACCCCTCAACTCAAGGTTATGATCAGCCCGAGCCTTGCGACGAAGTTCAATAAGTTTGTTGTCTCTTGGTGGAGGAGATTCATCACTTGAGTCTTCATTGAAGGCATTTTCTCCGCCTTGATCAGTAGCTGGAACATCAGTAGCAGGTGGTGGAGATGCATGCCCTTGAGGTGAGTCCGTAGCCATAATAGGAGGCTGCAGAACTGGAGAGTCAGGGCGGGATAATCCGGCCGATGAAGTGGCCGTATAATCCAGCCTGGGAGGACTTGCAGCAACATCATCAGGAAGCCTGGGACTTGCTTGACCTGGCGAGGAGCCGGATAATCCGGGGTCAGCCAGAAAATCCGGCCTGGAGCTTGTGTTGATATCTTCACCACCAGGAGCTGCTGGAGCGGGGTGGCCGGATAATCCGGTATCCACCGAAAAATCCGGCCTGGAGCTTTCTGGAGCATCTTGACCTTCAGCAGTTGATGGAGATGGTGTAGAAGTTGCCCCCGTGGTTGGAGTGTGTTGCGTATGTGTAGATGAGGGCTCTATATGAGTAGAGCATTGTCCTTCCCGGTCCGCCACAAGGGGTTCCTCAATGGGGCGGAAGAATCCCACGCCCATTCTTCTTATGGCATCTTGGGGTATTTAAACATCTGCATCACAAACACCAACTTGCTCTGCACGGGAACCGTCATTTTCCTCGAACACCACACTACAAGATTCTACAACAGTTCCGGAGAGCTTATTGTAGACTCTATAAGTGTGGTATTCGGCACCATAACCAACAAAAATACCTTCTAGAGCCTTAGATTCAAACTTAGATCAACGAAATCCTTTAATAAGAAAGAAACACTTACACCCGAATACCCAAAAGTATGAGATGGTTGGCTTGTTACCGGTAAGTATTTCATATGGAGTCTTGTCCAAAATCTTGCGGAGGTATAAACGATTGGATGAATGACAAGCAGTAGAGATTGCTTCAGCCCAGAAGTTATATGGAGATTTGAATTCGGCCAACATTGATCTTGCCATGTCCATTAGAGTTCGATTCTTCCTCTCGGCTACACCATTTTGTTGAGGGGTGTACGCAGCGGAATATTGATGTCTTATCCCCTCTTCACTTAGGAACTCATTTAAGGTGTAGTTCTTGAACTCCGAGCCGTTATCACTCCTTATAGCCAGAATGGGGACGTTGTGTTGACGTTGAACCTCGTTGGCGAAGTCGATGACAGTTTGTTGAGTTTCACTCTTCAACTTGAAGAAATAAACCCAAGTGTATCTTGAGTAATCATCAACAATCACTAGACAATACTTTTTCCCACCGAGGCTTGCATGAGATGGAGGTCCGAAAAGATCCACATGAAGAAGCTCCAAGATCCTTTTTGAAGAGATAATAGTTTTCCTTTGATGAGGAGAATCATGCATTTTCCCTTCAACACACGCCCTGCAGACATGATCTTTGGCAAAAGAGACATTTTCTTTTAGTCCAAGAATGTGGCCACCCTTGTGGAGACTTTGCAAAGTTCTCATATTGACGTGGGCTAGTCGGCGATGCCATAGCCAACCCGCATCAGCCTTTCTGAAAAGACACATCGGACCTATAGTGGTTTTCCCCGAAAAGTCTACCACGTACAGGTCATTTTCGACATATCCCACGAAAGCGACTTTTAGAGACTTGCTCCACAAGAGTACCACCAAATCATCATCAATGTAATCTGCAAAGCCCATCTTACCAAGGGCACGAACTGAAAGTAAGTTATACCCGAGGGTCTCAACAAGCATGACGTCCACGAGGGAGATATCGTGAGCCACCACAACTTTGCCGAGACCCAATACCTCAGATTTTGACTTGTCACCATAGGAGACGGTAATGTGTTCAAGGTTTGGCCGCATCTCCGTGATGATCTCCTTGCTTCCGGTCATATGACTCGTACAACCGCTATCGAGTACCCATTTAGAACCACCGGAAGCATAGCCCTGCAAGAAAATTACTTCTTGGTTTTAGGTACCCATTTTTCAATGGGTCCTCTCATGTTAGTAACAAGGGTCTTGGGAACCCAAATAGACCAAGGAATGTAACAATCATAAGGCCCTACATAACTAGCATAAACATCACCATAAGCATCACAATATAGTTCGAAGTTAGGATTGTTGATCCCTGCAAAACCATCATAATTAGTCTTGTCATTTGTAATGTTGCTAGTCCTCGATTGAGCAGTCTTGTTCTTCTTCTTCTTGTTGTTTTTCTTGCTCTTTATCTTGGGTATGTAACCAAGACCTTATTTACTGTTGTTTGTCCTTTGCCTGCTCAGTATCTCATCAATAACCCCTTTACCTTTGTATTGAGAACTCCTTGCAAGATCTTCTTTTCCAAAGGATGGAGATGAGGTACTTGGTATATTAGACCGTTTCAATTGAGTTTGGAGCTGGTCATGAGACTCATTTAGAGTAGAATGATCACTCTTCAATGCCTTGTGAGCACTTTCAAGATCATCAAGCTTCTCCAAAAGTCTAGCATGAACAGCCCCAAAATCAATCTTTTCTTTCTTTAGTTTCTTTACCTTGGCAAGGGCATGGTCACGTTCTTTAAAGAGCTGAGCTACAGCTTCTTCTTGTGACTCCTCTAGGGATTCGAGTCTTTCTTCCAAAGAAACTCGAGTTTCCGCTTCCTCTTCCAGGGAATTCTTCAAAGAGGCTATCTCCAAGACATCTTCTCTTTCAATTCTGCCCTTTTCTTCAAGGAGATCTTCGGCTCAAGCAAGTTGACTCATAAGAGTATCAAAATGGAGTTTGTGCTCACCTTGTAGGTTAGTAAAAGATATCCAAGGCAATAACTTCTTCTTTCATTTCAAGACTTTCATGATCATCCATATCCAAAATTATGTTAGTCTTAGAAAATGAGGAGTTAGAAGTCGATACCTCGGATCCTCTTGCCATTAGGCAAGTGGCGTTGTTGTTGATGGCATTCTCGTTCAGCGAGTCGAAGAGAGAGGAGGGAGTCGATGTGGTGGCTATAGCAGCCACTTCGTGGGAACTATCATCATCCTCTTCATCTTCACTTGCAGAGGAGTATTCCTCTTGAGCTACAAGGACCATCTTGTGTTGCTTCTTGAAAGGGCCATTCTTCTTAGCAAAGGGCTTCTTCTTAGGAACTTTGGATTTCTCTTTGAGAATGAGCCTGCCACCATTGTCTTCTCTATTTTCATAAGGACACTCGGCTACAAAGTGTAGTCTATCTCCACAGTTGAAGCAAGTTCTCAATCTTGGGCCACTTTCTCTTCTTCCATTTGACCCGTTCTTGCTCTCAAGTTCAGACTTGGCTTTGGCAGGGTCGTTCCAAAAGTTCCTTGCATAGAATGCCATGTACTCACCATGAGCATGTTTCACCTCATCGGGCAGTCCATGGATCCCCTCTCAAATGCTCCTTCATCATCCTCTTGCTCAACAACATTGGCTTTGAGAGCCATATTGACACCCTTTTGCATTCCAATGGCCCAAGCACGGGCATCTTCAGCATTCTTTGCCGCCACTTTGAATGATGCCATTTCTTGCATGACTTCATTGGATGTCATTTGATGATAGTTGTGTCTACCTTGCAAGATCTTCAAATCCGTCGGTTCGAAAGGCATTAAGGCACTCACATACTTTCTTTTTATCCATGCATCATCAATGTGAGTGGCCCCATGCTTCCGAAATGTTGTTGCGATGCCCTTGAGTCTTTTATACATGTCCTCATGGTTTTCACCATCCAACATGTAGAACCCCTCAGCTTCGTTACTAAGGGCATCATACCAGTTTCTTCTCATGCTTTCATTTCCAACAAAAAGGTCCGTAAGAGCATCCCACGCCTCTTTAGCCGTGTTGAGATGTTCAATGTGTGGCATGTCCTTGGGACCCACACCCAGCTGTATCATGTGGAGAGCAGTGGCATTCAACTGGCTATCCACAACTTCCCTTCTTGTTAGATTGGTTTGATCTCCAACATGAAGACCTTCTTCGATGATCCTCCACAATTCAATAGAGGAGCTGCAAACATGAGATTTCATTAGAAATTGCCATTGGTTAAAAGAAGATGCAGTGAGCTTAGGTGGATCACCCCTATTGTTTATATGAGGATGAGGGATAGGTGGGTCGGGGGAATATACGTGGCGAACCTTACTATATTCCTCCTTGCCACTTCCCTTTTTGGAGGTGGATCCATTTAGTTTTTCACCTTCCACATCATCATCCTTAGATCCAGTGTTACCCTTTTCCTTAGATGATGGTGAGGGAGCCTCAGAGGAGGATGGAGATGGGGCTATGGATGATGTAAGGCGAGCAATCATTTGATTCATCTCCTCCATCTTAGCCTCAAAGAATTTCAACAAGGTTGTTTCCAACGACTTGAGATCATCCATTGTGACCTTATCCACAACCTCATTTCCATCATCCCTGGTACCCATACTACTCTTAGGCGGTTAAGCCCGAATTAAGAGCCGGGGCTCTGATACCAATTGAAATGGATCGTATGGGCACCTAGAGGGGGGGTGAATAGGTGCTACACCAATTTTTAATTCTTTTTCAAGTTTAGGGTTAGCACAAAGGTAAATTCTCTAGATAAACTAATGTGTGGAAATTCCCTATATGCAAACCTATCTACTAGCGAGTAAGGAGCGAGTGGAAGAGGAACGAGTGAACCGAAGTGAAGCACGCAGAGACACATGATTTGTTTGACCGCAGTTCCTTCCTTGTTAAGGGAAGTACGTCTGCGTTGGAGGGGTGGGCGGTACTAAGACCACCACGCCACAAAAGGCCTCACCCTGTTCTCCGATGGATCTCGCCACAACAGGCATGATCCACCTTCCACTATAGGTACCCTTCGAGGCGGGCACCGGCGCCTTTACACAACTAGCAGGGAAACAACTCCACACCAACTTGGAGGCTCCTGAAATGACAACAAGCTGCCACAAGAACAAAGTTGTCAAATACAATAACACGATCTAGGTATTAACGAGAATACTAGATCAGGGATTTCTCCAAGTGAATGGAGAGGAGTTGAAGCGCTTGATTCTTGATGTTGATGATGAACTTCTCCTCCTTCAATTCCACCAAAGATCAAGACCTTCGGGTGGTTGAAGTGGGAGATCGAGATTTAGAGCTCTTGCACTGGGTCTGGTTGAATTCAAAATGAATCAAGAAGACTGGACGATGGGGAAGAAGGGGTACTTATACCCCCTTCCAAAAACCAGCCGTTGCACACTTTGGGGGCCAGATTATCCGGCCCAAGTGAGGGCCAGATTATTCGGTCTGGGGAAACTCCGCCCTAGACTCGGAATATCCTGCAGAAAATCCGCCCCCTCTCTGAGCGTCGCGCCGAGCTTGCCCTTGATAAACTTCTGGGGCCGGATTATCCGGCCCTATGCGAAGGCCGGATTATCCGGCCTGGGGAGAAAAACTGCCCCAGTTCGGATTTTCCGGTAGAAAATCCGACCGGATACTGAGCGACGCGCCTTGGCTCCTTTTGCTCGAAAACTGGGGGCCGGATTATCCGGCCCTTGCGAAACCCGGATTATCCGTCCTGGGGAGGAAAAACCACCCCAGTTTGGATTTTCCGGGAGAAAATCTGACTAGACACTGAGCGACACGCCTTGGCTTCCTTGAGAGATGAGGTAGGCCGGATTATCCGGCCCTTGGAGGGGCGGATTATCCGGTCCCCCTCAAAACTTCCTGCACACTTAGCACACATGAAAAGACTCCATAGTATTGTTATCTAACACACAAAACATAGGAAAACATGAAATGTTCTTTCACCAATGCCGCCACCTCCTGGATTTTTCTTTTCTCTTGCGCAATCACGAGTGATCGGCTAGGTTAGACCCGGCTGAGGCACACTCAATGGAACGTCGGAAATCCCCAGCAATGGTAATCACTCCATTTGGCCCTAGCAACTTCATCTTCAAGTAACTGATGTGACAGCTCGCCATGAACTTGTTCAATGCTGGTCTTCCGAGTAACGCGTGATACGCACTCTCCAGGTTCACCACTTCAAACTCCAAATTCTCAGTTCGGCAATTATCTCTCGTGCCGAACAATACGTCAACCCGGACCTTGCCTATTGGCTCACAAGAGATGCCTGGCACAATGCCATGGAAAGTTGTCCTTGTAGCTTGGAGCATGTTCTCCGAGATACCCAACTTGCACATTGTATCCGCATACATGATATTAATGCTACTGCCATTGTCAATCAGTACCTTGGAGAACCTCACATTGATGTTAGGCCCAATGAATGTCGGATCCAGCACTAACGCATACGAACCAGGACTCAGCATAAGTTTGGGATGATCTTTGATGTTCCAGGTAATTTCCTAGTCCGACCAAGGCATATACCTCGTCACTGCTAGCATTACCGCATTAACCTCCATATATCGGCGCTGCAAGCTCTTTCTATCGGTTTCCTTAGTGGTAAACACACAGTAACTCTGATGATGCTCCTTGTACTCATTCCTCCCCTCATTTCCGGGGTACCTCTGATCCGGCTGATGCTGGTTTTCTACTTGATGCACTGCATCCCTTCTCTCATGGTTATCATACCTCGGCGGAGGGGGAGGCAACATTAGCTGTTGCGTGTTTGCTCCGGAGGGCAGTTGCTGCCGGGGTAACTCCTGCCGAGGTTGATCGTTCTGAGGTGCCTGAGCATTCCCCGAACCACCTTGTTCTATCTTATGCATCCACTCACATTGCCTCGTTGTATGACCCGCTGGGTTATTAGGATTTGGCGTGTGAAATTTACACGGCTGATCCAACATCGACTCATAAGTATACCTCGGACGGTCCTTCTTTTCTTGCCACTGTTTCTTCTGCTCTGGCGTCCAAGTTTTCTTGCCATCATTCCTTGGTGTCCTTGTCCCCCTCCAGTTTTCTGATGTTGATTGCCCTCTGCTCCGGGCTGATCTTGATTCACAGCAGCAACTTGTTGCAAACTGTACCGGTGATCCGGCCTGTCATCTCTTCTTTTACCTCTATAATCGTTCCTCCGGGATGATCTGGCTCCATCTCTCTTGTAGTACTCCTCATTTGACTAGTTTGACACGAGCCTGGGTTGAGTCGGATCACCCAAAGCATACGAATCAGCAATCTAGATCATTTCTGCCAAAGTGGTTGGCATTTTCCTTTGCAACTTCTGCCACAGCTCGCTTGCATACCTGCACCCCTGCGCAAACCATGCTATGGCATGCGACTCTATCACACCTTCACACGAGTTTCTCATGATACACCACCGGGTTAAAAACTCCCGGTCTGTCTTGTTCGGTCCCTGCTTACACATAGCTAGGGTCTGTGGCCTATTTGGCCTCTGATACGTACTTGAGAAATTGCTGATAAACATTTCCTCAAAATCGATCCAGCAGTTAATACTTCCGGGCGGCAAATTGTTTAACCATACCCTTGCTGGCCCCTCCAACATCTGGGGTACGTATCTCACAGCCCATCTCAAGTTGCCTGTAGCAATCTTTATAGCTGTAGCATAGTTTATCAACCAATACTCCGGCTTAGTACTGCCGTCATATGTCTTTGTGCCTCTGGGTAACTGGAAGTTAGGTACCGGTGGCTCCTTCATGATCCGGGGTCCAAAACACGCAGGACCCGGAGGACCCTGACTTTCAATCTGCTCCGACCTATACAGTCGATCCAGTTTCAACCTGGCGTCATCAGGCATCAGATCCCTGCTTCCCAATCTCGACCCTATCACATGATAGTCCGGCCTTGGGTATCCTGCATTCACCATTTCTGAATCTCCATCGTTATACCGGTCTTGCTCTCGTGGTGCGCCTCTCTGTTGCATACCTCATCCGGCACTTTGCTCTTGCCTTGGTATGTTTTGCTGTTGTGGTTGTCCTGCCGAGTTACGCTGTCCGGCATTGCCATTTACAGCGTTTCCTTGACCGGCATTGCCTTGGTCGCGGTTACCTCGGCCAGCTTCACCTTGGCTCACGCTTCGTCGATCATCATTTCTCTGTACTTCTTTTGCTTTTCCTGCCCTTGTCGGGTCATACGGAACGATCTGTTTGTTTCACCTGGCCGAGGTTACTACCTCTTCTCTCCTAGGACCACCATGAGGAGACGATGCGGCTCTAGCGGATTTCTCCGGGTTACCCACCGCCGAATGAACGATCTTGGAGGCCCCACTCTCTCCGGGTTAGCCCTGAGAAATTTCTCATTTTGCCTGTTCGCGATCCGAACCAACTCATTGACCCTATCTTGCTGTCTTTGACGTGCTTCACCCGTTATACCCTCTAACTCGGACGCAGCTGCATCCGTTGCTCTGAGGTTTTTTGCCGGGGTACTATACTTCGGCAGCCCCACGGATAAACAGTTCTCTGACTCCTCAATCCTAGTATCACCCTCTTTTTTCATTTTACTCATGATATTTCTCCTCTTCACTTTTACAGCATCTACTTTATTTGCCTTTGCGTACTCACGCAGCATCATGTTCAACGACTGCTGAGCCGCAACTATCTTTTTCGCTCCCTCTAGAATTTTTTGCCTAGTTTTCTCTAGCTCGGCCTGCGCCTTAGCCGGATCTACCACTGCTGCTACCGGGTTTGCCAAGCTATCCATAGCTTCTCTCAGTACATTCTCAGGCCTCTCTAGTGGAGGACCTCTACCTTTCCTTGCTGCCTTAGGTGTTACCTCCGGATCTGGTGCCGGATCCTTGCTTATGCCCGCGCCTGGCGCATTCATCATCACCTCAGCACGGTCCGGGGAGCGAGTGGTACGCGCCCCATGAACCACGCTAAGGGGTGGCTCCCCTGCCTCGACGACGTGCCGCGGATGAACGCACGACACATCGACAACAACGTAGACTTTGTGTGCACCGAGCTTGACGAAGAGGCCGTTGCACGGAAGTGGGCGCGTGCCGAAGTAGCCAGCGTTGTCGCTGACAAAGTCTAGCGCTCCAAAGCGCTGAACGAGCCCAGAGACGATGCATTCACCGGTGCCGATGAGGTTTCCCGTCCGGATCTTGACCCCTGCTAGCGCCGCTAGCCCCACGGTGGGCACCAACTGTCATGGTGGTGTCACGGCAGATGCCATAGATAGGATAAAGGTGGGGACTAATTGCACTAGGGGAATCCAGGGAGGGATAGTGTGGTGATTCCACACACAGAAGTTTCGTATTTGATTCACTTCCAAGGTTACAAGTGCTCCTCGAGCTGTATTGGAGAGAGGAGGAAGAAGGTACTCTCTTACTCTCACCGCTAGCTATCCCTTAGGAACCAAGTAAAAACTAGCCAATAGAGATCAACCCAGTAAAACTCAACCCGATCGAGACCAACCCCTTCTACAGAGGCCCTAGCCCTCCTTATATAGGAGTGGCTAGGTCTCTACTTAGGGCATACATGGAGGCATATTCCAGGGAATATGCCTCCTCCTAAAATAGTAAGCCGACCGGGTCGCTTTTCCCCCGCGTCATCCATGCAGAGGCTACGTGAGCCTCTGCGGCGCCTGCGTCAGCCGACATCGGCGTCGTCACCTTTGTTGGCCATGCCTCGGTTGTCCTGCCCCTGTCCGCTTCGCTCATGCTGTGCGTACCGGGGTTACTTTTGACCAGCGAGATACCTTCCTTCTCCTAGAAGCTTGCTATGACCCGGATCGTAGTTGATTCGGTCACACCTATTCCTGCATGCAAGTTAGATTCATCTATCCGACTTACGGCTTAAGTCGGATGAGACTCAGTTAGGTGGACATCCCCTGGTCCGGGTTACGCCGAGATTCGCTTTGGCCTTGCCATACCTCGGCTAACTCGGCCTTTATACCCCGGCGTGACCCTACCCGGGGGTATCCCCCCAACAAGGATGAACTACTCACGCATCACACCGGAGGCTTGCATGGTGATGAAGAAGGCCTCCAGGGTGAATTCCCCTCTCCGGCAGGGTGCCGGAAAGAGCTTCAGATCCCTCCCGATCTAGGGATGGAGATGACGGCGGCTACAAACTCTTTCGTGGATTTTTGATCGGGTACTTAGGTTTTTCGTCCCGAGGGCAATATATAGGCGGAAGGAGAGGCCGAGGGGGTGCCTGGGCTGGCCACACCACCCCCTGGCGCGGGCCAGGCCTGGCCTGGCCGCACGGCCAGGTGGTGTGGCCGCCCTCTAGCCCTTCTCCGTCTCGTATTCTGGCACTTGATCCCTTCCGGAAAAATAGGCACTTTGGCTTTTGTACTGTCCAATTCCGAGAATATACATTTTTTTGACTTTCCTGGAACCAAAAACAGCAGAAAACAGGCAGCTGGCACTGTGGCTCTTGTTAATAGGTTAGTCCAAGAAATCATATGAAAAGTACTCCAAAGTTGGAACAAAACACAAGAAAGTGGATAAAACCAAGCATGGAACATCAAAAATTATAGATACATTTGCAATGTATCAACATCCCCAAGCTTAACTCCTGCTCGTCCTCGAGTAGGTAAGTGATAAAAAGAAAGAATTTTTGAGGTGATATGCACCATCAAAGACTTGATCAAAGTATTTGCAAAACATTCAAAGCCGGGATCATAGTATTTCAATCATAACATGGAAGACAAAGTTCTAGCAATAAGCAAAGAAACTATGATGCAACATGAAAAGGCACAAACAAAAGATTCATGAATAACAATGCTTTGCAAGACGTTTTTTTGTTTCACATAAAGAAAACATAGCATAATAGTATTCAGCTTGTCCCTCAATAGAGTAGCAAATATAAATGCATAGGACACCTTCAAAGTTCATAAGAGTGACTAGATACAATAGTTTAAAACAAGCAATATTAAGTTATGCATCAATCAACTAGTCTTGGGACAATGCACATAGAACTAAGAATGGCCACTATGCTCTCAAAGTAGGTGCATAAAGATAGAAGGTGGAGACTCAATATAATGGTGGAAGAAAGGACTTTTGTAAAAGGAAGTAGGGATTCAAGTCTCATAAAGAGCTTCCAAAAATTATGGTACTTATAGCTTTCAGCTCTCATTGCAACTATCATAAGCATCTTGAAGTGATTAAGGTTAAAGTGAACAAACTATGGTGTACATGCTTGACAAAGTATAAGTCATAAATCTCATGTCCCTTGTATACGAGGGCCGCTCCTCATGCTACTCAAGTTTAGTCAGCGGTAAGTTCTTGTCATTGTAAGTACATGTGTATCATTGAGAACCGCCAACGGGGTACCCCTTGCCCGATGATACGGAAGAATCCCCATATCAAAATGACAAGGCAAGCAGACAACGAGCATCTCAACATTCTTCTTATTTACCATGGGAATATGGTGCTTTTTTCTCTCTTTCCTCTTTTCATAGTATCTCTTTTTTTTCTTTTTTTTCTCAATATAGGACTCTTTTTTTTATAAGAAGAATGCTTCATAGACAGCTCATTATGGTTACACTGCAGGTTTCCACCATGTCAGCATGGATTAGACCAGCGACCCAGGCATTTCTCTAACACATATACATAACTCCATGGACTTACAAGCTTCCCTTTCATTTCACACCAACGACATCCATATACAAAAGAGCATGATATCAACTAGGTACAAGTACCAAGTGCAATGTTGAAAGTGTTCCCCATGAAAGCATGCTTCTGCTAATTCCCAACAAATAAGTGCAAGCATATACAACATAGAAGACACAATGGTTCAAGTTTATTAAGGGCAAGTAAAGTAAAGTGTGCCATCAAGTTCGTGAGAGCTTTAATCACTAGTTTTCTCATAACAAGTGGAAGGTAAACAAAAGCATGAATATACTTGGAATAGCATAAGCTAGTAGGTAGGTATGGTGGACTCTTTGGAATAACTTGGTTTAGGGAGTTGGATGCATGAGTGGAACTCATACTTTGTTGTGGAGGCTAGCAAAAGACCGAGAGCGACAAACTAAGAGAGCAATAATGGCCATAATCATGCAGAGCGACAAAACATCATTGATCAAAGCATAAAGTGATACTACAAGTTAAAAACTAAAGGTTCATAAAGGCTATGGTGACTTGTGATAGTCATAACATGGTGTGAGCATGCGCCAAGTCAACCCAAATAAAGCATCAAAGGAGAATACCACTATACTATGCTTTAATATGCTAAAACAACGCATGATTCATCCAAGGCACATTAAGCAATCTCAATTGTTTATAACAAGTCATGCTACAACAAAGAATACTAAGCATAAAGCCAAAACAATATCGAGCATGGCATGACTAAGCATAGGCCACAGTCAAAAACAAGCTCTTTTTACCACATAAGTAAGAACTTTCCTACTCTTTTCCAAACCAAACCAAACCATTTGCAAACCAATGTGAGAAAGAGGGGGTCCAACCAACTTATTCAGAAAACTAAGCAAACCAAGCAAACTAAGAACCAAAACGAAAACGAAAAACAAGACGCTCCAAGAACAACACAACTGTGCATGAAACAATAAAAATGAAGCGTTTGGAAGAAACCTGGGATTTTTATTGATGAAGAAGGGGATGCCTTGGGCATCCCCAAGCTTTGACGCTTGTACTTCTTGGATATTTCTTGGGGTTACACGCGTGGCATCCCCAAGCTTGAGCTTTAGTCCATCCTTCATCTTATTACTCATTCCTTCCATACACCTGAAAATTTTCCTTCATACAAAACTTCACACAATCTCATTAGCAACATTAGTGCACTTAAGATAAATAAGTCTCAAGGTTCAGTTATAACACCAAATAAACTTCCATTAGAACACTATATATTGTAGCACTTCCCTCAAAAATCTCAAATCCCCAAAAGAACTCAAAAAGGAACCCACAAGAAGCAAATGCAGAAAATGGCAGAAATCTGTCAAAACAGACCAGCAGGTAAAGATGAATGTTTTCGAAGACCTTATGTTGCTCAAATCAAAAAGTGTTGAACTAACTAAATTTATATAACAACCTGGGGCAGAAGCTCAAAAAATTACAGCTCAATACGACATACAGAGCTCTCTCACGAATTTTTACGGTGAAGCACAAGAATCTGTTTCGGGACAGCAACTTTCCCAATCATTACTTCACTCTCATTAGAGGTTACTCTTGGCACAAAAAGCAAATAAAAATGATAATGAGCGGTTATTACTGAAGTAATAACTTCCAAGACTCATTTAAAACTCTTGGGTTATCTCCCAACAAGTACTTTTATTTAACGCCTTTAAGTTAGGCATAAGAAGCAAAGAAAGAATCAAGTGTTCTCAAATGAAGAAGCATTAAGACTAAATTTTGTTTTCATAGGAGAAGCAAAAGAAATCTTTTCTCTCTTTTTAGGGAAGTGTTCTATACCTTTCTTGAGTGGGAGTTGATATTTAATGGTGCCTTCTTTCATATCAATGATGGCACCAACAGTTATAAGAAAAGGTCTTTCCAAAGTAATAGGACAAGAAGCATTGTATTCAACATCCAAAACATAGAAATCAACGGGGACATATGAATTGTTAACCATAATAAGAACATCATTAAGACTCCCCATGAGTTTCTTTTTAGCATTATCATCAAGTGGGACATTCAAATAACAATCTTCAAGAGGAGGCAAATCAAGCATATCATAAATCCTTCTAGGCATAATAGAAGCACTACTATCAAGATCACATAAAGCTTTGAAATCAAAGTCATTCACTTTCATATTAATGATGGGTTCCCAACCATCCTCTTGTTTTATAGGAATAGAAGCTTTATGTTTCATCTTTTCTTCTTTAATCTTTATGAGAGCATCAGTAATGTGTTTTGTAAAGGCCATGTTCATAGCACTAGCATTAGGACTTTTAGCAAGCTTTTGTAGGAACTTAATAACTTCAGAGATGTTGCAACCATCAAGATCAAAATCAACTTTATTATCTAAAGTAGTAGAACTATTACTAGCCTCAACACTAGTGGTGGTGATAGTAGAAACACTAATGTTTCTAGCAATTTCATCTTCTCTTTCCCACTTAGCATGTAATTCAGCTAATAGTCTAACATTTTCATCAATTCTTACTTGTATAGCATTAGTAGCTGCAAAGGGATTATCATTAGTTTCAGGTTTAGCAGCCATTTTATTCAAAGTAGATTGAGCTTCAGCCAAAGATGCTATATTTCTTTCAGCATTAGAGAGTTTTTCCTCAATAGTTTTATTGAAAGCAGTTTGTTTACTAATAAACTCTTTAAGCATAACTTCAAGTTCATAGGGAGCACTCTTATTATTGTTGTAAGAGTTTCCATAAGCATTACCATTGTTGGGAGGATATGGCTTATAATTGTTGTTACCAAAATTGTTCCTATAAGCATTATTACCATAAGCATTGTTGCCAAAGTTGTTATTTCTTATGAAGTTCACATCAACTTGCTCTTCTTGAGCAACCAAAGAGGCTAAAGGAACATTATTTGGATCAATATGGGCTTTACCATTAACAAGCATATACATAATAATATCAATCTTATCATTCAAGGAGGAGGTTTCCTCAACAGAATTTACCTTCTTACCTTGTGGAGCTCTCTCAGTATGCCATTCAGAATAATTAACCATCATATTGTCCAAAAGTTTTGTTGCAGCACTCAAAGTGATGGTCATAAAGGTACCTCCAGCAGCAGAATCCAATAGGTTCCTTGAAGAATAGTTCAATCCTGCATAAAAAGTTTGGATGATCATCCAAGCAGTCAGTCCATGAGTGGGAGAATTCTTTACCAAAGATTTCATTCTTTCCCAAGCTTGAGCAACATGCTCATTATCAAGTTGTTTAAACTTCATTATTTCACTTCTCATAGATATAATCTTAGCAGGAGGATAGTATTTTCCAATAAAAGCATCTTTGCACTTAGTCCAAGAATCAATACTATTCCTAGTTAAGGAATTCAACCACTCTTTAGCTTTTCCTCTCAAAGAGAAACGAAACAATTTCAGTTTAATAATATCACCATCTATATCCCTATGCTTTTGCATCTCACAAAGTTCAACAAAGTTATTTAGATGGGAAGCAGCATCTTCATTACCAATACCAGAAAATTGTTCTCTCATAACAAGATTGAGCAAAGCAGGTTTTATCTCAAAGAAAGTATTTTCAGCCACAGGTGGAGCAATAGGTGTGCTCATAAAATCATTGTTGTTGGTGCTAGTGAAGTCACACAACTTAGTGTTTTCAAGAGTAGTCATTTTTTTGGGTTTTCAAATAAGAAAGCAAACTAGCAAAACTAATTTTTTGTGTGCTTTTGAAGAACAAAACAAGCAAACAAAGCAAAAAGAAAACTAAGCAAAACAAAAACAACAAAGTAAAGAGATTAGTTATGAGGGACTCCCCTTGTGAAGATGTCCTTGACTCTCCGGCAACGGTGCCAGAAAATCGCTTGATGACTCAATGCACGGCGCCCAGAAAAGTGCTTGGTGCGTGGTTGATGTAGAGCTCGTTGGGAACCCCAAGAGGAAGGTATGATGAGCACAACAACAAGTTTCCCTCAGTTATGAAACCAAGGTTTAATCGAACCAGTAGGAGCAAGGAAACACCTCAAAGGTGTTACTAGCTGAGCTTTGGCAGGGCGCACTCAACTTGCGATGAGGTTGTCAATCTCACCGTGTTTTGTGGAAAACAAAGGATTAAACGTATCGAATGGAAAGAAGTAAAAGTTTGCAGAAAGTAAACACAAAGCAGTAAAAGATTGTAGATTGTATGTAAAAGACAAGGACCGGGATCCATAGTTCACTAGAGGTGTCTCTCCTTAGATAGATAACATGCTGGGTGAACAAATTACAGCGGGGCAATTGAAAAACACCGAGAAAGCAATACATGCATATACTAATCATCTTGACTCCTTTGAAACTTGATTGGGCATTACAACATAATACATAGACCGCCATCCAGCTGCATCTATGACTAATAATCCACCTTCAGGTTATCATCCGAACCCCCTCCAGTATTAAGTTGCAAGCAACAAATTATTGCTTTACGAACTGCGTGTGAAGTAAACAATACGATTGTTCTATGAACAAAGGATTGTTGTTTTCTCCCTAGTAGCAACAGCACATCTAGTACCTTAGAGATTTCTGTCACTTCCCCAGATTATCAGAGGCATGAACCCACTATCGAGCATAAATACTAACTCTTGGAGTTGCTAGCATCTACTTGGCCAAGATAGCTACTAACAACGGAAAGCATGCAAGATCTCAAATAACAAAGACATGATAGAATCAATAATCAATCTGAAATAGCATCTCAATATCCATCGGATCCCCGCAAACACAACATGTATGAATAACAAATAGATGATCTTGATCATGAACGGAGCTCACAAGATCTAAACATGAAAGCACAAAGGAGGAGAAACCAGCCATCTAGATACTACATGGATCCGTAGTCCAAGGATGAACTACTCACGCATCACACCGGAGGCTTGCATGGTGATGAAGAAGGCCTCCAGGGTGAATTCCCCTCTCCGGCAGGGTGCCGGGAAGAGCTTCAGATCTCTCCCGATCTAGGGATGGAGATGACAGCGGCTACAGACTCTTTCGTGGATTTTTGATCGGGTACTTAGGGTTTTCGTCCCGAGGGCAATATATAGGCGGAAGGAGAGGCCGAGGGGGTGCCTGGGCTGGCCACACCACCCCCTGGCACGGGCCAGGCCTGGTCGCATGGCCAGGTGGTGTGGCCGCCCTCTGGCCCTTCTTCGTCTCGTATTCTGGCACTTGATCCCTTCCGGAAAAATAGGCACTTTGGATTTTGTCCCGTCGAATTCCGAGAATATTCATTTTCTGACTTTCCTAGAACCAAAAACAGCAGAAAACAGGTAGCTGGCACTGTGGCTCTTGTTAATAGGTTAGTCCAAGAAATCATATGAAAAGTACTCCAAAGTTGGAACAAAACACAAGAAAGTGGATAAAACCAAGCATGGAACATCAAAAATTATAGATACATTTGCAATGTATCAGTCACCCCTTAGCGTGGTTCACGGGGCGCGTATTAATCGCAAGCAAGGATCCGGCACCAGATCCGGAGGTAACGCCTAAGGCACCGAGGAAAAGTAGAGGTCCTCCACTAGAGAGGCCAGAGAATGTGCTACAGCAAGCGATGGATAGCTTGGCAAACCCAGTAGCTGCAGCGCTAGATCTGGCTCAGGCACAGGCCGAGCTAGAGGAAACTAGGCAAAAAATACTAGAGGGTGCGAAAAAGATAGCCGCTTCTCAACAGTCGTTAAACATGACACTGCGTGAGTACGCAAAGGCAAATAAGGTAGATGCTGTAAAAGTAAAGGGGAGAAACCTCATGAGTGAAATGAACAAAGAGGGTGATACTAGGATTGAGGAGTCAGAGAACTGTTTATCCGTGGGGCTGCCGAAGTATAGTACCCTGGCAAAAAACCTCAGAGCAGCAGATGCAGCTGCGTCTGAGTTAGAGGGTCTGACGGGTGAAGCCTGTCAGAGAGAGCAAGATAGGGTCAATGAGTTGGTTCGGATCGCGAACAGGCAAAATGAGGAATTACTCAGGGCTAACCCGGAGAGGGCTGGGGCCTCCAAGATCATTCATTCGGCGGTGGGTAACCCGGAGAAATCCGCTGGAGCTGCATCGTCTCCTCATGGTTGTCATAGGAGATAAGAGGTGGTAACCTCGGCCAGGAGGAACAAACAGATAGTCCCATATGACCCGGCAAGGGCAGGGAAAGGAAAAGAAGTGCAGAGAGATGAGGATCGACGAAGTGTGAGCCGAGGTGAAGCTGGCCGAGGTAACCGCGACCAAGGCAATTCCGGTCAAGGGAATGTTGTAAACGGTAATGCCGGACAGCGCAACTCGGCAGGAGCAGGACAACCGCATCAGCGGAATATACCAAGGCAAGAGCAAAGTGCCGGCCGAGGTATGCAACAGAGAGGTGCTCCACGAGAGCAAGACATATATAATGATGGTGATTTGGAAATGGTGAACGCAGGATACCCAAGGCCGGACTATCATGTGATAGCGTCAAGACTGGGGAGCAGGGATTTGATGCCTGACGATGCCAGATTAAAACTGGATCAGCTGTATAGGTCGGAGCAAATTGAATGTCAAGGTCCCCTAGGTCCTGCGTGTTTTGGGCCCCGGATCATGAAGGAACCTCCGGTACCTAACTTCCAGCTACCTAGAGGCACTAAGACATACGATGGCATCACAAAGCCGGAGGATTGGTTGATTAACTATGCTACAACTATAAAAATTGCTACAGGCAATTTGAGATGGGCTGTGAGATATGTACCCCAGATGTTGGAGGGGCAGCGAGGGTATGGCTAAACAATTTGCCGCCCAGAAGTATTAACTATTGGATCGATTTTGAGGAAATGTTTGTCAGCAATTTCTCAAGTACGTATCAGAGGACGAATAGGCCACAGACCCTAGCAATGTGCAAGCAGAAACCAAATGAGACAGACCGGGAGTTCCTGACCCGGTGGTGTACAGTGCGAAACTCCTATGAGGGTGTAATTGAGTCACATGCCATAGCATGGTTTGCGCAAGGGTGCAGGTATGCAATCATGTTGTGGCAAAGATTGCAAAGGGATATGCCAACTACGTTGGCAGAGACAATCCGGATCGCTGATTCGTATGCCTTGGGTGATCCGACTCAACCCAGGTTAATGCCAAGTGAGTCAAACGAGGAGTACTACCAGAGAGATGGATCCGGATCATCCCGGAGGAATGATTACCGAGGTAAAAGAAGAGATGACAGACCGGATTACCGGTACAGTTTGCAACAAGTTGCTGCTATGAATCAAGATCAATCTGGTGTAGGAACCAATCAACGTTAGAAAACTGGAGGACAACAATGGACTCCAAGAAATGATGGCAAGAAAACTTGGACGCCAGAGCAGAAGAAACAGTGGCAAGAAAAGAAGGACCGTCCAAGGTACACCTATGAGGCAATGCTGGATCAGCCGTGTAAATTTCACACGCCAAACCCAAGTAACCCGACGGGTCGCACGACTCGGCAATGTGAGTGGATGAGGAAAATAGAACAAGGTGGTTCAGGGAATGCTCAGGCACCTCGGAATGTTCAACCTCGGCAGGAGTTACCCCGGCAGCAATTGCTCTCCGGAGCGAACACGCAACAGTAAATGTTGCCTCCCCCTCCGCCGAGGTATGACAACCATGAGAGAAGGGATGCAGTGCATCAAGTGGAAGACCAGCGTCAACCGGATCAGAGGTACCCTGGAAACGAGGGAAGGAATGAGTACAGAGAACATCATCAGAGTTACTGTGTGTTTACCACAGAGGAAACAGATAGAAAGACCTTGCAGCGCCGACACATGGAGGTGAATGCGGTAATGCCCGCAGTGACGAGGTATATGCCATGGTCGGATCAGGAAATCATCTGGAGTATCAAGGATCACCCTAAGCTTATGCCAAGCCCCGGTTCATATGCGTTAGTGCTGGACCCAACATTCATAGGGACAAATATCAATGTGAGATTCTCCAAGGTGCTGATAGATAACGGAAGTAGCATCAATATCATGTATGCAGATACGATGCGCAAGTTGGGTATCTCAGAGAACATGCTCCAGGCTACCAGAACGACTTTCCATGGCATTGTGTCAGACATGTCTTGTGAGCCCATAGGCAAGGTCCGGGTTGACGTATTGTTCGGCACGCGAGATAACTACCGAACTGAGAATTTGGAGTTTGAAGTGGTGAACTTAGAAAGTGTGCATCACGCGTTACTCGGTAGGCTAGCACTAAACAAGTTCATGGCAAGTTGTCACATCAGTTATCTGAAGATGAAGTTGCCCAGGCCAAATGGAGTAATTACCATAGCTAGAGATTTCCGACGTTCCATTGAGTGTGCGTCAGCCGGGTCTAACCTAGCCGAGTCACTCGTGATTGCGCAAGAGAAAAGAAAGATACATGAAGTGGCAGCATTGGCTCAGTCCGTGCAGCAGTATACCCGCATGGTTGTGTTTCGTTCCAGGCGACAAAAGATACCAAGAAAGTGCCTATTGATGATATGTTCCCAGAGCGCACCGTAACAATTGGTGCCGGGTTAAATGATAAATAGGAAAGCGAGCTCGTCAACTTCCTCCGTGAGAATCGGGATATTTTTGCTTGATCCACAGAGGACTTGCAAGGTGTTCCGAGGGAGTTGGCCGAGCACTCTTTGAATGTGAGACCCGGAGCAAGGCCGGTGAAGCAACCTCTCCGCCGCTTCGCCGAAGATAGGAGAAAAGTCATTGGAGATGAGATAGCACGGTTACTAGCAGCTAGGTTTATCATGGAAGTTCTTTACCCGGATTGGCTATCTAATCCGGTGCTGGTGGAGAAGAAGAAGGATGATCCGAATGTGGCGGTGGTTTGGCGTATGTGTATCGATTACACGAACCTGAATAAGGCGTGTCCAAAATATCCATTTCCACTGCCAAGGATAGATCAAGTCATAGATTCTACTGCTGGGTGTGAACTGTTGTCATTCATTGATGCATATTCTGGTTTCCACCAGATACCCCTGAATCACGATGATCAAATAAAGACTGTATTTATCACCCCGTATGGGGCTTATTGCTATCGCACCATGCCATTTGGTTTACGTAATGCAGGGGCAACGTACCAAAGATGTATGCAGAAATGTTTGCACGACCAAATTGGTAAAAATGTTCAGGTGTATGTGGATGATGTTGTTATCAAGACCAAGGAAAGCAAAACGCTCCTTGACGGTATCAGGCAGACATTCGTGAACCTAAGGAGGTTCCGGACGAAGCTTAACCTGGAAAAATGTACGTTCGGTGTCCCGACTGGAAAATTACTCGGATTCCTCGTCTCCAACCGAGGTATTGAAGTCAATCCAACTAAAATTCGAGCCATAGAGCGAATGGAACTTCCGAAGTGCCTTAACGATGTCCAGAAGTTCACTGGTTGCTTGGCATCGTTAAGTCGGTTTGTATGTCGGTTGGGAGAAAAGGCACTGCCTCTCTATCAACTCATGAAAAAGTCGGACAAGTTCATTTGGACGCCGCAGGCCAATGAAGCCTTTATCCAATTAAAGAAAATGTTAGCCACTGCACCAGTGTTAGCCTCTCCACTATCAAAGGAGCCAATGTTGTTCTATATAGCCGCAACCAACCGAGTTGTAAGTGCAGTAATTATGGTAGAGCGCGACGAAGAGGGTAAGTCAGTGCAGAGGCCAGTATATTACCTAAGCGAGGTATTATCTGCATCAAAGCAAAATTATCCGCATTATCAGAAAGTGGCATATGGTGTGTACATGTCGGCTAAGAAGCTAAAACACTATTTTGAGGAGCACCCCATCAAAGTAATATGTGAAGCTCCCATATCCGAGATAATGAGTAACAAAGACGCAAGTGGCAGAATTGCCAAATGGGCAATTGAACTAGCCCCCTATGCGCCATAGTATGACAGAAGAGAAGCAATCAAGTCTCAGGTTGTGGCCGACTTTTTTGTGTACTGGGCCGAGGTACAATACGAACCACCACTACGAGATCTGAATTACTGGAGAATGCACTTTGACGGGTCAAAAACAAAAACCGGGTTAGGCGCCGGAGTAGTACTTACCTCGCCAAAAAATGACCAGCTGAAGTATGTGCTGCAGATCCATTTCGCAGCATCAAACAATGTTGCCGAATATGAGGCACTTGTGCATGGGCTCAAAGTGGCAAAAGAAATTGGGATATGTCGAATTCAATGCTTTGGTGACTCGGATTTGGTAATACAGCAAGTTTCAGGGCTATGAGACGCTCTTGATCCAAACATGGAGTTATACAGATTCCATGTGCAGAAGATATCTGGTTACTTTGAGGGATGCAAATTTCGCCATGTACCCCGGGTGGAAAATGAGGCTGCCGACGTATTACCGAAGCTCGGATCGACCCGACAAGCAATTCCACCGGGTGTAGCATTAGAACACCTCAGAAAACCATCCATCAGGCCGTCCCCAGAAACCGACTCAATTTATGTCTCGGAGGATTCAGAGTCTGGAGCCGTACCCATGGACATTGACATGGGAGGTGGTACACGAAACCCGGGGACTGCCTTGGCGAACCCGGGGACTGCTTCGCAAGACCCGAGGACTGCTCAGCGTGATCCGGTTGAGGTTATGCCGGTGGATAAGATGGAAGTTGATGAGGATGTGTTCCCAGTGCGAGCTGTACCAGCTTGGGCGTTGCCCATATTTCAATTCCTGAAAGATGGAACCTTACCCGCTGAGGAGGTGTTGTCCAGGCAAACTCAGAGGAGAGCAAAGGCATACACGATCATCAATTCCGAGCTATACAAAAGGAGTGTGACTAATGTCCTCCAACGATGTGTTGACCCGGAAGAAGGGCTTGACATCCTCTGAGATATACATCAAGGGGAATGTGGGCATCATGCCTTGTCCAGAACCTTGATAGCAAAAGCTTTCCGGCATGGATTCTACTGGCCAAGTGCCTTAGAACAAGCAGAGGACTTGGTAAGAAAATGCAATGGATGTCAGAGGTATCCTACCAAGACACATATGCCAATGTCAGATCTCAAGACCATACCAATCACCTGGCCATTTGCCGTATGGTGTTTGGACATGGTTGGCCCGTTCAAGCCAGCGAGGGGAAATATGACTCACATTTTGGTCATGGTTGATAAATTTACAAAGTGGATTGAAGTAAAGCCAATAAGAAAATGTGATGGAGCTACGGCCGTGACATTTATCAAAGACATCATCTTGAGATACAGTTATCCTCATAGTATCATAACAGATAATGGCACAAATTTTGCTGAAGGAGCATTTGCGCGATTCTGCCGAGATAAGAAGATCCGGCTGGACGTAGCCTCGGTAGCTCACCCCGCATCGAACGGACAAGTGGAAAAATCCAACGGATTAGTATTATCCGAGATAAAACCCCGGCTCATTGAGCCGCTGCAAAGATCAGCGGGGTGCTGGATAGAAGAACTACCAGCGGTACTGTGGAGTTTAAGAACAACTCCGAATCGATCAACAGGCTATACGCCATTCTTTCTGGTATATGGGGCAAAAGCTGTATTACCAGCCGACATAGAGCATGACTCGCCTAGGGTCACCCAATACACAGAAGCCGAAGTGCAAGAAGCCCGGCAAAATGATGTTGATCTGCTGGAAGAAGCGAGAGAATTGGCATTGTCCAGATCCGCCATATATCAGCAAAATCTCCAACGCTATCATAGCCGGAAAGTAAACCCCCGAGTTTTCCGGGAAGGTGATCTGGTACTCCGGTTGGTACAACGTACTGCTGGCATGCACAAGTTATCCCCCCCATGGGAAGGGCCATTCATTGTGAGCAAAGTGTTGCACAATGATTCTTATTATCTTATCGATGCAAAACCACAGGAGAAGAACAAGGCGGACAGGTCCGGCGAGGAATCTAAGCGTCCATGAAATGTAGCTCTACTTCGTCCTTTCTACACTTAGCAGAGAAGTGTATGTATCCGAGTCTCTCATATGTCGGTGTGTATGCCAGCAATGAGTCTATCAATGAAATGTGGGCACCTCGAGCAGTAACTCGGGGACTGCCTTGAAAACATTTGTTGTCTTCTGTATTTATTATTTATACGTCGGCTGGCGTAAGTTGTTTCTACTTAAGCCGGATTAGTAGTGTGTGAGCACCAGGAACCCAACTCTTCGACTTGCTGTTGTCCAACAAGATTTGGCTTCATGGCAAGCAAGAGAACAAGTTTGGAATTGCGTAGCACATGAAAAACGACTAAGGAAAGGAGCTTAATCGAGCCGATGTTTGTTTTTTGGACTAACCATATGCTTACTTTAAATTTGCTTTACTGAATTATTTTGAGCTACACCCTAAAGTTTCCAAGTATTGTTAAGACAATTTTTGAAGCTCGGACTCATAAGTCATAAAACCGAACCAAGGTAGACACGAGCCGAGCCAAGAAATTGGAAGAACAAGAAAATGAAACTCGGGGACTACGCCCAAGTCAATCCAGCATAAAAACTTAGTAGCAAAATATCACTTGTGTGCTTGATACATTTGCACCCGGCATACCGGGGATCTGATGAAATTTAAAGTGTTTATAATCAAGGAGCAGCAGTAGGAGGTAATTCGGCACCAGCAGGTGCAGCCCCAGCCTCGGCTTCAGAGTCATCTGCGTCTTCCTCGACGTCCGAAGCTTCGTCCTCTTCATCCTCATCCAAATCATCTTCAACGTTTTCAGCATTTTCATCGTCGGCGGCATCTAGGAAGCTTGGTCCCTCGTTCCATTGATGAATGGGGGCATATTGGATGAAGCTATGGGCGCAAGCCTTGCGCCGAGCTACCCAATCCGGGTCAGTGGACCACCTTGATCCGGTGCGCATGCGCTCAAGGAGTTTGAGGTCAATCTTCTCGTACCACGTAAGCACGTAGTGAAGAACGATCTCAGCTCCGGCGCGTCCAGCCAATTCTCTCCAGAGATTGAGCTGAGTCTCGCACTCCATGAGCTTGGCAAAAAGAATAGAGGTACTCTCCGGAGTATCTTCTTCAGGCCAAAAGACGTTGAAGATCCAGACTACTACGTCCAAGATATCCTTGCCATAGTTCTTCACGATCTCGACTCAGGAGGACAAGCTGACTATCAAGTCCTTGATATCAAGAGGAATGGTGCCAGGACCAGATGGAGTACCCCTCTGCCTGCGGAACTTGTTAACAACATTGGATGCAATGACATCGCTCTCTGGGAATTTGCCTAAAAAAACGAGACAGGTGAAATAAGTGAGAAGGGTTGACCCGGAGAGATTCATGACAATTGAAGAGAAAAAGAACTTACCAGAAATATGGCTGTGAACCCAGGTCAGCTCCTTGGTGCAGTTGTCGCGCCTCTCCTGGAGTTGCACAAGTTCAGCATTCGCCGACTCAAGCTTGACGTTGGCCTCCTTAAGCAATTCTTGGTCCTTGGCGATCTGGAGGTTGAGGCGCTCGCGCTCTTTAGTAAAGTCCTGGCCTGCTTTCTCTAGCTCGGATTTGTGCTGTGCTTTGAGTTTCTTCATATCTGCCTTGAGCTTGGCAATCTCATCATCTTTGGTTCGGAGGAGGGCAAGCTCATCATCTTTCTTTTTGAGTTCAACCTGATGCTGCCCTGCTTGTTCAAGAAAATGCAGCATCATATCAGGCACAGGCACACTATCTTCAAGAGATGCTGAAACAGTTTGTTGACCCGGCAAAGCTGAGGTATGAATATTTGCCGAGCCAAGAAGAAAAGAGGATAGGGCGCAGAGAGAGATTGAGCAAAAATGACTTACCCTTGATTTGCTCCAAGTTTTTCCTCATGATGGTATTCTCAGCCTCCACCCCAGCTGCGAAATCCGAATGATGGATTAGTTCGGCGGAAAAAGATGAGGGAAAATGGAAAAATGCCAAGGAAGAATCTTACCCCTTTTCTCATGTTTAGCAAGAAGTGCACTATGTTTTGCGCGCAGCATCTGGTGAGTATCCAGGAGACGCTGAAACTCAGTGCTCCTGCGATTGGTGGTCACCTGAAAAGAGTACAAAAAGATAGCTTAGTCTTGTGCATATTCGAAGTGTACAAAACCCGGGCCAAGTGGAACTTAACCCGGCTCTAGGTGTGTGCATATTCGAAGTGTACAAAATCCGGGCCAAGTGGAACTTAACCCAGCTCTAGGTGTGTGCATATTCGAAGTGTACAAAATCCGGGCCAAGTGGAACTTAATCCGGCTCTAGGTGTGTGCATATTCAAAGTGTACAAAATCCGGGCCAAGTGGAATCTAACCTGGCTCTAGGTGTGTGCATATTCGAAGTGTACAAGATCCAGGCCAAGTCGAACTTAACCCGGCTCTAGGTGTGTGCATATTCGAAGTGTACAAGATCCAGGCCAAGTGGAACTTAACCCGGCACTAGGTGTGTGCATATTCGAAGTGTACAAGATCCGGGCCAAGTGGAACTTAACCCGGCTCTAGGTGTGTGCATATTCGAAGTGTACAAGATCCGGGCTAAGTGGAACTTAACCCGGCTCTAGGTGTGTGCATATTCGAAGTGTACAAGATCCGGGCCAAGTGGAACTTAACCCGGCTCTAGGTGTGTGCATATTCGAAGTGTACAAGATCCGGGCCAAGTGGAACTTAACCGGCTCTAGGTGTGTGCATATACGAAGTCATTAAGGAGCTACGTTAGTTTTCTAAGGAGCATCCGGCCGAGTAACAAGTTACTCCCCCAGAGGCTCGGGGACTAATGGCTATATCACTAATATCTACAACATGTTAAGGAAAAGACAAAATAATGTACCTCCATCATCCGACCCGTAAGGTTAATTGCCTTGGCAGCAGTATTCATCTGCGCAGCAAATTCGGCGGGACCGAACTTCTCCGGGAGATCGTCATTATGGACGAACTCTGCCTTGTTCCAGTTATTTACAAACTCGATCAAGGTTGGAGGATATCGTTCACCGCTAAGCATGTGGGGTGCCACTAGACCCTTGGCATGCGCTTCCCTCCTCTCAACCTGGGCAACGGCGGGGCTGGTGTGCAAAACGAGTTGCGCATCATCTGGCTCAGCAGGGGCGTCCTTCGGTGGTGGAGTCTTCTTCGAAAGCATGGACGCGAGTGTGCGCTGTCCAGCCTCGATTGATGCTGCCCTGGTCGCGTCAGGAGCCTTTTTGCCCTTGGGCTGCTGCTAAGAAGTTGAGGTTGCTGTAGCGGATTTGCCCTTGGGAGCTGCTTGGCGCTAGCCTTGGTGCTGCTGATGTCTTCTCGCCGAGGCTTGGAAGACTCGGACGAGGCAGAGGGGCTTGGTGCTGTGGTTGGTGCTTTTGCTGTTGCTGCTGGTGCTGGGGCTGATGATGATGCTGGTCTTTGTTTTGGCGGATGTGCTGTGGGTAACTCGGATGAAGCTGGTTGCAGCGGAGCCGAAGTGGTGGTAGCTGCTGCCTCGGCAGGGCTAGTTTCCCCCGCTCCGAGGTTGCCCTCCTCTTGACGAGGTGGGCTAGAACCCGGAGCAGCCGCTAAACCCTCCAGAATGGGGCTCAACGGGCGTGAATCGTCGCCACGAGGGGGAGAAGGGCTGTGTCGGAGTGGCAAGGCAATGCCGGATCCACTTTGTGGGACCTCCACCGCGGCCCTGCCGAATCAAATCATGTATGATGAGAAACTATAACAAGAACAAGTGAATAGCAAAGGGAGAAACGACTTACTCATCTGAAGTCAGGGGCTCCTTCAGCTTGTGAGCTCTTCGGGCCACGGCCTTAGTCGTGGCCTTGGTGGAAGCTTTGTCCGCGGACTTCTTTCACCTCTTAGCTGGCTGAGAAGGTCCGGAGGAAGAAGCAGATGCAGCCCCCCTCTTCTTCGATGCGACCGGGACAGGCTCACCCATGGCAAGGGGAGGATCTTCATGGATCTACCCACCGGGGTTAGATGATGTTGGAAAAGCATAAGAAAGGGGGACAACGTCAAATGCCTCCATCACCTCAATGTCCGAATCATCTTCATCGTCGGGCCAATCTCTAATGGAAGAGAGTTTACCGGTGGGTCGCTTGGTCGCGTCTGCCATCGGCAGGAACATCTCCTGATCCGGCTCCTCCACATCCGAGGTGTCTCAATCAGGTGCCCATTTGAGAGAAGGCTTGGTGCCATCCTCAATGGTTTGCTGAAGAAACATCTAAGGGAGAGAAAAGACAAAGGGATTAAACCTACAACAGAAACCGACATATGATACAATTCGGAGAAAGCTTGGGGCACGAGACTTACCGTGGGGGGAAGCCTATCTCGGCAGAAGTGTTCGATCCCCCACGTCCACTCAGCCGAGAAGTCCTTCTTAGTGGTGAAGAGGACCTTGACCCGGCGGAAGATCTCGGTGTTGCTCAACTCAAATGAGGAGGTCCGGTTGAGATCACGGCCCCAGCTCATGTGGCAAACTTTATGAGTATGTTTCTGGAGGGGGGAGATCCAGTTGCGGACGAATGTAATCATCGCATCCTCATTGTGCAACCCCAAGTCCTTCCGCTCCGGGAACCTTTTGTTGACTTGGTTCGCCAGGACGGTGGACTTCTTGGGGACCGTGTCCCACAGATCTAGATTGGGAGGACCCGGAGCATAAGGGCGCAGCCAGATCAGATCCTCAGTTGTGCTGTTCCAGACATAGAAGAAGGTTCAGGCCCAGCCCTTGCAGGAGTCAAGCCCCGTAACTCGGGGAAAGATAGACTGTTTCCGGGGGGGAGATGGAAGCTGCGCCGAACTGCGTGAGCTGCTTGTCCTCCAGATTAAGCTGGATGTTCGGAATCACGTTCCGGCGAAGGCCAAAGAACCGGATCCAGAGCTCCTTCGTGGGCCATAGTCCGGTGTAGCCTTTAATGGTGGAAGCGAAGGCAGAGAGAGACGTGATGGCATTAGCCGGAAGATGATGCGGCTGAAGCTCATATGTGTTGAGCCAGTCATTGAAGAAATCACTTGCTGGGTGCCCGAATCCATGTTGGAAGTGGGAAAGGAATACCACATACTCACCTGGATTGGGTGAGGGGGAAAGCTCCGCAGCGGGAAGACGCGCGATGACGCCCTCCGGGATGCGCCGGGTACGGTATAGCCAGGCAATATCGTCCTGGCAAACCCAGGACCCAGCCCAAGCGCCGCGGTCGGTGTTCACCGTGTCCTCCTCCATTTCTTGCTCAGCGACGGCGAGCTCCTCTTCAGTCATCTCGAGATCACTGCCCTCATTGGCGCTAGCGGCGGTGGGTGACAGTGGCCTAGATAGGCGAGGACCCGTGGCGGAAGAGATGCGGGGAGGTGGCGGCGACGCGGGTGCGCGAGGAAACGGTGCAGCGGCGGCGCAGTTATGCAAGTGCGGTGGTGGCGGCGCTGTCGCTGGAGAGGAAGAGGAAGAAGAAGAGGCAAAGGGGGCGCGAGAGTGGGGAAAAGACCCAAGGGGCGCCCCCACCCCTATTTAACCACGCCCTTAAGGGGTAGTGGGATCGCGTTGTGCGGGCGGGCCACACGGTGTGACCGTGTATAACCCGGATCGACCAATCAGCAGCAAGCCACAGGAGAGGCCACAGGGTGCAGGAGATCCCATGACGTGACATTATGATGCAGTTAACGAGGAGGCAGGCACGATGTGACGTGTGCTATAGTAATAACTGACAATTACTGCGGCGGTTACTGGCGCAGGCCCTTAAAATGAGGTAGAGGTAATGATTAACCTCCACGTGGGGAAGCGTACAAGAGAAGGAAGAATGACCCGGATGAATATGAGGTGACCCGGCCAGCGAGTGAAAACTCGGAATGTGCCAAGGGAAAGTAAACCTACGAAATCCGGACTATGAGGTAACTCGGAAAGGGAGTAAGAGGCTCGATAAAATTGAACCTGCCGTGGCCTTAGCGGCTAAGGCAGCTAAGACCGCACCAGCTTCGGGGACTAATGTTGGGGGGATACCCTCGGGTAGGGTCACGCCAAGGTATAAAGGCCGAGTTAGCCGAGGTATGGAAAGGTCAAAGGAGGAGCTAGCCGAGTCACCTCAAGGCAGGACGAATCACGGGGTAACCCAGACCAGGGGATGTCCACCTAACTGGGTCTCAGCCGACTTATATCGTAAGTCGGTGAGATGTATGTAACTTGTATGCAGGTACAGGTATGGCCGGATCTACTAGGTACGATCCGGGTTATATCAAGCTTACAAGAGAAGGAAGGTATCTCGCTGGTCAAAGGGTGACCACTGTATGCAGAGCGTGAGCAAAGCGGACAGAGGCCAGGACCACCGATGCGTGGCCGACAAAGGTGACGAATCCTGTGTCGGATGACAAGGGCGCTGCAGAGGCTCACGTAGCCTCTGCATGGATGACACTGGGTTAAAGTAACCCGGTCGGCTTACTATTTTGGGAGGAGGCATATTCCTTGGAATATGCCTCCACGTATGCCCTAATTGGAGACCTAGCCACCCCTATATATGGAGGGCTAGGGCCTCTGTAGAAAGGGTTGGTCTTGGATGAGTTGATCTTTAGAGGTTTATGTTCTACGAGCAAGTTCCTGAGGGCTAGCTAGTGGTGAGAGTAAGAGAGTTCCTTCTTCTTCCTCTCCCTAATACAGCTCGAGGAGCACTTGTAATCTGTGGAAGTGAATCAAATACAAAGCTACTGTGTGTGGAATCACCACACTATCCCTCCCTGGATTCCCCTAGTGCATTTAGTCCCCACCTTTAGCCTATCCATGGCATCTGCCGTGACACCACCACGACATTGCATGTTTGTTTTTCTCACAAACCATATCATGAACCACACCCAGTGTCATTGCATGTGTGTTCTTCTCATTAACCACACATGGATCCACCGGTGTCATTGCATGTCTGCTTGATGACCCACAAGTATAGGGGGTGTATCGCAGTATTTTCGAGGGAAGTGAAACCCAATTTATTGATTCGACACAAGGGGAGCCAAAGAATATTTATAAGCCTTAACAACTGAGTTGTCAATTCAGCTGCACCTGGAAACAATCTTGCTCACAGCAGTTTATCAGTAGCAACAGTTTTGTAGTAGGAATAGTAAAGTAATAGCAGTAGTAAAGCAAAGACAGTAGTAACAAAAGCAGTAAACAGTGGGATTCGAGTGCGGTAGGCATAGGGATGGATGGACGGGCGTTGCATGGACAAGACAATTCACATAGCAATCAGAACATAGAGCAATTGCAGATAAATAAGATAAAGCATCCAAGTACTAGACAATCCTAGGCATGTGTTCCACATATAGTCATACGTGCTCGCAATGAGAACTTGCACAACATCTTTTGTCCTGCGAGCCCGTTTGCAGCGGGGCCTCTAGGGAACTACTGGCAATTAAGGTGCTCCTTTTAATAGAGCACCGGAGCAAAGCATTAACACTCCGTGAACACATGTGATCCTCACATCAAAGCCATTCCCTTCTGGTTATCCCGATTTCTGTCACTTCGGGGCCATAGGTTCCGGACACCAACGTGTGTATACAACTTGTAGATAAGACCAGAAACAGTGCTATCATAATGAATCAATAACATGTTCAGATCTGAAATCATGGCACTCGGGCCCTAGTCACAAGCATTAAGCACAACAAGTCGCAACAAAGTCATAAAGCACTAATAAAAGATATTAGGCACCATGCCCTAACAATCTGATGCCATTACATGAACGATCTCATCCAATCCCTACCATCCCCATAGCCTACAGCAGGGGATTACTCACTCATATATGGGGGAAACATGGATGGTCGATGGAGAAGCAATGGTGATGATGATGGCGATGATCTCCTCCAATTCCCCGTCCCGGCAGGGTGCCAGAACGGAGTTTCTGGTGCTGTTTCGTGGAATCTGGTGGTGGCGGTGGAGCGGAACTCCTTTTGGAAAAACATCGAATCCCCGGAGTTTTTAGGTCAGAAGGCTTCTTATAGGCGAAGAGGGAGACAAAGGGGGTGCCTAGGGCCACCACACCATGCCCTGGCGCGGCCAGGCCCAGCCCGCGCCTGGGGGTGGTGGGGCCAGCCCCTGGCCCTCCTCCATCTCATATTCTGGCTCCTGGAGTCTTCTGTAAATATAGGCACTTTGGTTTTTGTCCCGTCCAATTCCAAGAATATTCATTTTCTGACATTCCTGGAACCAAAAACAGCAGAAAACAGGCAGCTGGCACTGTGGCTCTTGTTAATAGGTTAGTCCAAGAAAATAATATGAAAAGTACTCCAAAGTGTGGACAACACACAAGAAAGTGGATAAAACCAAGCATGGAGCATTAAAAATTATAGATACATTTGCAATGTATCACTGCTCTTCTCATTAACCACAGCAAGAGTCATTGCATGTGTGTTCTTCTCACAAACCACATATCACCAGTGTCATTGCATGTGTGTTCTTCCCACAGACCACACATGGATCCACCAGTGTCATTGTATGTGTGTTCTTCCCATGAACCACACATGGATCCACCAGTGTTATTGCATTTCTGCTCTTTTCATGAACCACACATGGATCCACCAGTGTCATTGCATGTGTGTTATTCTCACAAACCACGTAAGGATCCACCGGTGTAATTGCATGTGTGTTCCTCTCATAGACCACACATGGATCCACCGGTGGCATCGCATGTCTGCTCTTTTCATGAACCACAGTTAGAGTCATCGCATGTCTGCTCTTTTCATGAACCACAGCTAGAGTCATTGCATGTGTGTTCTTCCCACAAACCATATCATGAACCACACCCAGTGTCATTGCATGTGTGTTCTTCTCATTAACCACACATGGATCCACCGGTGTCATTGCATGTCTGCTCTTCTCATTAACCATAGATAGAGTCATTGCATGTGTGTTCTTATCACAAACCACATATCACCAGTGTCATTGCATGTGTGTTCTTCCCACAGACCACACACAGATCCACCAGTGTCATTGCATGTGTGTTCTTCCCATGAACCACACATGGATCCACCGGTGTCATTGTATGTCTGCTATTTTCATGAACCACAGCTAGAGTCATTGCATGTGTGTTCTTCTCACAAACCATATCATGAACCACACCCAGTGTCATTACATGTGTGTTCTTCTCATTAACCACACATGGATCCACCAGTGTCATTGCATGTCTGATCTTTTCATGAACCACAGCTAGAGTCATTGCCTGTGTGTTCTTCTCACGAACAACATATCACCAGTGTCATTGCATGTGTGTTCTTTCCATGAACCACACATGGATCCACCAGTGTCATTGCATGTGTGTTATTCTCACAAACCACATATCAATCCACCGGTGTCATTGCATGTGTGTTCTTCTCATAGACCACAGATGGATCCACCGGTGGCATCACATGTCTGCTCTTTTCATGAACCACAGTTAGAGTCATCGCATGTGCGTTATTCTCACAAACCACATATTAACAGTCATTGCATGTGTGTTCTTCCCACAGACCACACATGGATCCACCAGTGTCATTGCATGTGTGTTCTTCCCATGAACCACACATGGATCCACCAGTGTCATTGTATGTGTGTTATTCTCACAAACGACGTAAAGATCCACCGGTGCAATTGCATGTGTGTTCCTCTCATAGACCACACATGGATCCACCGATGGCATCACATGGCTGCTCTTTTCATGAACCACAGTTAGAGTCATCGCATGTCTGCTCTTTTCATGAACCACAGCTAGAGTCATTGCATGTGTGTTCTTCCCACAAACCATATCATGAACCACACCCAGTGTCATTGCATGTGTGTTCTTCTCATTAACCACACATGGATCCACCGGTGTCATTGCATGTCTGCTCTTCTCATTAACCATAGCTAGAGTCATTGCATGTCTATTCTTCTCACAAACCACATACGACCAGTGTCATTGCATGTGTGTTCTTCCCACAGACCACACATGGATCCACCAGTGTCATTGCATGTGTGTTCTTCCCATGAACCACACATGGATCCACAAGTGTCATTGCATGTCTGCTCTTTTCATGAACCACAGCTAGAGTCATTGCATGTGTGTTCTTCTCACAAACAACATATCACCAGTGTCATTGCATGTGTGTTCTTTCCATGAACCACACACGGATCCACCAGTGTCATTGCATGTGTGTTATTCTCACAAACCACACATGGATCCACCGGTGTCATTGCATGTGTGTTCTTCCCATGAACCACACATGGATCCACCAGTGTGATTGCATGTCTGCTCTTTTCATGAACCACAGCTAGAGTCATGGCACGTGTGTTCTTTTCACAGAGCACATATGGATCCATCAGTGTCATTGCATGTGTGTTATTCTCACAAACAATGTAAGGATCCACTGGTGTCATTGCATGTGTGTTCCTCTTATAGACCACACATGGATCCACCGGTGGCATCGCATGTCTGCTCTTTTCATGAACTACAGTTAGAGTCATCGCATGTCTACTCTTTTCATGAACCACAACTAGAGTCATTACATGTGTGTTCTTTTCACAAACCATATCATGAACCACACCCAGTGTCATTGCATGTGTGTTCTTCTCTTTAACCACACATGGATCCACCGGTGTCATTGCATGTCTGCTCTTTTCATGAACCATAGCTAGAGTCATTGCATGTGTGTTCTTCTCACAAACAACATATCACCAGTGTCATTGCATGTGTGTTCTTCCCACAAACCACACATGGATCCACCTGTGTCATTGCATGTGTATTCTTCCCATGAACCACACATGGATCCACCAGTGTCATTGCATGTCTGCTCTTTTCATGAACCATATATAGGGTCATTGCATGTGTGTTCTTCTCACAAACAACATATCACCAGTGTCATTGCATGTGTGTTCTTTTCACAGACCACATATGGATCCACCAGTGTCATTGCATGTGTGTTATTCTCACAAACCACGTAAGGATCCACCGGTGTCATTGCATGTGTGTTCCTCTCATAGAGCACACATGGATCCACCAGTGGCATCGCATGTCTTCTCTTTTCATGAACCACAGTTAGAGTCATTGCATGTATGCTCTTTTCATGAACTACAGCTAGAGTCATTGCATGTGTGTTCTTCCCACAAACCATATCATGAACCACACCCAATGTCATTGCATGTGTGTTCTTCTCATTAACCACACATGGATCCACCGTTGTCATTGCATGTCTGCTCTCCTCATTAACCACAGCTAGAGTCATTGCATGTGTATTCTTCTCACAAACCACATATCACCAGTGTCATTGCATGTGTGTTCTTCCCAGAGACCACACATGGATCCACCAGTGGCATTGCATGTGTGTTCTTCCCATGAACCACACATGGATCCACAAGTGTCATTGTATGTCTACTATTTTCATGAACCACAGCTAGAGTCATTGCATGTGTGTTCTTCTCACAAACCATATCATGAACCACATCCAGTGTCATTGCATGTGTGTTCTTCTCATTAACCACACATGGATCCACCAGTGTCATTGCATGTCTGCTCTTTTCATTAACCAAAGCTGGAGTCATTGCATGTGTGTTCTTCTCACAAACAACATATCACCAGTGTCATTGCATGTGTGTTCTTTCCATGAACCACACATGGATCCACCAGTGTCATTGCATGTGTGTTATTCTCACAAACCACGTAAGGATCCACCGGTGTCATTGCATGTGTTTTCCTCTCATAGACCATACATGGATCCACCGGTGTCATTGCATGTCTACTCTTTTCATGAACCACAGTTAGAGTCATTTTATGTGTGTTATTCTCACAAACCACATATCACCAGTGTCATTGCATGTGTGTTCTTCCCACAAACCACACATGGATCCACCGGTGTCATTGCATGTGTGTTCTTCCCATGAACCACACATGGATCCACCAGTGTCATTGGCATGTGTGTTATTCTCACAGACGACGTAAAGATCCACCGGTGTAATTGCATGTGTGTTCCTTTCATAGACCACACATGGATCCACCGGTGGCATCACATGTCTGCTCTTTTCATGAACCACAGTTAGAGTCATCGCATGTCTGCTCTTTTCATGAACCACAGCTAGAGTCATTGCATGTGTGTTCTTCTCACAAACCATATCATGAAGCACACCTAGTGTCATTGCATGTGTGTTCTTCTCATTAACCACACATGGATCCACCGGTGTCATTGCATGTCTGCTCTTCTCATTTACCACAACAAGAGTCATTGCATGTGTGTTCTTCTCACAAACCACATATCACCAGTGTCATTGCATGTGTGTACTTCCCACAGACCACACATAGATCCACCAGTGTCATTGCATGTGTGTTCTTCCCATGAACCACACATGGATCCACCAGTGTCATTGCATGTGTGTTCTTCCCATGCACCACACATGGATCCACCAGTGTCATTGCATGTGTGTTATTCTCACAAACCATGTAAGGATCCACCGGTGTAATTGCATGTGTGTTCCTCTCATAGACCACACATGGATCCACCGGTGGCATCACATGTCTGCTCTTTTCATGAACCACAGTTAGAGTCATCGCATGTCTGCTCTTTTCATGAACCACAGCTAGAGTCATTGCATGTGTGTTCTTCCCACAAACCATATCATGAACCACACCCAGTGTCATTGCATGTGTGTTCTTCTCATTAACCACACACGGATCCACCGTTGTCATTGCATGTCTGCTCTTCTCAGTAACCACAGTTAGAGTCATTGCATGTGTGTTCTTCTCACAAAGAACATATCACCAGTGTCATTGCATGTGTGTTCTTCCCACAGACCACACATGGATCCACCCTTGTCATTGCATGTGTGTTCTTCCCATGAACCACAAGTGTCATTGTATGTCTGCCATTTTCATGAACCACAGTCAGAGTCATTGCATGTGTGTTCTTCTCACAAACCATATCATGAACCACACCAGTGTCATTGCATGTGTGTTCTTCCCACAGACCACACATGGATCCACCAGTGTCATTGCATGTGTGTTCTTCCCATGAACCACACATGGATCCACAAGTGTCATTGCATGTCTGCTCTTTTCATGAACCACAGCTAGAGTCATTGCATATGTGTTCTTCTCACAAACAACATATCACCAGTGTCATTGCATGCGTGTTCTTCCCATGAACCACACATGGATCCACCAGTGTCATTGCATGTATGCTCTTTTCATGAACCACACATGGATCCACCAGTGTCATTGCATCTGTGTTATTCTCTCAAACCACGTAAGGATACACCGGTGTCATTGCATGTGTGTTCCTCTCATAGACCACACATGGATCCACCGGTGGCATCGCATGTCTGCTCTTTTCATGAACCACAGTTAGAGTCATCGCATGTCTGCCATTTTCATGAACCACAGCTAGAGTCATTGCATGTGTGTTCTTCTCACAAACCATATCATGAACCACACCTAGTGTCATTTCATGTGTGTTCTTCTCATTAACCACACATGGATCCACCGGTGTCATTGCATGTCTGCTCTTCTCATTTACCACAACAAGAGTCATTGCATGTGTGTTCTTCTCACAAACCACATATCACCAGTGTCATTGCATGTGTGTTCTTCCCACAGACCACACATAGATCCACCAGTGTCATTGCATGTGTGTTCTTCCCACAGACCACACATGGATCCACCAGTGTCATTGCATGTGTTTTCTTCCCATGAACCACACATGGATCCACTAGTGTCATTGCAAGTGTGTTATTCTCACAAACGACGTAAAGATCCACCGGTGTAATTGCATGTGTGTTCCTCTCATATACCACACATGGATCCACCAGTGGCATCACATGTCTGCTCTTTTCATGAACCACAGTTAGAGTCATCGCATGTCTGCTCTTTTCATGAACCACAGCTAGAGTCATTGCATGTGTGTTCTGCCCACAAACCATATCATGAACCACACCCAGTGTCATTGCATGTGTGTTCTTCTCATTAACCACACATGGATCCACCGGTGTCATTGCATGTCTGCTCTTCTCATTAACCATAGCTAGAGTCATTGCATGTCTGTTCTTCTCACAAACCACATACCACCAGTGTCATTGCATGTGTGTTCTTCCCACAGACCACACGTGGATCCACCAGTGTCATTGCATGTGTGTTCTTCCCATGAACCACACATGGATCCACAAGTGTCATTGCATGTCTGCTCTTTTCATGAACCACAGCTAGAGTCATTGCATGTGTGTTCTTCTCACAAACAACATATCACCAGTGTCATTGCATGTGTGTTCTTTCCAGGAACCACACACGGATCCACCAGTGTCATTGCATGTGTGTTATTCTCAGAAACCACACATGGATCCACCGGTGTCATTGCATGTGTGTTCTTCCCATGAACCACACATGGATCCACCAGTGTCATTGCATGTCTGCTCTTTTCATGAACCACATCTAGAGTCATTGCACGTGTGTTCTTTTCACAGAGCACATATGGATCCACCAGTGTCATTGCATGTGTGTTATTCTCACAAACCACGTAAGGATCCACTGGTGTCATTGCATGTGTGGTCCTCTTATATAACACTCATGGATCCACCGGTGGCATCGCATGTCTTCTCTTTTCATGAATCACAGTTAGAGTCATCGCATGTCTGCTCTTTTCATGAACCACAGCTAGAGTCATTGCATGTGTGTTCTTTTCACAAACCATATCATGAACCACACCCAGTGTCAGTGCATGTGTGTCCTTCTCATTAACCACACATGAATCCACCGGTGTCATTGCATGTCTGCTCTTTTCACGAACCACAGCTAGAGTCATTGTATGTGTGTTCTTCTCACAAACAACATATCACTAGTGTCATTGCATGTGTGTTCTTCCCATAGACCACACATGGATCCACCAGTGTCATTGCATGTGTGTTCTTCCCATGAACCACACATGGATCCACCAGTGTCATTGCAAGTGTTTTATTCTCACAAACGACGTAAAGATCCACCGGTGTAATTGCATGTGTCTTCCTCTCATAGACCACACATGGATCCACCGGTGGCATCACATGTCTGCTCTTTTCATGAACCACAGTTAGATTCATCGCATGTCTGCTCTTTTCATGAACCAGAACTAGAGTCATTGCATGTGTGGTCTGCCCACAAACCATATCATGAACCACACCCAGTGTCATTGCATGTGTGTTCTTCTCATTAACCACACATGGATCCACCGGTGTCATTGCATGTCTGCTCTTCTCATTAACCATAGCTAGAGTCATTGCATGTCTGTTCTTCTCACAAACCACATACCACCAGTGTCATTGCATGTGTGTTCTTCCCACAGACCACACGTGGATCCACTAGTGTCATTGTATGTGTGTTCTTCCCATGAACCACACATGGATCCTCGAGTGTCATTGCATGTCTGCTCTTTTCATGAACCACAGCTAGAGTCATTGCATGTGTGTTCTTCTCACAAACAACATATCACCAGTGTCATTGCATGTGTGTTCTTTCCAGGAACCGCACACGGATCCACCAGTGTCATTGCATGTGTGTTATTCTCACAAACCACACATGGATCCACCGGTGTCATTGCATGTGTGTTCTTTCCATGAACCACACATGGATCCACCAGTGTCATTGCATATCTGCTCTTTTCATGAACCACATCTAGAGTCATTGCACATGTGTTCTTTTCACAGAGCACATATGGATCCACCAGTGTCATTGTATGTGTGTTATTCTCACAAACGACGTAAAGATCCACAGGTGTCATTGCATGTGTGTTCCTTTTATAGACCACACATGGATCCACCGGTGGCATCGCATGTCTGCTCTTTTCATGAACCAGCGCTAGAGTCATTGCATGTGTGTTCTTCTCACAAACCATATCATGAACCACACCCAGTATCATTGCATGTGTGTTATTCTCATTAACCACACATGGATCCACTAGTGTCATTGCATGTGTGTTCTTCCCATGAACCACACATGGATCCACCAGTGTTATTGTATGTCTGCTATTTTCATGAACCATAGCTAGAGTCATTGCATGTGTGTTCTTCCCACAGACCACACATGGATCCACCAGTGTCATTGCATGTGTGTTTTTCCCATGAACCACACATGGATCCACCAGTGTCATTGCATGTCCGCTCTTTTCATGAACCACAGCTAGAATCATTGCATGTGTGTTCTTCTCACAAACAACATATTACCAGTGTCATTGCATGTGTGTTATTCTCACAAACCACGTAAGGATACACCAGTGTCATTGCATGTGTGTTCCTCTCATAGACCACACATGGATCCAACGGTGGCATCGCATGTCTGCTCTTTTCATGAACCAGAGTTAGAGACATCGCATGTCTGCTCTTTTCACGAACCACAGCTAGAGTCATTGCATGTGTGTTCTTACCATAAACCATATCGTGAACCACACCCAGTGTCATTGCGTGTGTGTTCTTCTCATTAACCACACATGGATCCACCAGTGTCATTGCATGTCTGCTCTTTTCATGAACCACAGCTAGAGTCATTTCATGTGTGTTCTTCTCACAGACCACATATCACCAGTGTCATTGCATGTGTGTTCTTCCCATAGACCACACATGGATCCACCAGTGTCATTGCATGTGTGTTCTTCCCATGAACCACACATGGATCTACCAGTGTCATTGCATGTCTGCTCTTTTCATGAACCATAGCTAGAGTCATTGCATGTGTGTTCTTCTCACAAACAACATATCACCAGTGTCATTGCATGTGTGTTATTTTCATAGACCACATATGGATCCATCAGTGCCATTGCATGTGTGTTATTCTCACAAACCACGTAAGGATCCACCGGTGTCATTGCATGTGTGTTCCTCTCATAGACCACACATGGATCCACCGGTGGCATCGCATGTCTGCTCTTTTCATGAACCACAGTTAGAGTCATCGCATGTCTGCTCTTTTCATGAACCATAGCTAGAGTCATTGCATGTGTGTTCTTCCCACAAACCATATCATGAACCACACCCAGTGTCATTGCATGTGTGTTCTTCTCATTAACCACACATGGATCCATCGGTGTCATTGCATGTCTATTCTTTTCATGAACCACAGCTAGAGTCATTGCATGTGTGTTCTTCTCATAGACCACATATCACCAGTCTCATTGCATGTGTGTTCTTCCCACAGACCACACATGGATCCACCAGTGTCATTGCATGTGTGTTCTTTCCATGAACCACACATGGATCCACCAGTGTCATTGCATGTCTGCTCTTTTCATGAACCACAGCTAGAGTCATTGCATGTGTGTTCTTCTCACAAACAACATATCACTAGTGTCATTGCATGTCTGCTCTTTTCATGAACCACACAAGGATCCACTAGTGTCATTGCATGTGTGTTATTCTCACAAACCACGTAAGGATCCACCGGTGTCATTGCATGTGTGTTCCTCTCATAGACCACACATGGATCCACCGGTGGCATCGCATGTCCACACTTTTCATGAACCACAGTTAGAGTCATCGCATGTCTGCTCTTTTCATGAACCACAACTAGAGTCATTGCATGTGTGTTCTTCCCACAAACCATATCATGAACCACACCCAGTGTCATTGCATGCGTGTTCTTCTCATTAACCACACATGGATCCACCGGTGTTATTGCATGTCTGCTCTTTTCATGAACCACAACTAGAGTCATTGCATGTGTGTTCTTCTCACAGACCACATATCACCAGTGTCATTGCATGTGTGTTCTTCCCACAGACCACACATGGATCCACTAGTGTCATTGCATGTGTGTTCTTCCCATGAACCACACATGGATCCACCAGTGTCATTGCATGTCTGCTCTTTTCATTAACCAAAGCTAGAGTCATTGCATGTGTGTTCTTCTCACAAACAACATATCACCAGTGTCATTGCATGTGTGTTCTTTCCAGGAACCACAAACGGATCCACCAGTGTCATTGCATGTGTGTTATTCTCAGAAACCACACATGGATCCACCGGTGTCATTGCATGTGTGTTCTTCCCATGAACCACACATGGATCCACCAGTGTCATTGCATGTCTGCTCTTTTCATGAACCACAGCTAGAGTCATTGCACGTGTGTTCTTTTCACAGAGCACATATGGATCCACCAGTGTCATTGCATGTGCGTTATTCTCACAAACCACGTAAGGATCCACTGGTGTCATTGCATGTGTGGTCCTCTTATATAACACACATGGGTCCACCGTTGGCATCACATGTCTGCTCTTTTCATGAATCATAGTTAGAGTCATCGCATGTCTGCTCTTTTCATGAACCACAGTTAGAGTCATCGCTTGTCTGCTCTTTTCATGAACCATAGCTAGAGTCATTGCATGTGTGTTCTTCCCACAAACCATATCATGAACCACACCCAGTGTCATTGCATGTGTGTTCTTCTCATTAACCACACATGGATCCATCGGTGTCATTGCATGTCTATTCTTTTCATGAACCACAGCTAGAGTCATTGCATGTGTGTTCTTCTCATAGACCACATATCACCAGTCTCATTGCATGTGTGTTCTTCCCACAGACCACACATGGATCCACCAGTGTCATTGCATGTGTGTTCTTTCCATGAACCACACATGGATCCACCAGTGTCATTGTATGTCTACTCTTTTCATGAACCACAACTAGAGTCATTGCATGTGTGTTCTTCTCACAAACAACATATCACTAGTGTCATTGCATGTCTGTTCTTTTCATGAACCACACAAGGATCCACGAGTGTCATTGCATGTGTGTTATTCTCACAAACCACGTAAGGATCCACCGGTGTCATTGCATGTGTGTTCCTCTCATAGACCACACATGGATCCACCGGTGGCATCGCATGTGCACACTTTTCATGAACCACAGTTAGAGTCATCGCATGTCTGCTCTTTTCATGAACCACAACTAGAGTCATTGCATGTGTGTTCTTCCCACAAACCATATCATGAACCACACCCAGTGTCATTGCATGCGTGTTCTTCTCATTAACCACACATGGATCCACCGGTGTCATTGCATGTCTGCTCTTTTCATGAACCACAACTAGAGTCATTGCATGTGTGTTCTTCTCACAGACCACATATCACCAGTGTCATTGCATGTGTGTTCTTCCCACAGACCACACATGGATCCACTAGTGTCATTGCATGTGTGTTCTTCCCATGAACCACACATGGATCCACCAGTGTCATTGCATGTCTGCTCTTTTCATTAACCACAGCTAGAGTCATTGCATGTGTGTTCTTCTCACAAACAACATATCACCAGTGTCATTGCATGTGTGTTCTTCCCATGAACCACACATGGATCCACCAGTGTCATTGCAAGTGTGTTATTCTCACAAACGACGTAAAGATCCACCGGTGTAATTGCATGTGTCTTCCTCTCATAGACCACACATGGATCCACCGGTGGCATCACATGTCTGCTCTTTTCATGAACCACAGATAGAGTCATCGCATGTCTGCTCTTTTCATGAACCACAACTAGAGTCATTGCATGTGTGTTCTGCCCACAAACCATATCATGAACCACACCCAGTGTCATTGCATGTGTGTTCTTCTCATTAACCACACATGGATCCACCGGTGTCATTGCATGTCTGCTCTTCTCATTAACCATAGCTAGAGTCATTGCATGTCTGTTCTTCTCACAAACCACATACCACTAGTGTCATTGCATGTGTGTTCTTCCCACAGACCACACGTGGATCCACCAGTGTCATTGTATGTGTGTTCTTCCCATGAACCACACATGGATCCTCCAGTGTCATTGCATGTCTGCTCTTTTCATGAACCACAGCTAGAGTCATTGCATGTGTGTTCTTCTCACAAACAACATATCACCAGTGTCATTGCATGTGTGTTCTTTCCAGGAACCACACACGGATCCACCAGTGTCATTGCATGTGTGTTATTCTCACAAACCACACATGGATCCACCGGTGTCATTGCATGTGTGTTCTTGCCATGAACCACACATGGATCCACCAGTGTCATTGCATATCTGCTCTTTTCATGAACCGCAACTAGAGTCATTGCACATGTGTTCTTTTCACAGAGCACATATGGATCCACCAGTGTCATTGTATGTGTGTTATTCTCACAAACGACGTAAAGATCCACAGGTGTCATTGCATGTGTGTTCCTTTTATAGACCACACATGGATCCACCGGTGGCATCGCATGTCTGCTCTTTTCATGAACCCCAGTTAGAGTCATCGCATGTCTGCTCTTTTCATGAACCACAGCTAGAGTCATTGCATGTGTGTTCTTCCCACAAACCATATCATGAACAACACCCATTGTCATTGCATGTGTGTTCTTCTCATTAACCACACATGGATCCACCGGTGTCATTGCATGTCTGCTCTTTTCATGAACCACGGCTAGAGTCATTGCATGTGTGTTCGTCTCACAAACAACATATCACCAGTGTCATTCCATGTGTGTTCTTCCCACAGACCACACATGGATCCACCAGTGTCATTGCATGTGTGTTCTTCCCATGAACCACACATGGATCCACCAGTGTCATTGCATGTCTGCTCTTTTCATGAACCACATCTAGAGTCATTGCATGTGTGTTCTTCTCACAAACCATATCATGAACCACACCCAGTGTCATTGCATGTGTTTTCTTCTCATTAACCACACATGGATCCACTGGCGTCATTGCATGTCTGCTCTTTTCATTAACCACAGCTGGAGTCATTGCATGTGTGTTCTTCTCACAAACAACATATCACCAGTGTCATTGCATGTGTGTTCTTTTCACAGACCACATATGGATCCACCAGTGTCATTGCATGTGTGTTGTTCTCACAACCCACGTAAGGATCCACCGGTGTCATTGCATGCGTGTTCCTCTCATAGACCACACATGGATCCACCGGTGGCATCGCATGTCTGCTCTTTTCATGAACCATAGTTAGTTTCATTGCATGTCTACTCTTTTCATGAACCACAGCTAGAGTCATTGCATGTGTGTTCTTCCCAAAAACCATATCATGAACCACACCCAGTGTCATTGCATGTGTGTTCTTCTCATTAACCACACAATGATCCACCGGTGTCATTGCATGTCTTCTCTTTTCATGAACCACAACTAGAGTCATTGCATGTGTGTTCTTCTCACAAACAACATATCACCAGTGTCATTGCATGTGTGTTCTTCCATGAACCACACATGGATCCACCAGTGTCATTGCATGTGTGTTATTCTCACAAACCACACATGGATCCACCGGTGTCATTGCATGTGTGTTCTTCCCATGAACCACAAAGGATCCACCAGTGTCATTGCATGTCTGCTCTTTTCATGAACCACAGCTAGAGTCATTGCATGTGTGTTCTTTTCACAGACCACATATGGATCCACGAGTGTCATTGCAATTGTGTTATTCTCACAAACCACGTAAGTATCCACCGGTGTCATTGCATGTCTGTTCCTCTCATAGACCACACATGGATCCACCGGTGGCATCGCATGTCTGCTCTTTTCATGAACCACAGTTAGAGTCATCGCATGTCTGCTCTTTTCATGAACCACAGCTAGAGTCATTGCATGTGTGTTCTTCCCACAAACCATATCATGAACAACACCCATTGTCATTGCATGTGTGTTCTTCTCATTAACCACACATGGATCCACCGGTGTCATTGCATGTCTGCTCTTTTCATGAACCACGGCTAGAGTCATTGCATGTGTGTTCGTCTCACAAACAACATATCACCAGTGTCATTCCATGTGTGTTCTTCCCACAGACCACACATGGATCCACCAGTGTCATTGCATGTGTGTTCTTCCCATGAACCACACATGGATCCACCAGTGTCATTGCATGTCTGCTCTTTTCATGAACCACATCTAGAGTCATTGCATGTGTGTTCTTCTCACAAACCATATCATGAACCACACCCAGTGTCATTGCATGTGTTTTCTTCTCATTAACCACACATGGATCCACCGGCGTCATTGCATGTCTGCTCTTTTCATTAACCACAGCTGGAGTCATTGCATGTGTGTTCTTCTCACAAACAACATATCACCAGTGTCATTGCATGTGTGTTCTTTTCACAGACCACATATGGATCCACCAGTGTCATTGCATGTGTGTTGTTCTCACAAACCACGTAAGGATCCACCGGTGTCATTGCATGCGTGTTCCTCTCATAGACCACACATGGATCCACCGGTGGCATCGCATGTCTGCTCTTTTCATGAACCACAGTTAGAGTCATTGCATGTCTACTCTTTTCATGAACCACAGCTAGAGTCATTGCATGTGTGTTCTTCCCAAAAACCATATCATGAACCACACCCAGTGTCATTGCATGTGTGTTCTTCTCATTAACCACACATGGATCCACCGGTGTCATTGCATGTCTTCTCTTTTCATGAACCACAACTAGAGTCATTGCATGTGTGTTCTTCTCACAAACAACATATCACCAGTGTCATTGCATGTGTGTTCTTCCATGAACCACACATGGATCCACCAGTGTCATTGCATGTGTGTTATTCTCACAAACCACACATGGATCCACCGGTGTCATTGCATGTGTGTTCTTCCCATGAACCACAAAGGATCCACCAGTGTCATTGCATGTCTGCTCTTTTCATGAACCACAGCTAGAGTCATTGCATGTGTGTTCTTTTCACAGACCACATATGGATCCACGAGTGTCATTGCAATTGTGTTATTCTCACAAACCACGTAAGTATCCACCGGTGTCATTGCATGTCTGTTCCTCTCATAGACCACACATGGATCCACCGGTGGCATCGCATGTCTGCTCTTTTCATGAACCACAGTTAGAGTCATCGCATGTCTGCTCTTTTCATGAACCACAGCTAGAGTCATTGCATGTGTGTTCTTCCCACAAACCATATCATGAACAACACCCATTGTCATTGCATGTGTGTTCTTCTCATTAACCACACATGGATCCACCGGTGTCATTGCATGTCTGCTCTTTTCATGAACCACGGCTTGAGTCATTGCATGTGTGTTCGTCTCACAAACAACATATCACCAGTGTCATTCCATGTGTGTTCTTCCCACAGACCACACATGGATCCACCAGTGTCATTGCATGTGTGTTCTTCCCATGAACCACACATGGATCCACCAGTGTCATTGCATGTCTGCTCTTTTCATGAACCACATCTAGAGTCATTGCATGTGTGTTCTTCTCACAAACCATATCATGAACCACACCCAGTGTCATTGCATGTGTTTTCTTCTCATTAACCACACATGGATCCACCGGCGTCATTGCATGTCTGCTCTTTTCATTAACCACAGCTGGAGTCATTGCATGTGTGTTCTTCTCACAAACAACATATCACCAGTGTCATTGCATGTGTGTTCTTTTCACAGACCACATATGGATCCACCAGTGTCATTGCATGTGTGTTGTTCTCACAAACCACGTAAGGATCCACCGGTGTCATTGCATGCGTGTTCCTCTCATAGACCACACATGGATCCACCGGTGGCATCGCATGTCTGCTCTTTTCATGAACCACAGTTAGAGTCATTGCATGTCTACTCTTTTCATGAACCACAGCTAGAGTCATTGCATGTGTGTTCTTCCCAAAAACCATATCATGAACCACACCCAGTGTCATTGCATGTGTGTTCTTCTCATTAACCACACATGGATCCACCGGTGTCATTGCATGTCTTCTCTTTTCATGAACCACAACTAGAGTCATTGCATGTGTGTTCTTCTCACAAACAACATATCACCAGTGTCATTGCATGTGTGTTCTTCCATGAACCACACATGGATCCACCAGTGTCATTGCATGTGTGTTATTCTCACAAACCACACATGGATCCACCGGTGTCATTGCATGTGTGTTCTTCCCATGAACCACAAAGGATCCACCAGTGTCATTGCATGTCTGCTCTTTTCATGAACCACAGCTAGAGTCATTGCATGTGTGTTCTTTTCACAGACCACATATGGATCCACGAGTGTCATTGCAATTGTGTTATTCTCACAAACCACGTAAGTATCCACCGGTGTCATTGCATGTCTGTTCCTCTCATAGACCACACATGGATCCACCGGTGGCATCGCATGTCTGCTCTTTTCATGAACCACAGTTAGAGTCATCGCATGTCTGCTCTTTTCATGAACCACAGCTAGAGTCATTGCATGTGTGTTCTTCCCACAAACCATATCATGAACAAAACCCCATTGTCATTGCATGTGTGTTCTTCTCATTAACCACACATGGATCCACTGGTGTCATTGCATGTCTGCTCTTTTCATGAACCACAGCTAGAGTAATAGCATGTGTGTTCTTCTCACATACCACATATCACCAGTGTCATTGCATGTGTGTTCCTCCCACAGACCACACATGGATCCACCAGTGTCATTGCATGTGTGTTCTGATGGGTTCGCAGCATGGAAAACAAAAAATTTCTACCGCAAGAACGAACAAAACCCAGATCTAATCTAGATAAAAGCCAAGATGTAATCTATTAGACAAGTGCAACGAGATGGATCTGTACTAACCCTTGTAGTTTCCAAAGCCTTGTTCGATATCGGATCTCGTGGTTGATGTAGTCGATCACTTGCCGGTCTCAAGATCGAGTAGATGATCCTTCCGGCGCCACGTTCCGGCAGCGCTTCCGCAGACGGTCACATGTGTGGAGTCGAAGTAGACCTTCCTCTCCCCGTTCCAGCGAGCAGCGGAGGTAGTAGATCTTCTCCACGCAATCCCAGCAGCACGACGGCGTGGTGGTGGTGGTGGAGTAGAGAATTCTGCAGGGCTTCGCCTAAGCCAGAGTAGATGGAAGGAGGAAGAGAGAGGCGGCTAGGGTTTGGAGTGGGAGGGGGCAAGGAGGGGTGGCGCCTCCACCCCTCTATATATAGAGGCAGGGGTGTGGCCTAGGGTTCCCACCCCTAGGCCCACCCCTTAGGGCCGGCGCACTAGGGAGCTTGGGGGGAGAGTCCTTCCCCCCCAAGTTTCCCCTTTAAACTCCCCTTATCTTATCTTATCTTATCTCGGTTTTCAAATATACTCCAAGATATCTTCTAGAACCTTCCAGAACATTCCGAAACCTTCTAGAATCGCCATACAAACACTCTGGAACATTTCCTAACTTAGAAAATGATCCCCATTATATGAATCTTATTCTCCGGACAATTCCGGATCTCCTCGTGATGTCTCGGATCCAATCCGAGACTCCAAACAACATTCGGTCTCTAATGCATATTCAATATCTACTTAAAACAACTTCGAACCTTAAGTGTGTCACCCTACGGTTCGTGAATATGTAGACAAGATGAAGACACCTCTCCGATCAATAACCATCAGTGGGATCTGGAGATCCATAACGGCTCCCACATACTCAACGATGACTTCGTGATCGATAGAACCATTAACATACGAAACCAATTCTCTTTGTCACGCGATACTTTACTTATCCGAGGTTTGATCGTCGGTATCTCCATACCTAGTTCTACCTTGTTACTGATAAGCACTCTTTACTCGTTCCGTGTCATGCCATCCCTTGTGACCTAGTCACATGCTTGCAAGCTAACTAGATGACATTCCACCGAGAGGGCCCAGAGCATATCTATTCGTCATAAGGATGGACAAATCCCAATCTTGGTCCATGCGCTTCAACACATACTTTCAGAATACCCAATGACACCTTTATAACCACCCAGTTACGAAGTGGTGTTTGATGTCATCAAAGTACCCATCCGGTGATGGTGATTAACACAACCTCATGGTCGAAGGATTAGATTACTATGTATTTGAAAGCTCACAAACCACGTAAGTATCCACCGGTGTCATTGCATGTCTGTTCCTCTCATAGACCACACATGGATCCACCGGTGGCATCGCATGTCTGCTCTTTTCATGAACCACAGTTAGAGTCATCGCATGTCTGCTCTTTTCATGAACCACAGCTAGAGTCATTGCATGTGTGTTCTTCCCACAAACCATATCATGAACAACACCCATTGTCATTGCATGTGTGTTCTTCTCATTAACCACACATGGATCCACCGGTGTCATTGCATGTCTGCTCTTTTCATGAACCACAGCTAGAGTAATAGCATGTGTGTTCTTCTCACAGACCACATTTCACCAGTGTCATTGCATGTGTGTTCCTCCCACAGACCACACATGGATCCACCAGTGTCATTGCATGTGTGTTCTGATGGGTTTGCAGCATGGAAAACAAAAAAATTCTACCGCAAGAACGAACAAAACCCAGATCTAATCTAGATAAAAGCCAAGATCTAATCTATTAGACAAGTGCAACGAGATGGATCTGTACTAACCCTTGTAGTTTCCAAAGCCTTATTCGAGATCGGATCTCGTGGTTGATGTAGTCGATCACTTGCCGATCTCAAGATCGAGTAGATGATCCTTCCGGCGCCGCGTTCTGGCAGCGCTTCCGCAGACGGTCACATGTGTGGACTCGAAGTAGACCTTCCTCTCCCCGTTCCAGCGAGCAGCAGAGGTAGTAGATCTTCTCCACGCAATCCCAGCAGCACGACGACGTGGTGGTGGTGGTGGTGGAGTAGAGAATTTTGCAGGGCTTCGCCTAAGCCAGAGCAGATGGAAGGAGGAAGAGAGAGGCGGCTAGGGTTTGGAGTGGGAGGGGCAAGGAGGGGTGGCGCCTCCACCCCTCTATATATAGAGGGAGGGGTGTGGCCTAGGGTTCCCACCCCTAGGCCCACCCCTAGGGCCGACGCACTAGGGAGCTTGGGGGGAGAGTCCTTCCCACCCAAGTTTCCCCTTTAAACTCCCCTTATCTTATCTTATCTTATCTTATCTTATCTTATCTTATCTTATCTCGGTTTTCAAATAAACTCCAAGATATCTTCTAGAACCTTCCGGAACATTCCGAAACCTTCTAGAATCGCCATACAAACACTCTGGAACATTTCCTAACTTAGAAAATGATCCCCATTATATGAATCTTATTCTCCGAACAATTCCGGATCTCCTCGTGATGTCTCGGATCCAATCCGAGACTCCGAACAACATTCGGTCTCTAACGCATATTCAATATCTACTTAAAACAACTTCGAACCTTAAGTGTGTCACCCTACGGTTCGTGAATATGTAGACATGATGAAGACACCTCTCCGATCAATAACCATCAGCGGGATCTGGAGATCCATAACGGCTCCCACATACTCAACGATGACTTCGTGATCGATAGAACCATTAACATACGAAACCAATTCCCTTTGTCACGCGATACTTTACTTATCCGAGGTTTGATCGTCGGTATCTCCATACCTAGTTCTACCTTGTTACTGATAAGCACTCTTTACTCGTTCCGTGTCATGCCATCCCTTGTGACCTAGTCACATGCTTGCAAGCTAACTAGATGACATTCCACCGAGAGGGCCCAGAGCATATCTATCCGTCATAAGGATGGACAAATCCTAATCTTGGTCCATGCGCTTCAACACATACTTTCAGAATACCCAATGACACCTTTATAACCACCCAGTTACGAAGTGGTGTTTGATGTCATCAAAGTACCCATCCGGTGATGGTGATTAACATAACCTCATGGTCGAAGGATTAGATTACTATGTATTTGAAAGCTTGTAGCAATATGAACTTCATGACTTGATCTTATGCTATGCTTACTATGTGTGTGTGTGTCCATTACATCATTCTCCTAATGATATAACCTTGTTATTAATGACATCCAATGTCCATGATCAGGAAACCATGATCATCAATTAATCAACAAGCTAGTTTAACAAGAGGCTTACTAGGGACTCTTTTATGTTTACAAAACACACATGTATTAGTGTTTCCTTATAATACAATTATAGCATGGGATGCAAACATTCATCATAAACACAAAGATATAATAATAACCACTTTTATTATTGCCTCTTGGGCATATCTCCAATAGTCTCCCACTTGCACTAGAGTCAATAATCTAGATTACATGGTAATATACCTAACACCCATGGCGTTCTGGTGTTGGTCATGCTTTGCTCTAGGGAGAGGTTTAGTCAACGGATCTGCCACATTCAGATCAGTGTGTACTTTGCAAATCTTTATGTCACCATCTCGGACATACTCGCGAATAGCATGGAAACGTAGCTTGATGTGCTTCAGCTTGCTATGTGACCTTGGCTCCTGTGCATTAGCTATGGCACCTGTGTTGTCACAGTAGATGGCCATCGGGTCCAACGCACTAGGAACCACGCCAAGTTCAGTAATGAACTCCTTCATCCATATGGCTTCTTGTGCAGCCTCCGAAGCAGCTATGTATTCCGATTCAGTTGAAGATTTCGCCACAACACTTTGCTTGGCACTCCTCCAGCTCACTGCAGCACCATTCAAAATAAATACGTATCCAGACTGTGACTTCGAGTCATCTGGATCGGTGTTCCAACTAGCATCAGTGTAACTGTTTACAACAAGCTGTTCATCACCTCCATAAGAAAGAACCATATCCTTAGTCCTATTCAGGTACTTAAGGATATTCTTGACCGCTGTCCAGTGCTCCATTCCAGGATCACTTTGATATCTGCTAGTCAAACTAACAGCATGTGCTATATCCGGTCTTGTACACAACATGGCATACATGATAGAACCTATGGCCAAGGCATAGGGAATATTATTCATCTTTTCTCTATCTTCTGCCGTAGCCGGACTTTGAGTCTTACTCAAGGTCTTACCTGACAACATGGGCACGAACCCTTTCTTTCTCTCTTCCATTCTAAACTTCTTTAGAACTTTGTCTAAGTATGTACTTTGTGAAAGCGCTATTAGGCGTCTTGATCTATCTCTATAAATCTTGATGCCTAGAATATATGCCGCTTCGCCAAGATCCTTCATTGAAAAACTATTATTCAAATAGGCTTTGACGCTATTAAGAAGTTCTATATCATTCCCAATCAACAATATGTCATCTACATATAGTACTAGGAATGCTACAGAGCTCCCACTCACTTTCTTGTAAATACAAGCTTCTCCATAAGTTTGTATAAATCCAAAGTTTTTGATTACTTTATCAAAACGTTGATTCCAACTCCGGGATGCTTGCTTCAGTCCATAAATGGAGTACTGAAGTTTGCATACCTTGTCAGCATCACTAGGATCGACAAAACCCTTGGGTTGTACCATAAACAACTCTTCCTCAATGTCACCATTAAGGAACGCCGTTTTGACATCCATCTGCCAAATTTCATAATCGAAATATGCAGCGATTGCTAACAAAATCCTCACAGACTTTAGCTTCGCTACTGGTGAGAAAGTCTCATCGTAGTCAACTCCTTGAATTTGTCGGAACCCTTTCGCGACAAGTCGAGCTTTATAGACGGTAACATTACCATCAGCATCTGTTTTTCTTTTGAAAATCCATTTGTTCTCGACAGCCTTACGGCCATCCGGTAAGTCCACCAAAGTCCATACTTGGTTTTCGTACATGGATCCCATTTCGGATTTCATGGCTTCTAGCCATTTGTTGGAATCTAGGCTCACCATAGCTTCTTCATACGTCGCAGGGTCATCAGTGTTGTCCACCAACATGATGTTCAAGGCAGAGTCATACCACTCAGGAGTGGTACGAACCCTCGTTGACCTGCGAGGTTCAGCAGTAACTTCGTTCGAAGTTTCATGATCACCATCATTAGCTTCGTCTCCAGTTGGTGCAGGCGGCACAAAAACATCTTCCGGTGTTGCGCTACTCTCAACCCCGAGAGAAGGTTCAATAACCTCGTTGAGTTCTACTTTCCCTCCAGTCACTTCTTTCGAGAGAAACTCCTTCTCAAGAAAGGATCCATTCTTGGCAACGAAAACTTTGCCTTCGGATCTATGATAGAAGGTATACCCAATTGTTTCTTTAGGGTATCCTATGAAGACGCATTTCTCCGCTTTGGGTTCTAGCTTATCAGGTTGTAACTTCTTTACATACGCTTCGCAACCCCAAACTCTAAGGAACGACAACTTAGGTTTCTTTCCAAACCACAATTTGTACGGTGTCGTTTCAACGGATTTAGATGGTGCCCTATTTAAAGTGAATGCGGCTGTCTCTAATGCATAGCCCCAAAAAGATAGCGGTAAATCTGTAAGAGACATCATAGACCGAAGCATATCTAAGAGAGTTCGATTACGACGTTCGGACACACCATTACACTGTGGTGTTCCCGGCGGTGTCAACTGCGAAAGTATTCCACATTTCTTTAAATGCATGCCAAACTCATAACTTAGATATTCACCTGTGCGGTTAGAACACAGAAACTTAATCTTCTTGTTACGCTGATTTTCCACTTCACTTTGAAATTCCTTAAACTTCTCGAAAGTTTCAGACTTATGTTTCATAAAGTAGACATACCCATATCTACTTAAGTCATCTGTGAAAGTGAGAACATAACGATATCCACCACGCGATGCTACACTCATTGGACCGCACACATCGGTATGTATTATTTCCAATAAGTCTGTAGCTCGCTCCATTATTCCAGAGAATGGAGTCTTAGTCATTTTTCCCATTAGACATGCTTCGCATCTTTCAAGTGATTCAAAATCAAGTGATTCAAGAAGTCCATCAGAATGGAGTTTCTTCATACGCTTCACTCCAATGTGACCAAGACGACAGTGCCACGTGTATGTAGAATTATCATTCAATTTTGTTCGTTTAGCATCTATGTTGTGAACATGTGTATCACTACTATCGAGATTTAGTAAGAATAAACCATTCATCTCAGGTGCATTACCATAAAGGATATTACTCATATAAATCAAACAACCTTTATTCTCAGATTTAAAAGAGTAACCGTCTCGCAATAAACAAGATCCAGATATAATGTTCATGCTTAACGCAGGCACCAAATAACAATTTAAAACTAATCCCGAAGGTAGATGTAGAGGGAGCGTGCCGACGGCGATCACATCAACCTTGGAGCCATTTCCAATGCGCATCGTCACCTCGTCTCTCGCCAGTCTTCGTTTATTCCGCAGCTCCTGTTTCGAGTTACAAATATGAGCAACCGAACCGGTATCAAATACCCAGGCACTACTACGATTACTAGTAAGATACACATCAATAACATGTATATCGAATATACCTTTCTTCTTGATGTTGTCGTTCTTCAGATCTGCCAGGTACTTGGGGCAGTTACGCTTCCAGTGACCAGCACCCTTGCAGTAGAAGCATTCAGTTTCAGGTTAGGACCAGCCTTGGGCTTCTTAGCAGGTGCGGCAGCTTTCTTGTCGTCCTTCTTGAAGTTGCCCTTGTTCTTAGGCTTGCCCTATTTCTTGAAATTGGTGGTCTTATTGACCATCAACACTTGGTGCTCCTTCTTGATCTCCACTTCAGCAGTTTTCAGCATGGACGATAGTTCAGGCAACGTCTTGTTCATGCAGTGCATATTGTAGTTCATCACAAAGTTCTTATAACTCGGTGGAAGTGATTGGAGGACACGGTGAATCCGTAACTCATTAGGAATTGTTATCCCCAACTCTTGGAGCTTGTTTGCGTGCCCAGACATGGTGAGCACGTGCTCGCTAACGGAGCTTCCCTCTTCCATCTTGCAGGTAAAGAACTTTTCGGAGGCCTCATAGCTCTCCACGGCCGCGTGAGTCTCAAAAATGAGCTTGAGCTCCTTAATGATCTCGAACGGGTCGTGGTGCTCAAAGCGCTTATGAAGCTCCATTTCTAGACCGTACAGGATGGCACACTGAACTGTGGAGTAATGATTTTTCCGAGTGGCGTAAACATTTTTTACGTCATCGGTGGCATCTTCTGCAGGTGGGTCACCTAGCGGTGCATCGAGCACATAGGTCATCTGACCAGCCCTGAGGACAATCTTCAGACCACGGAGCCAGACCGTGAAGTTGCTTCCATTGTTTTTAAGTTTTTCTTTCTCTAGGAACGCATTGAAATTGATGGAGAGGTTCGCCATAATCTACAACAAATTTGCAAGTAGTTTAGACTAAGTTTATGATAAATTGAGTTCAACTTTAATTCTTAAATTAACTACGTGAACTCCCACTCAAAACAACATCCCTCACATTGTCTTAGTGATTACACGAACCAAGTTCACTACACCAAGTCCGATCTTCACGAGAGAAGATGTAGTTTCATCGGCGAACAATCTTCATGTTCATCATAACATTCATATGACTCGTGCTCTACCTTTCGGTATTCCGTGTCCCGAGACCATGTCTGTACATTCTAGGCTCGTCAAGATTAACCTTAGTTTCCGCATGTGCAAATCTGGCTTGCACCCGTTGTATGCACACGTAGAATCTATCACACCCGATCATCACGAGATGCTTCGAAACGACGAGTCTTAGCAACGGTGTCAACTAAGGACGAACACTTTTATTACTTGATATTTAGTGAGAGGGATCATCTTATAATGCTACCGTCGCGATCTAAGCAATACAAGATGCATAAAGGATTAACATCACAGGCAATTCATAATTAATGTGACATGATATGGCCCTTTCTTCTTGTGCCTTTGATCTCCATCTCCAAAGCACGGACATGATCTCCATCATCACCAGCATTGCGTCAAGGTCAGTGGCGCCGCTTCATGGTTGTCCATCATCACAAGCAACTATTACAACTACTTGGAATAAAGCTATTACAAGATGAATAGACACGCAGGTCTTAATAGAATTAAAGACAACCATTAGGCTCCTGCCGGTTGCCATATTACAACAAGGATCATTGCATACATCAAATGTAATCACAATCACAAGGTGACCATATCACATCACAAAACCCCTGCAAAAACAAGTTAGACGCCTCTAATTTTTCTTTGCAAGTTTTACGTGGTTTGGGGCTTTCGAATAAGAACGGATCTTACCTATGAAACTGAACCACAACGTTGATACAAGTGCTATCAAGTGCAAAGTGTAGATTTGATCTATACTATGATGGGAGAGACAGACACCCGCAAAGCCACTTGTGCAAAGCAAGTTGCACGTCAAGCGTGGAGCAAATCTCATGTGCGATGACATGTAATGTTAGCCCGAGCCGCTTCATCCCACCATACCGCAAGATGCAAAGTACACACAACAAAAGACGGCACGAGCACCAACGCCCACAACACCATTGTGTTCTACTCGTGCAACAGATCTACGCATAGACAAGGCTCCGATACCACTGATGGGTTCGCAGCATGGAAAACAAAAAATTTCTACCGCAAGAATGAACAAAACCCAGATCTAATCTAGATAAAAGCCAAGATCTAATCTATTAGACAAGTGCAACGAGATGGATCTGTACTAACCCTTGTAGTTTCCAAAGCCTTGTTCGAGATCGGATCTCGTGGTTGATGTAGTCGATCACTTGCCGATCTCAAGATCGAGTAGATGATCCATCCGGCGCCGCGTTCCGGCAGCGCTTCCGCAGACGGTCACACGTGCGGAGTCGAAGTAGACCTTCCTCTCCCCGTTCCAGCGAACAGTGTAGGTAGTAGATCTTCTCCATGCAATCCCAGCAGCACGACGGCGTGGTGGTGGTGGTGGAGTAGAGAATTCTGCAGGGCTTCGCCTAAGCCGGAGCAGATGGAAGGAGGAAGAGAGAGGCGGCTAGGGTTTGGAGTGGGAGGGGGCAAGGAGGGGTGGCGCCTCCACCCCTCTATATATAGAGGGAGGGGTGTGGCCTAGGGTTCCCACCCCTAGGCCCACCCCTTAGGGCCGACGCACTAGGGAGCTTGGGGGGAGAGTCCTTCCCCCCAAGTTTCCCCTTTAAACTCCCCTTATCTTATCTTATCTCGGTTTTCAAATAAACTCCAAGATATCTTCTAGAACCTTCCGGAACATTCCGAAACCTTCTAGAATCACCATACAAACACTGTGGAACATTTCCTAACTTAGAAAATGATCCCCATTATATGAATCTTATTCTCCGGACAATTCCGGATCTCCTCATGATGTCTCGGATCCAATCCGAGACTCCGAACAACATTCGGTCTCCAACACATATTCAATATCTACTTAAAACAACTTCGATCCTTAAGTGTGCCACCCTATGGTTCGTGAATATGTAGACATGATGAAGACACCTCTCCGATCAATAACCATCAGCGGGATCTGGAGATCCATAATGGCTCCCACATACTCAACGATGACTTCGTGATCGATAGAACCATTAACATACGAAACCAATTCCCTTTGTCACGCGATACTCTACTTATCCGAGGTTTGATCGTCGGTATCTCCATACCGAGTTCTACCTTGTTACTGATAAGCACTCTTTACTCGTTCCATGTCATGCCATCCCTTGTGACCTAGTCACATGCTTGCAAGCTAACTAGATGACATTCCACCGAGAGGGCCCAGAGCATATCTATCCATCATAACGATGGACAAATCCCAATCTTGGTCCATGCGCTTCAACACATACTTTTAGAATACCCAATGACACCTTTATAACCACCCAGTTACGAAGTGGTGTTTGATGTCATCAAAGTACCCATCCGGTGATGGTGATTAACACAACCTCATGGTTGAAGGATTAGATTACTATGTATTTGAAAGCTTGTAGCAATATGAACTTCATGACTTGATCTTATGCTATGCTTACTATGGGTGTGTGTGTCCATTACATCATTCTCCTAATGATATAACCTTGTTATTAATGACATCCAATGTCCATGGTCAGGAAACCATGATCATCAATTAATCAACAAGCTAGCTTAACAAGAGGCTTACTAGGGACTCTTTTATGTTTACAAAACACACATGTATTAGTGTTTCCTTATAATACAATTATAGCATGGGATGCAAACATTCATCATAAACACAAAGATATAATAATAACCACTTTTATTATTGCCTCTTGGGCATATCTCCAACATGTTCTTCCCATGAACCACACATGGATCCACCAGTGTCATTGCATGTCTGCTCTTTTCATGAACCAGAACTAGAGTCATTGCATGTGTGTTCTTCTCACAAACAACATATCAGCAGTGTCATTGCACGTGTGTTCTTTCCGTGAACCACACATGGATCCACCAGTGTCATTGCATGTGTGTTATTCTCACAAACCACGTAAGGATCCACCGATGTGATTGTATGTGTGTTCCTCTCATAGACCACACATGGATCCACCGGTGGCATCACATGTCTGATCTTTTCATGAACCACAGTTAGAGTCATCGCATGTCTACTCTTTTCATGAACCACAACTAGAGTCATTGCATGTGTGTTCTTCCCACAAACCATATCATGAACCACACCCAGTGTCATTGCATGTGTGTTCTCCTCATTAACCACACATGGATCCACCGGTGTCATTGCATGTCTGCTCTTTTCATGAACCACAACTATAGTCATTGCATGTGTGTTCTTCTCATAGACCACATATCACCAGTCTCATTGCATGCGTGTTCTTCCCATAGGCCACACATGGATCCACCAGTATCATTGCATGTGTGTTCTTCCCATGAACCCCACATGGATCCACCGGTGTCATTGCATGTCTGCTCTTTTCATGAACCATAGCTAGAGTCATTGCATGTGTGTTCTTCTCACAAACAACATATCACCAGTGTCATTGCATGTCTGCTCTTTTAGTGAACCACACATGGATCCACTTGTGTCATTGCATGTGTGTTATTCTCACAAAGAACGTAAGGATCCACCAGTGTCATTGCATGTGTGTTCCTCTCATAGACCACACATGGAACCACCAGTGGCATCGCATGTCTGCTCTTTTCATGAACCTCAGTTAGAGTCATCGCATGTCTACTATTTTCATGAACCAGCGCTAGAGTCATTGCATGTGTGTTCTTCTCACAAACCATATCATGAACCACACCCAGTGTCATTGGATGTGTGTTCTTCTCATTAACCACACATGGATCCACCGGTGTCATTGCATGTCTGCTCTTTTCATGAACCACAACTAGAGTCATTGCATGTGTGTTCTTCCCACAGACCACACATGGATCCACCAGTGTCATTGCATGTGTGTTCTTCCCATGAACCACACATGGATCCACCGGTGTCATTGCATGTGTGTTCTTCCCATGAACCACACATGGATCCACCAGTGTCATTGCATGTCTGCTCTTTTCATGAACCACAGCTAGAGTCATTGCATGTGTGTTCTTCTCACAAATAACATATCACCAGTGTCATTGCATGTATGCTCATTTCATGAACCACACATGGATCCACCAGTTTCATTGCATGTGTGTTATTCTCTCAAACCACGTAAGGATCCACCGGTGTCATTGCATGTGTGTTCCTCTCATAGACCACACATGGATCCACCGGTGGCATCGCATATCTGCTCTTTTCATGAACCACAGTTAGAGTCCTCGCATGTCTACTATTTTCATGAACCACAACTAGAGTCATTGCATGTGTGTTCTTCTCACAAACCATATCATCAACCACACCTAGTGTCATTGCATGTGTGTTATTCTCATTAACCACACATGGGTCAACCGGTGTCATTGCATGTCTGCTCTTCTCATTAACCACAGCAAGAGTCATTGCATGTGTGTTCTTCTCACAAACCACATATCACCAGTGTCATTGCATGTGTGTTCTTCCCACAAACCACACATAGGTCCACCAGTGTCATTGCATGTGTGTTCTTCCCATGAACCACACATGGATCCACCAGTGTCATTGCATGTGTGTTCTTCCCATGGACCACACATGGATCTACCGGTGGCATCGCATGTCTGCTCTATTCATGAACCACAATTAGAGTCATCGCATGTCTGCTCTTTTCATGAACCACAGCTAGAGTCATTGCATGTGTGTTCTTCCCACAAACCATATCATGAACCACACCCAGTGTCATTGCATGTGTGTTCTTCTCATTAACCACACATGGATCCACCGTTGTCATTGCATGTCTGCTCTTCTCATTAACCACAGTTAGAGTCATTGCATGTGTGTTCTTCTCACAAACCACATATGACCAGTGTCATTGCATGTGTGTTCTTCCCACAGACCACACATGGATCCACCAGTGTCATTGCATGTGTCTTCTTCCCATGAACCACAAGTGTCATTGCATGTCTGCCATTTTCATGAACCACAACTAGAGTCATTGCATGCGTGTTCTTCTCACAAACCATATCATGAACCACACCCAGTGTCATTGCATGTGTGTTCTTCTCATTAACCACACATGGATCCACCGGTGTCATTGGATGTCTTCTCTTTTCATTAACCACAGCTAGAGTCATCGCATGTGTGTTCTTCTCACAAATAACATATCACCAGTGTCATTGCATGTGTGTTCTTTCCATAAACCACACATGGATCCACTAGTGTCATTGCATGTGTGTTATTCTCACAAACCACGTAAGGATCCACCGGTGTCATTGCATGTCTGCTCTTTTCATGAACCACAGTTAGAGTCATTGCATGTGTGTTATTCTCACAAACCACATATCACCAGTGTCATTGCATGTGTGTTCTTCGCACAGACCACACATGGATCCACCAGTGTCATTGCATGTGTGTTCTTCCCATGAACCACACATGGATCCACTAGTGTCATTGCATGTGTGTTATTCTCACAAACGACGTAAAGATCCACCGGTGTAATTGCATGTGTGTTCCTCTCATAGACCACACATGGATCCACCAGTGGCATCACATGTCTGCTCTTTTCATGAACCACAGTTAGAGTCATCACATGTCTGCTCTTTTCATGAACCACAGCTAGAGTCATTGCATGTGTGTTCTTCCCACAAACCATATCATGAACCACACCCAGTGTCATTGCATGTGTGTTCTTCTCATTAACCACACATGGATCCACCGGTGTCATTGCATGTCTGCTCTTCTCATTAACCATAGCTAGAGTCATTGCATGTCTGTTCTTCTCACAAACCACATACCACCAGTGTCATTGCATGTGTGTTCTTCCTACAGACCACACATGGATCCACCAGTGTCATTGCATGTGTGTTCTTCCCATGAACCACACATGGATCCACAAGTGTCATTGCATGTCTACTCTTTTCATGAACCACAGCTAGAGTCATTGCATGTGTGTTCTACTCACAAACAACATATCACCAGTGTCATTGCATGTGTGTTCTTTCCAGGAACCACACACGGATCCACCAGTGTCATTGCATGTGTGTTATTCTCACAAACCACACATAGATCCACCGGTGTCATTGCATGTGTGTTCTTCCCATGAACCACACATGGATCCACCAGTGTCGTTGCATGTCTGCTCATTTCATGAACCACAGCTAGAGTCATTGCACGTGTGTTCTTTTCACAGAGCACATTTGGATCCACCAGTGTCATTGCATGTGCGTTATTCTCACAAACCACGTAAGGATCCACTGGTGTCATTGCATGTGTGTTCCTCTTATAGACCACACATGGATCCACCGGTGGCATTGCATTTTGCTCTTTTCATGAACCACAGTTAGAGTCATCGCATGTCTGCTCTTTTCATGAACCACAGCTAGAGTCATTGCATTGCATGTGTGTTCTTCTCACAAACAACATATCACCAGTGTCATTGCATGTGTGTTCTTCCCACAGACCACACATGGATCCACCAGTGTCATTGCATGTGTGTTCTTCCCATGAACCACACATGGATCCACCAGTGTCATTGCATGTCTACTCTTTTCATGAACCACAACTACAGTCATTGCATGTGTGTTCTTCTCACAAACAACATATCACCAGTGTCATTGCATATGTGTTCTTTTCACAGACCTCATATGGATCCACCAGTGTCATTGCATGTGTGTTGTTCTCACAAACCACGTAAGGATCCACCGGTGTCATTGCATGTGTGTTCCTCTCATAGACCACACATGGATCCACCGGTGGCATCACATGTCTGCTCTTTTCATGAACTACAGTTAGAGTCATTGCATGTCTGCTCTTTTCATGAACCACAGCTAGAGTCATTGCATGTGTGTTCTTCCCACAAACCATATCATGAACCACACCCAGTGTGATTGCATGTGTGTTCTTCTCATTAACCACACATGGATCCCCCGGTGTCATTGCATGTCTGCTCTTTTCATGAACCACAGTTAGAGTCATTGCATGTGTGTTCTTCTCACAAACAACATATCACCAGTGTCATTGCATGTGTGTTATTCTCACAAACCACACATGGATCCACCGGTGTCATTGCATGTGTGTTCTTCCCATGAACCACAAAGGATCCACTAGTGTCATTGCATGTCTGCTCTTTTCATGAACCACAGCTAGAGTCATTGCATGTGTGTTCTTCCCATGAACCACAAAGGATCCACCGGTGTCATTGCATGTGTGTTCCTCTCATAGACCACACATGGATCCACCGGTGGCATCACATGTCTGCTCTTTTCATGAACTACAGTTAGAGTCATTGCATGTCTGCTCTTTTCATGAACCACAGCTAGAGTCATTGCATGTGTGTTCTTCCCACAAACCATATCATGAACCACACCCAGTGTCATTGCATGTGTGTTCTTCTCATTAACCACACATGGATCCCCCGGTGTCATTGCATGTCTGCTCTTTTCATGAACCATAGTTAGAGTCATTGCATGTGTGTTCTTCTCACAAACAACATATCACCAGTGTCATTGCATGTGTGTTATTCTCACAAACCACACATGGATCCACCGGTGTCATTGCATGTGTGTTCTTCCCATGAACCACAAAGGATCCACTAGTGTCATTGCATGTCTGCTCTTTTCATGAACCACAGCTAGAGTCATTGCATGTGTGTTCTTTTCATAGACCACATATGGATCCACCAGTGTCATTGCAATTGTGTTATTCTCACAAACCACGTAAGGATCCACCGGTGTCATTACATGTGTGTTCCTCTCATAGACCACACATGGATCCACCGGTGGCATCGCATGTCTGCTCTTTTCATGAAGCACAGTTAGAGTCATCGCATGTCTGCTCTTTTCATGAACCACACCTAGAGTCATTGCATGTGTGTTCTTCCCACAAACCATATCATGAACAACACCCATTGTCATTGCATGTGTGTTCTTCTCATTAACCACACATGGATCCACCGGTGTCATTGCATGTCTGCTCTTTTCATGAACCACAGCTAGAGTCATAGCATGTGTGTTCTTCTCACAGACCACATATCACCAGTGTCATTGCATGTGTGTTCCTCCCACAGACCACACATGGATCCACCAGTGTCATTGCATGTGTGTTCTTCCCATGAACCACACATGGATCCACCAGTGTCATTGCATGTCTGCTCTTTTCATGAACCACAGCTAGAGTCATTGCATGTGTGTTTTTCTCACAAACAACATATCACAAGTGTCATTGCACGTGTGTTCTTTCCATGAACCACACATGGATCCACCAGTGTCATTGCATGTGTGTTATTCTCACAAACCACGTAAGGATCCACCGGTGTCATTGTATGTGTGTTCCTCTCATAGACCACACATGGATCCACCGGTGGCATCGCATGTCTGCTCTTTTCATGAACCACAGTTAGAGTCATCGCATGTCTACTCTTTTCATGAACCATAGCTAGAGTCATTTCATGTGTGTTCTTCCCACAAACCATATCATGAACCACACCCAGTGTCATTGCATGTGTGTTCTTCTCAGTAAGCACACATGGATCCACCGGTGTCATTGCATGTCTGCTCTTTTCATGAACCACAGCTAGAGTCATTGGATGTGTGTTCTTCTCATAGACCACATATCACAAGTCTCATTGCATGCGTGTTCTTCCCACAGGCCACACATGGATCCACCAGTGTCATTGCATGTGTGTTCTTCCCATAAACCACACATGGATCCACCGGTGTCATTGCATGTCTACTCTTTTCATGAACCACAGCTAGAGTCATTGCATGTGTGTTCTTCTCACAAACAACATATCACCAGTGTCATTGCATGTCTGCTCTTTTCATGAACCACACATGGATCCACTTGTGTCATTGCATGTGTGTTATTCTCACAAACAACGTAAGGATCCACTAGTGTCATTGCATGTGTGTTCCTCTCATAGACCACACATGGATCCATCGGTGGCATCGCATGTCTGCTCTTTTCATGAACCTCAGTTAGAGTCATCGCATGTCTACTATTTTCATGAACCAGCGCTAGAGTCATTGCATGTGTGTTCTTCCCACAAACCATATCATGAACCACACCGAGTGTCATTGCATGTTTGTTCTTCTCATTAACCACACATGGATCCACCAGTATCATTGCATGTGTGTTCTTCCCATGAACCACACATGGATCCACGAGTGTCATTGCATGTCCGCTCTTTTCATGAACCATAGCTAGAGTCATTGCATGTGTGTTCTTCTCACAAACAACATATCACCAGTGTCATTGCATGTGTGTTCTTTCCATGAACCACACATGGATCCACCAGTGTCATTACATGTGTGTTTTTCTCACAAACCACGTAAGGATCCACCGGTGTCATTGCATGTGTGTGAAGGAAATATGCCCTGAGAGGCAATAATAAAGTTGTTATTATGTATTCCTTGTATATGATAGATGTTTATTTTGCATGCTATAATTGTATTGATAGGAAACATCAATACATGTGTGTTTAATAAACAAAAAGGGTTCCTAGTTATGCCTCTCTTATAGACTAGCTTGTTGATTAACAAGATGATCAAGGTTTCCTGATCATGGACATTGGATGTTGTTAATAACAAGGTCACATCATTTGTGAAATGATGTGATGAACATTCATCCGAAGTATAGCATTACGATCAAGTCATTATGTTTATATTGCTATAACATCATACGAAGTAATCTTTATCGTTAGACCATGAGATCATGTTAATTGCTAACACTGGAAGAGTATCTTGATAACATCAAACGTCACACCGTAACAGGGTGACTATAAAGATGGGTTCAGTACTACGAAGGTGTTATGTTGAGGCTCATGGATCAAGAGTGGAATTTGTCAATCCAGATGACGGATAGATATACTCTGGGCCCTCTCGGTGATATCACATTAGGATAGCTTGCAAGCAAGTGATGTGATCACTAGAATGTTATATCACGGGAACAAGAAAAGAGTGCATGTCGGTAACGAGATCAAACTAGGTATGGAGATACCGATGATCGAATCTCGGACATGTAATATATCGAGAGACAAAGGGATTTAGTTAAAAGCATTAAAGGTTCTCACGATCACAGAAGTCATCGTTGAATATGCAGGAGTCAGTATGGATCTCTAGGTCCCGCTTCTGACTGTTGATCTGAGAGGAGTCTCAATCATGTCTGCATTATTTGCGAACCGTAGGGTGACACACTTAAGAGTTACCGGACACCATTTTGGAGCACATATGTTTCAGACAAAAGAATTGCAAAGCGTAGGAATTGTTTCGATAGAAATCGGAAATTGTTTCGGGTGAAATTGCAGAAAGTGGTTCTGCATGTGATATTGAAATATTGCAAGGGGTTATATGTGAATGTTTGTTAATTAAAGTAATTAACAAAATTCTGAATAAATTTAATAAAAGAGTTTTATTAAATGAGAGAGCATTAAACTTGGAGAATTTTAATGCATTTAAAGTGGGGACTTTAAAAGGGAATGCGAAGAGGTATTTTAATGTGGAGGGGTTACCACCACATGAATGGGGGATGTGAGGGGTCACCCCCATGCGCCGGCCATGGAGAGGAGGGGCACCCCCTCCTCCTATAAAAGGCCCTCCTCCTCCTTCTTCCTCACACCTCCTTGTGAAGGATCTCTCTCCCCCTCTAGAATTATTCCCCCATGATCTCGGATTAGCGAGATACATGTTCCTGGTGGAATTTCGTCTGGAAGGAGTTGCTGCTTCCGCTGGATCGCTGGAGCGAGGAGGTGGAGGTTGTCCGGTGGCTTGAACGTGTGTGCGAGTACGGATGTGCTACTGAGTTGCGGCGCTCAGACTTCCTCACGATCTTGAGATCGGCAAGTGTACGACTACATCAACCACGAGTTCCTACTCGTTAACAAAACTCGTTGTCTTCGAGGGTAAGTTCTTGTTGGATGTATGTCCACCCGTTGCTTTGTACCTAGTAGATAGATCTTGGCGTGTAGTTCTCATCGTAGGAATTTTTTTGTTTTCTATGCTGCGGACCCAACAATGTGTTCCTCTCATAGACCACACATGGATCCACCGGTGGCATCAGATGTCTGCTCTTTTCATGAACCACAGTTAGAGTCATCGCATGGCTGCTCTTTTCATGAACCACAGCTAGAGTCATTGCATGTGTGTTCTTCTCACAAACCATATCATGAACCACACCTAGTGTCATTGCATGTGTGTTCTTCTCATTAACCACACATGGATCCACCGGTGTCATTGCATGTCTGCTCTTTTCATGAACCACAGCTAGAGTCATTGCATGTGTGTTCTTCTCACAGACCACATATCACCAGTGTCATTGCATGTGTGTTCTTCCCACAGACCACACATGGATCCACTAGTGTCATTGCATGTGTGTTCTTCCCATGAACCACACACGGATCCACCAGTGTCATTGCATGTCTGCTCTTTTCATGAACCACAGCTAGAGACATTGCATGTGTGTTCTTCTCACAAACAACATATCACCAGTGTCATTGCAGGTGTATTCTTTCCATGAACCACACATGGATCCAACGGTGTAATTGCATGTGTGTTATTCTCACAAACCACGTAAGGATCCACCGGTGTCATTGCATGTGTGTTCCTCTCATAGACCACACATGGATCCACCGGTGGCATCACATGTCTGCTCTTTTCATGAACCACAGTTAGAGTCATCGCATGTCTGCTCTTTTCATAAACCACAACTAGAGTCATTGCATGTGTGTAATTCCCACAAACCATATCATGAACCACAACCAGTGTCATTGCATGTGTGCTCTTATCATTAACCACACATGGATCCACCGGTGTCATTGCATGTCTGCTCTTCTCATTAACCATAGTTAGAGTTATTGCATGTGTGTTCTTCTCACAATCCACATATCACCAGTGTCATTTCATGTGTGTTCTTCCCATGAACCACACATGGATCCACCAGTGTCATTTCATGTCTGCTCTTTTCATGAACCACAGCTTGAGTTATTGCATGTGTGTTCTTCTCACAAACAACATATCACCAGTGTCATTGCATGTGTGTTCTTTCCATGAACCACACATGGATCCACCAGTGTCATTGCATGTGTGTTATTCTCACAAACCACGTAAGGATACACTAGTGTCATTGCATGTGTGTTCCTCTCATAGACCACACATGGATGCACCGGTGGCATCACACGTCTGCTCTTCTCATTAACCACAGTTAGAGTCATCGCATGTCTGCTCTTTTCATGAACCACAACTAGAGTCATTGCATGTGTGTTCTTCCCACAAACCATATCATGAACCACACCCAGTGTCATTGCATGTGTGTTCTTCTCATTAACCACACATGGATCCACCGGTGTCATTGCATGTCTGCTCTTTTCGTGAACCACAACTAGAGTCATTGCATGTGTGTTCTTCTCACAGACCACATATCACCAGTGTCATTGCATGTGTGTTCTTCCCACAGACCACACATGGATCCACTAGTGTCATTGCATGTGTGTTCTTCCCATGAACCACACATGGATCCACCAGTGTCATTGCATGTCTGCTCTTTTCATTAACCACAGCTAGAGTCATTGCATGTGTGTTCTTCTCACAAACAACATATCACTAGTGTCATTGCATGTGTGTTCTTTTCAAAGACCACATATGGATCCACCAGTGGCATTGCATGTGTGTTATTCTCACAAACCATGTAAGGATCCACCGATGTCATTGCATGTGTGTTCCTCTCATAGACCACACATGGATCCACCGGTGGCATCGCATGTCTGCTCTTTTCATGAACCACAGTTAGAGTCATCGCATGTCTGCTCTTTTCATGAACCACAGCTAGAGTCATTGCATGTGTGTTCTTCCCACAAACCATATCATGAACCACACCCAGTGTCATTGCATGTGTGTTCTTCTCATTAACCACACATGGATCCACCGGTGTCATTGCATGTCTGCTCTTTTCATGAACCACAGCTAGAGTCATTGCATGTGTGTTCTTCTCACAGACCACATATCACCAGTCTCATTGCATGTGTGTTCTTCCCACAGACCACACATGGATCCACCAGCGTCATTGCATGTGTGTTCTTCCCAAGAACTACACATGGATCCACCAGTGTGATTGCATGTCTACTCTTTTCATGAACCACAGCTAGAGTCATTGCATGTGTGTTCTTCTTACAAACAACATATCACTAGTGTCATTGCATGTCTGCTGTTCTAATGAACCACACATGGATCCACTAGTGTCATTGCATGTGTGTTGTTCTCACAAACCACGTAAGGATCCACCGGGGTCATTGCATGTGTGTTCCTCTCATAGACCACACAAGGATCCACCTGTGGCATCGCATGTCTGCTCTTTTCATGAACCATAGTTAGAGTCATTGCATGTCTGCTATTTTCATGAACCAGCGCTAGAGTCATTGCATGTGTGTTCTTCTCACAAACCATATCATGAACCACACCCAGTATCATTGCATGTGTGTTCTTCTCATTAACCACACATGGATCCACTAGTGTCATTGCATGTGTGTTCTTCCCATGAACCACACATGGATCCACCAGTGTTATTGTATGTCTGCTATTTTCATGAACCATAGCTAGAGTCATTGCATGTGTGTTCTTCCCACAGACCACACATGGATCCACCAGTGTCATTGCATGTGTGTTTTTCCCATGAACCACACATGGATCCACCAGTGTCATTGCATGTCCGCTCTTTTCATGAACCACAGCTAGAATAATTGCATGTGTGTTCTTCTCACAAACAACATATTACCAGTGTCATTGCATGTGTGTTATTCTCACAAACCACGTAAGGATACACCAGTGTCATTGCATGTGTGTTCCTCTCATAGACCACACATGGATCCAACGGTGGCATCACATGTCTGTTCTTTTCATGAACCAGAGTTAGAGACATCGCATGTCTGCTCTTTTCATGAACCACAGCTAGAGTCATTGCATGTGTGTTCTTACCATAAACCATATCGTGAACCACACCCAGTGTCATTGCGTGTGTGTTCTTCTCATTAACCACACATGGATCCACCAGTGTCATTGCATGTCTGCTCTTTTCATGAACCACAGCTAGAGTCATTGCATGTGTGTTCTTCTCACAGACCACATATCACCAGTGTCATTGCATGTGTGTTCTTCCCACAGACCACACATGGATCCACCAGTGTCATTGCATGTGTGTTCTTCCCATGAACCACACATGGATCTACCAGTGTCATTGCATGTCTGCACTTTTCATGAACCATAGCTAGAGTCATTGCATGTGTGTTCTTCTCACAAACAACATATCACCAGTGTCATTGCATGTGTGTTATTTTCATATACCACATATGGATCCATCAGTGCCATTGCATGTGTGTTATTCTCACAAACCACGTAAGGATCCACCGGTGTCATTGCATGTGTGTTCCTCTCATAGACCACACATGGATCCACCGGTGGCATCGCATGTCTGCTCTTTTCATGAACCACAGTTAGAGTCATCGCATGTCTGCTCTTTTCATGAACCATAGCTAGAGTCATTGCATGTGTGTTCTTCCCACAAACCATATCATGAACCACACCCAGTGTCATTGCATGTGTGTTCTTCTCATTAACCACACATGGATCCATCGGTGTCATTGCATGTCTATTCTTTTCATGAACCACAGCTAGAGTCATTGCATGTGTGTACTTCTCATAGACCACATATCACCAGTCTCATTGCATGTGTGTTCTTCCCACAGACCACACATGGATCCACCAGTGTCATTGCATGTGTGTTCTTTCCATGAACCACACATGGATCCACCAGTGTCATTGCATGTCTGCTCTTTTCATGAACCACAGCTAGAGTCATTGCATGTGTGTTCTTCTCACAAACAACATATCACTAGTGTCATTGCATGTCTGTTCTTTTCATGAACCACACAAGGATCCACTAGTGTCATTGCATGTGTGTTATTCTCACAAACCACGTAAGGATCCACCGGTGTCATTGCATGTGTGTTCCTCTCATAGACCACACATGGATCCACCGGTCGCATCGCATGTCCACACTTTTCATGAACCACAGTTAGAGTCATCGCATGTCTGCTCTTTTCATGAACCACAACTAGAGTCATTGCATGTGTGTTCTTCCCACAAACCATATCATGAACCACACCCAGTGTCATTGCATGCGTGTTCTTCTCATTAACCACACATGGATCCACCGGTGTCATTGCATGTCTCCTCTTTTCATCAACCACAACTAGAGTCATTGCATGTGTGTTCTTCTCACAGACCACATATCACCAGTGTCATTGCATGTGTGTTCTTCCCACAGACCACACATGGATCCACTAGTGTCATTGCATGTGTGTTCTTCCCATGAACCACACATGGATCCACCAGTGTCATTGCATGTCTGCTCTTTTCATTAACCACAGCTAGAGTCATTGCATGTGTGTTCTTCTCACAAACAACATATCACTAGTGTCATTGCATGTGTGTTCTTTTCAAAGACCACATATGGATCCACCAGTGGCATTGCATGTGTGTTATTCTCACAAACCATGTAAGGATCCACCAGTGTCATTGCCTGTGTGTTCCTCTCATAGACCACACATGGATCCACCGGTGGCATCGCATGTCTGCTCTTTTCATGAACCACAGTTAGAGTCATCGCATGTCTGCTCTTTTCATGAACCACAGCTAGAGTCATTGCATGTGTGTTCTTCCCACAAACCATATCATGAACCACACCCAGTGTCATTGCATGTGTGTTCTTCTCATTAACCACACATGGATCCACCGGTGTCATTGCATGTCTGCTCTTTTCATGAACCACAGCTAGAGTCATTGCATGTGTGTTCTTCTCACAGACCACATATCACCAGTCTCATTGCATGTGTGTTCTTCCCACAGACCACACATGGATCCACCAGCGTCATTGCATGTGTGTTCTTCCCAAGAACTACACATGGATCCACCAGTGTGATTGCATGTCTACTCTTTTCATGAACCACAGCTAGAGTCATTGCATGTGTGTTCTTCTTACAAACAACAAATCACTAGTGTCATTGCATGTCTGCTCTTCTAATGAACCACACATGGATCCACTAGTGTCATTGCATGTGTGTTGTTCTCACAAACCACGTAAGGATCCACCGGGGTCATTACATGTGTGTTCCTCTCATAGACCACACATGGATCCACCGGTGGCATCGCATGTCTGCTCTTTTCATGAACCACAGTTAGAGTCATCGCATGTCTGCTATTTTCATGAACCAGCGCTAGAGTCATTGCATGTGTGTTCTTCTCACAAACCATATCATGAACCACACCCAGTATCATTGCATGTGTGTTCTTCTCATTAACCACACATGGATCCACTAGTGTCATTGCATGTGTGTTCTTCCCATGAACCACACATGGATCCACCACTGTCATTGTATGTCTGCTGTTTTCATGAACCAAAGCTACAGTCATTGCATGTGTGTTCTTCCCACAGACCACACATGGATCCACCAGTGTCATTGCATGTGTGTTCTTCCCATGAACCACACATGGATCCACCAGTGTCATTGCATGTCCGCTCTTTTCATGAACCACAGCTAGAATCATTGCATGTGTGTTCTTCTCACAAACAACATATTACCAGTGTCATTGCATGTGTGTTATTCTCACAAACCACGTAAGGATACACCAGTGTCATTGCATGTGTGTTCCTCTCATAGACCACACATGGATCCAACGGTGGCATCGCATGTCTGCTCTTTTCATGAACCAGAGTTAGAGACATCGCATGTCTGCTCTTTTCATGAACCACAGCTAGAGTCATTGCATGTGTGTTCTTACCATAAACCATATCGTGAACCACACCCAGTGTCATTGCGTGTGTGTTCTTCTCATTAACCACACATGGATCCACCAGTGTCATTGCATGTCTGCTTTTTTCATGAACCACAGCTAGAGTCATTGCATGTGTGTTCTTCTCACAGACCACACATGGATCCACCAGTGTCATTGCATGTGTGTTCTTCCCATAGACCACACATGGATCCACCAGTGTCATTGCATGTGTGTTCTTCCCATGAACCACACATGGATCTACCAGTGTCATTGCATGTCTGCTCTTTTCATGAACCATAGCTAGAGTCATTGCATGTGTGTTCTTCTCACAAACAACATATCACCAGTGTCATTGCATGTGTGTTATTTTCATAGACCACATATGGATCCATCAGTGCCATTGCATGTGTGTTATTCTCACAAACCACGTAAGGATCCACCGGTGTCATTGCATGTGTGTTCCTCTCATAGACCACACATGGATCCACCGGTGGCATCGCATGTCTGCTCTTTTCATGAACCACAGTTAGAGTCATCGCATGTCTGCTCTTTTCATGAACCATAGCTAGAGTCAGTGCATGTGTGTTCTTCCCACAAACCATATCATGAACCACACCCAGTGTCATTGCATGTGTGTTCTTCTCATTAACCACACATGGATCCATCGGTGTCATTGCATGTCTATTCTTTTCATGAACCACAGCTAGAGTCATTGCATGTGTGTTCTTCTCATAGACCACATATCACCAGTCTCATTGCATGTGTGTTCTTCCCACAGACCACACATGGATCCACCAGTGTCATTGCATGTGTGTTCTTTCCATGAACCACACATGGATCCACCAGTGTCATTGCATGTCTGCTCTTTTCATGAACCACAGCTAGAGTCATTGCATGTGTATTCTTCTCACAAACAACATATCACTAGTGTTATTGCATGTCTGCTCTTTTCATGAACCACACAAGGATCCACTAGTGTCATTGCATGTGTGTTATTCTCACAAACCACATAAGGATCCACCGGTGTCATTGCATGTGTGTTCCTCTCATAGACCACACATGGATCCACCGGTGGCATCACATGTCTACTCTTTTAATGAACCACAGTTAGAGTCATCGCATGTCTGCTCTTTTCATGAACCACAACTAGAGTCATTGCATGTGTGTTCTTCCCACAAACCATATCATGAACCACACCCAGTGTCATTGCATGTGTGTTCTTCTCATTTACCACACATGGATCCACCGGTGTCATTGCATGTCTGCTCTTCTCATTAACCACAGCTAGAGTCATTGCATGTGTGTTCTTCGCACAGATAACATATCACCAGTGTCATTGCATGTGTGTTCTTTCCATGAACCACACATGGATCCACCAGTGTCATTGCATGTGTGTTATTCTCACAAACCACGTAAGGATCCACCGGTGTCATTGCTTGTGTGTTCCTCTCATAGACCACACATGGATCCATTGGTGGCATCACATGTCTGCTCTTTTCATGAACCACAGTTAGAGTCATCGCATGTCTGCACTTTTCATGAACCACAGCTAGAGTCATTGCATGTGTGTTCTTCTCACAAACCATATCATGAACCACACCTAGTGTCATTGCATGTGTGTTCTAATCATTAACCACACATGGATCCACCGGTGTCATTGCATGTCTGCTCTTTTCATGAACCACAGCTAGAGTCATTTGCATGTGTGTTCTTCTCACATACCACATATCACCAGTCTCATTGCATGTGTGTTCTTCCCACAGACCACACATGGATCCACCAGTGTCATTGCATGTGTGTTCTTCCCATGAACCACACATGGATCCACCAGTGTCATTGCATGTCTGCTCTTTTCATGAACCACAGCTAGAGTCATTGCATGTGCGTTCTTCTCACAAACAACATATCACCAGTGTCATTGCATGTGTGTTCTTTCCATGAACCACACATGGATCCACCAGTGTCATTGCATGTGTGTTATTCTCACAAACCACGTAAGGATCCACCGGTGTCATTCCATGTGTGTTCGTCTCATAGACCACACATGGATCCACCGGTGGCATCACATGGCAATCTCTTTTCATGAACCATAGTTAGAGTCATCGCATGCCTGCTCTTTTCATGAACCACAGCTAGATTCATTGCATGTGTGCTCTTCTCACAAACCATATCATGAACCACACCCAGTGTCATTGCATGTGTGTTCTTCTCATTAACCACACATGGATCCACCGGTGTCATTGCATGTCTGCTCTTCTCATTAACCTCATCTAGAGTCATTGCATGTGTGTTCTTCTCAAAGACAACGTATCACCAGTGTCATTGCATGTGTGTTCTTTCCATGAAGCATACATGGATCAACCAGTGTCATTGCATGTGTGTTATTCTCACAAACCACGTAAGGATCCACCGGTGTCATTGCATGTGTGTTCCTCTCATTGACCACACATGGATCCACCGGTGTCATTGCATGTCTACTCTTTTCATGAACCACAGTTAGAGTCATTGCATGTGTGTTATTCTCACAAACCACATATCACCAGTGTCATTGCTTGTGTGTTCTTCCCACAGACCACACATGGATCCACCAGTGTCATTGCATGTGTGTTCTTCCCATGAACCACACATGGATCCACCAGTGTCATTGCATGTGTGTTATTCTCACAAACCACGTAAGGATCCACCGGTGTCATTGCATGTGTGTTCCTCTCACAGACAACACATGGATCCACCGGTGGCATCACATGTCTGCTCTTTTTATGAACCACAGTTAGAGTCATCGCATGTCTGCTCTTTTCATGAACCACAGCCAGAGTCATTGCATGTGTGTTCTTCTCACAAACTATATCATGAACCACACCCAGTGTCATTGCATGCGTGTTCTTCTCATTAACCACACATGGATGCACCGGTGTCATTGCATGTCTGCTCTTCTCATTAACCACAGGTACAGTCATTGCATGTGTGTTCCCCTCACAAACCATATATCACCAGTGTCATTGCATGTGTGTTCTTTCCATGAAGCACACATGGATCAACCAGTGTCATTGCATGTGTGTTATTCTCACAAACCACGTAAGGATCCACCGGTGTCATTGCATGTGTGTTCCTCTCATTGACCACACATGGATCCACCGGTGTCATTGCATGTCTACTCTTTTCATGAACCACCGTTAGAGTCATTGCATGTGTGTTATTCTCATAAACCACATATCACCATTGTCATTTCATGTGTGTTCTTCCCACAGACCACACATGGATCCACCTGTGTCATTGCATGTGTGTTATTCCCATGAAACACACATGGATCCACCAGTGTCATTGCATGTGTGTTATTCTCACAAACCACGTAAGGATCCACCGGTGTCATTGCATGTGTGTTCCTCTCACAGACAACACATGGATCCACCGGTGGCATCACATGTCTGCTCTTTTCATGAACCACAGTTAGAGTCATCGCATGTCTGCTCTTTTCATGAACCACAGCCAGAGTCATTGCATGTGTGTTCTTCTCACAAACCATATCATGAACCACACCCAGTGTCATTGCATGTGTGTTCTTCTCATTAACCACACATGGATCCACCGGTGTAATTGCATGTCTGCTCTTCTCATTAACCATAGCTAGAGTCATTGCATGTGTGTTGTTCTCACAAACCACATATCACCAGTGTCATTGCATGTGTGTTCTTCCCACAGACCACACATGGATCCACTAGTGTCATTGCATGTGTGTTCTTCCCATGAACCACACATGGATCCACCAGTGTCATTGCATGTCTGCTCTTTTCATGAACCACAGCTAGAGTCATTGCATGTGTGTTCTTCTCACAAACAACATATCACCAGTGTCATTGCATGTGTGTTCTTTCCATGAACCACACATGGATCCACCAGTGTCATTGCATGTGTGTTATTCTCACAAACCACGTAAGGATCCACCGGTGTCATTGCATGTGTGTTCGTCTCATAGACCACACATGGATCCACCGGTGGCATCACGTGGCTACTCTTTTCATGACCATAGTTTGAGTCATCGCATGCCTGCTCTTTTCATGAACCACAGCTAGAGTCATTGCATGTGTGTTCTTCTCACAAACCATATCATGAACCACACCCAGTATCATTGCATGTGTGTTCTTCTCATTAACCACACATGGATCCACCGGTGCCATTGCAACTCTGCTCTTCTCATTAACCACATCTAGAGTCATTGCATGTGTGTTCTTCTCAAAGACAACATATCACCAGTGTCATTGCATGTGTGTTCCTTCCATGAAGCACACATGGATCAACCAGTGTCATTGCATGTGTGTTATTCTCACAAACCACGTAAGGATCCACCGGTGTCATTGCATGTGCGTTCCTCTCATAGACCACACATGGATCCACCGGTGTCATTGCATGTCTACTCTTTTCATGAACCACAGTTAGAGTCATTGCATGTGTGTTATTCTCACAAACCACATATCACCAGTGTCATTGCATGTGTGTTCTTCCCACAGACCACACATGGATCCACCAGTGTCATTGCATGTGTTTTCTTCCCATGAACCACACATGGATCCACCAGTGTCATTGCATGTGTGTTATTCTCACAAACCACGTAAGGATCCACCGGTGTCATTGCATGTGTGTTCCTCTCACAGACAACACATGGATCCACCGGTGGCATCACATGTCTGCTCTTTTCATGAACCACAGTTAGAGTCATCGCATGTCTGCTCTTTTCATGAACCACAGCCAGAGTCATTGCATGTGTGTTCTTCTCACAAACCATATCATGAACCACACCCAGTGTCATTGCATGTGTGTTCTTCTCATTAACCACACATGGATCCACCCGTGTAATTACATGTCTGCTCTTCTCATTAACCATAGCTAGAGTCATTGCATGTGTGTTCTTCTCACAAACCACATATCACCAGTGTCATTGCATGTGCGTTCTTCCCACAGACCACACATGGATCCACTAGTGTCATTGCATGTGTGTTCTTCCCATGAACCACACATGGATCCACTAGTGTCATTGCATCTCTGCTCTTTTCATGAACCATAGCTGGAGTCATTGCATGTGTGTTCTTCTCACAAACAACATATCACCAGTGTCATTGCACGTGTGTTCTTTCCATGAACCACACATGGATCCACCAGTGTTATTGCATGTGTGTTATTCTCACAAACCACGTAAGGATCCACCGGTGTCATTGCATGTGTGTTCCTCTCATAGATCACACATGGATCCACCGGTGGCATCACATGTCTCCTCTTTTCATGAACCATAGTTAGAGTCATCGCATGTCCGCTCTTTTCATGAACCACAACTAGAGTAATTGCATGTGTGTTCTTCCCACAAACCATATCATGGACCACACCCAGTGTCATTGCATGTGTGTTCTTCTCATTAACCACACATGGATCCACCGGTGTGATTGCATGTCTACTCTTTTCATGAACCACAGCTAGAGTCATTGCATGTGTGTTTTTCTCACAGACCACATATCACTAGTGTCATTGCATGTGTGTTCTTCCCATGAACCACACATGGATCCACCAGTGTCATTGCATGTGTGTTCTTCCCATGAACCACGTAAGGATCCACCGGTGTCATTGCATGTGTGTTCTTCTCATAGACCACACATGGATCCACCGGTGTCATTGCATGTCTGCTATTTTCATGAACCATAGCTAGAGTCATTGCATGTGTGTTCTGAAGGAAATATGCCCTAAGAGGCAATAATAAAGTTGTTATTATGTATTCCTTGTATATGATAGATGTTTATTTTGCATGCTATAATTGTATTGATAGGAAAAATCAATACATGTGTGTTTAATAAACAAAAAGGGTTCCTAGTTATGCCTCTCTTATAGACTAGCTTGTTGATTAACAAGATGATCATGGTTTCCTGATCATGGACATTGGATGTTATTAATAACAAGGTCACATCATTTGTGAAATGATGTGATGAACATTCATCCGAAGTATAGCATTACGATCAATTCATTATGTTTATATTGCTATAACATCATACGAAGTAATCTTTATCCTTAGACCATGAGATCATGTTAATTGCTAACACCGGAAGAGTATCTTGATAACATCAAACGTCACACCGTAACAGGGTGACTATAAAGATGGGTTTAGTACTACGAAGGTGTTATGTTGAGGATCATGGATCAAGAGTGGAATTTGTCAATCCATATGACAGATAGATATACTCTGGGCCCTCTCGGTGATATCACATTAGGATAGCTTGCAAGCAAGTGATGTGATCACTAGAATGTTATATCACGGGAACGAGAAAAGAGTGCATGTTGGTAACGAGATCAAACTAGGTATGGAGATACGGATGATCGAATCTCGGACATGTAATATATCAAGAGACAAAGGGATTTAGTTACAAGCATTAAAGGTTCTCACGATCACAGGAGTCATCGTTGAATGTGTAGGAGTCAGTACGGATCTCCAGGTCCCGCTGCTGATTATTGATCGGAGAAGGGTCTCGATCATGTATACATTATTCGCGAACCGTAGGGTGGCACACTTAAGAGTTACCGGACACCATTTTGGTGCACATATGTTTTAGACGAAAGAATTGCAAAGCGCAGGAATTGTTTCAATAGAAATCGGAAATTGTTTCGGGTGAAATTGCAGAAGGTGTTTCTGCATGTGATATTGAAATATTGCAAGGGGCTATATGTGAATGTTTGTTAATTAAAGTAATTAACAAAATTCTGAATAAATTTAATAAAAAGAGTTTTATTAAATGAGAGAGCATTAAATTTGGAGAAATTTAATGCATTTAAAGTGGAGACTTTAAAAGGGAATGTGAAGAGGCATTTTAATGTGGAGGGGTTACCACCACATGAATGGGGGAGGTCAGAGGTCACCCCCATGCGCCGGCCATGGAGAGAGGGGGCACCCCCTTCCTCCTATAAAAGGCCACCCATTCCCTCCTTCATCCACACACCTCCTTGTGAAGGATCTCTCTCCCCCTGTAGAATTATTCCCCCATGGTCTCGTATTAGCAAGATACATGTTCCCGGTGGCATTTCGTCTGGAAGGAGTTGCTGCTTCCGCTGGATCGCTGGAGCGAGGAGGTGAAGGTTGTCCGGTGGCTTGAACGTGTGTGCGAGTGCGGATGCGCTGCTGAGTTGTGGCGCTCGGACTTCATCACGATCTTGAGATCGGCAAGTGTACGACTACATCAACCACGAGTTCCTACTCGTTAACAAAGCTCGTTGTCTTCGAGGGTAAGTTCTCCATGGATGTATGTCCACCGTTGCTCTGTATCCAGTAGATAGATCTTGGCGTATAGTTCTCATCGTAGGAAATTTTTTGTTTTCTATGTTGCGGACCCAACATGTTCTTCTCACAAACCATATATCACCAGTGTCACATTATGTGTGTTCTTCCCACAGACCACACATGGATCCACCAGTGTCATTGCATGTGTATTCTTCCCATGAACCACACATGGATCCACTAGTGTCATTGCATGTCTGCTCTTTTCATGAACCACAGCTAGAGTCATTGCATGTGTGTTCTTCTCACAAACAACATATCACCAGTGTCATTGCATGTGTGTTCTTTCCATGAACCACACATGGATCCACTAGTGTCATTGCATGTGTGTTATTCTCACAAACCACGTAAGGATCCACCGGTGTCATTGCATCTGTGTTCCTCTCATAGACCACACATGGATCCACCGGTGGCATCACATGTCTGCTCTTTTCATGAACCATAGTTAGAGTCATCGCATGTCTGCTCTTTTCATGAACCACAACTAGAGTCATTGCATGTGTGTTCTTCCCACAAACCATATCATGAACCACACCCAGTGTCATTGCATGTGTGTTCTTCTCATTAACCACACATGGATCCACCGGTGTCATTGCATGTCTGCTCTTTTCATGAACCACAGCTAGAGTCATTGCATGTGTGTTCTTCTCACAAACCACATATCACCAGTGTCATTGTATGTGTGTTCTTCCCACAGACCACACATGGATCCACCAGTGTCATTGCATGTGTGTTCTTCCCATGAACCACACATGGATCCACCAGTGTCATTGCATGTGTGTTATTCTCACAAACCACGTAAGGATCCATCGGTGTAATTGCATGTGTGTTCCTCTCATAGACCACACATGGATCCACCAGTGGCATCGCATGTCCACACTTTTCATGAACCACAGTTAGAGTCATCGCATGTCTACTCTTTTCATGAACCACATCTAGAGTCATTGCATGTGTGTTCTTCTCACAAGCCATATCATGAACCACACCCAATGTCATTGCATGTGTGTTCTTATCATTAACCACACATGGATCCACCGGTGTCATTGCATGTCTGCTCTTCTCATTAACCACAGTTAGAGTCATTGCATGTTTGTTCTTCTCACAAACCACATATCACTAGTGTCATTGCATGTGTGTTCTTCCGACAGACCACACATGGATCCACCAGTGTCATTGCATGTGTGTTCTTCCCATGAACCACACATGGATCAACCAGTGTCATTGCATGTCAGCTCTTTTCATGAACCACACCTAGAGTCATTGCTTGTGTGTTCTTCTCACAAACAACATATCACCAGTGTCATTGCATGTGTGTTCTTTCCATGAACCACACATGGATCCACCAGTGTCATTGCATGTGTGTTATTCTCACAAACCACGTAAGGATCCACCGGTGTCATTACATGTGTTTTCCTCTCATAGACCACACATGGATCCACAGGTGGCATCACATGTCTGCTCTTTTCATGAACCACAGTTAGAGTCATCGCATGTCTGCTCTTTTCATGAATCACAACTAGAGTCATTGCATGTGTGCTCTTCCCACAAACAATATCATGAACCACACACAGTGTCATTGCATGTGTGTTCTTCTCATTAACCACACATGGATCCACCGGGGTCATTGCATGTCTGCTCTTTTCATGAACCACAGCTAGAGTCATTGCATGTGTGTTCTTCTCACAGACCACATATCACCAGTGTCATTGCATGTATGTTCTTCCCACAGACCACACATGGATCCACCAGTGTCATTGCATGTGTGTTCTTCCCATGAACTACACATGGATCCACCGGTGTCATTGCATGTGTGTTCTTCCCATGAACCACACATGGATCCACCAGTGTCATTGCATGTCTGCTCTTTTCATGAACCATAGCTAGAGTCATTGCATGTGTGTTATTCTCACAAACCACATATCACCAGTGTCATTGCATGTGTGTTCTTCCCCCAGACCATATCATGAACCACACCCAGTGTCATTGCATGTGTGTTCTTCCCATGAACCACACATGGATCCACTAGTGTCATTGCATGTGTGTTATTCTCACAAACCACGTAAGGATCCACCGGTGTAGTTGCATGTGTGTTCCTCTCATAGACCACACATGGATCCACCGGTGGCATCGCATGTCTGCTCTTTTTGTGAACCACAGTTAGAGTCATCGCATGTCTGCTCTTTTCATGCACCACAGCTAGAGTCATTGCATGTGTGTTCTTCTCACAAACCATATCATGAACCACACCTAGTGTCATTGCATGTGTGTTCTTCTCATTAACTACACATGGATGCACCGGTGTCATTGCATGTCTGCTCTTTTCATGAACCACACCTAGAGTCATTGCATGTGTGTTCTTCTCACAAACAACATATCACCAGTGTCATTGCATGTGTGTTCTTTCCATGAACCACACATGGATCCACCAGTGTCATTGCATGTGTGTTATTCTCACAAACCACGTAAGGATCCACCGGTGTCATTGCATGTGTGTTCCTCTCATAGACCACACATGGATCCACCGGTGGCATCACATGTCTGCTCTTTTCATGAACCATAGTTAGAGTCATCGCATGTATGCTATTTTCATGAACCACAACTAGAGTCATTGCATTTGTGTTCTTCCCACAAACCATATCATGAACCACACCCAGTGTCATTGCATGTGTGTTCTTCTCATTAACCACACATGGATCCACCGGTGTCATTGCATGTCTGCTCTTTTCATGAACCACAACTAGAGTCATTGCATGTGTGTTCTTCTCACAGACCACATATCACCAATATCATTGCATGTGTGTTCTTCCCACAGACCACACATGGATCCACCAGTGTCATTGCATGTGTGTTCTTCCCATGAACCACACATGGATCCACCAGTGTAATTGCATGTGTGTTATTCTCACAAACCACGTAAGGATCCATCGGTGTAATTGCATGTGTGTTCCTCTCATAGACCACACATGGATCCACCAGTGGCATCGCATGTCCACACTTTTCATGAACCACAGTTAGAGTCATCGCATGTCTACTCTTTTCATGAACCACATCTAGAGTCATTGCATGTGTGTTCTTCTCACAAGCCATATCATGAACCACACCCAATGTCATTGCATGTGTGTTCTTATCATTAACCACACATGGATCCACCGGTGTCATTGCATGTCTGCTCTTCTCATTAACCACAGTTAGAGTCATTGCATGTTTGTTCTTCTCACAAACCACATATCACTAGTGTCATTGCATGTGTGTTCTTCCGACAGACCACACATGGATCCACCAGTGTCATTGCATGTGTGTTCTTCCCATGAACCACACATGGATCAACCAGTGTCATTGCATGTCAGCTCTTTTCATGAACCACACCTAGAGTCATTGCTTGTGTGTTCTTCTCACAAACAACATATCACCAGTGTCATTGCATGTGTGTTCTTTCCATGAACCACACATGGATCCACCAGTGTCATTGCATGTGTGTTATTCTCACAAACCACGTAAGGATCCACCGGTGTCATTACATGTGTTTTCCTCTCATAGACCACACATGGATCCACAGGTGGCATCACATGTCTGCTCTTTTCATGAACCACAGTTAGAGTCATCGCATGTCTGCTCTTTTCATGAATCACAACTAGAGTCATTGCATGTGTGCTCTTCCCACAAACAATATCATGAACCACACACAGTGTCATTGCATGTGTGTTCTTCTCATTAACCACACATGGATCCACCGGTGTCATTGCATGTCTGCTCTTTTCATGAACCACAGCTAGAGTCATTGCATGTGTGTTCTTCTCACAGACCACATATCACCAGTGTCATTGCATGTATGTTCTTCCCACAGACCACACATGGATCCACCAGTGTCATTGCATGTGTGTTCTTCCCATGAACTACACATGGATCCACCGGTGTCATTGCATGTGTGTTCTTCCCATGAACCACACATGGATCCACCAGTGTCATTGCATGTCTGCTCTTTTCATGAACCATAGCTAGAGTCATTGCATGTGTGTTATTCTCACAAACCACATATCACCAGTGTCATTGCATGTGTGTTCTTCCCCCAGACCATATCATGAACCACACCCAGTGTCATTGCATGTGTGTTCTTCCCATGAACCACACATGGATCCACTAGTGTCATTGCATGTGTGTTATTCTCACAAACCACGTAAGGATCCACCGGTGTAGTTGCATGTGTGTTCCTCTCATAGACCACACATGGATCCACCGGTGGCATCGCATGTCTGCTCTTTTTGTGAACCACAGTTAGAGTCATCGCATGTCTGCTCTTTTCATGCACCACAGCTAGAGTCATTGCATGTGTGTTCTTCTCACAAACCATATCATGAACCACACCTAGTGTCATTGCATGTGTGTTCTTCTCATTAACTACACATGGATGCACCGGTGTCATTGCATGTCTGCTCTTTTCATGAACCACACCTAGAGTCATTGCATGTGTGTTCTTCTCACAAACAACATATCACCAGTGTCATTGCATGTGTGTTCTTTCCATGAACCACACATGGATCCACCAGTGTCATTGCATGTGTGTTATTCTCACAAACCACGTAAGGATCCACCGGTGTCATTGCATGTGTGTTCCTCTCATAGACCACACATGGATCCACCGGTGGCATCACATGTCTGCTCTTTTCATGAACCATAGTTAGAGTCATCGCATGTATGCTATTTTCATGAACCACAACTAGAGTCATTGCATTTGTGTTCTTCCCACAAACCATATCATGAACCACACCCAGTGTCATTGCATGTGTGTTCTTCTCATTAACCACACATGGATCCACCGGTGTCATTGCATGTCTGCTCTTTTCATGAACCACAACTAGAGTCATTGCATGTGTGTTCTTCTCACAGACCACATATCACCAATATCATTGCATGTGTGTTCTTCCCACAGACCACACATAGATCCACCAGTGTCATTGCATGTGTGTTCTTCCTATGAACCACACATGGATCCACCGGTGTCGTTGCATGTGTGTTCTTCCCATGAACCACACATGGATCCACCAGTGTCATTGCATGTCTGCTCTTTTCATGAACCACAGCTAGAGTCATTTCATGTGTGTTATTCTCACAAACCACATATCACTAGTGTCATTGCATGTGTGTTCTTCCCACAGACCAAACATGGATCCACCAGTGTCATTGCATGTGTGTTCTTCCCATGAACCACACATAGATCCACCAGTGTCATTGCATGTGTGTTATTCTTACAAACCACATATCACTAGTGTCATTCCATGTGTGTTCTTCCCACAGACCATATCATGAACCACACCCAGTGTCATTGCATGTGTGTTCTTCCCATGAACCACACATGGATCCACTAGTGTTATTGCATGTGTGTTATTCTCACAAACCACGTAAGGATCCACCGGTGTAATTGCATGTGTGTTCCTCTCATAGACCACACATGGATCCACCGGTGGCATCTCATGTCTGCTCTTTTCATGAACCACAGTTAGAGTCATCGCATGTCTGCTCTTTTCATGAACCACAACTAGAGTCATTGCATGTGTGTTCTTCTCACGAACCATATCATGAACCACACCCAGTGTCATTGCATGTGTGTTCTTCTCATTAACCACACATGGCTCCACCGGTGTCATTGCATGTCTGCTCTTCTCATTAACCACAGGTAGAGTCATTGCATGTGTGTTCTTCTCACAAACCACATATCACCAGTGTCATTGCATGTGTGTTCTTCCCATAGACCACACATGGATCCACCAGTGTCATTGCATGTGTGTTCTTCCCATGAACCACACATGGATCCACCAGTGTCATTGCATGTCTGCTCTTTTCATGAAGCACACCTAGAGTCATTGCATGTGTGTTCTTCTCACAAACAACATATCACCAGTGTCATTGCATGTGTGTTCTTTCCATGAACCACACATGGATCCACTAGTGTCATTGCATGTGTGTTATTCTCACAAACCACGCAAGGATCCACCGGTGTCATTACATGTGTGTTCCTCTCATAGACCACACATGGATCCACCGGTGGCATCACATGTCTGCTCTTTTCATGAACCATAGTTAGAGTCATCGCATGTATGCTCTTTTCATGAACCACAACTAGAGTCATTGCCTGTGTGTTCTTCCCACAAACCATATCATGAACCACACCCGGTGTCATTGCATGTGTGTTCTTCTCATTAACCACACATGGATCCACCGGTGTCATTGCATGTCTGCTCTTTTCACGAACCACAGCTAGAGTCATTGCATGTGTGTTCTTCTCATAGACCACATATCACCAGTGTCATTGCATGTGTGTTCTTCCCACAGACCACACATAGATCCACCAGTGTCATTGCATGTGTGTTCGTCCTATGAACCACACATGGATCCACCGGTGTCATCGCATGTGTGTTCTTCCCATGAACCACACATGGATCCGCCAGTGTCATTGCATGTCTGCTCTTTTCAGGAACCACAGCTAGAGTCATTGCATGTGCGTTATTCTCACAAACCACATATCACTAGTGTCATTGCATGTGTGTTCTTCCCACAGACCACACATGGATCCACCAGTGTCATTGCATGTGTGTTCTTCCCATGAACCACACATAGATCCACCAGTGTCATTGCATGTGTGTTATTCTCACAAACCACATATCACCAGTGTCATTGCATGTGTGTTCTTCCCACAGACGATATCATGAACCACACCAAGTGTCATTGCATGTGTGTTCTTCCCATGAACCACACATGGATCCACTAGTGTCATTGCATGTGTGTTATTCTCACAAACCACGTAAGGATCCACCTGTGTAATTGCATGTGTGTTCCTCTCATAGACCACACATGGATCCACCGGTGGCATCTCATGTCTGCCCATTTCATGAACCACAGTTAGAGTCATCGCATGTCTGCTCTTTTCATGAACCATAGCTAGAGTCATTGCATGTGTGTTCTTCTGAAAAACCATATCATGAACCACACCCAGTGTCATTGCATGTGTGTTCTTCTTATTAACCACACATGGATCCACCGGTGTCATTGCATGTCTGCTCTTCTCATTAACCACAGGTAGAGTCATTGCATGTGTGTTCTTCTCACAAACCACATATCACCAGTGTCATTGCATGTATGTTCTTCCCACAGACCACACATGGATCCACCAGTGTCATTGCATGTGTGTTCTTCCCATGAACCACACATGGATCCACCGGTGTCATTGCATGTCTGCTCTTGTCATGAACCACAGCTAGAGTCATTGTATGTGTGTTCTTCTCACAAACAACATATCACCAGTGTCATTGCATGTGTGTTCTTTCCATGAACAACACATGGATCCACCAGTGTCATTGCATGTGTGTTATTCTCACAAACCACGTAAGGATCCACCGGTGTCATTGCATGTGTGTTCCTCTCATAGACCACACATGGATCCACCGGTGGCATCACATGTCTGCTCTTTTCATGAACCATAGTTAGAGTCATCGCATGTATGCTATTTTCATGAACCACAACTAGAGTCATTGCCTATGTGTTCTTCCCACAAACCATATCATGAACCACACCCAGTGTCATTGCATGTGTGTTCTTCTCATTAACCACACATGGATCCACCGGTGTCATTGCATGTCTGCTCTTTTCATGAACCACAACTAGAGTCATTGCATGTGTGTTCTTCTCACAGACCACATATCACCAATATCATTGCATGTGTGTTCTTCCCACAGACCACACATAGATCCACCAGTGTCATTGCATGTGTGTTCTTCCTATGAACCACACATGGATCCACCGGTGTCGTTGCATGTGTGTTCTTCCCATGAACCACACATGGATCCACCAGTGTCATTGCATGTCTGCTCTTTTCATGAACCACAGCTAGAGTCATTTCATGTGTGTTATTCTCACAAACCACATATCACTAGTGTCATTGCATGTGTGTTCTTCCCACAGACCACACATGGATCCACCAGTGTCATTGCATGTGTGTTCTTCCCATGAACCACACATAGATCCACCAGTGTCATTGCATGTGTGTTATTCTTACAAACCACATATCACTAGTGTCATTCCATGTGTGTTCTTCCCACAGACCATATCATGAACCACACCCAGTGTCATTGCATGTGTGTTCTTCCCATGAACCACACATGGATCCACTAGTGTTATTGCATGTGTGTTATTCTCACAAACCACGTAAGGATCCACCGGTGTAATTGCATGTGTGTTCCTCTCATAGACCACACATGGATCCACCGGTGGCATCTCATGTCTGCTCTTTTCATGAACCACAGTTAGAGTCATCGCATGTCTGCTCTTTTCATGAACCACAACTAGAGTCATTGCATGTGTGTTCTTCTCACGAACCATATCATGAACCACACCCAGTGTCATTGCATGTGTGTTCTTCTCATTAACCACACATGGCTCCACCGGTGTCATTGCATGTCTGCTCTTCTCATTAACCACAGGTAGAGTCATTGCATGTGTGTTCTTCTCACAAACCACATATCACCAGTGTCATTGCATGTGTGTTCTTCCCATAGACCACACATGGATCCACCAGTGTCATTGCATGTGTGTTCTTCCCATGAACCACACATGGATCCACCAGTGTCATTGCATGTCTACTCTTTTCATGAAGCACACCTAGAGTCATTGCATGTGTGTTCTTCTCACAAACAACATATCACCAGTGTCATTGCATGTGTGTTCTTTCCATGAACCACACATGGATCCACCAGTGTCATTGCATGTGTGTTATTCTCACAAACCACGTAAGGATCCACCGGTGTCATTACATGTGTGTTCCTCTCATAGACCACACATGGATCCACCGGTGGCATCACATGTCTGCTCTTTTCATGAACCATAGTTAGAGTCATCGCATGTATGCTCTTTTCATGAACCACAACTAGAGTCATTGCCTGTGTGTTCTTCCCACAAACCATATCATGAACCACACGCGGTGTCATTGCATGTGTGTTCTTCTCATTAACCACACATGGATCCACCGGTGTCATTGCATGTCTGCTCTTTTCACGAACCACAGCTAGAGTCATTGCATGTGTGTTCTTCTCATAGACCACATATCACCAGTGTCATTGCATGTGTGTTCTTCCCACAGACCACACATAGATCCACCAGTGTCATTGCATGTGTGTTCGTCCTATGAACCACACATGGATCCACCGGTGTCATCGCATGTGTGTTCTTCCCATGAACCACACATGGATCCGCCAGTGTCATTGCATGTCTGCTCTTTTCAGGAACCACAGCTAGAGTCATTGCATGTGCGTTATTCTCACAAACCACATATCACTAGTGTCATTGCATGTGTGCTCTTCCCACAGACCACACATGGATCCACCAGTGTCATTGCATGTGTGTTCTTCCCATGAACCACACATAGATCCACCAGTGTCATTGCATGTGTGTTATTCTCACAAACCACATATCACCAGTGTCATTGCATGTGTGTTCTTCCCACAGACGATATCATGAACCACACCAAGTGTCATTGCATGTGTGTTCTTCCCATGAACCACACATGGATCCACTAGTGTCATTGCATGTGTGTTATTCTCACAAACCACGTAAGGATCCACCTGTGTAATTGCATGTGTGTTCCTCTCATAGACCACACATGGATCCACCGGTGGCATCTCATGTCTGCCCATTTCATGAACCACAGTTAGAGTCATCGCATGTCTGCTCTTTTCATGAACCATAGCTAGAGTCATTGCATGTGTGTTCTTCTGACAAACCATATCATGAACCACACCCAGTGTCATTGCATGTGTGTTCTTCTTATTAACCACACATGGATCCACCGGTGTCATTGCATGTCTGCTCTTCTCATTAACCACAGGTAGAGTCATTGCATGTGTGTTCTTCTCACAAACCACATATCACCAGTGTCATTGCATGTGTGTTCTTCCCACAGACCACACATGGATCCACCAGTGTCATTGCATGTGTGTTCTTCCCATGAACCACACATGGATCCACCGGTGTCATTGCATGTCTGCTCTTGTCATGAACCACAGCTAGAGTCATTGTATGTGTGTTCTTCTCACAAACAACATATCACCAGTGTCATTGCATGTGTGTTCTTTCCATGAACAACACATGGATCCACCAGTGTCATTGCATGTGTGTTATTCTCACAAACCACGTAAGGATCCACCGGTGTCATTGCATGTGTGTTCCTCTCATAGACCACACATGGATCCACCGGTGGCATCACATGTCTGCTCTTTTCATGAACCATAGTTAGAGTCATCGCATGTATGCTCTTTTCATGAACCACAACTAGAGTCATTGCCTGTGTGTTCTTCCCACAAACCATATCATGAACCACACCCAGTGTCATTGCATGTGTGTTCTTCTCATTAACCACACATGGATCCACCGGTGTCATTGCATGTCTGCTCTTTTCACGAACCACAGCTAGAGTCATTGCATGTGTGTTCTTCTCACAGACCACATATCACCAGTGTCATTGCATGTGTGTTCTTCCCACAAACCACACATAGATCCACCAGTGTCATTGCATGTGTGTTCGTCCTATGAACCACACATGGATCCACCGGTGTCATTGCATGTGTGTTCTTCCCATGAACCACACATGGATCCGCCAGTGTCATTGCATGTCTGCTCTTTTCATGAACCACAGCTAGAGTCATTGCGTGTGCGTTATTCTCACAAACCACATATCACTAGTGTCATTGCATGTGTGTTCTTCCCACAGACCACACATGGATCCACCATTGTCATTACATGTGTTTTCTTCCCATGAACCACACATAGATCCACCAGTGTCATTGCATGTGTGTTATTCTGACAAACCACATATCACCGGTGTCATTGCATGTGTGTTCTTCCCACAGACCATATCATGAACCACACCCAGTGTCATTGCATGTGTGTTCTTCCCATGAACCACACATGGATCCACTAGTGTCATTGCATGTGTGTTATTCTCACAAACCACGTAAGGATCCACCGGTGTAATTGCATGTGTGTTCCTCTCATAGACCACACATGGATCCACCGGTGGCATCTCATGTGTGCTCATTTCATGAACCACAGTTAGAGTCATCGCATGTCTGCTCTTTTCATGAACCATAGCTAGAGTCATTGCATGTGTGTTCTTCTCACAAACCATATCATGAACAACACCCAGTGTCATTGCATGTGTGTTCTTCTCATTAACCACACATGGATCCACCAGTGTCATTGCATGTCTGCTCTTCTCATTAACCACAGGTAGAGTCATTGCATGTGTGTTCTTCTCACAAACCACATATCACCAGTGTAATTGCATGTGTGTTCTTCCCACAGACCACACATGGATCCACCAGTGTCATTGCATGTGTGTTCTTCCCATGAACCACACATGGATCCACCAGTGTCATTGCATGTCTGCTCTTGTCATGAACCACAGCTAGAGTCATTGCATGTGTGTTCTTCTCACAAACAACATATCACCAGTGTCATTGCATGTGTGTTCTTTCCATGAACCACACATGGATCCACCAGTGTCATTGCATGTGTGTTATTCTCACAAACCACGTAAGGATACACCGCTGTCATTGCATGTGTGTTCCTCTCATAGACCACACATGGATCCACCGGTGGCATCACATGTCTGCTCTTTTCATGAACCATAGTTAGAGTCATCGCATGTCTTCTCTTTTCATGAACCACAATTAGAGTCATTGCATGTGTGTTCTTCCCACAAACCATATCATGAACCACACCCAGTGTCATTGCATGTGTGTTCTTCTCATTAACCACACATGGCTCCACCGGTGTCATTGCATGTCTGCTCTTTTCATGAACCACAGCTGGAGTCATTGCATGTGTGTTCTTCTCACAGACCACATATCACCAGTGTTATTGCATGTGTGTTCTTCCCACAGACCACACATAGATCCACCAGTGTCATTGCATGTGTGTTCTTCCTATGAACCACACATGGATCCACCGGTGTCATTGCATGTGTGTTCTTCCCATGAACCACACATGGATCCACCAGTGTCATTGCATGTCTGCTCTTTTCATGAACCAAAGCTAGAGTCATTGCATGTGTGTTATTCTCACAAACCACATATCACTAGTGTCATTGCAAGTGTGTTCTTCCCACAGACCACACATGGATCCACCAGTGTCATTGCATGTGTGTTCTTCCAATGAACCACACATAGATCCACAAGTGTCATTGCATGTGTGTTATTCTCACAAACCACGTAAGGATCCACCGGTGTAATTGCATGTGTGTTCCTATCATAGACCACACATGTATCCACCTGTGGCACCGCATGTCCGCTCTTTTCATGAAACACAGTTAGAGTCATCACATGTCTGTTCTTTTCATGAACCACAACTAGAGTCATTGCATGTGTGTTCTTCTCACAAACCATATCATGAACCACACCCAGTGTCATTGCATGTGTGTTCTTCTCATTAACCACACATGGATCCACCGGTGTCATTACATGTCTGCTCTTCTCATTAACCACAGTTAGAGTCATTGCATGTGTGTTCTTCTCACAAACCACATATCACCAGTGTCATTGCATGTGTGTTCTTGTCACAGACCACACATGGATCCACCAGTGTCATTGCATGTGTGTTCTTCCCATGAACCACACATGGATCCACCAGTGTCATTGCATGTCTACTCTTTTCATGAACCACAGCTAGAGTCATTGCATGGGTGTTCTTACCATGAACCACACATGGATCCACCCAGTGTCATTGCATGTGTGTTCTTCCCATGAACCATACATGGATCCACCAGTGTCATTGTATGTGTGTTATTCTCACAAACAATGTAAGGATCCACCAGTGTCATTGCATGTGTGTTCTTCTCATTATCCACACATGGATCCACTAGTGTCATTGCATGTCTGCTCTTCTCATTAACCACAGCTAGATCCACCAGTGTCATTGGATGCATGTTATTTTCATAAACCGCATATGGATACTAATTAAACTTAGGAGAGCACTAACCTTAGCGTTAGACCGAGTCTTCTAGAAGGCACGCCCTAACATAGTTGTTCTGCTTGACGATTGTTACATACCGTTCGATTGGGGCGCTTGGACGATTGGGATGGTTTTCGTGAGATCGATCCGCGAGTAGTCTGTTTTGCGGCATGATTGGCCACGCTTTCTCTGGACAAACTGGCAACAACGGGGGCTCCCCTGTTGCGAGTGTCACGACTCACGAGTTGAGCGGGCCATATCCCAGTGTCACGTCCCCATTACTTCTCTTCCTCCCTGTACTTCTCTTCCTTCCCCTCGAAGCTACATTCCCCACTTCACTCCCATCCAGCCATAGCCACAAGCCGACGGCGCCTCCATCCCAATCCCCTCTTCAGCAGCCACCCCCCCTCTCGCCATGGGTTCAAATGGAGACGGCGAGGAAACGCGTCGTGACGATAGGGACGGTGATTTCGATGTGAGTCGTCTCATCTCTATCTCTATCATCCGTGGCCAGTTATCTATTTTTTGAGCCAGATCTACTCCGTTTACTCATGCGCGTATGATGTGTTAGGCCAACCAGACGATGTATGACACCGCCTATCACGGTTTAGTGGATGAAGACAGTCCTCTACTATGTAAACATGGATATGTGCTCGCCAAATTTGTAGCGTTCGAAGGACGAAACGCAGGCAGGAGGTTTCTACGGTGTCAAGGACATCGTGCAATGATGCGAGGCGGAAGTTGCGGTGTTGTCAAATGGGTAGATCCAGAGTGGCCCAAATCGATGCAGAAAACGCTGGACAAACTATGGGAAATGACTGTTGAGTTGAAAGAATCCGCATTCAGCTCACTTCTTGACAGTGTTGAGATGAAGCTATGGGAACCAGTTGACACGACCAAGCATAAGCGAGATCTCATGGGGGTGGAAGACAAGGTTAGCAAAGTCGAGAAGGAGAGGGACGCGGCATTGGCCCTGAAGGCTAAAGCAGAGCAAGAACTGACTCAAGCAAGGAAGGATCTTCACCAGGCCAAAGTCCTGCAGTTCACAACTACGAGTATTGACAAGTGCATGAGGAAAGATGCAGAGAAACAATTGAAGCTGTGCAAGGAAGATGCTAAAAGGAAGGAGCAGATGATTCGATCCTTGCTCTCGCAGGAAGATGCGCATAGGGCTAAGATTAGGAAGAACAAGGAGATGTGTGATAACTAGTTCTATTTAGCTTAAGCTCTGTGCCTTTTTTAAGTTGTAATAGTTGCACTTGTTAACCTAGCGGTCTGAACTATTGGCTTCGGAGTCCTGGGAGTAAAAAAATTGGTCGTCCATTAATCTGTCTTAACCCTGCATTACTTCCTTTTGTCTGACCAATGCCCCTTGGATATTACGCCCGTCGCTTCGTTATCCTCGTGTACAAATAGGAGGTGCCACAGCTCGTCGCTTCGTCGCCCATCCCCTCGCCCTCTCCAATCTCCACCGCGCCGTCCACCCCCTCGCTCCCTCTCCAATCTCCACCGCGCCACCATGGAGATGCCCTCGCTGAACTTCTACGAGGCGGTGATGTTCGTGCACTTTGACATCCTCGCGCCGCTGGTCGCGATGGTGCCCCACGGATGGCGCATCAGCTATGCAGGGGTGCCAGTGGCTCCGCTCCTCGTCCCCGGCGGAGCCGTGATGGAGAGAGAAATCGCGGCGCGCCGCCGCCAGATGCCCGCATGGAAGAGGGCGCTGCCCCGGTACGCGGCGGCCAGCCCATACCGGCCGACGCTGTTCAAGAAGGAGCAGAAGGCCAAGATTGGCAACCACATCGTTTACGGGCGCGTGGTGCACCGAGATCTCCGCAACCGAGAAGGGCGGGAGAGGTTCTGGTCCGTCCCTGGATGGACCAAGTTCACCGTCATCGCTGCCGCTCGCCGCGAAGAGGTGCTCCGTCTCGCGTACAATGCAGAAATCGTGGAGGTTCCGTCCGACGAAGACGAGGAAGCCGGCGGCTCGGAGGACAGCGGCAGCGGAAGTGAAATTGTTGACTAGTCGTTGAATTAATGTAGGATATGAAATCGCACCTTTGTTTAGAAGAATTTGTGGTTGAATTAATGAAATGCCTCAATTTAGATCTCTGTCTCGATTAATTTGTGGAAGAATTTGTGATTTAGATCAATTTCTGCCTTGATTTAGATCTCTGTCCCGGATTGGGAACGTGACCGTGGACCAAATACCCCTTTTCTACTAGTGTATTCTGACATTGGTGGTTTGTTTAAACATAATCTTTGTAGATTTGGCCGCATGCAAATGGCACAACCACAATTTATAAAGTTGAAGCACGTACACCCGGTTACTGTAAATCTGGGAGCTTCGTCAGATGTAGGGGATGTAGGAGCAGAGAGGCGGTGAGATAGACGGGCTCAAGATTAGGCCAGAAAGTTGTACCCATTTCCTCCCCATCTAGGCATTATCTGTGAGAACATTGCTATTTATGTTGCCACGTCATTGTGCAGCATCTGAAATAAGTTGCTTCTTCGTGGAGTGTGGCAGCTTAAATAATTTATTTCTATGCCACTTACATTCCGTCGTATTTAGAGACCTCCTGCCCCTCAGCAATCGTGGAACCGGTGCTGCGTGTTTTCAGATAGCAGTGGTACAATCAAAATTTCGGATTCAACTACTGACTCGGGCGTTTCCAAACCCTAAGTCGCGATACATTTTACTCAGAGAACGTGGGTAGATTGTTTCGCCCAGCAACGTGCCACACGTAGAGCTCCAGAATTTAACAGAATTACATATATAGGTTCAAGTTCAAAACATTACTATGCATCTTCATTGCCAGCAGCCTTCTTCCGTAGCCTGGGTGCCAAGCCTTCACGTCCACTGGCTTCTTCATTTCCTGCCTTTTTCCTCTTCCTCGGTGCCAATTTTCTTAGCTTCACGTACTCTACATCGCCGGGACAATGGGCACCAGAATCGTGTCCAACATCATCTTTCCACTCATTTTTAATTTCTTCGGGCAGCAAAATGACTGACCCGGCAGTCATGTTTCTAACCTTGTGGCGCTTCCTGTCAAAGAAACAAGACTGTTGCATAACTGCCCAATATCTACAGAGTAAATGAAACAAAAATTACAATTCAGCACAAACATGCGAACCCCAAGCGACCTTTGCTTACCAGGAGCTAATTGGGTTAGAGCAACCACCTGTCCAAGAATAGAAGGGCGACTCCCACTTGCAGTAGCTTCCACATCCAGTACATCACAATTCAGCTCAAACATGCAATCCGAAGCATACCTTTTCATCAACCCAATTAGCTGACTGTCACACGTTATAGGAACCATGATGCCACGTTCATCCATGAAGCTAAACTTTGCAGTCTGCTTCGGCCATACTTCAACATGATTACGTAGAGCAGCAACCATACCAGATATAGTGCAGATCTGCGCAGGCGCTTCTTCCATCGTGAAATAATGGCTTCCATACCACTTGCCCTTGGATTCGTACCTGTAGAGGACTACCGTAACCAGGTAAGGGGGGTCCGCATGGATCCCACTTGATAGAAAACTGTGGACAAAATATGTTTGTCAGCGTTGGGCTAACAAACAATTTGAGATTCAGTAGCCAACTAGTAGTTATAATTAGTGCGAATAGCAAAGAGAAGGGTAACTCACCCGCTTGTAGGCAAAACTTCTTCTTCCTTGATAGTAGGATCTGCCATCCTCCGAACTGCTCGGCTCGTCGGCGCGGAGGCGGGCTAGAGCCTCGCAACGGCGGCTACGGCATGCGCCATTGGAGCTCGGTATCAGCGACTAGGCGCAGCAACTGGGCGCAGCAACTTGGCCCCGGAAGTCAAATGTCCGAAGGGATCGTCCTGCCTGGAGGGTGGATTCCGATGCCACCGGTGCTAGGGGAAAGCTGGGAATGGATTTGTGAAATTGGTCAACACATCCAATCCACTTAGCTGCTCGATTTGCCTAAGAGGTTGCCACGTTGGCGCCCATGTCACGGACAGATAACCGACATGTGGGTCCTGACCGTCTACTTCACGGGGCGGTTTAACGGAATGTTTGTATTTGGCAGGGGTGAGATGAGTTTGCCTCGAAATGGCCCCTCTCAGTAGTTGGCGGCCCAACTTTTCGAAACGCGGTAATTTCAGGCAACTTAGGTACCGCCATGCGCTGGCCTGCCAACTTTGGTACCACAGACGAACAAGCCCCATGTGAATGACCAAGTGCTTCACCAACATAAACTTTGGCAAGGCACGCCAATGACCTACGTCAACACCATCATCATAAGGCACCTTCAACTACTAGTGCCACCACCAAAATGGCACCAAGACCAAGCCTTCTTCCACGCCATCAAGCTTCAACACCAAAACTCCAAGTTCAAGGTGAAGCATCCAACTATAAGAGATTTAATGCAACTTCTTCTCTAAGCACCCCAAGAATGTCATTCAACCAAGAGATGTACCTCTACTTCACCAAGTTGGACGAGGCTGTAAAAAATATGACCCCTCAAGAGATAGAAGAAAACAAGTTCTTCTGCCAACAAGTGGATGCAATGGCGAAGATGGCGTCATAGACCAATACTTCCTATATGAGTGCCACGACCACAATGGAACCCAAAGTACAAGACGGCGACAAGATAGAGAATGGTGAGCATGGGATTCCCTTCACCAAAGGAGGCACATGGAGTTGAGCACACCGAGCCTATCCCTATATGATTGAGTGATGATGTGGTACCAATCCCATGTGAGTATGAGAGACACATATCCCACTTGAGTGAAAAAAGAGTGAGATGACCGACTCCACCATATGTGAGATTGAGTTCTTCCACTTGGAGGGCATGAGTGATACACCGAGTGAGTTAAGAGTGGTAGTTGATAGGTAATGTGAGAACACTTTGATTTCTAACAACTTACCCTCTACCTCTAGTGTGTTATCTTAGGATATGCTAGGTTCCATGGATCAAGAAGCGCCAAGCTTGGAGATGATCATGCCTCCGACCGAAAATACGTACATGGTGGATGAAGATGATGCCATCCCCATACATGATGAAGAAGTCGCCCACATGGAGGCCAATACTACCACAACACCCACTTCATATGAGAGGTATGAACAAGGTAAAAATAAGTGTGTTGATGATACCATGATCCCACTAGTGGACATGATGATTTGTGATGATTTGCATGCTATGGATGATACTTGTGACATGACATATGTTCTACTCTTATTTCCATGTGTTGATTTTTCTATGCATCACGATGACCATGTGGAATCCTTTTATTGTCATGATAGTGTCATAGACATGATATGCTCTAAACGTTACATGGATAATATCATTGCTTGCACTTTGTTGAACAGTTGCTCTTTCCAATGTTTTGCTTGCAATGATGATCAAAATGGTACCCCTCGGACCATGCTTTGTCATGGATGTTTTACAATTTCTCCCGTTGCTTACAATAAGATAAATACTTGCTCTTTCACTTGTTTTGCTTGAAACAATCATTCTCATATGTTGTCTATTGAGATGGCCCCTATAGCTTTCTCAAATTTTGGAGATTTTGATGAATGCCATGATAAGAATGTTCACCACTTGCATACTCACCATGCATATATTTTACACTTGATTGACATTAATGGTGATATGCACAAGAAGAGATACGTCATGATGGATGATGTGTTTCTCTACCATGCACACACATTCTTCCTTTTGTGTTTGATGTGTGTAGGTACCCGCACAAGAATGTCAACCTCGGTTGAGCACGAGTTGACAAAAAGAGATCTAGAGAGCATCCCCCAAGTGAGTTGAAGATCGAAGCTAGCTCTAATACCTTTTGCATGCTTTGCATCTTTCATGTTAAAAAATTGCTCTTTCCTATGATTAGCTTGCTAGCATGTTGATGGTATTCTTTCACCTTGTGACAATCATGTTTCATTGCTATTGGATATGGATGTTTTATGCGTTGCAACAAAAATGTTGAACAAATTCTCTTTCTGATGTTTTGTGTGTAACCATAATGCCATTTTGAGCATGTATTATCACGAGAGCTTCCAAGTACCTCGTATAGTTGTTGCAACAAACATAAGGACCACTTTCTCTTTCATTTGGTTTGTTTGCAAACACGTTGCTTCCGCTTGTGATACTCATATGCCCATGATATTTGTTTTTGATGATTTGTGTGTGGCATCCAACATATTGAACAATTTCTCTTTCCGATGGTTGGGTTGCACATTTGATAATGATGTTGTTTTGGATATCCTTCCCCATGTGTTTTTGCTGAATTCTCCTATTCTTGTATCAAAGATGTTGATCAATATCTTAGTCGATTTCTTTGAGTGCCACACTAATACGTTCTATGGAGTTTTTGAGTTCTCACATTTCGATGATGTTCAAACAATCCCCATGCACTTTGACCTTGCATATGCATTCCGTTTGCTATACTTGAGATGTGCTAATAGTGTTATGAACAAGAATGGACATGTCCCAAATGACATGCTCCTCCATCACACACAAACATATTTTGCTTGGTCTTTGTTGTGTGAAGGTACAATTACTTACACGTCAACATCTATGGACCATTAGTTGACAAGACGAACCGTAGAGAGTTATCTATGGCAGCCCTTCAACGAGCCATCTCTACATCCTAAGGTGACTTCCTTCTACTTGAGGAATCATGCTATAATCTTCATGAATTGGGTATGCTTTGAGTGTTTTTTCGCTTTTGTGGTGAGATTTGTAGGCTTCATAGAAAGTGAAGGAACATTAAAGTGTTGTCAATAAAATCTTCCCGAGGACGGCTATATGGTGAACCCTAGGATCAAGAAGGTCTCTGGACCGCTTCTACTTTGTGATGAGCATGAAGAGTCGAGGACGACTCTTTTGGAGGGGGGAGATGATATAGCCCGACCTACGGTCGTTAACACATCAAGGTCTCCAACTTATTCCAAGTCGTCATGGGCTCCAAAAGTGAATCTGTTCCTCTATGTGAGCCCACTTCCTACCCTTTTGAATGGTATACTACTTCATACTATGTCCCATTATCATGATAGGATCACACCGACAAGTACGGAGGCAAGGGAGGAAGACTGGAGCACCAAGCCCGACAAGATAGAGGCTTGGAAGAGAAGACGAAAGAAGCAGCATCTGACACACCGAAATCTCCGACCGGACTCCGGACCAGCCTCCAGATGAGGCCTGGGACAATCTGATCGCTACTTCGGACCGCGCACACCAGAGTCTACGGCCTGAGCGAATGGTCCTGTGCGTCGCCAGTTGGGCCCTTGGCCCATGTACCCCTTATTCCGCCTCAAACCCTAGTTTTATGCCCAAACTACCCTTGAACTTGTGGCTGGCCTATAAATAGAGCCCCCACCATCTCATGTATCCCTTAGGCATATATGATAGACTAAAGACACCCCCTTTGTGCAATCTGTCGTTGGATTAATGACAAGTACGCCATGAGGGGGTCCTCGAGGCGTGTGGAAGAGAGGGGTATGAGAAGTATGGTGTTCCGGGACAGTGAGCACACAAGTTTACCCAGGTTCAAATCCGCCGGCTTTGGACGGATCCTACTCTTGCTAGCAATCCAGTAATACGGCAGAGCCGGAATATGGGTTACAAGGGTTTTTCTGTGCGAGTTGAGATTGTAGACTATTGTGAGGGTGCCCTAAAGGCTCTCCCTAGGACGGCTTATATAGATATCCGGCCTAGAGTTTACAGGATAGACCTATCCGGCTACGACTAAGAGTCGGTTACAGAGTACATCTTGAACTACAAGTAACACTACGAGCCTATGCTGGTAAGTCTTCTGGGCCTTCCTGTAGCCAGACTGGACTCCATCTCTTCTCCCTGACTGGGCCGCCCGTGAAGCAAAGCTCTAACCCGAAGTGGGCCACCCTGGTCAGTGAGGCACAATGAGGATACCCAGAAAGTATATCCCCAACAATAGCCCCCGGAAGCCTCCAAGATCCAGAGTCGGATTTTGTCATCGTCTAGCTTGATCTTCGGCTTACAGAATCTTGAAGGGTTCCTGAAACTTCAAAAGAAAGGATAGGATCCGGGTCTCAAATGAGTCGGACCTAGGAATATGTTATTCGGGTTTCCAGCTCGAAATTTAAACTAAGGCGAAACTTGGTCTCTGACATAACCTGGCACTAGTCATGGTCAAGTCACGTCACTGACAGACATTCCTGTCAGCACGACCGTTGGTGGGTCCGCCTTTCGTGGAACCGAGGCGTCATTTTAATGCGTGCATGGAGATCGAGGCGGCATAATCATCGCGTGGGGGTTACCGAGTTCCTTCCGTGATGCGTGGCGCATTCACTGTTGCGTTTACACGAATCTTGACACGGCTAGAGGATATAAGTGGTTAGGATTCTTTTCCCCATCTTCTTCACCAGCACTTGCGTCGTTTCCTTCTCCCCAATGCTTCCTACGAACACAGAGCTTCCCTGCTCCCCATAACCCTCCAGCGCCGCCCATCCTAGGTCACCGGCCTGCAAGAAAATGGCTTCAGCATCATCTTCCAACACGGCGGCGACGGCAACGACGGCTTCGGCGACGGAGAAAGAGATCAATCGCGGGGTCTGGATCTTGTGTGTCCTTGATGATGCTAAGCTCCACGTCATGGAGAACGAGGGGATCCTCTGCGCCGGTGAGTGGTGGAGCGGCTTCGGCGAAACCGTCCCCAATCCCTGCACCGGTGAGCGGGTACACTTCAGCACCCAACTCGACAGAGGTTTGAGTTTCCCTCCCTCAGGCTTCTTTTTTGAGGTTATTGATCATTATGGAGTTCAACTCCACCATCTCCCCTCGAACTCTCTCTTAGAGATGAGTGCGTACACATCTTTATGCGAGGGGTACCTCGACATTAGGCCGAGTCTCACTCTTTTCCGGTTTTACTTTCATGTCCGGAGAAACTCTATCACCATCGGTAATCCATACATTACCAGTACTATTAGTTTTTCTGTTAGAAGAGAGAGGGTTTATCCCCAGATTAGGGCCAGTGAGTCGGTCAAGCAATGGCCGTCCACTTTGTTTTATCATAAGGATATCCCTGCTCCCGGCAAAGCTACTGCTTTGCCAGCTTTTGTCGATGGTGCTGCCACGCCCCAAGAGTCTTGGGACGCAGATGCGCCGGCTCTCAGTGACGATCTGCTTCTTGCCAAGAGGCAGATCGAATATTTGATGAAGCACAAGGGCCTGAAGGGGTCCGACTTAGTTCACTGCTGGGTGGCACGCCGGATCCAGCCTCTTCAACATCATGGAGACCGGCTTATGCACTCCATTACGGCGTCCAAGAAAGATTCCCTCTAAATCTGCCCCCAGGCTTACACGGATAAGGATTACGAGTCTCAAGTCAAGTGGCTGATAAGGGAGCGGGTCGAGAGCAAAATCCCGGAGTTGTCTTTGGACATGCATACGACTAAAGATCTTGTGGTTTAGGTAAGTTTCCAGCAGTAACTCAAATTATGTGTTCATCTTTACATTGTCATTTCTTTTTTGCAATACTGAGGTATTTCTTCTTTTCAGCTTGCCGACCTCCCTGAGTCAGAGCTTTCTCCTATCGAGGGATATCCTCCTAAGATTTCTCAGGACGACGGAGAGTTGGTTCCACTGCCGGACGTAATTCCTCGGGAGCGTAAGGCTCCGACAGTTGCTATTGGCACAAAGGAGGTGCCCGTTGTGAAGAGGTAATCTTTCCTCACATGGACTTTGTACTTTAATGTTTTTATTCTTTCCGAGGTGTAATGTTCTCTGTTCTATTACTTCCTCAGAGCTAAACAGCTCACCAAGGGCAAGGGGAAAGGAGTCTCGTTGAATCCCCTACACCAGTCAAAGCTGAATTTGACTTCTCCTTCTGCAACACCTCCGACTCCTGCCCCTCAGCCTTCTACGGCGCTGGAGATTACTCCATCTTCGACCATCGCAGAAGATCCAGCTCATCAATCAGAGCCAGTGATCCTTGGATTGCAAACTGACATCATGATGGGTGACTCAAGTTTTGATAAGGGTGAACCCTCTTCGGGTAATGATCCCTCGGCAGAGGTCTTCGCTGAAAACCTCCTCAACAATCTGGGTCTTGCCAAGCTTGGCATTACTCGGAAATCAGCAGAGGAGATCCAACGGCTAGCCTAACAATGTCTGGAGAGCCGGAATATAAGTGCCGCAAAATAAGCACAAGAAGCAGAGGACATCAAGTACTCTGAACTTCTTGAATAAGTCCGTCTTTGTGATGAGAGGTTGAGAACTGGCGAGCTTCTTCCACCACTAGAGATTCCACTGACCCTCGCCGAGAAGGTTAGCACTGAGGTGTCCATTAGCCTGAGCAAGCTCACCCATGAACGTCATGTAAGTCGAATTCCAACTTATCTTTTTTACTTTATTCCATATCATACCCTCTAGCCCCCAAGCATGAAGTTGGATAGATAGTCCAGATTTATGCTTCCTTAGGATGCCAAAGAATGAACTAGTGTAGCCCCCAAGGCTCGTGCTGATATTAGTAAAAATATTAGCCCGAGTCTATAGTAGACTTCTGACTCTGGGTATTTTGACTTACAGAAAGTTAATTCATATAACCAGGAATTATTGAAGAATATTTGCAACAAGCGGAGAGAAATCAGAGCTCTCTGACTTGAAAATGCTCAACTGAAAGTGTCCAGGGATGAGGCTGAAGGTAAACATTTCAGTACTCAAACCTTGCCTTTTATTTCATTGTCGAATTTTTATTCAACTGCTGTTCTTTTCACTACAACACTGGTAAAGCAATCTTGTGCTATGATTGAAGAAGCCGAGTACCTGAAGACCCTGGAGGTGGAGAACACCGACTTACGTCGGGAGCTTGAAAAGCTAAAGGCAGATCATGAACGGAGCATTGCTCAAGTTCTTGAATCATCCTCCATGGCCACCGAAGAACATGATCGAAGGATCGTGGCCTAGGATCAAAGGATCTCGGATATCAATGATGAGTTGTTCAGAGAGAAGGACATTACTGAGGCACTCCAGGCTGAACTCTAGAGTCTTCATGAAGAGAAGACCAAAGTTGACGATGTCATCTTCTATATGTTTCCCCTTTCTGAATTTCTGTCTTTGGATTTTGGATATATTTACTAACCTTTTGCATCACATGCGCAGGTCCTCTGAATTTACTGGATTCAGCCTCCGCCGAGTCTCGCACTAGCCGGCTTACTCAAGTCGGCGATTTACTTCATGATTTCCGCTAATCCCTTGAGGATATTGGCGAAGTTCTCAAGGTTCCGGACATGCATAGAATGTCCAACTTTGAAGTGCGAGACAAAGCCAAGGAGATGCCCCAGCTCATCCAGGACTGGAACATGTCCTACACGCGGACCGCAGCGCATAACGCTCTCACCATGGTCATGAGCCACCATGGAAGCATGGAGATGTGGCAAGTGACCAGAGGGTATTTTACTGTGGATGAAGACGGTCAGGAGAAGGATATCAAAGCAACCATGGACTCCTGTGCCGGATATGGGTGCCACGTAGCTGACTTGACCAGCTACGACACTCCCTTCTTCACTCGCGTAGAGATGTCGCCTCCGCTTGCCAAACAAAATGGTGAAGCTTCCGACAACGAACAAACCATCTCGGATTTAAACATCTCGGAAAGATATCGAGGCGAGGCTGATGTCTCTAGTGAGCCGGCAGCTCCTTCCTCTCCCCCTGCATCGTAAAGCATCAGAACAAACAATGTATTATTCTGAAAACAATTCCGGTTGTAAATCAATAGTATGATACTTTTGCTGGTGCTAAGTTTTATTTTATCTATTTAGCACTTTTGGCTTTATAATTTTCGTGCCTGAAATGTTTACATAAGAACTTATGTTTTTCGTCTGCACTTATCGTTTATCTGGTTTTCCGCCTCGTCCCTTTCGTGAGCCACGGAAACTTTACCGAGCAACGGATCTCAATTGCTAAACCAGTTTAAACTCCGAAACAAAGCCAGCTTCTAGTACCAACAATCCACTACTCGGAAAATGCCCGCACCCGGCAATCAGATAAATAACCAAAGTATAGACTAGAAAATTTAGATTTATAGCCGAAGGTAGCAATTTTAGAATCAGAAATCTAAACCAGAACAAACATGAGCATAAAGTACTTTCAAGTATTCTGGGATTTTTGACTGTGACATGAACATTCGGAAATAAGATGGTAAAAAACTTCTCAGAATTTTTTTGAGGCAACCAATACTTTATTTCTCATTGAACATGTACACATATATGATTACAAAGAAAGACAAACTAAGAATAAAAGGGACGTAGCTGAGCAATATTCCATGGTCTGTCTAATTCTTCCGGGTCTGTACTGCCTCCAACTCTCTTTCTTTTCTTAGTAGCAGGTCTTTCTTTGACTGGCCGCATATCAGTTAGATAGTAAGAACCATTGTGCATTACTCGGCTAACTAAAAAAGGGCCTTCCCATATTGGGGAAAGTTTGTGCTTTCTTTACTGCACAAGCCGGAGAACCAAATCGCCCTTATTAAAAGACGAGTTTCTGACTCTTTGGCTATGATACTTGCGTAACCTCTACTGATAGGCCGTTGATCTCATCTCAGCAATGGCACAAACTTCTTTGACTAAGTCGAGATCATTTTGTCGAGAAATTTCGGCATCCTCTTCAATATACGCGGAAACTCTAGGAGAAGTGTGAATCAAATCACTAGGAAGAACTGCTTCTGTGCCATAGACCAAGAAGAAAGGTATGTATCCAGTTAACATGTTCGGAGTTGTTCATAAGCTCCATATTACAGAAGGTCATTCCTCTGCCCAAGCCCCCGCAGCACGTCGTAGTGGTGCTTCGAGTCTTGGTTTTAGGCCTTGTAGGATTAAACCATTTGCTCTTTCGACTTGTCCATTAGCTTGTAGATGTGTGACTGACGCAATGTCAAGCCGGATATTTTGTTCATTGCAGAATTCGGCCAGCTCTCCCATGGAAAAGTTGCTCCCATTGTTCGTGATCATGCTATGTGGATAACTGTATCGGATTATGACATCCTCGACAAATCTTCTGGCTGTTGCTCCATCACAACTAGTGACAGGTTTAGCCTCAATCCATTTTGTGAATTTATCCACCATCACTAAGAGATGAGTAAATCCACTTGGAGCCCGTTTAAATGGTCCTACCATGTCAAGCCCCAGAAAGCGAAAGGCCATGTTATAGGTATTGTTCGCAGCTGATCAGCCGGAACGTGAGCTTGTTTGGCGTACTTTTGGCAGCCTTTGCACGTCTTGACCAGCCGTTCGGCATCTGACTTGGCTGTAAGCCAGAAAAAACCGTGTCAGAAAGCTTTTGCCATTAGAGATTTGGCTGCAGCATGGTGACCACACTCGCCTTCATGGATTTCCCGTGAGATTTCCACTCCTTCCAGAGATACACAGCGCTGAAAAACCCCAGACGCACTCCGCTTATAGAGCTCACCACTAATTATAGTATAGGCTTTTGCTCATCGGACGATCTGACGGCTCAGAACTTCGTCTTCAGGTAATTTGCCATCTACCAAGTAATCAAGGTAGGGTTGAGTCCAGCTCGGTATTACAGCCAGAACTGCTACTAAAGGTGAGTCGGATTTGGTCAGATATTCCTCGTCTACTCGTCTTATAGAGGGAACTTTGAGGTGCTCTAAAAAAGCGCCATCCGGGACCTTTTTTCGTGTAGAGCCTATACGAGATAATGCATCTGCTTCCTCATTTTCTGTTCGAGGGATGTGTTGAACTTCAAACCCTTCAAACGATTTAGACAGTTCATCCACGACAACTCTATATGCTGCCATGTGTTTATTCGCATTACAAATATCCGACACTTGTTGGGCAACAAGATCCGAATCTCCATAACACATTAAATGTTGGATGCCGATATCCTTAACAATCCGAATTTCATGCAGTAATGCTTCATACTCGGCAATGTTATTCGTCGCTGTGAAATGGATCTGCAATACATAGAAAAGTTGATCTCCTTGGGGTGATTTGAGCACCACGCCAGCCCCCGAGCCCCCGAGCGCCTTAGACCCGTCAAAATGTAAGGTCCGGTACTCTGACTCTGGTAGGGTCATATTCTCCATTGTCTCTGTCCAATCAGCGACAAAGTCAACAAGGATTTGGGATTTTATTGTTGTACGAGGTTTGTACTCAATGTCGAAAGTTGAAAGCTCTATGCCCCATTTTGCGACGCGTCCTGTAGCATCACTGTTGTTGATTATATCTCTCATGGGAGTTGTGCTCACCACGGTAATTGGATGTTCCTGAAAATAATGTCGTAACTTACGAGATGCAAAAAACACACCATAAGAGAGCTTTTGATAGTGTGGATACCGCTACTTTGATTCAGTTTAGACCTCACTGAGATAATAAGTCGGACGCTGCACCAGGTGTTCCTGATATTCCTCTGGTCTCTCCACCACCATGACGACACTGACAACTCTGTTTGTCGCAGCAAGATAGAGCAACATCGGTTCCCATGGTTCCGGTGCTGCAAGGATGGGAGAAGATGAGAGTACTGCTTTCAGGTCTTGTAGTGCAACTTCAGCTTCGTTGGTCCAAACGAACTTTTTGGTCTTTTTCAGGAGCTTGTATAGTGGTGCGGCTCTTTCACAAAGCCGGCTTACAAACCGATTGACTGCCGCAATGCAACCAGTTAGTCTTTGAACGTCATTCAAGCGAGTTCGCCTGGAAATATTGAGTATAGCCTTAATCTTGTCTCGGTTTAACTCTACGCCTCTTTGAGACACGATAAAACCTAACAATTTTTCGGCTGGTATTCCAAAGAAGCACTTCTTCGAGTTAAGCATTATGTTATATTTTCGTAGATTGGCGAACGTTTCCTCCAAGTCGGAAATTAACGTTTCCTTCTTTTTGGACATCACCGTAATTTCGTCCACATATGCATGTACATTGCGTCCGATTTGGTCATGGAGGCAATGCTGTATAGTGCGCTGGTACGTAGCTCCTGCGTTCTTGAGCCCAAAGGGCATCGTAACAAAACAAAAGGTTCCGAAGGGGGTTATGAATGAAGTTTTGACTTTGTCAGATTCCTTCATCCGGATTTGGTGATAACCGGAATATGCGTCGAGAAAACATAGGAGTTCCGAACCTGCCGTAGAATCGATAACTTGATTAATTCTAGGCAGAGCGAACGGATCTTTGGGACAAGCCTTGTTCAATATAATCAACACACATCCTTAAATCAGTGGTGTCCTTTTTAGGAACCATTACAGGATTGGCCGACCACTCAGTGTGGATGACCTCTTCTATGAATCCGGCTAACTCAAGCCGGGCTAGTTCCTTAGCTATTTCCTTACACGTTTCATCGCCGAAACATTGTAGGGACTGTTTGACGGGTTTAGCATTCGGGTGTACATTTAGAGAGTGCTCGGCAAGTTCCCTAGGTACTCCAGTCATGTCAGATAGCTGCCATGCAAAGATATCTTGATTGGCTTGGAGGAACTTGATGATCGCGCTTTCCTATGCGCTATCTAGGCCTACACCTATATGGGTCACCTTGGAGGGGTCATCGTCCTTCAATGGTGTCTTCTTCGTCTCTTCTGATGCCTTGAACTCCGGATTCGGCTTTGTCACCTCCTTCTTCGTTGCGGGCATCTCAGACGGATCAATGGTCTTCTTGATCTCCTGGTACTCCTGGGCATGCAGCACGGCTTCAGAAAGGCGGCATTTCCATCCTCGCACTCTCGCGCCTTCTTCGGGTCTCCCTGATGGTGATCACGCCCTTGGGACCTAGAATTTTCATCATATTGTAAATATAACACGGACGAGCCATAAAATCCCAGTAAGCCGGACGTCTGAATATAGCGTGGTACGCTCTCTTGAACGGGGCCAGTTCGAAGGAAAGTGCTTTGATGGCTCTGTGTATGGCGCCAGAAAAATGCTAGAGGGGTGTTGATGTAGAGCTCGTTGGGAACCCCAAGAGGAAGATATGATGAGAACAGCAGCAAGTTTCCCTCAGTATGAAACCAAGGTTTAATCGAACCAGTAGGAGCAAGGAAACACCCCAAAGGTGTTACTAACTGAGCTTTGGCAGGGCGCACTACCGGTGCTAGTAGCAACGTGGAGACCTGCACAACACAACCACAGAACTTTGTCCCCAACTTGCGATGAGGTTGTCAATCTCACCGTGTTTTGCTGAAAACAAAGGATTAAACGTATCGAATGGAAAGAAGTAAAAGTTTGTAGAAAGTAAACACAAAGCAGTAAAAGATTGTAGATTGTATGTAAAAGACAAGGACCAGGATCCATAGTTCACTAGAGGTGGCTCTCCTTAAGATAGATAACATGCTGGGTGAACAAATTACAGCGGGGCAATTGACAAACATCGAGAAAGCATACAAGCATATACTAATCATCTTGACTCCTTTGAGACTTGATTGGGCATTACAACATTATACATAGACCGCCATCCAACTGCATCTATGACTAATAATCCACCTTCAGGTTATCATCCGAACCCCCTCCAGTATTAAGTTGCAAGCAACAGATTATTGCTTTACGAACTGTGTGTAAAGTAAACAATACGATTGTTGTATGAACAAAGGATTGTTGTGTTCTCCCTAGTAGCAACAACACATCTAGTACCTTAGAGATTTCTGTCACTTCCCCAGATTACCAGAGGCATGAACCCACTATCGAGCATAAATACTAACTCTTGGAGTTGCTAGCATCTACTTGGCCAAGATAGCTACTAACAACGGAAAGCATGCAAGATCACAAATAACAAAGACATGATAGAATCAATAATCAATCTGAAATAGCATCTCAATATCCACCGGATCCCCGCAAACACAACATGTATGGATTACAAATAGATTATCTTGATCATAAATGGAGCTCACAAGATCTAGACATGAAAGCACAAAGGAGGAGAACCAGCCATCTAGGTACTACATGGATCCGTAGTCCAAGGATGAACTACTCACGCATCACACCGGAGGCTTGCATGGTGATGAAGAAGGCCTCCAGGATGAATTCCCCTCTCCAGCAGGGTGCCGGGAAGAGCTTCAGATCCCCCCCGATCTAGGGATGGAGATGACGGCGGCTACAGACTCTTTCGTGGATTTTTGATCGGGTACTTAGGGTTTTCCTCCCGAGGGAAATATATAGGCGGAAGGGGAGGCCGAGGGGGTGCCAGGGGCCACCACACCACCCCCTGGCGCGAGCCAAGCCTGGCCGCGTGACCAGGTAGTGTGGCCGGTCTCTGGCCCCTCTCCGTCTCGTATTCTGGCATCTGATGACTTCCGGAAAAATATGCACTTTGGCTTTTGTCCCATCCAATTCCGAGAATATTCATTTTCTGACTTTCCTGGAACCAAAAACAGCAGAAAACAGGCAGCTGGCACTATGGCTCTTGTTAATAGGTTAGTCCAAGAAATCATATGAAAAGTACTCCAAAGTTGGAACAAAACAAAAGAAAGTGGATAAAACCAAGCATGGAACATCAAAAATTATAGATACATTTGAAATGTATCAACATCCCCAAGCTTAACTCCTACTCGTCCTCGAGTAGGTAAGTGATAAAAATAAAGAATAATTTTTGAGGTGACATGCACCGTCAAAGACTTGATCAAAGTATTTGTAGAACATTCAAAGCTGGGATCATAGTACTGCAATCATAACATGAAAGACAAAGTTCTAGCAATAAGACAAAGAAACTATGATGCAACATGAAAAGGCACAAACAAAAGATTCATGAATAACAATGCTTTGCAAGACGTTTGTTTGTTTCACATAAAGAAAACATAGCATAATAGTATTCAGCTTGTCCCTCAATAGAGTAGCAAATATGAATGCATAGGACACCTTCAAAGTTCATAAGAGTGACTAGATACAAATAGTTTAAAACAAGCAATATCAAGCTATGCATCAATCAACTAGTATTGGGACAATGCACATAGAATTAAGAATGGCCACTATGCTCTCAAAGTAAGTGCATAAAGATAGAAGATGGTGACTCAATATAATGGTGGAAGAAAGGCCTTTATAGAAGGAAGCAGGGATTCAAGTTTCATAAAGAGCTTCCAAAAATTATGGTACTTATAGCTTTCAGCTCTCATTGCCCCTATCATAAGCATCTTGAAGTGATTAAGGTTAAAGTGAACAAACTATGGTGTACATGCTTGACGAAGTATAAGTTAGAAATCTCATGTCCCTTGTATACGAGGGTCGCTCCTCATGCTACTCAAGTTTAGTCACCGGTAAGTTCTTGTCATCGTAAGTACATGTGTATCATAGAGAACCGCCAACAGGGTACCCCTTGCCCGATGATACGGAAGAATCCCCATATCAAAATGACAAGGCAAGCAGACAACGAGCATCTCAGCAATCTTCTTATTTACCAGGGGAATATGGTGCTTTTTTCTCTCTTTCCTCTTTTCATAATCTCTTTTTTTCTCTTTTTTCTCAATATAGGACTCTTTTTTATAAGAAGAATGCTTCATAGACAGCTCATTATGGTTACGCTAAAGGTTTCCACCATGTCAGCATGGATTAGACCAGCGGCCCAGGCGTTTCTCTAACACATATACATAACTCCATGGACTTACAAGCTCCCCTTTCATTTCACACCGACGACATCCATATACAAAAGAGCATGATATCAACTAGGTACAAGTACCAAGTGCAATGTTGAAAGCGTTCCCCATGAAAGCATGGTTCTGCTAATTCCGAACAAATAAGTGCAAGCATATACAACATAGAAGACACAATGGTTCAAGTTTATTAAGGTCGAGAAAAATAAAGTGTGCCATCAAGTTCGTGAGAGCTTTAATCACTAGTTTTTCTCATAACAAGTTTAATTTGGAAGGTAAAAAAAAGCATGAATATACTTGGTATAGCATAAGCTAGTAGGTAGGTATGGTGGACTCTTTGGAATAACTTGGTTTAGGGAGTTGGATGCATGAGTGGAACTCATACTTGGTTGTGGAGGCTAGCAAAAGACTGGGAGCGACAAACTAAGATAGCAATAATGGCCATAATCATGTAGAGCGACAAAACATCTTTGATCAAAGCATAAAGTGATACTACAAGTTGAAAACTAAAGGATCATAAAGGCTATGGTGACTTGAGATAGTCATAACATGGTGTGAGCATGCGCCAAGTCAACCCAAATAAAGCATCAAAGGAGAATACCACTATACTATGCTTTAATATGCTAAAACAACGCATGATTCATCCAAGGCACATTAAGAAATCTCAATTGTTTATAACAAGTCATGCTACAGCAAATAATACTAAGCATAAAGCCAAAACAATATCAAGCATGACATGACAAAGCATAGGCCACAGTCAAAAATGAGCTCTTTTTACTACATAAGTATGAACTTTCCTACTCGTTTCCAAACCAAACCAAACTATTTGCAAACCAATGTATGAAAGAGGGGGTCCAACCAATTTATTCAGCAAACTAAGCAAACTAAGCAAACGAAAAACCAAAACGAAAAAAAAAAGACGCTCCAAGAACAACACAACTGTGCATGAAACAATAAAAATGAAGCGTTTGGAAGAAATCTGGGATTTTTATTGATGAAGAGGGGGATGCCTTGGGCGTCCCCAAACTTTGATGCTTGTACTTCTTGGATATTTCTTGGGGTGACACGCATGGCATCCCCAAGCTTGAGCTTTAGTCCATCCTTCATCTCATTACTCATTCCTTCCATACACCTGAAATTTTTCCTTCATACAAAACTTCACACAATCTTTATTAGCAATATTAGTGCACTCAAGATAAATAAGTCTTAAGGTTCAGTTATAACATCAAGTAAACTTTCATTAGAATACTATCTACTGTATCACTTCCCTCAGAAAGCTCAATTCCCCAAAAGAACTCAAAAAGGAACCAACAAGAAGCAAATGCAGAAAATGGCAGAAATCTGTCAAAACAGACTAGCAGGTAAAGACGAATTTTTTCGAAGACCTTCTGTTGCTCAAATCAAAAAGTGTTGAACTAACGAAAGTTAGATAACAACCTGGGTCAGAAGCACAAAAATTCACGCCTCAAAAAGACATTCAGAGATTTTACAGGAATTTTTACGGTGAAGCACAGAAATATGTTTCGGGACAGCAACTTTCCCAATCATTACTTCTCTCTCATTAGAGGTTACTCTTGGCACAAAAAGCAAATAAAAAAGGATAAGGAGCGGTTATTACTAAAGTAATAACTTCCAAGACTCATCTAAAACTTTTGGGTTATCTCCCAATAAGTACTTTTCTTTAACGCCTTTAAGTTAGGCATAAGAAGCAAGAAAGAATCAAGTGTTCTCAAATGAAGAAGCATTAAAACCAAATTTCTTGCCCTTACCTCTCTTACTTTTATTCTTAACCTTGGGGAAAATATGGTTCTTTGGTGGAGAAGAAAGGTGCATGGTCCCCTTTCCCACATCTATTATTGCTCCAAGGAGTTCTAATAGGGACCTTCCAAGTGTAATTTGTCCTTTTCCTGCACATTCAATAACAAGATAATCAGTAGAAATCATTTTCCCAAGGATCATTTTACCAAGATAATTTGTCCTATTCCAAGAGGTAATATGGTAGCATTATTAGAAAGAGATATTTCATTTCCTCCTTCAGTAAGCCCCCAAAGATTCAAAGATTCATAAATATCTTTGGGCATAAGACAAAATTCAGACATGATATCACAGCGGGCTTGAAAAGTTTCAGTGTTTATCTCAATCTTTACTGTAGGGAGCCACTTTGATGGTTCAGAATTTATTGGTACATAATTGTGATGCTCCCTAAGCGTATTATAGCAATCTTTTAAGCTAGAAGTGCTAGTCTCAAGAGTGTTCAATCTAGCAAATATTCTTGCGAAAGAAATATCAGTTTGGCTAGGCAAGTTGTAAGTGGGGATCAATTTTTTCATAGCATTAATAGCATCATCCTCCTTACATTGGAGGAAATCTCCTCCCACAACAGCATATAAAGCATATCTATAGCAAAGAGCAATCCCAAGGTAAAAACTGCTAAGGAACAAGCTTTGAGTCATTTTAGGCTCAGTTTTTTCATGTAGATCAGAGATTCTAGACCAAGCTTCCTTAAAACATTCCTCAATTCCTTGTAAAACTAATTTTCTCGGGTGACATAGTGACTGGAGCAAGGCTAGACATAATAGCAACTCAAGATAGGAACTAATTTTTTTGTGTTTTTCAAATAAGAAAGCAAACTTGTAAAACTATTTTTTGTGTGTTTTTGATAAAGAAACAAGCAAACAAAGAAAAAAGAAAGTAAGCAAAACAAAAATAACAAAGTAAAGAGATTGGTTATGAGGGACTGCCCTTGTGAAGATGTCCTTGACTCCCCGACAACGGCGCCAGAAAAATGTATTTTTGATGGCGCGTGGTTGACGTGGGAGCTTCTTCTTCTTCGTTCCCCGGCAACGGCGCCAGAAAAATGCTTGATGGCTCTGTGTATGGCACCAGAAAAATGCTGGAGCGGTGTTAATGTAGAGCTCGTTGGGAACCCCAAGAGGAAGGTATGATGAGCACAGCAGCAAGTTTCCCTGAGTATGAAACCAAGATTTAATTGAACCAGTAGGAGCAAGGAAACACCCCAAAGGTGTTACTAACTGAGCTTTGGCAGGGCGCACTACCGGTGCTAGTAGCAACGTGGAGACCTGCACAACACAACCACAGAACTTTGTCCCCAACTTGCGATGAGGTTGTCAATCTCACCGTGTTTTGCTTAAAACAAAGGATTAAACGTATCGAATGGAAAGAAGTAAAAGTTTGCAGAAAGTAAACACAAAGCAATAAAAGATTGTAGATTGTATGTAAAAGACAAGGACCGGGATCCATAGTTCACTAGAGGTGGCTCTCCTTAAGATATATAACATGCTGGGTGAACAAATTACAGCGGGGAAATTGACAAACATCGAGAAAGCATACAAGCATATACTAATAATCTTGACTCCTTTGAGACTTGATTGGGCATTACAACATTATACATAGACCGCCATCCAACTGCATCTATGACTAATAATCCACCTTCAGGTTATCACCCGAACCCCCTCTAGTATTAAGTTGCAAGCAACAGATTATTGCTTTACAAACTGCGTGTAAAGTAAAAAATACGATTGTTCTATGAACAAAGGATTGTTGTTTTCTCCCTAGTAGCAACAGCACATCTAGCACCTTAGAGATTTCTGTCACTTCCCCAGATTACCAGAGGCATGAACCCACCATCGAGCATAAATACTAACTCTTGGAGTTGCAAGCATCTACTTGGCCAAGATAGCTACTAACAACGGAAAGCATGCAAGATCACAAATAACAAAGACATGATAAAATAAATAATCAATCTGAAATAGCATCTTAATATCCATCGGATCCCCGCAAACACAACATGTATGGATTACAAACAGATGATCTTGATCATGAACGGATCTCGCAAGATCTAGACATGAAAGCACAAAGGAGGAGAACCAGCCATCTAGCTAGTACATGGATCCGTAGTCCAAGGATGAACCACTCACGCATCACACCGGAGGCTTGGATGGTGATGAAGAAGGCCTCCAGGATGAATTCCCCTCTCCGGCAGGGTGCCGAGAAGAGCTTCAGATCCCTCCCGATCTAGGGATGGAGATGACGGCGGCTACATACTCTTTCGTGGATTTTTGATCGGGTACTTAGGGTTTTCGTCTCGAGGGTAATATATAGGCGGAAGGGGAGGCTGAGGGGGGTGCCAGAGGCCACCACACCACCCCCTGGCGCGGGCCAAGCCTGGCCGCGCGGCTAGGTGGTGTGGCCGGCCTCTAGCCCCTGTCCATCTCGTATTCTGGCATCTGATGACTTCTGGAAAAATAGGCACTTTGGCTTTTGTCCCGTCCAATTCCGAGAATATTCATTTTCTGACTTTCCTAGAACCAAAAACAGCAGAAAACAGGCAGCTGGCACTGTGGCTCTTGTTAATAGGTTAGTCCAAGAAATCATATGAAAAGTACTCCAAAGTTGGAACAAAACACAAGAAAGTGGATATAACCAAGCATGGAACATCAAAAATTATAGATACATTTGCAATGTATCATGCTTCCGTCCGATAGTTCTTTGGAGTTCCAAAGGTAACATCCAAAGTGATTTCTCCCATGGAATTAGCTTGTCTTCCTGGGACGACTCCGTGAAAGATCACAGAGCTATAATTCAGCTGGGTCTCCGAGATCCGCATCCGGCGTAGCGTTTCGACATACAGGATGTTAATGTTGTTACCGCCGTCCATGAGAGTCTTGGAGAAACCATAGCCGTCAATAAGTGGGCTGACGACTAAGGCGTATTTTCCTCGCTTGTGCAACTTAGGTGGATGATCAACACGGTAAAAGGTGATTGCCACTTCCGACCAGTCTAGGAATTGTGGGACAGCCGGAACAGTTGCGTTGAGCTCATGCAGAACTACTTTCTTGACCTTAGCTAGTTGAGATCCGAGGAAGGTGACGTAAGTGTCTTTCTTTGTTGGGAAGTTTTTCATTCCCTCCGGCTTGGGATTTGAAGGATCAGCTTCCTCCATGTCAGAATCTTCCTTGGTCTCTTTATCCTTTTGGGATTCTTCTTTCCCTTCTTCCGCTTAGCCATGTAGCCAGCAGTATCGTCTTTCTTAATGTCGTCATTAAAACGACACTCGGCGTTTGTGTGAGACGAGCCCCCATTAGCATCTAAGTGATGCACACATGGGTTATTGGCAATGTCGGCCCAAGAGTAGGTTTTGCCAGGTTGCTGGTCTCCTCTACCCTAGACTCTTGATGTCCCACGACTGCGTCCGCGGCTGCCGCCGCGTCCTCCTCGTCCTCTAGACCCGAAAGTAGCAGTGACCACTGCCGTTTCCGTGTTTGGTTTTTCTTCCAAGGTATTCTTGCGCTTCTAAGCTTGCTACTTTGGTTGTTTTGCCGACTGTGGCATATCTAGGGTGTCTAGTAATCCTCTGCATAGTCGTCAGCATCTGCATACTTGCTCGCTATTTCTATCATCTCTCCTAGATCAGTGACCTTGTCACACTTCAAGTGATGACGTAGTAAACCAATTGGGAGTCCTACAATGAAATCTTCAATCACAGTTTGGTCATTTACTCCTTCACAGGAGTTCTTAGTGTCGATCCATCGTCTGAGGTAATCTCGACAAGTTTCTCCAGCTTTCTGGGTGCAACATTGTAGGTCTCCTACCGTACAGGGCCTCCGATATGTGCCTTCGAAATTCTGAAAGAACATGCTTTGCATGTCATATCAGTTATGGATGGTGTTCTCCGGAAGTTCATTGAGCCATGGTCATGCCGTTTTCCGCAACATAAGTGGGAGATATCGGGTTGCGACCAGGCTGTTTTCGCCTTTAGCGATGCAACAAGCTTGGAAAAAATCCTAGAGCCAAGTGTCTGGCCGAGCTACACCGTCATAGGGCTGGATGTGACTTGAGATAGCAAATCCTTCCGGAAATCTTGTTGCTCTTATGCGTGGTCCAAAGCATTTTGGACCCACATAGATTTCGTCGTTCTCGTAGGGTCGTGCCTCTATGTTGGAGTTAATCCGGTGTCTCGCGTCGCTTGGCGACAGAGATTGTCGTCCTGATTGACGGCTGTGGTTGCGGTGCCGACCGTTGGTGGGTCTGCCTTTCACGGAACCGAGGTGTCGTTTTAATGCGTGCGTGGAGATCGAGGAGGCATGGGGGTTACCTAGTTCCTTCCGTGATGCACGACGTGTTCACTGTTGCGTTTACATGAATCTTGACGCGGCTGGAGGATATAAGTGGTTAGGATTCTTTTCCCTATCTTCTTCACCAGCACTTGCGCCATTTCCTTCTCCCCAACACTTCCCACGAACATAGAGCTTTCCTGCTCCCCAGAACCCTCCAACGCCGCCCATCCTAGGTCACCAGCCCGCAAGAAAATGGCTTCAGCATCATCTTTCGGCACGGCGGCGACGGCAGCGATAGCTTCGACGGCGGAGAAGGAGAGCAATCGCAGGGTCTGGATCCCGTGCGTCCTTGATGACGCCAAGCTCCGTGTCGTGGAGAATGAGGGGCTCCTCCGTGCCGGCGACTGGCGGAGCGGCTTCAGCGAAACCGTCCCCAATCCCTGCACCGGCGAGTGGGTACACTTTGGCACCCACCTCGACAGAGGTTTGAGTTTCCCTCCCTCAGGCTTCTTTTCTGAGGTTATTGATCATTATGGAGTTCAACTCCATCATCTCCCCCCGAATTCTCTCTTAGAGATGAGCGCGTACGCATCTTTATGCAAGGGGTACCTCGGCATTAGTCCGAGTCTTTTCCGGTTTTACTTTCATGTCCGGAGAAACTCTATCACCGCCGATAATCCATACATTACCGGTACTATTTGTTTTTCTGTTAGAAGAGAGCAGGTTTATCCCCGGATTAGGGCCAGTGAGTTGGTCAAGCAATGGCCGTCCACTTTCTTTTATCATAAGGATATTCCTGCTCCCGACAAAGCTACTACTTTGCCGGCTTTTATCGATGGTGCTGCCATGCGCCAAGAGTCCTGGGACGCAGATGCGCCGACTCTCAGGGACGATATGCTTCTTGCCAAGAGACGGATCGAATATTTGATGAAGCACAAGGGCCTGAAGGGGTCCGACTTAGTTCACTGCTGGGTGGCATGCCGGATCCAGCCTCTTCAACATCATGGAGACCGGCTTATGCACTCCATTACAACGTCCAAGAAAGATTCCCTCCAAATCTGCTCCTAGGCTTACACAGATAAGGATTATGAGTCTCAAATCAAGTGGTTGATAAGGGAGCGGGTCGAGAGGAAAATCCCGAAGCTGTCTTTGGACATGCATACGGCTGAAGATCCTATGGTACCGGTAAGTTTCCAGCAGTAACTCAAATTATGTGTTCATCTTTACATTGTCATTTCTTTTTTGCAATACTGAGGTATTTCTTCTTTTCAGCTTGCCGACCTTCCTGAGTCGAAGCTTTCTCCTATCGACGTCTCTAGTTTTGCCTCATCCCCTTACCAAAGGGGACCGACTATCGTCACCACCTCGTTGGAGTTTGCATCGCGCCTCCCTTGTTGTACAAGGCCTATGTTTGCGAGTGCACGAGCATAGTTGTCAAGACCCTCTCCAAGGTGTTCTTCCCTCTCTACGTGGGATCGAGGGAGCACGTTGATCGATCTTTCCTTGCGAGGATTCTTTCGGACCGATGGCCACCGGCGGGAGCAACCGGCCTTGTATCGTATGAGTTTTGTGTGTGTTCATCGTGTTTTTCAAGAGGTGTGCATCCGCTTCCGCTACCTTCTCCCTTTCTCCTCGCTTTCCCATCGATTTGACCACGAGATCCGTGGAGATCGGGCCACCCACGAGGTTAGCCCTCAACATGAATGCATGCACCAATCGATCTACACCACCATCGCCGCTCCCGCCGCTTACCTGTTGGCCGATGAAGAACCTCGTCGGCTTAAGAGCTCGAAGAATGGGGAAAATGGTGGAGAGGGACGTTGGTGTGGCGGGAGGTGATATATACCGCCGCACTTCCGCGGGCGGTGATGAAATTTCTCCCGCCAGATTTTGGGGGAAACCCATGGCTCGCGCCATCGCCGAGCTCGCATGGGCGGCGCAACTTTTCCCCCACTTTTGCACGAGCGGAGCCTGTCCCCGTAGAAACATCCAAAATCGGCGTTTCCAGCGGGCCAGGTTTTGACCTACTTTAAAACTCGTGACATGCAACAAACTCATGCGGGCCGAATAACCAAACGGGCTTATTTCTTATTCCCGGATGCGAGAAACGGAAATACGGCCTACCAAACACGCCCAAAGGGATCTAACCACTAAGCTAACATGCACCCTATAAAAGATCTCCAAAGTCATCTCTGCTCAAGCTACAAGTTACCCATGAATTATGCCAAGTCATCTCTTATACCTGTTAGTGTGTCTGAGGAGAATTCACAAATGTTAGCCCACACGTTCGGTTGCTTAGTTGGAAAATTATCATTCACGTATTTAGGCCTGACTTTTGGGGCTACTAAACCAACAATTCAAGATCTATCTCCCCTTGTTGGTTTGGTGGAGCACAGATTAAACTTGAGTGCCATGTTTTTTGGTTATGGTGGCAAGCTTGAATTTGTCAGATGAGTGCTCTCCACACTTCCCAATTTCTATATGTGCTTATTTAAAATTCAGAAAAAATCCTGAACGTTTGCAATAGAGCTCAACATCATTGTCTTTGGGTCAAGGATTGTTTGTTTGCAGCCCGAAAGTTCCTGGGCGAGTGTATCGCGGTACCCAAGTTGCCTATAATTGCTGCGTTTCGTAAAGTTGGGCTGCCAACTACTGAGAGGGGCCATTTCGAGGCAAACTCATCTCACCCCTGCCCCGTGAAGTAGATGGTCGGGACCCTCATGTCAGTCATCTGTCCGTGATGCGAACGCCAACACGATAACCTCTTAGACAAATCGAGGAACTAAGTGGATTGGATGCGTTGACCAAATTCACAAATCTATTCCCTCCTTTCCCCTAGCACCGGGGTGTCAAAATCCACCCTCCAGGCAGAACGATCCCTTTGAACATTTGACTTTCAGTGCCAAGTTGCTACGCCCAGTTGCTACGCCCATTCGCTGATCCCGAGCTCCAATGGCGCATGTCGTAGCTGCCATTGCGAGGCTCTAGCCCGCCTCCTCCGCTGACGAGCTGAGCAGCTCAGAGGATGGCAGATCCTACTACAAAGGAAGAAGAAGTTCTGGCTACATGCGGGTGAGCTACCCTTCTCTTTGCTATTTGCACTAATTATAACTGCTAGTTGGCTACTGAACCTAAAATTGTTTGTTAGCCCAACGTTGATAAACATATTTTGTCCATAGTTTTCTGTCAAGTGGGATCTCCGCGGACCACCCTTACCTGGTTACGGTAGCCCTCTTCAGGTACGACTCTAAATCAGCAAGGGTGAAGGGCAAGTGGTATGGAAACCATTGTATCATGATGGAAGAAGCGCATGCGCAGATCTGCACTATCCCTAGTATGGTTGCTGCTCTGCGTAATCATGATGAAATATGGCCGAAGCAGACTGCAAAGTTCAGCTTCATGGATGAACGAGGCATCATGGTTCATCTAACGTGTGACAGTTAGCTAATTGGGTTGATGAAAAGGTATGCTTCGACTTGCATGTTTGAGATGAATTGTGATGTACTGGATGTGGAAGCTGCTACAACTGGGATCGCCCTTCTATTCTTAGATAGGGTGGTCGCTCGAACCCAATTAGCTCTTGGTAAGCAAAAGTCTCTTGGGGTTCGCATGTTTGTGCTGAATTATAATTTTTGTTTTATTTACTCTATAGATATTGGGCAGTTATGCATCGGTCCTGTTTCTTTGACAGGAAGTGCCGCAAGGTTAGAAACATAACTGCCGGGTCAGTCATTTTGCTGCTAGAAGAAAATAAAAACGAGTGGAAAGATGATGCTAGACATGATTCTGGTGCTGATTGTCCCGGTGATGCAGAGTATGTGAAGCTAAGAAAATTGGCACCGAGGAAGAGGAAGAAGGCAGGAAATGAAGAAGCCAGTGGATGTCAAGGCTTGGCAACCAGGCAGGGGAAGAAGGTTGCTGGCAATGAAGATGCATAATAATGTGTTGAACTTGAACCTATATATGTAATTCGGTTAAATTCTGGAGCTCTGTGTGTGGAACTTTGCGGGGCAAAACAATCTACCCACATTCTCGGAGTAAAATGTACCTCGACTTAGGGTTTGGAAATGCCCGAGTCAGTAGTTGAATCTGAAATTTTGATTGTGCCACTACTACCTGAAAACACGCAACACCGGTTCCACGATTGCTGAGGGGCAGGAGGTCTCCAAATTCGATGGAATGTAAGTGGCACAGAAATAAATTATTTAAGCTGCCACACTCCACGAAACGGCAACTTATTTTCAGCTACTGCACAATGACATGGCAACATAAACAGCAATGGCAACCGATAATGCCCAGATGATGAGGAAATCGGTACCACTTTCTGGCCTAATCTTGAGCTCGTCTATCTCACCACCTCCCTGCTCCTGCATCCCCTGCATCTGGCGAAGCTCCCGGATCTCCAGTAACCGGGTGTACGTGCTTCCACTTTATAAATTGTGGTTGTACCATTTGCATGCGGCACAATCCACGTAGATCACGTTTAAACAAACCACCAATGTTAGAATACCACCATGATCAGACAAAAGGAAGTAATGCAGGATTAAGACAGATTAATGGGTGACCAATTTTTTTCTCCCAGGACTCTGGGACCACTAGTTCAGACCGCTAGGTCAACAAGTACTACTATTACAACTTTGAAAAGCACGGAGCTCAAGCTAAATAGAACTAGTTATCACACATCTCCTTGGTCTTCCTAATCTTAGCCCAATGCGCATCTTCCTGCGAGAGCAAGACTCAAATCGTCTTCTCCTTCCTTTTAGCATCTTCCTTGCATAGTTTCAATTATTTCTCTACATTTATCCTCATGCACTTGTCAATACTCGTAGTTGTGAACTACAGGACTTTGGCCTGGTGAAGTTCATTCCTTGCTTGAGTTAGTTCTTGCTCTGCTTTAGCCTTCAGGGGCAATGCCACGTCCCTCTCCTTCTCGACTTTGGTAACCTTGTCTTGCACCCTCCTAAGATCTCGGTTAAGCTTGCTTGTGTCAACTTGGTCAAATAGCTTCATCTTAGCACAGTCAAGAAGTGAGCTGACTATGGATTCTTTCAACTCAACAGTCATATCCCATAGTTTTCCAGCATTGTCTGCATCGATTTGGGCCACTCTGGATCTACCCATTTGACAACACCGCAACTTCTACCTTGCATCATTGCACGATGTCCTTGACACCGTAAAAACCTCCTGCCTGCGTTTCGTCCTTCGAACGCTGCAAATTTAGCAGGAACATATCCATGTTTACATAGCGAAGGACTGTCTTCCTCCGCTAAACCGTGATTGACATGGGTATGATTACTCGGATGCTCATTGTTCACTACCCTACATTGGGTAAAAGGCCTACGACCCATAAAGATTCCAGATAACATCCCAAGGCAGCAACCGATAGAGACTTGTTATTATATTAGGAAAGAAACCACGAACCGACATTATGTTGATATTGTAATCACGCGTGATGAAACCTATCCGCATACAGCTTTGAGACCCGACCTATTATATATAGGGCGGGAGAAGCCCAAGCGAGGGTACCGAAATCTAGAGGACAACTTGTAATAGAGTGTTTTCCCAATATTTAGGTGACTTTGTCTTCATTGTTTTCCTGACATCCGACGAAATCCCTAGCGTTCTATTTTCCGCGAAACCCCTAGTCCATCACCATGGGCATTGCCGAGGTTACCCCTCGTCAATTAGCATCGTTTGTGGGAAACTTGAACGCTGGAAGCACGGATTCGGCGGAACGCTCTCCACCAAGCGTCAACTCGACGAAAGCAAATCCAAACCCGCCCACCCTTGTATTGGTACCCGCCGATTTCAATGGCAGATCCGATCTAATCATCGGAAGCCTCCACTTCCAAGCAGACAAAATGCAGGAATCACACCCTTCGACCCTGATCGCATCAGAACCGTCGGTGGGAAATACCACACCTATAGTAGTACCATCATCGCCCATTGGATCCTCCATAGACATCATAGCTCAGATTGAAATAGGAAAAGAAGGTCACCAATCGATCTCACCACATGGAGCAAACCCAACAAACTCAGAACCCGAAGAAACGGCGAAAACATCGACTTTGAAGAAAGTATGGCGAAAATTTATCCAGAACTACGATCTCGGAGTACTACCAACACACCCGCAGAAGCAAAAGACGACGCCGTCAGGCCACACATAACACGCCACGAAGTGTACATGATCAACGGAGATACCTCAACACCATGCGACAAAAATGGTAATCCTATCATAAACCCCGATGATATTTTGTCAGATGACCATGCAAGAAACCACGACAATGAAGGAGAACACAACAACGAAGGAGAACATGGAAACGGAAGAGAAATAGCAGATAATTGCATAATCCAAGGAGGAGGTGGAGAACCTCACACAAGAGAGAGACCAGGACTTCGGCTACCAGCGTCGGCATGGCAAAAAGCAAGGGAGGCAATTTCGGGAGCAGTCCCAATGACAACAGATGCTTCACATGAGGATCTACTGGCATACCAATATTTGCGCCACCACAAGAAGAGAGACCCACTCCGGATGCAAAGACAGCTCGATGAAAGAAAAAGGCTAGCCAATGAATCCAGTTTACGACGGGCCCAACTAAGTTCTACCTGAGGGTCAAGAAGTGTGATAGGAGCAGCACCGCCAAGAAGGGCGACATCTCGATTACAGAATATCCCTGAAGCAGAAAGAAGTGGAATCATCCGAGATCTCGACCTATCATTCATGTCAATCGATTAAGCGGGAAACATCAAGGCATAAACAGCTCAGGAAGCCATTGTGGCTATGCAAACATATCTGATCACCACTCAACCCGCACCCGACGATCTGTGCGCAGCCCTCCACTGCTCCGCTCTAATGAACCTTGGCATGGTAGGAGCCTCACTCGCGGAAGCAGAACAAGGACTCACACAAAGGTCCCCACGCCATCACAACAGTCCTCGACAAGTAGGACACACTCGGCGATCTCGATCACCACACTAGGTGCACCTCGTAGGATCCGAGCCGCGAAGCAGCACAAGAAATGACAACACCTAGCATAGGATCAGTGGACCTAGAGAGGAAAGTCGCACCCGACGATATCAAGACGGAGATGACGAATATGACCATGGGCTATGCGGGGTCAGCTGTTTTACATGGAGGATCCGCAAAGCCTCAGTACCCAAAGTCTTCAAACTTCCACACGACCGACGTAAATACGATGGACTCCAGGAACCAGAAACTTGGTTAGCAGACTATCTAGCCACCGTCAAATTACAGGGCGGCTCCACAACTACTGCAATTCAAAGTCTACTACTACACCTCACTGGCGCCACAAGATCATGGTTGAAGCAGCTACCCGAAGATTCAATTGGTAGCTGGAACAATCTAGAAGATAAATTCATCCAACATTTCCATTCTACATTCAAAAGACCAGCATCCTTGGAGCAGTTGCGAGCGTGCAAACAAAAATCTGGGGAGTCACTTAGAGCGTTCATACAACGATGGACTATCATCAAAAACTCTGCCAAATACATATCCGATGAAAGGGCCATCGACGCCTTCAACGATGGTCTCCGTTGCTGAGAATTCATAGAAGAGCTGGGTCGGGTTAAACCAAAGACAATATCACAGTTAATGGAAAATAGCAAACCGTTGGGCTGATGAAGAAGATGCGCTGCATAATAAGCGCGCGCGGTCACCCGAAGAAGATAGGGATAAACGCGGCAATGACAGAAGACGAAGGAACAACGATGGAAACTCGGGACCAAGCTACGTCACGGCAGGTTTTTCAGGTGAAGGTAACAACAGAAGCAACGACAATAACGGCGGATACCGTCAAAACAGGGACAGCGTCGGAGGAAGCCAGCCCGCACAGCGGTATCAGCCAAGAGCACGAGACACACCTATGTCCGCAATACAAATGCTGGAAGGGCCCTGTAGGATGCATTTTTACATTGACTCAGCAGGCAGACGACAATCCAACCACCTAATGAAAGACTGCCAAACATTCCTGAAAGTGCAGGAGTTGTGCAATGCAAAGGGAGCCGAAGCAGCAAATCGAGGGTACACATACATGCCTGGTGCACTAGCTATCGGTGCACCACCACAAAATTCAAACGACCAAAACAACAAGTACCCCAGATCAAAAGGAACAATGTCTATGATTCAGAAAGGGCATCCACCCAACAGAATTCAGAAGCTCATCACAAGACAAATCAATATGGAGGAAACATCAACATCAGGTACACACGAATATCTCCATTGGTCAGAGCAAGAAATCAAATTCAGCAGAGCAGATCACCCACTCCGGGTCCCACGACCAGGTCATTTAGCCCTGATAGTCAAAGCACAAATTGGTGGATTCGATATGAGCAAGGTCTTCATGGATGCAGGGAGTAGCATAAATCTGATCTACACAAAAACGTTGTGAATGATAGGCTATCCCCTGGATAATCTCGCTCCAACAGAAACCTCTTTCCACGGAAGTACCAGGTAAAGCCAAAATTCCTTTAGGCAAAGTTTTTCTTAACGTTGTTTTTGGTTCCAAAATAAATTTTAGGCGAGAAAAACTCGAATTCGAAGTCATGGATTGTCCATCACAGTACCATGCAATCCTGGGACGACCAGCCTTTGCACGATTCATGGCAGTGCCACATTACGCATACTTAGTAATGAAAATGCCAGCACCAAAGGGAATTATCATGGTACAAGGAAGCTTCACACGTGCGTACAGCTGTGATCGAGAGTTCAACAAAATTTCTGAATCTTTCGGGATGGTAAGAGTGTTCGAGCAACTCAAAAGTTTAGTAAACGAACAACCTCTAGAGGTAGCACGTGTTAATCTCGACCAGGCTTTTGACATGGAAAAAGACACAAAATAAGTACAGATCCACCCCGCCGACCCGACGAAAACAACATTTGTGGCTTCTAACCTTGATCCCGCATAGGAAAGCATGCTCATCGAGTTCCTTCATGATCACTGGGATATTTTCGCACGGCTACCTTCTGACATGCCGGGAATCCCTAGGGAACTCGCTGAGCACGCACTAAATTTAGATCCAAAGGCGAAGCCAGTAAAACAACTGCTTCGATGCTTCGTAGAACCAAAACGCAAGGCCATTGGAAAGGAGCTCCATCACCTAACCGATGCCAATTTTATCAAAGAATTAACAAAATCAGAGTGGCTTGCAAACCCAGTATGTGTTCCGAAGAAAAACACTATGGAACTTCGGATGTGCATCAACTTTACTGCATTGAATAAACATTGTCCAAAAGATCACTTCCCGTTGCCACGAATCGACCAAATCATCGATGCAACCGCGGGATGTGAACGTCTTTCTTTCTTGGACTCTTACTCAGGTTACCACCAGATCAGGATGAAGGAAGAAGATCAGGAGAAAACAGCGTTTATCACACCTTATGGTGTATTCTGCTACACAACAATGTTGTTTGCCTCAAGAACGCTGGAGCAACGTATTAGCGGATGATGCAGAAGTGCCTGGGAAGTCAAATAGGCACAAATGTGCAAGTATATATTGATGACGTCATAGTTACCACAGATCAAGGATCTGTGTTGATAAAGGACCTAGAAGAAACATTCAGAAATCTCGACAGGTTTAGCATCAAACTGAATCTGAAGAAATGTTCCTTTGGAGTCCCGGCAGGGCAACTCCTTGGATATTTGGTATCAGCTAGAGGAATCGAGGCTAATCTCGACAAAATACAATCAATCCTCACAATGAAGAAGCCAACAATTTTACATGGTGTACAACAACTGGCGGGACGAGTGGTGGCTCTAAGTCGTTTTATCGCAAGATTAGGAGAAAAAGTGCTGCCATTCTACGCCCTCATGAGGAAATCAGAAAAATTCGAATGGACGGAAGAAGCTCAGTGTTCCTTCGAAGATCTTAAAAGAACACTTTCGACATCTCCTATCGTCATGTCACCAAAATAAAAGGAACCTCTGCTCCTTTATATTGCTGCCACACATCAGGTGGTCAGCACGGTCCTAGTCGTAGAGCAACCCGAAGAAGGAATGACCCACAGCGTGCAGAGACCAGTTTACTTCCTGAGCGAGGTTTTATTGCCATCCAACAAAGATACCCACACTACCAGAAATTAGCATACAGGGTATTTATGACAGCATGAAAACTACACCACTATTTCTCGGAGCACCCGATCGAGTGGTCAACGAGGCACCTTTGTCAAGCATTCTCAACAATCCAGAAGCAACTGGGCGTGTTTCTCTATGGGGCATCGAATTATCCGCTCGAGATATCACTTATGAGAAGAGCAAAGTAATTAAGTCACAAGTTCTGCTGGATTTCATCACAGAGTGGACGGAATTGCAATGTGCGGGTCCACCAGACCTTTCTAGCACCTGGACAATGTACTTTGATGGATCAAAAAGAACGAAGGGAGCAGGAGCAGGAGTCGTACTGATATCACCTCAAGGCGACAAAATGCGCTATATTCTTCGGATGAGCTTTACAAACGCATCCAATAACGAAGTGGAATATGAGGCCCTGTTGCACGGCATGCGGATGGCCAAAGCTTGCAGTGCAACTCGTCTAAAAATCTTCGGAGATTCCAATCTCGTGGCACAACAGGCAATGAACAAATGTGATGCTGTCAACGAAAATATGATTGCTTATCTTGACTTATATAGCATTATGGAGGATCAATTTGATGGGTGTGAAGTATCACATATAGGAAGAGCAAACAATGAGGAAGCTGACAACCTAGGAAACACCGGATCATTGTGTTTACCAATACCACTAGGATTTTTTGGGAGGAGATAGTGCAGCGATCAATCAAAGTGAAAAGAGTGTCCGAGGTTGTAGCACGAAAAATAGGGAAAGAGAAGCATCCGCAAAAAGAGTCGGGGGCTCCTTCGGAAACAAAGAACATAGAAGAGGCCATCGAAGAAGAAGAACAAGAAATCAAAGAGGTTATGTTAATTGAGCCAACATGGATGCAGCCATATATAGATATATGACTAAGGGAGAGCTACTAGAGGACGTGATAGAAGCTCCGCGAATCACCCAACAATCAAAGGCTTTCATGATAATCAAAGGAGAACTATACAAAAGAAGTATTTCGGGTGTGTTACAACGTTGCGTAGCACCTGAAGAAGGAAAAATTATACTGAAAGATATACATGAAGGAGTCTGTGGTCCCCATGTTAGTATCCGAGCAATTGCTGCAAAAGCATTCAGGGCAAGATTTTATTGGCTCACTGCAGTACAAGATGCAAAGGACATTGTTAGAACATGTGAAGCATGTCAACGATTTCCAACAAAGCCTGGAGCACCCGCCGCTGAGCTGAATCCCATACCGTTGGCCTGGCCTTTCGCTCAGTGGGGACTCGACATGGTGGGAAAACTGCACAAATCACCGCCAGGAGGACACGTCTTTCTGCTAGTAGCAGTCGACAAATCTACTAATTGGATTGAAGCAATGCCTGTCACCACCCAAGATGGAACCTCGACTGTGAATTTTATCAAATCCATAGTATTCCAGTATGGAGTACCAAATAACAACATCACGGATAATGGGACCAACTTCACTTCCAATGAGTTCAAGAAGTACTGCCAGGAGATGGGCATCAAAATAACCTATGCTTCGGTGGCTCACCCACAAACAAATGGACAGGTCGAAAAAGCCAATGGACTAGTTACCGCTGGACTCAAAAAGAGACTACTGGCACCACTTGACAAAGCAAAAGGAGCATGGGTGGATGAATTGCCATCCATGTTATGGAGTTTACGTACAACTCCAAATAATTCGACTCAAGAGACGCCTTTCTTTTTGGTCCACGGTGCGGAAGCCGTGCTTCCAGTTGAGGTATCACACGAATCGCCAAGAGTAGCTGCATATAATGAAGAAGAATCAAGAGAAGAACTTGAAGATGATGTGGATGCGCTTGATGAATCTCGAGACGAAACCCTCCAAAGAGCAATTATCTACCAACAAAACCTATGCAATTTGGGCCACTCTAGATCTACCCATTTGACAACACCACAACTTCTGCCTTGCATCATTGCACGATGTCCTGGACACCGTAAAAACCTCCTGCTTGCGTTTCGTCCTTCGAATGCTACAAATTTAGCGGGCACATATGCATGTTTACATAGTGGAGGACTGTCTTCCTCCGCTAAACCGTGATATTCGGAGTCGTACAGTGTCTGCTTGGCCTAACACATCATACATGCATGAGTAAATAGAGTAGATCTAGCTCAAAATAGATAATTGGCCATAGATGATCGAGATAGAGATGAGACGACTCACATCGAAATCACCATCCCTATCGTCACGATGCGTTTCCTCATCGTCTCCCCTTGAACCCATGGCGAGAGGGAGGGTGGGGGACTGGGGTGGCTGCCGGAAAGATAGCTAGAGGCGCCGTCGGCTTGCGGCTACGGTAGGATGGGAGAGAAGTGGGGAAAGTGGCTTCGAAGGGAAGGAAGAGAAGTATGGGGATGAAGAGAAGTAAAGGGGACGTGCCACTGGCATATGGCCCACGGAACTCGTGAGTCGTGACAGCCACAAAAGGGGAGCGCCCGGTGTTGCCAGTTTGTCTAAAGCAAGCGGGCAGTAAGCATGGCCAATCATGTCGCAGAACACCCTACTCGCGGATCGCTCTTACGAAGACCATCCCAATCGTCCAAGCGCCCCGATAGAACGGTAAGTAACAATCGTCATGCAGAACAACTATGTTAGGGCGTGCCTTCTAGAAGACTCGGTCTAACGACCACCATTGGGGGCTAAGGTTAGGATCCATGTGGTTTATGAAAATAACACACATTTCAATAACACTGGTGGATCCATATGTGGTTTGTGAAAAGAATAGACATGCCATGACTCTGGTGGATCCATATGTGGTTTGTGAAAAGAACACACATCCAATGAGTTCTGGTGGATCCATATGTAGTTTGTGAAAATAACACACATCTAGTGACTCTAGCTGTGGTTTATTAAAAGAACACTCATGCAATGACACTAGGGGAACCATATGTGGTTTATGAGAAGAACACACATGCAATGACACTAGTGGATCCATATGTGGTTTGTAAAAAGAACACACATGCAATGAACTCTGGTAGATCCATATGTTGTTTGTGAAAAGAACACACATGCAATGAACTCTGGTGGATCCATATGTGGTTTGTGAAAAGAACACACATCCAAAGACTCTAGTTATGGTTTATTAAAACAACACACATACAATGACACTAGGGGATCCATATGTGGTTTATGAGAATAACACACATGCAATGACACTGGTGGATCCATATGTGGTTTGTGAAAAGAACACACATGCTATGAACTCTGGTGGATCCATATGTGGTTTGTGAAAAGAATACACATGCAATGAACTCTGGTGGATCCATATGTGGTCTGTGAAAAGAACACACATGCAATGACTCTAGCTATGGTTTATTAAAAGAACATACATGCAATGACACTAGGGGATCCATATGTGGTTTATGAGAAGAACACACATGCAATGACACTAGTGGATCAATATGTGGTTTGTGAAAAGAACACACCTGCAATGAACTCTAGTGGATCCATATGTGGTTTGTGAAAAGAACACACATGCAATGAACTCTGGTGGATCCATATGTGGTTTGTGAAAAAGAAAACACATGCAATGACTCTAGTGGATCCATATGTGGTTTTTGAAAAGAACACACATCCAGTGACTCTAGCTATGGTTTATGAAAATAACAAACATCCAATGACACTGGTGGATCCATATGTGGTTTGTGAAAAGAACACACATCAAATGACTCTAGCTATGGTTAATGAAAAGAACACACATGCAATGACTCTAGACGTGGTTTATTTAAAGAACACACATGCAATGACACTAGTGGATCCATGTGGTTGTGAAAAGAATAGACATGCAATGACTCTGTGAAGGAAATATGCCCTGAGAGGCAATAATAAAGTTGTTATTATGTATTCCTTATATATGATAGATGTTTATTTTACATGCTAGAATTGTATTAATCGGAAACATCAATACATGTGTGTTTAATAAACAAAAAGGGTTCCTAGTTATGCCTCTCTTATAGACTAGCTTGTTGATTAACAAGATGATCAAGGTTTCCTGATCATGGACATTGGATCTTGTTAATAACAAGGTCACAGCATTTGTGAAATGATGTGATGAACATTCATCCGAAGTATAGCATTACGATCAAGTCATTATGTTTATATTGCTATAACATCATACGAAGTAATCTTTATCCTTAGACCATGAGATCATGTTAATTGCTAACACCGGAAGAGTATCTTGATAACATCAAACGTCACACCGTAACAGGGTGACTATAAAGATGGGTTCAGTACTACGAAGGTGTTATGTTGAGGCTCATGGATCAAGAGTGGAATTTGTCAATCCGGATGACGGATAGTTATACTCTGGGCCCTCTCGGTGATATCACATTAGGATAGCTTGCAAGCAAGTGATGTGATCACTAGAATGTTATATCACGGGAACGAGAAAAGAGTGCATATCGGTAACGAGATCAAACGAGGTATGGAGATACCGATGATCGAATCTTGGACATGTAATATATCGAGAGACAAAGGGATTTAGTTACAAGCGTTAAAGGTTCTCACGATCACAGGAGTCATCGTTGAATGTGTAGGAGTCAGTACGGATCTCCAGGTCCCGCTGCTGATTATTGATCGGAGAAGGGTCTCGATCATGTCTGCATTATTCGTGAACCGTAGGGTGGCACACTTAAGAGTTACCGGACACCATTTTGGAGCACATATGTTTCAGACGAAAGAATTGCAAAGCGCAGGAATTGTTTCAATAGAAACCGGAAATTGTTTCGGGTGAAATTGCAGAAGGAGGTTCTGCATGTGATATTGAAATATTGCAAGGGGCTATATGTGAATGTTTGTTAATTAAAGTAATTAACAAAATTCTGAATCAATTTAATAAAAGGAGTTTTATTAAATGAGAGAGCATTAAATTTGGAGAAATTTAATGCATTTAAAGTGGAGACTTTAAAAGGGAATGTGAAGAGGCATTTTAATGTGGAGGGGTTACCACCACATGAATGGGGGAGGTGAGGGGTCACCCCCCCATGCACCGGCCATGGAGAGAGGGGGCACCCTCCTCCTCCTATAAAAGGCCACCCATCCCCTCCTTCATCCACACACCTCCTTGTGAAGGATCTCTCTCCCCCTCTAGAATTAGTTCCCCATGGTCTCGGATTAGCGAGATACATGTTCCCGGTGGCATTTCATCTGGAAGGAGTTGCTGCTTCCACTGGATCGCTGGAGCGAGGAGGTGGAGGTTGTCCAGTGGCTTGAACGTGTGTGCGAGTGCGGATGCGCTACTGAGTTGCGGCGCTCAGACTTCCTCACGATCTTGAGATCGACAAGTGTACGACTACATCAACCACGAGTTCCTACTCGTTAACAAAGCTCGTTGTCTTCGAGGGTAAGTTCTCCATGGATGTTTGTCCACCCGTTGCTCTGTATCTAGTAGATAGATCTTGGCGTATAGTTCTCATCGTAGGAATTTTTTTGTTTTCTATGCTGCGGGCCCAACACTCTGGTGGATCCATATGTGGTTTGTGAAAAGATCAGACATGCAATGACTCTACACATTTCAATGACTCTAGCTATGGTTTATTAAAAGAACACACATGCAATGACACTGGTGGATCCAGGTGGTTTGTGAAAATAACAAACATGCAATGACTCTAGCTATGGTTAATGAATAGAATACACATTTTAATGACACTGGTGGATCCATGTGGTTTGTGAAAAGAACAGACATGCAATGACTCTAGCTGTGGTTAATGAAAAGAACACACATTTCAATGACACTGGTGGATCCATATGTGGTTTGTGAAAAGAACACACATGCAAAGACTCTAGTGGATCCATATGTGGTTTGTGAAAAGAACAGACATGCAATGAATCTAGTTGTGGTTAATGAAAAGAACAGACATGCAATGACTACCTATGGTTTATTGAAAGAACACACATGCAATGACACTGGTGGATCCATATGTGGTTTGTGAAAAGAACAAACATGCAATGACTCTAGCTGTGGTAAATGAAAAGAACACACATTTCAATGACACTAGTGGATCCATATGTTGTTTGTGGAAAGATGATGGCTCTGTGTATGGCGCCTAGAAAAGTGCTGGTGCGATGATGATGTAGATCTTGTTGGGAACCCCAAGAGGAAGGTATGATGAGCATAGCAGCAAGTTTCCCTCAGTTATGAAACCAAGATTTAATAGAACCAGTAGGAGCAAGGAAACACCCCAAAGGTGTTACTAGCTGAGCTTTGGCAGGGTGCACTACCGGTGCTAGTAGCAACGTGGAGACCTGCACAACACAACCACAGAACTTTGTCCCCAACTTGCGATGAGGTTGTCAATCTCACCGTGTTTTGCGGAAAAAAAGGATTAAACGTATCGAATGGAAAGAAGTAAAAGTTTGCAGAAAGTAAACACAAAGCGGTAAACAATTTGTAGATTGAATGTAAAAGACAAGGACCAGGATCCATAGTTCACTAGAGGTGGCTCTCCTTAAGATAGATAACATGCTGGGTGAACAAATTAGAGCGGGGCAATTGACAAACATTGAGAAAGCAATACATGCATATACTAATCATCTTGACTCCTTTGGAACTTGATTGGGAATTACAACATAATAAATAGACCGCCATCCAACTGCATCTATGACTAATAATCCACCTTCAGGTTATCATCTGAACCCCCTCCAGTATTAAGTTGCAAGCAACAGATTATTGCTTTATGAACTGCGTGTAAAGTAAACAATACGATTGTTCTATGAACAAAGGATTGTTGTTTTCTCCCTAGTAGCAACAGCACATCTAGTACCTTAGAGATTTCTGTCACTTCCCCAGATTACCAGAGGCATGGACCCACTATCGAGCATAAATACTAACTCTTGGACTTGCTAGCATCTACTTGGCCAAGATAGCTACTAACAACGGAAAGCATGCAAGATCACAAATAACAAAGACATGATAGAATCAATAATCAATCTGAAATAGCATCTCAATATCCATCGGATCCCCGCAAACACAACATGCAGAATTACAAAAAGATGATCTTGATCATGAACGGAGCTCACAAGATCTAGACATGAAAGCACAAAGGAGGAGAACCAACCATCTAGCTACTACATGGATCCGTAGTCCAGGGATGAACTACTCACGCGTCACACCAGAGGCTTGCATGATGATGAAGAAGGCCTCCAGGGTGAATTCCCCTCTCCGGCAGGGTGCCGGGAAGAGCTTCAGATCCCTCCTGATCTAGGGATGGAGATGACGACGGCTATAGACTCTTTCGTGGATTTTTGATCGGGTACTTAGGGTTTTCGTACCGAGGGCAATATCTAGGCGGAAGGAGAGGCCGAGGGGGTGCCGGGAGCGGCCACACCACCCCCTGGCGTGGGCCAGGCCTGGCCGCGAGGCCAGGTGGTGTGGTGTCCCCCTGGCCCCTCTTCGTCTCGTATTCTGGCACTAGATGACATCCGGAAAAATAGGCACTTTGGCTTTTGTCCCGTCCAATTCCGAGAATATTCATTTTCTGACTTTCCTGGAACCAAAAACAGCAGAAAACAGGCAGCTGGCACTGTGGCTCTTGTTAATAGGTTAGTCCAAGAAATCATATGAAAAGTACTCCAAAGTTGGAACAAAACACAAGAAAGTGGATAAAACCAAGCTTGGAACATAAAAAATTGTAGATACATTTGCAATGTATCAAAAGAACACACATGCAATGACTCTGGTGGATTCATATGTGATTTGTGAAAAGAACACACATGCAATGACTCTTGATGTGGTTAATGAAAAGAACACACAGATCAATGACACTGGTGGATCCATATGTGGTTTGTGAGAAGAACACACATGCAATCACACTAGTGGATCCATATGTGGTTTATAAAGAGAACACACATCCAATGACTCTAGCTATGGTTTATTAAAAGAACACACGTGCAATGACATTGGTGGATCCATGTGGTTTATGAAAAGACCAGACATGCAATGACACTGGTGGATCCATACGTGGTTCATGAGAAGAACACACATGCAATGACACTGGTGGATCCATATGCGGTTTGTGAAAAGAACACACATGCAATGACTCCGGTGGATCCATATGTTGTTGATGAAAAGAACAAACATGCAATGACTATAGCTATGGTTAATGAAAAGAATAGATATGCAATGACTCTAGCTGTGGTTTATTGAAAGAACACACATACGATGACACTGGTGGATCCATGTGGTTTGTGAAAAGAACAAACATGCAATGACTCTAGCTGTGGTTAATGAAAAGAACACACATGTCAATGACACTAGTGGATCCATATGTGGTTTCTGAAAAGAACACACATGATATGAACTCTGGTGGATCCATATGTAGTTTACGAAAAGAATACACATGCAATGAACTCTGGTGGATCCATATGTGGTTTGTGAAAAGAACACACATCCAGTGACTCTAGTTGTGGTTTATTAAAGAACCCACATGCAATGACACAAGGGGATCCATATGTGGTTTATGAGAAGAACACACATGCAATGACACTGATGGATCCGTATGTGGTTTGTGAAAAGAACACAGATGCAATGAACTCTAGTGGATCCATATGTGGTTTGTGAAAAGAACACAAATGCAATGAACTCTAGTGGATCCATATGTGGTTTGTGAAAAGAACACACATGCAATGAACTCTGGTGGATCCATATGTGGATTGTGAAAAGAACACACATGCAATGAACTCTGGTGGATCCATATGTGGTTTGAAAATAACACACATAGAGTGACTCTAGCTGTGGTTTATTAAAAGAACACACATGCAATGACACTAGGTGATCCATATGTGGTTTATGAGAAGAACACACATGCAATGACACTGGTGGATCACTTTGTTGTTTGTGAAAAGAACACACATACAATGAACTCTGGTGGATCCATATGTGGTTTGTGAAAAGAACACACATGCAATGAACTCTGGTGGATCCATATGTGGTTTATGAAAAGAACACACATCCAGTGACTAGAGTTGTGGTTTATTAAAAGAACACACATGCAATGCTAGGGAACACATATGTGGTTTATGAGAAGAACCCACATGCAATGACACTGGTGGATCCATATGTGGTTTGTGAAAAGAACACACACGCAATGAACTTTGGTGGATCCATATGTGGTTTGTGAAAATAACAGACATGCAATGAACTCTGGTGGATCCATATGTGGTTTATGAAAAGAACACACATCGAGTGACTCTAGTGGATCCATATGTGGTTTATTAAAACAACACACATGCAATGACTCTAGCTGTGGTTTACGAAAAGAACACACATCCAATGACACTGGTGGATCCATATGAGGTTTGTGAAAAGAACACACATGCAATGACACTGGTGGATCCATATGTGGTTTGTGAAAAGAACACACATGTAATGAACTCTAGTGGATCCATATGTGGTTTGTGAAAAGAACACACATGCAATGAACTCTGGTGGATCCATATGTGGTTTGTGAAAAGAACACACATGCAATGACTCTAGTGGATCCATATGTGGTTTGTGAAAAGAACACACATATAGTGACTCTAGCTGTGGTTTATGAAAGGACACACATCCAATGACATTGGTGGATCCATATGTGGTATGTGAAAAAAACACACATCAAATGACTCTAGCTGTAGTTAATGAAAAGAACACACATGCAATGACTCTAGCTATGGTTAATGAAAAGAACACACATGTCAATGACACTAGTGGATTCATATGTGGTTTGTGAAAAGAACACACGTGATATGAACTCTGGTGGATCCATATGTGGTTTATGAAAAGAACACACATGCAATGAACTCTGGTGGATCCATATGTGGTTTGTGAAAAGAACACACATCCGGTGACTCTAGTTGTGGTTTATTAAAGAACACACATGCAATGACACAAGGGGATCCATATGTGGTTTATGAGAAGAACACACATGCATTGAAACTGATGGATCCATATGTGGTTTGTGAAAAGAACACACATGCAATGACACTGGTGGATCCATATGTGGTTTGTGAAAAGAACACACATGCAATGAACTCTGGTGGATCCATATGTGGTTTGTGAAAAGAACACACATGCAATGACTCTAGTGGATCTATATGTGGTTTGTCAAAGAACACACATCCAGTGACTCTAGCTATGGTTTATGAAAATAACACACATCCAATGCCACTGGTGGATCCATATGCGGTTTGTGAAAAGAACACACATCAAATGACTCTAGATCTAGTTAATGAAAAGAAAACATGCAATGACTCTAGATATGGTTTATTAAAAGAACACAGATGCAATGACACTGGTGGATCCATGTGGTTTATAAAAAGAACAGGCATGCAATGACTCTAGCTGTGGTTAATGAAAAGAACACACATTTCAATGACACTGGTGGATCCATATGTGCTTTGTGAAAAGAACACACATACAATGACACTGGTGGATCCATATGTGGTCTATGAAAAGAACACACATCCAGTGACTCTAGCTATGGTTTATTAAAAGAACACACATCAATGACACTAGGAGATCCATATGTGGTTTATGAGGAGAACACACATGCAATGACACTGGTGGATCCATATGTGGTTTCTGAAAATAACACACATGCAATGAACTCTAGTGGATCCATATGTGGTTTGTGAAAGAACACACATGCAATGAACTCTGGTGGATCCATATGTGGTTTGTGAAAAGAACACACATCTAGTAACGCTAGTGGATCCATATGTGGTTTATTAAAAGAGCACACATGCAATGACTCTAGTTGTGGTTAATGAAAAGAACACACATCTAATGACACTGGTGGATCCATATGTGGTTTGTGAAAAGAACACACATCAAATGACTCTAGCTGTGGTTAATGAAAAGAACACACATGCAATGACTCTAGCTGTGGTTTATTGAAAGAACACACATGCAATAACACTGGTGGATCCATGTGGTTTGTGAAAAGAATAGACATGCAATGACTCTGGTGGATCCATGTGGTTTGTGAAAAGAACAAACATGCAATGACTCTAGCTGTGGTTAATGAAAAGAACACACATTTGAATGACACTAGTGGATCGATATGTGGTTTGTGAAAAGAACACACATGCAAAGACTCTAGTGGATCCATATGTGGTTTGTGAAAAGAACAGACATGCAATGACACTGGTGGATCCATATGTGGTATGTGAAAAGAAAACACATGCAATGACTCTGGTTGTTGTTAGTAAAAAGAACACACATGCAATGACACTGGTGGATCCATGTGTTGTCTCTGAAGAGAACACACATTTTAATGACACTGGTGGATCCATGTGGTTTGTGAATAGAACAGACATGCAATGACTCTAGCTGTGGTTAATGAAAAGAACACACATTTCAATGAAACTGGTTGATCCATATGTGGTTTGTGAAAAGAACACACATGCAAAGACTCTAGTGGATCCATATGTGGTTGGTGAAAAGAACATACATGCAATGAATCTAGCTGTGGTTAATGAAAAGAACAGACATGCAATGACTCTAGCTATGGTTTATTTAAAGAACACACATGCAATGACACTAGTGGATCCATGTGGTTTGTGAAAAGAACAAACATGCAATGACTCTAGCTGTGGTAAATGAAAAGAACACACATTTCAATGACACTGGTGGATCCGTATGTTGTTTGTGGAAAGAACACACATGCAATGACTCTGGTAGATTCATATGTGATTTGTGAAAAGAACACACATGCGATGACACTAGCTGTGGTTAATGAAAAGAACACACATATCAATGACACTGGTGGATCCATATGTATTTTGTGAGAAGAACACACATGCAATGACACTGGTGGATCCATATGTGGTTTATAAAGAGAACACACATCCAGTGACTGTAGCTATGATTTAATAAAAGAACACACATGCAATGACACTGGTGGATCCATGTGGTTTTTGAAAAGAATAGACATGCAATGACACTGGTGGATCCATATGTGGTTTGTGAGAAGAACACACATGCAATGACACTGGTGGATCCATATCCGGTTTGTGAAAAGAACACACATGCAATGACTCTGGTGGATCCATATGTTGTTTGTGAAAAGAACAAACATGCAATGACTATAGCTGTGGTTAATGAAAAGAACAAACATGCAATGACTTTAGCTGTGGTTTATTGAAACAACACACATGCAATGACACAGGTGGATCCATGTGGTTTGTGAAAAGAACAAACATGCAATGACTCTTGCTGTGGTTAATGAAAATAACACACATGTCAATGACACTAGTGGATCCATATGTGGTTTGTGAAAAGAACACAAATGATATGAACTCTGGTGGATCCATATGTGTATTATGAAAAGAACACACATGCAATGAACTTTGGTGGATCAATATGTGGTTTGTGAAAAGAACACACATCCAGTGACTCTAGTTGTAGTTTATTAAAGAACACACGTGCAATATCACAAGGGGATCCATATGTGGTTTATGAGAAGAACACACATGCAATGACACTGATGGATCCATATGTGGTTTGTGAAAAGAACACACATGCAATGAACTCTGGTGGATCCATATGTGGTTTGTGAAAAGAACACACATGGAATGAAATCTGGTGGATCCATATGTGGATTGTGAAAAGAACACACATGCAATGAACTCTGGTGGATCCATACGTGGTTTGTGAAAATAACACACATCAAGTGACTCTAGTTGTGGTTTATTAAAAGAACACACATGCAATGACACTAGGGGATCCATATGTGGTTTATGAGAAGAACACACATTCAATGACACTGGTGGATCACTATGTGGTTTGTGAAAAGAACACACATACAATGAACTCTGGTGGATCCATATGTGGTTTGTGAAAAGAACACAGATGCAATGAACTCTGGTGGATCCATATGTGGTTTGTGAAAAGAACACACATCCAATGACTCTAGTTGTGGTTTATTAAAAGAACACACATGCAATGCTAGGGGATCTATATGTGGTTTATGAGAAGAACACACATCCAGTGACTCTAGTTGTGGTTTATTAAAGAACCCACATGCAATGACACAAGGGGATCCATATGTGGTTTATGAGAAGAACACACATGCAATGACACTGATGGATCCGTATGTGGTTTGTGAAAAGAACACAGATGCAATGAACTCTAGTGGATCCATATGTGGTTTGTGAAAAGAACACAAATGCAATGAACTCTAGTGGATCCATATGTGGTTTGTGAAAAGAACACACATGCAATGAACTCTGGTGGATCCATATGTGGATTGTGAAAAGAACACACATGCAATGAACTCTGGTGGATCCATATGTGGTTTGAAAATAACACACATAGAGTGACTCTAGCTGTGGTTTATTAAAAGAACACACATGCAATGACACTAGGTGATCCATATGTGGTTTATGAGAAGAACACACATGCAATGACACTGGTGGATCACTTTGTTGTTTGTGAAAAGAACACACATACAATGAACTCTGGTGGATCCATATGTGGTTTGTGAAAAGAACACACATGCAATGAACTCTGGTGGATCCATATGTGGTTTATGAAAAGAACACACATCCAGTGACTAGAGTTGTGGTTTATTAAAAGAACACACATGCAATGCTAGGGAACACATATGTGGTTTATGAGAAGAACCCACATGCAATGACACTGGTGGATCCATATGTGGTTTGTGAAAAGAACACACACGCAATGAACTTTGGTGGATCCATATGTGGTTTGTGAAAATAACAGACATGCAATGAACTCTGGTGGATCCATATGTGGTTTATGAAAAGAACACACATCGAGTGACTCTAGTGGATCCATATGTGGTTTATTAAAACAACACACATGCAATGACTCTAGCTGTGGTTTACGAAAAGAACACACATCCAATGACACTGGTGGATCCATATGAGGTTTGTGAAAAGAACACACATGCAATGACACTGGTGGATCCATATGTGGTTTGTGAAAAGAACACACATGTAATGAACTCTAGTGGATCCATATGTGGTTTGTGAAAAGAACACACATGCAATGAACTCTGGTGGATCCATATGTGGTTTGTGAAAAGAACACACATGCAATGACTCTAGTGGATCCATATGTGGTTTGTGAAAAGAACACACATATAGTGACTCTAGCTGTGGTTTATGAAAGGACACACATCCAATGACATTGGTGGATCCATATGTGGTATGTGAAAAAAACACACATCAAATGACTCTAGCTGTAGTTAATGAAAAGAACACACATGCAATGACTCTAGCTATGGTTAATGAAAAGAACACACATGTCAATGACACTAGTGGATTCATATGTGGTTTGTGAAAAGAACACACGTGATATGAACTCTGGTGGATCCATATGTGGTTTATGAAAAGAACACACATGCAATGAACTCTGGTGGATCCATATGTGGTTTGTGAAAAGAACACACATCCGGTGACTCTAGTTGTGGATTATTAAAGAACACACATGCAATGACACAAGGGGATCCATATGTGGTTTATGAGAAGAACACACATGCATTGAAACTGATGGATCCATATGTGGTTTGTGAAAAGAACACACATGCAATGACACTGGTGGATCCATATGTGGTTTGTGAAAAGAACACACATGCAATGAACTCTGGTGGATCCATATGTGGTTTGTGAAAAGAACACACATGCAATGACTCTAGTGGATCTATATGTGGTTTGTCAAAGAACACACATCCAGTGACTCTAGCTATGGTTTATGAAAATAACACACATCCAATGCCACTGGTGGATCCATATGCGGTTTGTGAAAAGAACACACATCAAATGACTCTAGATCTAGTTAATGAAAAGAAAACATGCAATGACTCTAGATATGGTTTATTAAAAGAACACGGATGCAATGACACTGGTGGATCCATGTGGTTTATAAAAAGAACAGGCATGCAATGACTCTAGCTGTGGTTAATGAAAAGAACACACATTTCAATGACACTGGTGGATCCATATGTGCTTTGTGAAAAGAACACACATACAATGACACTGGTGGATCCATATGTGGTCTATGAAAAGAACACACATCCAGTGACTCTAGCTATGGTTTATTAAAAGAACACACATCAATGACACTAGGAGATCCATATGTGGTTTATGAGGAGAACACACATGCAATGACACTGGTGGATCCATATGTGGTTTCTGAAAATAACACACATGCAATGAACTCTAGTGGATCCATATGTGGTTTGTGAAAGAACACACATGCAATGAACTCTGGTGGATCCATATGTGGTTTGTGAAAAGAACACACATCTAGTAACGCTAGTGGATCCATATGTGGTTTATTAAAAGAGCACACATGCAATGACTCTAGTTGTGGTTAATGAAAAGAACACACATCTAATGACACTGGTGGATCCATATGTGGTTTGTGAAAAGAACACACATCAAATGACTCTAGCTGTGGTTAATGAAAAGAACACACATGCAATGACTCTAGCTGTGGTTTATTGAAAGAACACACATGCAATAACACTGGTGGATCCATGTGGTTTGTGAAAAGAATAGACATGCAATGACTCTGGTGGATCCATGTGGTTTGTGAAAAGAACAAACATGCAATGACTCTAGCTGTGGTTAATGAAAAGAACACACATTTGAATGACACTAGTGGATCGATATGTGGTTTGTGAAAAGAACACACATGCAAAGACTCTAGTGGATCCATATGTGGTTTGTGAAAAGAACAGACATGCAATGACACTGGTGGATCCATATGTGGTATGTGAAAAGAAAACACATGCAATGACTCTGGTTGTTGTTAGTAAAAAGAACACACATGCAATTGTAGGGGTTCGCAGCATGGAAAACAAAATTTTCTATCGCATACAAACAAACAAGCCAAGATCTATCTACTAGATTGTAGCAACGAGTCGATGGAATAACTCACCCTCGAAGATTCCAAAGTGTTTAACGAGAGCAGATTCTCGTGGGTGATGTAGTCGTACTCTTTCCGATCTCAAGATCGCGTAGACGATCCTTCCAGCGCCACGTTCCAGCAGCGCTCCCGCAGTCGGTCACACGTTCGGTACTCGACGAAGACCTTCCTCTCCCTTGTTCCAGCAGGCAGCGGAGGTTGTAGCACTCTCCTCGCGATTCCGGCAGCACAACGGCGTGGTACCGGAGGTAGAGGGGAGATCCCGCAGGGCTTCGCCTTAAGCCGGTGCGAGTATGGTGGAGCTTATGAGAGAGGCTATTAGTGGTCTAGTAATTAGACACACCAATTAGAGGGCTCTAAACCAATTAGAAGGCTCTAAACCGAATAGCTCTAAACCGGGGTCTAGATCTAGGGTTTAGTTTAGAGGATAGGAAACTTGTGTTGTGTCTAGAGGAGGAGGCCCTGCCCCTCCTTTTATAGGTGGGAGGGCCGGCGCCATGGGGAGGAGTTCCTCCCCAACTCGGCCTAGGGAGGTGCGCCGGCCTAGGGGAGGAACCCTCCTCCAACTCGGCCTCCACCTCTCCTCCTCTTTCTCCACTTTCCGAAACTGGCAGTTTGACCGAAAACTGGCAGTTTGACTTTTCCAATTAGGATTTGAATTAACCCTTTATTTCGGACAGCGAGAACACTTAGTACATGATGCAATCATTCCAACATGCAATAACACATTCATGTACCCCTTCCCCCCCGGAGTGCCGGACATTCCGGGACCTTCTAGAATGTTCCCGATGAAAACACCGGAACCATTCCCCAACTCCGAAACGGGACTTTCCTTATATGAATCTTATTCTCCGGACCATTCCGGATCACCTCGTGATATCCCGGATCCCATCCGAGACTCCGAACAACATTCGGTCTCTTTCTCATAATACCATAACTACTCAAACAACGTCGAATCCTTAAGTGTGTCTCCCTACGGTTCGTGAATTATGCGGACATGATCGAGACACTTCTCCGAACAATAACCAATAGAGGAATCTGGAAATTCATATGGCTCCCACATATTTCTACGATTACTTTGCGATCGAATGAACCACTTACATACGATACCAATTTCCCTTTGTCTCACGATATGTTACTTATCCGAGGTTATGATCTTCGGTATCTCTGCATACCTAGTTCAACCTCGTTACTGATAAGTACTCTTTTCTCGTTCCCGTGATATGTGATCCCTTGTGACCCAGTCACATGCTTGCAAGCTAATTGGATGACATTTCACCGAGAGGGCCCAGAGAATATCTATCCGTCATATGGATGGACAAATCCCACTCTTGATCCATGTGTTTCAACCAATACTTTCCGAACACTCAATACCACCTTTATAGCCACCCTGTTACGGTGTGGTGTTTGATGACATCAAAGCATCCATCCAGTAAAGGTGATATGCATGATCTCATGGTCGAAGGAATTAGGTTACTATGTATCAGAAAGCATATAGCAATTGAACTATTGAAATGACTTGATCTTTATGCTACGCTTATCTATAGGAGTATGTCCACCATATCATTCTCCTAACGATATGATCTTGTTGTTAATAACATCTCAATGTTCATGATAGGGAAACCACAATCATCTATTAACCAACAAGCTAGTGAAGTATAGAGGCTATACTAGGGACTTCAATTTAAGTTTACAATTCACACAAGTATTAATGTTTCCTTGTTAATACTATTATAGCATGAATATAAACATTTATCATAAACACAAAGATATAATAATAACTATATTTATTATTGCCTCTAGGGCATATCTCCAACAGTCTCCCACTTGCACTAGAGTCATCTAATCTAGATTACATGGTAATATACCGAACACCCATGGCAGTTTGGTGTTGGTCATGTTTTGCCCTCGGGAGAGGTTTAGTCAACGGATCCGCCACATTCAGATCTGTGTGTACTTTGCAAATCTTTATATCCCCATCCTGGATATGTTCTCGAATAGCGTGAAAACGTAGCTTGATATGCTTCAGCTTCTTGTGTGACCTTGGTTCTTGCGCATTGGCTATGGCGCCCATGTTATCACAGTAGATAGACATTGGGTCCAGCGCACTAGGAACCACACCCAGCTCTGTAATGAACTCTTTCATCCATATCGCTTCTTGTGAAGCCTCCGAAGCAGCCATGTATTCCGATTCAGTTGAAGATCTCGCCACAACGCTTTGCTTTGCACTCCTCCAGCTAACTGCTGCACCATTCAAAATAAATACGTATCCAGATTGTGATTTAGAATCATCCGGATCAGTGTTCCAACTAGCATCGGTGTAACCATTAACAACGAGCTGTTCATCACCTCCATAAGAAAGAACCATATCCTTAGTTCTTCTCAAGTACTTAAGGATGTTTTTGACCGCTGTCCAATGATCCACTCCTGGATCACTTCGATATCCGCTAGTTAAACTAACAGCATATGCAATGTCGGGTCTAGTACATAGCATGGCATACATTAGAGATCCTATGGCTGAGGCATAGGGAGTCTTACTCATCCTTTCTCTATCTTCTGCCGATGTCGGACTTTGAGTTTTACTCAAGGTCGTATTGGGCAACATGGGCAAGAACCCTTTCTTGCTATCTTCCATTCCAAACCTCTTTAGAACTTTGTCCAAATATGTACTTTGCGACAATGATATTTGGCGTTTCGATCTATCTCTATAAATCTTTATGCCTAATATGTAAGCTGCTTCGCCAAGATCCTTCATTGAAAAACTATTATTCAAATACTCTTTGACACTATTAAGAAGGTCTACATCATTCCCAATCAATAATATGTCATCCACATATAGTATTAAGAATGCTACAGAGCTCCCACTCACTTTCTTGTAAATACAAGCTTCTCCATAAGTTTGTATAAAACCAAAACTTTTGATTACCTTATCAAAACGTTGATTCCAACTTCGGGATGCCTGCTTCAATCCATAGATGGACCGTTGAAGCTTGCATACCTTGTTAGCATCTTTAGGATCGACAAAACCTTTGGGTTGTATCATATACAACTCTTCATCAATGTCTCCATTGAGGAATGATGTTTTGACATCCATCTGCCATATCTCATAATCATAATATGCAGCGATTGCTAACATAATCCTCACAGACTTTAGCTTCGCTACCGGTGAGAAAGTCTCATCGTAGTCAACTCCTTGAATTTGTCGAAACCCTTTTGCGACAAGTCGAGCTTTATAGACAGTAACATTACCATCAGCATCTGTTTTCTTCTTGAAAATCCATTTGTTCTCGACAGCCTTCCGGCCATCCGGTAAGTCCACCAAAGTCCATACTTGGTTTTCGTACATGGATCCAATCTCGGATTTCATGGCTTCTTGCCATTTATTGGAATCTGGGCTCATCATCGCTTCCTCATATGTCTCGGGGTCATCGGTGTTGTCCACCAACATGACATTCATAACGGAATCATACCAATCTGGAGTGGTACGAGTTCTCGTTGACCTCCGAGGCTCTGTAGCAACTTCAACCGAGGTTTCATGATCACTATCATTAGCTTCCTCTCTTATTGGTGCAGGCACCACAGGAACTTCTTCCGGTGCTGCGCTACTCGCAATTTCGAGAGAAGGTTCGACAACCTCGTCGAGTTCTACTTTCCTTCCAGTCACTTCTTTCGAGAGAAATTCCTTCTCTAGAAAGGATCCATTCTTGGCAACAAAGATTTTGCCTTCGGATCTATGATAGAAGGTATACCCAATAGTTTCCTTCGGGTATCCTATGAAGACGCATTTTTCCGCTTTGGGTTCAAGCTTGTCCGGCTGTAACTTCTTTACATAGGCTTCGCATCCCCAAACTTTAAGGAACGACAGTTTAGGTTTCTTCCCAAACCATAATTCATACGGTGTCGTTTCAACGGATTTAGATGGTGCCCTATTTAAAGTGAATGCGGCTGTTTCTAATGCATAACCCCAAAATGTTAGCGGTAAATCTGTAAGTGACATCATAGAACGAACCATATCTAAGAGAGTTCGATTACGACGTTCAGACACACCATTACGCTGTGGTGTTCCCGGCGGTGTCAATTGTGAAAGTATTCCGCACTTCTTTAAATGCTCGCCAAACTCGTAACTTAGATATTCACCTCCACGATCAGAACGTAGAAATTTAATCTTCTTGTTACGTTGATTCTCTACCTTACTTTGAAACTCCTTAAACTTCTCGAAAGTTTCGGACTTATGTTTCATGAAATAGATATACCCATATCTACTCAAGTCATCCGTGAAGGTAAGAACATAACGATAACCACTGCGCGATGCTACACTCATTGGACCACACACATCGGTATGTATGATTTCCAATAAGTCTGTAGCTCGCTCCATTATACCAGAAAATGGAGTCTTAGTCATTTTTACCCATCAGACATGCCTCGCATCTTTCAAGTGATTCAAAATCAAGTGATTCAAGAAGTCCATCGGAATGGAGTTTCTTCATACGCTTCACTCCAATGTGACCAAGACGACAGTGCCACATATAGGTCGAATTATCGCTTGATTTCAAACGTTTAGCTTCAATGTTATTAAGATGTGTATTTCTACTATCGAGATTCAATAAGAATAGACCATCTATCAAAGGTGCATGTGCGTAAAACACATTACTCATATAAATCGAACAACCATTATTCTCTGATTTAAACAAGTAACCGTCTCGCAATAAACAAGATCCTGATATAATGTTCATGCTCAACGCAGGCACCAAATAACAATTATTTAAGTATAAAACTAATCCCGATGGTAGATGAAGAGGTAGCGTGCCGACCGCGATCAACCTTTGATCCGTTTCCCACACGTATCGACACCTCGTTCTTCGCTAGCTTCCGTTTATTCTGCAGCTCCTGTTTCGAGTTACAAATATGAGCAACCGAACCAGTATCAAATACCCAGGCACTACTACGAATACTAGTGAGATACACATCAATAACATGTATATCAAATATACCTTTCTTCTTGATGTTGCCGTTCTTCAAATCCGCCAAGTACTTTGGGCAATTCCGCTTCCAGTGACCTTCTCCCTTGCAGTAAAAGCACTCAGTTTCAGGCTTAGGTCCAGCCTTGGTCTTCTTCGTTGGCATGGTAACTTTCTTACCACCCTTCTTGAAGTGTCCCTTTTGCTTAGACTTGCCTTTCTTGAATTTGGTGGTCTTATTGACCATCAACACTTGGTGCTCTTTCTTGATCTCCACTTCTGCAGATTTTAACATAGCAAATAGTTCTGGCAACTCTTTGTTCATGTTCTGCATGTTGTAGTTCATCACAAAGTTCTTGTAACTTGGTGGTAGTGATTGGAGGATGCGGTAAACTCCCAAAGTATTAGGAATCACTATACCCAAGCTTTGAAGTTTATTCGCGTGCCCAGACATTTTAAGCACATGCTCACTGACGGAGCTACCCTCTTCCATCTTGCAGTTAAAGAACTTTTCAGAAGCTTCATAACTTTCAATTGCCGCATGAGTCTCAAAAATTAATTTGAGATCCTCGACAATATCATATGGATCTGACTCTTCAAACCTTTTCTGAAGCTCCGATTCTAAACCATACAAGATAGCACACTGAACTATGGAGTACTGATTCTTCCGAGCGAGGTAAACATTCTTTACTTCATCGGTAGCATCAGCTGCAGGTGGGTCACCTAGCGGTGCATCCAGCACATAGGTCAAATTACCAGCTGTGAGGACAATCCTCAAATTGCGGAACCAATCCGCGAAGTTGCTTCCATTGTTTTTCAACTTTTCTTTCTCTAGGAACGCATTAAAATTGATGGTAGGGGCTGCCATTGATCTACAACATATTTGCAATAGTTTAGACTAAGTTTATGACAAATTGAGTTCAAATTAATTAATGAAATTAAACTAGGTGAACTCCCACTCAAAACAACATCCCTCACATTGTTTCAGTGATCACACGAACCAAATCTACTATATCAACACCGATCATCACGAGAGCCGATATAGTTTTAATGGCGAACAATCATCATGTTCATCATATCTACTATATGATTCATGCTTTGCCTTTCGGCGATCCGTGTTCCTGAGGCCATGTCTGTACATGCTAGGCTCGTCAAGATCAAACCTTAGCTACCGCATAAGCAAATCTGGCTTGCTTACGTTGTATTCACCCGCGGAATCAAAGACACCCGATCATCACGTGGTGCTTCGAAGCAACAAGCTTTGGCAACGGTGCATACTAAGGGTGAACACTTTAGAACTTGAAATTTATGTGCATGAGGGATCATCTTATAATGCTACCGTCGTCTACTAAGCAATACAAGATGCATAAAGGATTAACATCACATGCAATTCATAATATGTGATATGATATGGCCTTTCTTCTTTGTGCTTCCGATCTCCATCTTCAAGCACGAATATGATCTCCATCATCACCGGCATAGCATCAAGGTCAATGACGCTTCTTCATGGTTGTCGTCCACCAGCTTCAACTATTACAACTATTTTGAATAGACACGCAGGTCTTAACAGAAATTAAAGACAACCATATGGCTCCTGCCGGTTGCCAACTTACAATAAGGAACATTGCATACATCAAATATAATCACAATCATGGCCATATCACATCACTGCACACCCCTGCAAAACAAAGTTAGACGCTTCTACTTTCTTTGCATATTTTACGTGGTTTGGGGCTTTCCATAAGTGTCGTTCTAACCTACGAACAAGAACCACAACATTGATACTAGCATTGTTGATTACCCGTTGTAAATTGGATCTTTACTATGCTAGGAGAAACAGGCACCCGCAAAGCCACTTATGCAATACAAGTTGCATGTTAAGCGTGGAGCAAGTCTCATGAACGATGTCATGTAAGGTTAGCCCGGGCCGCTTCATCCCAACATACCGCAAGATGCAAAGTACACAAAAAGCAATCTACAATAAAAGCATCAACGCCCACAATGACCATTGTGTTCTACTCGTGCAACAGATCTACATATAGACACGGCTCTGATACCACTGTAGGGGTTCGCAGCATGGAAAACAAAATTTTCTATCGCATACAAACAAACAAGCCAAGATCTATCTACTAGATTGTAGCAACGAGTCGATGGAATAACTCACCCTCGAAGATTCCAAAGTGTTTAACGAGAGCAGATTCTCGTGGGTGATGTAGTCGTACTCTTTCCGATCTCAAGATCGCGTAGACGATCCTTCCAGCGCCACGTTCCAGCAGCGCTCCCGCAGTCGGTCACACGTTCGGTACTCGACGAAGACCTTCCTCTCCCTTGTTCCAGCAGGCAGCGGAGGTTGTAGCACTCTCCTCGCGATTCCGGCAGCACAACGGCGTGGTACCGGAGGTAGAGGGGAGATCCCGCAGGGCTTCGCCTTAAGCCGGTGCGAGTATGGTGGAGCTTATGAGAGAGGCTATTAGTGGTCTAGTAATTAGACACACCAATTAGAGGGCTCTAAACCAATTAGAAGGCTCTAAACCGAATAGCTCTAAACCGGGGTCTAGATCTAGGGTTTAGTTTAGAGGATAGGAAACTTGTGTTGTGTCTAGAGGAGGAGGCCCTGCCCCTCCTTTTATAGGTGGGAGGGCCGGCGCCATGGGGAGGAGTTCCTCCCCAACTCGGCCTAGGGAGGTGCGCCGGCCTAGGGGAGGAACCCTCCTCCAACTCGGCCTCCACCTCTCCTCCTCTTTCTCCACTTTCCGAAACTGGCAGTTTGACCGAAAACTGGCAGTTTGACTTTTCCAATTAGGATTTGAATTAACCCTTTATTTCGGACAGCGAGAACACTTAGTACATGATGCAATCATTCCAACATGCAATAACACATTCATGTACCCCTTCCCCCCCGGAGTGCCGGACATTCCGGGACCTTCTAGAATGTTCCCGATGAAAACACCGGAACCATTCCCCAACTCCGAAACGGGACTTTCCTTATATGAATCTTATTCTCCGGACCATTCCGGATCACCTCGTGATATCCCGGATCCCATCCGAGACTCCGAACAACATTCGGTCTCTTTCTCATAATACCATAACTACTCAAACAACGTCGAATCCTTAAGTGTGTCTCCCTACGGTTCGTGAATTATGCGGACATGATCGAGACACTTCTCCGAACAATAACCAATAGAGGAATCTGGAAATTCATATGGCTCCCACATATTTCTACGATTACTTTGCGATCGAATGAACCACTTACATACGATACCAATTTCCCTTTGTCTCACGATATGTTACTTATCCGAGGTTATGATCTTCGGTATCTCTGCATACCTAGTTCAACCTCGTTACTGATAAGTACTCTTTTCTCGTTCCCGTGATATGTGATCCCTTGTGACCCAGTCACATGCTTGCAAGCTAATTGGATGACATTTCACCGAGAGGGCCCAGAGAATATCTATCCGTCATATGGATGGACAAATCCCACTCTTGATCCATGTGTTTCAACCAATACTTTCCGAACACTCAATACCACCTTTATAGCCACCCTGTTACGGTGTGGTGTTTGATGACATCAAAGCATCCATCCAGTAAAGGTGATATGCATGATCTCATGGTCGAAGGAATTAGGTTACTATGTATCAGAAAGCATATAGCAATTGAACTATTGAAATGACTTGATCTTTATGCTACGCTTATCTATAGGAGTATGTCCACCATATCATTCTCCTAACGATATGATCTTGTTGTTAATAACATCTCAATGTTCATGATAGGGAAACCACAATCATCTATTAACCAACAAGCTAGTGAAGTATAGAGGCTATACTAGGGACTTCAATTTAAGTTTACAATTCACACAAGTATTAATGTTTCCTTGTTAATACTATTATAGCATGAATATAAACATTTATCATAAACACAAAGATATAATAATAACTATATTTATTATTGCCTCTAGGGCATATCTCCAACAGCAATGACACTGGTGGATCCATGTGTTGTCTCTGAAGAGAACACACATTTTAATGACACTGGTGGATCCATGTGGTTTGTGAATAGAACAGACATGCAATGACTCTAGCTGTGGTTAATGAAAAGAACACACATTTCAATGAAACTGGTTGATCCATATGTGGTTTGTGAAAAGAACACACATGCAAAGACTCTAGTGGATCCATATGTGGTTGGTGAAAAGAACATACATGCAATGAATCTAGCTGTGGTTAATGAAAAGAACAGACATGCAATGACTCTAGCTATGGTTTATTTAAAGAACACACATGCAATGACACTAGTGGATCCATGTGGTTTGTGAAAAGAACAAACATGCAATGACTCTAGCTGTGGTAAATGAAAAGAACACACATTTCAATGACACTGGTGGATCCGTATGTTGTTTGTGGAAAGAACACACATGCAATGACTCTGGTAGATTCATATGTGATTTGTGAAAAGAACACACATGCGATGACACTAGCTGTGGTTAATGAAAAGAACACACATATCAATGACACTGGTGGATCCATATGTATTTTGTGAGAAGAACACACATGCAATGACACTGGTGGATCCATATGTGGTTTATAAAGAGAACACACATCCAGTGACTCTAGCTATGGTTAATGAAAAGAACACACATGTCAATGACACTAGTGGATTCATATGTGGTTTGTGAAAAGAACACACGTGATATGAACTCTGGTGGATCCATATGTGGTTTATGAAAAGAACACACATGCAATGAACTCTGGTGGATCCATATGTGGTTTGTGAAAAGAACACACATCCGGTGACTCTAGTTGTGGTTTATTAAAGAACACACATGCAATGACACAAGGGGATCCATATGTGGTTTATGAGAAGAACACACATGCATTGAAACTGATGGATCCATATGTGGTTTGTGAAAAGAACACACATGCAATGACACTGGTGGATCCATATGTGGTTTGTGAAAAGAACACACATGCAATGAACTCTGGTGGATCCATATGTGGTTTGTGAAAAGAACACACATGCAATGACTCTAGTGGATCTATATGTGGTTTGTCAAAGAACACACATCCAGTGACTCTAGCTATGGTTTATGAAAATAACACACATCCAATGCCACTGGTGGATCCATATGCGGTTTGTGAAAAGAACACACATCAAATGACTCTAGATCTAGTTAATGAAAAGAAAACATGCAATGACTCTAGATATGGTTTATTAAAAGAACACAGATGCAATGACACTGGTGGATCCATGTGGTTTATAAAAAGAACAGGCATGCAATGACTCTAGCTGTGGTTAATGAAAAGAACACACATTTCAATGACACTGGTGGATCCATATGTGCTTTGTGAAAAGAACACACATACAATGACACTGGTGGATCCATATGTGGTCTATGAAAAGAACACACATCCAGTGACTCTAGCTATGGTTTATTAAAAGAACACACATCAATGACACTAGGAGATCCATATGTGGTTTATGAGGAGAACACACATGCAATGACACTGGTGGATCCATATGTGGTTTCTGAAAATAACACACATGCAATGAACTCTAGTGGATCCATATGTGGTTTGTGAAAGAACACACATGCAATGAACTCTGGTGGATCCATATGTGGTTTGTGAAAAGAACACACATCTAGTAACGCTAGTGGATCCATATGTGGTTTATTAAAAGAGCACACATGCAATGACTCTAGTTGTGGTTAATGAAAAGAACACACATCTAATGACACTGGTGGATCCATATGTGGTTTGTGAAAAGAACACACATCAAATGACTCTAGCTGTGGTTAATGAAAAGAACACACATGCAATGACTCTAGCTGTGGTTTATTGAAAGAACACACATGCAATAACACTGGTGGATCCATGTGGTTTGTGAAAAGAATAGACATGCAATGACTCTGGTGGATCCATGTGGTTTGTGAAAAGAACAAACATGCAATGACTCTAGCTGTGGTTAATGAAAAGAACACACATTTGAATGACACTAGTGGATCGATATGTGGTTTGTGAAAAGAACACACATGCAAAGACTCTAGTGGATCCATATGTGGTTTGTGAAAAGAACAGACATGCAATGACACTGGTGGATCCATATGTGGTATGTGAAAAGAAAACACATGCAATGACTCTGGTTGTTGTTAGTAAAAAGAACACACATGCAATGACACTGGTGGATCCATGTGTTGTCTCTGAAGAGAACACACATTTTAATGACACTGGTGGATCCATGTGGTTTGTGAATAGAACAGACATGCAATGACTCTAGCTGTGGTTAATGAAAAGAACACACATTTCAATGAAACTGGTTGATCCATATGTGGTTTGTGAAAATAACACACATGCAAAGACTCTAGTGGATCCATATGTGGTTGGTGAAAAGAACATACATGCAATGAATCTAGCTGTGGTTAATGAAAAGAACAGACATGCAATGACTCTAGCTATGGTTTATTTAAAGAACACACATGCAATGACACTAGTGGATCCATGTGGTTTGTGAAAAGAACAAACATGCAATGACTCTAGCTGTGGTAAATGAAAAGAACACACATTTCAATGACACTGGTGGATCCGTATGTTGTTTGTGGAAAGAACACACATGCAATGACTCTGGTAGATTCATATGTGATTTGTGAAAAGAACACACATGCGATGACACTAGCTGTGGTTAATGAAAAGAACACACATATCAATGACACTGGTGGATCCATATGTATTTTGTGAGAAGAACACACATGCAATGACACTGGTGGATCCATATGTGGTTTATAAAGAGAACACACATCCAGTGACTGTAGCTATGATTTAATAAAAGAACACACATGCAATGACACTGGTGGATCCATGTGGTTTTTGAAAAGAATAGACATGCAATGACACTGGTGGATCCATATGTGGTTTGTGAGAAGAACACACATGCAATGACACTGGTGGATCCATATCCGGTTTGTGAAAAGAACACACATGCAATGACTCTGGTGGATCCATATGTTGTTTGTGAAAAGAACAAACATGCAATGACTATAGCTGTGGTTAATGAAAAGAACAAACATGCAATGACTTTAGCTGTGGTTTATTGAAACAACACACATGCAATGACACAGGTGGATCCATGTGGTTTGTGAAAAGAACAAACATGCAATGACTCTTGCTGTGGTTAATGAAAATAACACACATGTCAATGACACTAGTGGATCCATATGTGGTTTGTGAAAAGAACACAAATGATATGAACTCTGGTGGATCCATATGTGTATTATGAAAAGAACACACATGCAATGAACTTTGGTGGATCAATATGTGGTTTGTGAAAAGAACACACATCCAGTGACTCTAGTTGTAGTTTATTAAAGAACACACGTGCAATATCACAAGGGGATCCATATGTGGTTTATGAGAAGAACACACATGCAATGACACTGATGGATCCATATGTGGTTTGTGAAAAGAACACACATGCAATGAACTCTGGTGGATCCATATGTGGTTTGTGAAAAGAACACACATGGAATGAAATCTGGTGGATCCATATGTGGACTGTGAAAAGAACACACATGCAATGAACTCTGGTGGATCCATACGTGGTTTGTGAAAATAACACACATCAAGTGACTCTAGTTGTGGTTTATTAAAAGAACACACATGCAATGACACTAGGGGATCCATATGTGGTTTATGAGAAGAACACACATGCAATGACACTGGTGGATCACTATGTGGTTTGTGAAAAGAACACACATACAATGAACTCTGGTGGATCCATATGTGGTTTGTGAAAAGAACACAGATGCAATGAACTCTGGTGGATCCATATGTGGTTTGTGAAAAGAACACACATCCAATGACTCTAGTTGTGGTTTATTAAAAGAACACACATGCAATGCTAGGGGATCTATATGTGGTTTATGAGAAGAACACACATGCAATGACACTGGTGGATCCATATGTGGTTTGTGAAAAGAACACACATGCAATGACACTGGTGGATCCATATGTGGTTTGTGAAAAGAACACACATGCAATGAACTCTGGTGGATCCATATGTGGTTTGTGAAGATAACACACATGCAATGAACTCTGGTGGATCCATATGTGGTTTGTGAAAAGAACACACATGCAATGACTCTAGTGGATCCATATGTGGTTTGTGAAAAGAACAGACATCTAGTGACTCTAGCTGTGGTTTATGAAAAGAACACACATCCAATGACACTGGTGGATCCATATGTGGTTTGTGAAAAGAACACACATCAAATGACTCTAGTTGCGGTTAATGAAAAGAACACACATGCAATGACTCTAGCTATGGTTTATTGAAAGAACACACATGCAATGACACTGGTGGATCCATGTGGTTTGTGAAAAGAACAGACATGCAATGACTCTAGCTGTTGTTAATGAAAAGAACACACATTTCAATGACACCGGTGGATCCATATTTGGTTTGTGAAAAGAACACACATACAATGACACTGGTGATTCCATATTGTCAACACCCAGATTTTTAATCCTACATGCCTGTTATGCCATACATCGCAATCCCATGATTACCATTTTTGTTAGACATAAAAGATTGGATATCACAGTACATCATCCATGACAAACCATAATAAGGTCTTACACAAATAAAGGATCTCATGATCCAGTCTTAATACAAACAAGTAGCGGAATAAATAGCGTAGCGGTGGGCTCCATCTTTAGTGTCACAGGCAATGCTGATGATGGCAGATGATCCTAGTTATCGTAGCCGTCCTACTGTCCTCCTTCAGGGTAGTCCTCCTCATAGTCTGGCCAAAGGAATAGCCAAGGACAAAGCCATGAGTACTCTTTAGGTACTCGCAAACTATCACTAACAAGTAAGATAGTTCTAATAGGAATGCTAAACTCTAAGTTTATTTGTAAAGTTAAGTTTGAAACCTAAGCTGAGTTTAGAAACAAAGAAAGATAAAATAAAGTTTGAAATCACCTAAGTGGGAACTTAGTTGTCATAGTCACAACTCTGTTGTGGTCAAGTCATGTCACAAATCATTTCATAAGTCATTTTGAAAACATCTGACAACGGAACACTATAGCCACTCCAACTGTCCATAACCGCGGACACGGCTATTCGAATAGTTTGACACTCTATAGAGGTGGTACACTTTCACCACAAAATTCGATACATCTGTCAGGGATAACCCTGAATCATCATACTTAGTATGCAGATAATCAAACATAACCTTTCCTTTACACACTATAGTATAAGCACCTCTCCTATGAGCTTGGCGTCCCAGCCATGACCATCTGTCATCCTGGGCACTACATAGGTGGAAAAAATTGAGAGGTAGCCTCAGCTCAAACCTCTCCCGCGAGGGAACTAATACTAATGCATATAAACTTCCGGCTAAGCCTTACCCAATTCAGGTATTGTGGTTGTACGGTAAAATTGGAATGGTATCACATCCGAACCCAACCATCAATTTTTATAAAAGGGGCTAAGGCTCATGCCTCAACCTTTTCATCATCATAAACCATTTGTGTTTCTCAACACATGTCAAAACATCTCAATAGAATGACTCATCATTCCAAGGTTTTCACAAGTCATTTTCACCAAGTATTCCCATCTAAAGTGATCAAGTTTTGGTTTAGCTCTAAACTACTAAGTTAAGAGTGTTCACTAAAGTGGGATGCTAATATCAATCTCGTGCCCTAGAATGACATCTAAGTCTAACTAGCTAGGTCAAGTTTTATACTCTTTATGCTATCTATAAACAAGTAAGAAACTTTGGTAAAGTAAAGGAAGTAAAGCTTGTAATAACACTTGGAGTAGGTATAAGTCAAATGGTATAACCAAAGCGTGCATAATGCATTTACTTAGGTTATCTAGCTTGCAAGGGTTAGCTTGCCAATAATAGCTTGCCTTGGTTGGTGCAGTGGTTGAAATTCTCCTCTTCTTCTTCTTGGGGGTAGAACTCCTCCTCCTCGTAGACTTGGTCAGTACTATCGTCTATAAATACATACGGAATACACAATCACCAAACAATACTTAACTAGTCTACTTAGCAAACTAAGGCACACATTTGATGATCTAGTATCATCACAAACATCACAAGATTTAATGAACTAAGTTCATTTATTTTGTTTCAGAAAAGTAATTTCTACTCATTGAAATTAACTAAGATTTAATGTTCTCCAATTAAAATATGGGATCATGTGGACACATGTCATCACCACATATTCTAATGCATGGGAATGTGATTTAAATGTTGGATCACATTTTAATAAGTTTAAGTTTATTATTTAATGATTTAAAGTGACTAGAAATGCCTATATAGCATTATTTTGTTACTATTCCAAAGTCACTGCATGCAAACCTTAATATTATTACATATTCAGATAGGTATGGTTAAATGTGATTTTTGAGAGTTGGAATCAACTCAAAAGCTATTATGCTTGATTTTAGAAAAATGTTTGAAGGTGAAAAAGCTTCTGTCTTGTTATTTTATCTAGGAGAGATCTATAACTCTAAATGATTTAAATCCAAAGGGCTTAGATAGAGATTTCCATTACCTTTCTATAAAAATTGGAATCACTCAATTTGGATTTGTAAAAATCTCTGAATTGATTTTCAAACTAAAGTACAGAACTAAGTTTAAGTCTAAAAAGAAATAGCTAAATTTGAATCATAGGGCCAGCGCGGGAACACTAATGGGCTAGCCCAGTTTCACTCCACGGTGCTGAGGACTGCTGACAGGGGGTCCCGCCTATTAGTGTCTCATTAAACGCGAAGCGGTACGGGGCAATGTGGACCATAGGATTAGAGCTAGCATCTACGGCTCACATTCATCGTCGACGACAGACTCGTCGCCGGCGAGTAGGAACCCTAACGGCTCAGTAGGGGTGCGGTGAGGTCGTACCAAGGCTCTAGCGAGTGCGGCGAGGTGGGAAAACGAACGAGGAGACGACAACAAGCTCAGGCAAAATTGCGGTAGAGCTGGGATGGACAAAATCGACGGCAACGTCTCCTCCTCTGTTGTGGCTATCTCTAGTGAAATTTCGGTGGTTGGCTACTCGAGCTGCTCTGGCAAGAGGTGGGGAAGGACCGGTGGAGAGAGGGGAGTGTGAGAGTGTGAAGAATTCATGCTGGGGAGGCTCCCTTATATAGGCGCGGCGAGGTGGCAGAGAGGTGTGGGCAGAGCTCGTCGATGACGATGGCACAGGGGGCTATCGACGTGGGCGAGATAGGTGGACGGTGGGCGGTTCCCTGGACTGCGGTGAGGTCACGCTTACCTTCCTGGAGCGGTGGAGAGGGGCCGGTGGTCTGCTGCGAGCTGCACATGATCGACCGGCGAGCATGGCGTCGGGGTGGCGTGGTACTGGTGCTAGGGACTAGGGGATGGGTTGGTTTCGGCCTGGTTAGAGCTAGGAGGCACAGAGGTAGTAAATAGGGTGCAATAGGGTGGCAATCCCTGTAGAAACATTGAATTGACTAGTGTGTTGGTTCTGTGCCTGCCAGGTGTTCGACCAAATGGCCGCATGAAGAAAACTTTTGAAATTTGAAATGAAACTTGGTGGAGTTGTTAGTCACATGCTTAAGCATCTCTGGTTGCTAGGATTTGTTAAATGGAGTTCATTTGGATGGTTTTTGAAAAAGGGTGATCTAGACATATGAGATAGATTCCATTTTCAAATGTCATTTAAACTTAGAGTTTGAATGTTTTTGGAAGATCACAAAGTGGGCCTTTGTACATTACTACTTGTACTAGCAAGGGGTGCAAAGATCCACAATAGTTTCTGTTGGAATTTGAGTGCTAGGAATACCCAAAGTGGGCTAGTTGATTAAAATGGCAAAAGTGACACATTCATTTATTAATTCTTTTTGATTTCTTTTTCTTTGGATTTTCCTTGGGAATGATCTAGATGATGTGGCATTCATCTTAGAATCATTTTACAACCATTAGATCAAACAATCATGGCAATTCCAATCAATTCCTATTTAATGCAACACACATATGCATGCTTAAATATTTTTAAAGGAAAAAGTTTTTGTTAACCCTAAATTGGGTGATTTGTATCTTTATAACTTGGATTAAAGTTTTCGGATGTTACAAACCTTCCCCCCTTAAACAAAATCTCGTCCCGAGATTTAAGAAAGAAAACTAGGAACTAAAGAGATTTGGGAACTCAGTCCTAATGTAATCTTCTCGCTCCCAAGTGGCTTCTTCTTCGGTGTGGTTGCTCCATTGTATCTTGAGAAATTTGATACTCCGGGTCCTGGTGGTTCTGTAAGCTTCCTCCAAGATACGGATGGGCACTTCACGATACTCCAGATCCTTGTTGATATCAATAACTCGGTCATCAATGTTCTTGAAAACTTCGGTCTTTTCCGGCACTTCTAGCCATTTGCGAAGTAACGAGATATGGAACCCATTATGGATGGCTGACATATCTTCTGGCAGTTCTAGTTGATATGATACTTCTCCTCGACGATTCAAAATCTTGAAGGGTCCGATATATCTGGGGGCTAACTTTCCTTTCAGACTAAAACGTTGGGTTCCCTTCAATGGCGAAACCTTGAGATATACAAAATCTCCGACATTGAAAGTCAGGTCTCTCCTTCTCTTGTCATCATAACTCTTTTGTCTGGATTGGGCAGTCTTGAGGTGCTCACGGACTTTGTGAACCTTCTCTTCGGCTTCTCGAAGAATGTCGGGTCCAAAAGTCTGACTCTCTCCTACTTGTGACCAATTCAAAGGGGTACGACACTTTCTTCCATATAAGAACTCAAATGGGGCCATTTGCAAACTGGCTTGATAACTGTTGTTGTATGAGAATTCTGCAAAAGGCAGGCAATCTTCCCATTTTGATCCATACTCTAACACACAAGCTCTCAACATATCCTCTAGGATTTGGTTGACTCTTTCAGTCTGTCCGTCGGTTTGCGGGTGATAAGCTGTGCTGAAATTCAACTTGGTTCCTAATCCTCCTTGGAATTTTTGCCAAAATCTCGAGGTAAATTGGGTTCCTCGATCCGACACTATGGTCTTGGGGGTTCCATGCAAATTGACGATTCTAGCAATGTACAACTCTGCTAGCTTCGAACTCTGGTAGGTTGTCTTGACAGGTATAAAATGAGCTACCTTGGACAGTCTATCAATGATGACCCAGATTGAGTCATTTCCCCTACTAGAAGTAGGCAAACAGGTGATAAAGTCCATTCCGACGGAATCCCATTTCCATTCCGAAATCTGCAATGGTTGCAATAGTCCCGCGGGTCTCTGATGTTCCGCTTTGACTCTCTGACAGATATCACACTTGGCGATGTAGCTTCTGATTCCTCTCTTCATCTTGTGCCACAAAAATTGCTCCTTCAAATCCTGATACATCTTCGTTCCTCCCGGGTGGATAGAATAAAGAGTATGATGAGCTTCTTGCATGATAACTTGCTTCAGCTCCGAATCTGCTGGCACACAGATACGTCCTTTGTACCACAGAACCCCTTCTTCATCTTCGGTGAATCCAGGTACCTTTCCTGTAACAATATGATGTTTGATTCCGTCGATACTTTCATTTCCCTTCTAGGCTTCCTTGATTGGCTAACCAAAGTGGGTTGAAGTTCAATGCTAGCTAAAAATCCTTTGCTAACTAGCTCAGTTCTAAACTGCTCCAATTCCTCATACAAACTTGGTTGCTGCTCCTTGATCATGGTGTTTAGCCTACACGGCAATCTGCTAAGAGCATCCGCTACCACATTGGCTTTGTCGGGGTGATAGTGAATGTCAAGGTCATAATCCTTGATTAACTCTATCCATCTCCTTTGCCTCATATTTAGCTCCTTCTGAGTGAAAATATACTTCAAGCTTTTATGATCTGAATAAATCTCACAGCGATTACCCATAAGATAATGATGCCATGTCTTCAGTGCCAAAACTACGGCTGCTAATTCAAGATCATGGGTAGGGTAGTTCTGCTCATGCTGCGACAGATACGCGATGACTTTGCCTTCTTGCATTAATACACATCCGAGACCAATCTTGGATGCATCACAATAAACATCAAACGGCTTCTTGATATCTGGCATGATCAATATTGGGGCTAAAATCAATCTCTTCTTCAGCTCTTGGAAACTTGCTTCACATTTGTCGGTCCATTCAAACTTCTTGTCCTTCTCTAACAATTGGGGCATAGGTCTTGCGATGCTCGAAAATCCTTCTACGAACTTGTGGTAATATCCCGCTAATCCGAGAAATGCACGGACTTGGGTTTGAGTGGTTGGGGCTTCCCATTCTTCGACATCTTTGATCTTGGCGGGATCAACAGCGACTCCTCTGGCAGACACAATATGTCCTAGGAATCCAACTTCTTTCAGCCAAAACTCACATTTGCTGAAGTTGGCATACAACTTATGGTCTCTAAGGGTTTCAAGGATGATTTTTAGTTGTTGCTCATGCTCTTCTTCTGACTTGGAATAGATAAGGACATCGTCGATAAACACAACGACAAACTTATCTAGAAAATTCATAAAGATCTTATTCATGAGATTCATGAAATAAGCAGGGGCATTGGTTAATCCAAAAGACATGACCGTATACTCGTATAATCCATATCGGGTAGTAAAGGCGGTCTTTGGAATATCCATTGCACGAATCTTGAGTTGATGATAACCAGTCCTAAGATCGATCTTAGAGAACACACTGACACCAGTCAACTGATCAAATAGATCCTCTATCTTTGGCGATGGGTACTTGTTTTTGATTGTGACGTCATTCAGCTTCCTGTAATCTATGCACAAACGGTTGCCTCCATCCTTCTTGTCGACGAACAAAACAGGCGATCTCCATGGCGATGCGCTTGGTTGAATCAAGCCTTTCTCCAGCATAGCATCCAACTGCTTCTTCAGTTCCACTAACTCTGAGGGGTTCATGCTATAGGGTCTCTGAGCTATGGGACCGATTCCGGGGATTAGTTAAATAATGAACTCAACATCTCTATCCGGGGGCATACCGGGCAATTCATCTAGGAATACGTCGGGGTATTCACAGACTACTCTTACTTGGTCTAGGGTGGGTAGGGCTAGGCTCTTGTTTCACTTGAATTGACGGGGCAAGGTTTCAGATATATGCTCTACTGATACTCCAGAGCTACTGGTCATGGTGATGGCTTTCTTGGCATAGTCTATCAATCCTTTATGCTTTGACATCCAATCCATTCCTAGTAGTACTTCCAAACCTTTGGTTCCAAGTACTATTAGATTGGCATAAAAATCTATCCCATGTATTCTGATAGGTACAGCTTTGCAAATTTTTCTAGCTTTTGTAGTTGAACCGGGTATTTGAACTATCATGACATGCTTCAAGTTGGTTGGGTGAATCTTACTAGTGCATGCAAATTCTTCGGTGACAAATGAGTGCGATGCTCTAGAATCAAACAACACTCTTGCTAAAACTGAGTTGACAGAAAACATACCCAACACTACATCTGGCGCTTCTTGGGCTTCCTCGGCGTTCATGTGGAAGAGACGGCCGTTGCGGTTGTGAGGGTTCCCTAGGGCGAATCTTCTTTCGGGTTGAACATGACGTTGCTGTTGAGCTGGGGCATTCACATTGGCAGTGGCGGGAATCTTCTCGGGACACTCATTGGAGTAGTGACCCTTCACTCCACACTCGAAACAAGTGATCTGAGACTTGTCTTTTGCTGCCATGGGCACATTATTGCTTCTAGTGTTGGGGATCGGTGTAGAAAACAAAAATTTCCTACGACGGAACCCCAGAAACTTAGCCTAGGATCTATCTATGTAGTAATGCGATAACGGCCGGAGCATAGAGAATACATACCCTTGTAGTCTGTACGCGGTTAACGTTCCGCGGGGAACGTGGTTGATGTAGTCGTACTCGAAGCCGACCTCATGGTCGCGAAGCTCCTCACTGGTCACCCCTTGCTCCTTCTTGATCTTCATCATCTTCTTCATGCAACAGCTCTGGCTCACGACATTTAAGCGCCCCAAGTGTTGAGCCTCGTGTCTTCGTACACATCCGGTGCACGATGAGACCTCCGGCTCCCCGATCCCGCCGGGAGTGCGGAAGTTGATATCCGGCTAGGAATCCCTGCAGCGCAATGGCGTACTGCAGGAGTGCCTTGATCGCACAACCCAGACTTGGGGCCATGGTCACGAGGTATAGAGAGAGGGAGGGAGAAAGTCAACCAAAGGACTTCTCAAGTTGTGTGTTCAATCCCACCCATGGGCACCCCTTTATATAGGGGGAGGGGGTGTACCCTCCCCTTTGGGTTTCCCATGTGGGACTATTCAAGGGAGAGAGGGGGGAGGCGCATGGGCCTTCATGGGCCGCCAGCCAGGGGTGGGCCCCACCCTGCGCAATCCCCTAGGCTAGCCGGGTGGGCCCCCTCAAGGCGCCTGGGCCTTGGCCCCTTGGCCCTTCCCTCCTCCGGTTTTCCCTAATGGGCCCTATTTCCCTAGGAAGTTTGGCCCATTAGTGGAACAACCCTTCAAATTAGATTTTAATATTATATTTAATATTAATTACATTAATTAATATGTAAATACATATTACAAAATCCATCTTGACCCGAAACACCTTTTGGTTCCCTTTCGATTTCCTCCGAACGACTTCGGATCTTTCCCAGAATGATTCCGGTCCTTATTCTTTCTCCGAACAACTTCGGATCTCTCTGCGGAACGATTCCGGATTTCTCTTTCTATACTATGATTCTGTCTTACGAATGATCGCTCTCATCGTACCCTTAAGTGTATCCTCTCACAGCTCGGGAATGCTCTAGACAAGATCTGTATCAATGATCAACAAAGGGACCAGGGATGTCCATGTGACCCCTATGCATTCCTGATGACAATGTCGTTTGAACCATCTAAATGTAGCATCCTCTTCCTTTTGTTTCTTGATACAACTTGTCTGAGATCCGATCACTAGTATCCTATACCTTGTTCAATCTCGTTCACAACAAGTTATGTTTTCTTGTTACCGTGATATTACATCCCCGTGACCTAGTCACATGTTGCAACATTTATAGATGTAATCTCACCAAGTCGGCCATATGTATCTTTACCCGTCATGTGGGTGAACAAATCCCGGTCTTGCAGTCACATGTCATCTACTGTTCCTTCGGAATACCCAATGTACACCTTTATGGTCACCGCATTACCAGATGACGTTTGATGCAGTCAAAGCAGCCTAGGGAAACAGTGAGTAATATGAGCTCACGGTCTAAGGAGAAGGAGTCTAGGTATCGCTGTTGCAACAATGAACTATATGACTTGATCGTGTTGCAATCCTTCGAGGAGTGTCCAACCACATCATTCTCCAATGATATGATCTCGTTGTCAGTTGGCATAAATGCCCATGATCTTGAAACCCAGATCATCTTCGTGACCAACGAACTAGTATGAATAGAGGCTACTAGGGACTTGGTTGTTTCATACCACACCTGTACCAATGTTTCTACTTGGCACAATTCTAGCACAATATGAACTATTATAAACTAATTGAGATATGACAATAAAAAACCTATTTATTATTTGCCTCTAGGGCATATCTCCTTCAGTCTCCCACTTGCACTAGAGTACAAATAACCTAGCTCGCATTTTACTCATATAAACCATATACCATATGCGTTTACAGATCATGCATGCTCATGGGAAACGTCATGTCCATGTTCTGTTTTACCAGATCATTATGTCTTTTGCAAATCGTTAATGTCTTCCTAATTTTGACATTCACACCATTATCTTATAATGGGTCGAAGTATTTGTTTGGCGACAAAGTGAGACTTTGTTTCTAGTGTTTATGATGACGATCGTTTTTCACTGTTGTCATCTAAAGTTCAAAACACACTTTGCTATCCTTTGTGTATATACTATAGTCATGGCAGCAGAACGAGGCCGGATTCCAGGAGCTTACAGTGGCGTTAGATCAACCTCGAGGGCTTTCTCATGGGCACTGGGCCCTGGGACACATCATTCTACGTTAAAAGCGAACTAGCCCCGCCATAACATTATACATCACATCAGATGTAGCCTTTATACTTCTATATCTATGTAGATCCTAGTGCATGAAATGCATCTATGCCACTTACATTGCTTCTTGCCATTTATGTACAAACTCAATTCTGGTTCAGTGATCAACTCAGGAATCACTTAAAGACATGTTCTTATAGTTAAGAGCTAGTCCTTCCAACCAGAACCTTGGGTCACATTATGTCGAGTATACAACATGGTTATATGGAAGAACCTATGACTGAGGCATAGGAGGTGCAACGCATCCCTTTCTTTCAACCATAGTTGCAATACACAATGCTTCATACAGTAAGAACTTCTTTCTTACCTTGTTCTATTCTGAGCTTCTTCAGAATCTTGCTTAGGACTTTCTGAACATCTTTCAAAATCAAGTCCAGGAAGCATTTGACATTCAGTGTTTATTAAACTCACCAACCTATCTTGATAGATTTTATTGTTTAATAACTTCAACTTCATCCTAATTTATCTAACTTAAATATTATTAATACCAATCACATCATTCACATATGTCCTCCACATATCCTAGAATGATTTCACGCTCCCACTCAAATATGACATTCATGTTTGAGATCTAGGGATTTCACTTAGCTCCCACTCAAATATTACATTCATGTTTGAGATCTAGGGATTTCACTTAGCTCCCACTCAAATATGACATTCATGTTTGAGATCTAGGGATTTCACTTAGCTCCCAATCAAAATATGTCAGTTACATATTATGAATTAGCCAAGCTGACTTGCTCCCACTCAAATCTAGGTCCTCTCGATAATCTTGGACATTCCAAAATTCTTTGATCATCATCAATTTGAGAATTCCAATTACAAGACTTCAATATCCATATATTTCTAGTGTGAATCCAAAAGACTTAAGCATCACTACTATTGTAGTCAATTCCTTGAATTTGTCCAAACTTGTGACAAATCGAGCTTTTTGTCATTCATTAAGTTTCATTTCCTTCTTATGACTTTGCAGTCATTCAGAAGTATCAAGTAAACTTCTTTACTTTAATAAGATCAAGTAACATGTTACTTTGCAATCTTAAATGTAACTTAATATAGGATTTTATGACTCCTAGTCATTTCCCGCACTCAGGTCCATCACGCTTCTTTGTAATTTGTAGGTATGTCTTGTTTAAAACATGACAAGTGAATCAATAATATAATTTCCACAAACTTGTAGAATATATAGTTGACTCCTACTTTCTTTAGTAAAAGTATTCCCTAAAACTTTATGATCATTATCATTGGTTTCTCCTCTATTTGCAGAGTTTGGATTCACGAAACAAATTCCGCTGCGCCACTTCAACAATTCGGAGGTAGGGTCAAATACCTTGTTTTGATCTTTTACTTTCTTCCACTTGTATCTTCATCAAGACACATCAACTTTGGACAACAGCAGGTGTGTTCCTTTGTGGAAGATGCATTCATAGTTTCCTAAGAATGCTCTACAAAGACTTGTTTTATTCGCCACGACTTCGACTTATCGAAATCTCCAGAAACTCGAACGTGCCATAACACTTATGGTGTTGTTTCCACGAATCTTTAGATGTTCCTTTGTATTTCAAATGAGTGTTTGCTTATTTGATCTCTAACTCTAAACGACAACTATAACCCTAATAAGAGATAATATTGTACCATATGTATCTAATACATATTGATTATGATGTTTAGACATTTCAACAAAGTTTGAATTCGTCCAATTATCATAATTTGTGAAACATATTTCACAAGTTCTTTTTATGCTAAACTTAACTTGAATACTTTAGTCGTGTCGATCAAATCGAAGAGACTTGCTAATTCAGTTAATTCAATATCCCATTTAGTCATGAACTCATTTGAACAATTCAAATCGTTTCAAACTCATGTTTCATTAAGTAAATACACTTATTCACTTAAGTCCACAATAAATGATTTCCACTACTTGTTGAAAATGTGATACATCACTATGTATAAGATTCAACATTTCTTCGCATATCACCGTTTTACCAGAATGCGGAGTTTTAGTCATTCTGCCCAAGAGGCATGGTTTTGCAAAGTCTCTAGATTAAGCATCTAGGACCCCGATCTTTCATAAAGAACCTGCAATAACCAAAATGACTTAAACTATAGTGTCTTTTCATTATTAAGCTTTGGATATCTTTTAGCATTCTAATCCTTTATAAATGTTTAAACTATTATCATTAACATAGTGATGAGAATAACTTTTTTGTAATCGTAAGGTGACCATAAGGTATTGTTCATGAGAATAGTACAAACTGGTTTGTAACTTATTCATATGAATAATCGTCTTCCCAAAAGCAAGACACACAAACAAGGATTACAAATTATATTCAAGTCCACTAATCCAAATGACAAACTTTGAGGGAAGAGGTGATATTGGCCATCAACTGTTTTGTTCGCCGTCATCAAGTATCGTTGCCTCAAATCCAGCAATTCTCAAGCAGATCCTCTATTTTCACAAAACGGGACAAGTATCAAATACTTTGCAAACTGCAACGAGTTTTGCAAGAACCACATTTATAATTTTGTATATCTAACATATACCTTTTCATCCATGACCTCCATTTGCAATCAAGTCCTTCTAAGAGTTCTCAACTCTAATGCAAGATCGCTAAGTGTCTTTCCAAACATTCTCTTTTCATCCATGATGGAGGAAAACTCATCAAACGGCTCATACTCTATGTGCCTTATTCTGTAGAATACAAAATGTATCCCAACTCTCCATCGAATGGACAATGGCTTATTGGATGATTATGGAGAAAACACAAACATTCCGGAGTCATCGAATTATCTCCCAATGGTTATTGTATCAAGAAGAGAATATCACCTTTTTACGAGGATATCCCTCAGGCATGGGTATTAATCTATGAAGTTGGACCCTTTTGCTAAGTTCCAAATTAAGCAATATATTCCCATGGTCGCAAAGGACCTCAATGGGATAGGCCAAGATCTACTAAGATATTTGCAAACAGACATCTAGACTAAGTTTATAATAAGAGATCAATTTATAATTTGGTCTCCACTAAGATTGTCATCCCCTGGACAACTTTAGTGATCACATGATCCCTATCCTCTGCACCTCCCCCGATCATCACGGCAATCAGTGCAGTATCAAAGGTAGACATTCACTAATGCCAATCACATCATCCATGTGACTCATGCTCGATCTTTCGATCTCTTGTGTTCCGAGGCCATGCTTCTGTGGCGTGGTAGGCTCGCCAAATCTAACTTGTGTGTATTCGTTGTGCAACATGGCTTACACCCACTGTATGTGAAAGTAGATATGTCTGACCCCCGATCATCACGGCTGGCCTCATACCGAAGAACTTTCTTGGTGGTGCACACACAAGGGGAACACGGAACATTGGAATTAAATAGGGATTATCTTATTTGCTACCGTTGAGCATCTAAATACTAGCACACAATAAGATGTAAACAGGTATCAACATTATATGTATAATGTGATATGATATGGTCTTTCTTGCGCCTTGATCTCCATCGAGCGCTCTGGCATGATCTCCATCGTGCCCTTGGTTTGACGCCAAGTCCATGACGCCTCCACCAGGTTGTTCATCGGAACAATGACTATTACTATACTACTTAGTAACATAAAAGTAAACTACTTTACCTTCATAACAACCATTGCCATATCATAATCACATGCCCCCTGCAAAATAAAGTTAGACGCCTCTACTTTACCTATTGCAAGTTTTACGTGGTTGTTAGGGCTTTCGCACTAGAACCGTTTCTAAACTACGAACTTTCCAACCACAACATGGATCTGACAGTTGTCTCTACTACACCCCTTTCGGAGCCCTCCGTTGTAAATTCTATATCAACTATTGAATGAGAGACAGACACCCGCTAGCCACTTATACGGTACAAGCCGTATGTTGAGCGTGGAACCAGTCTCGCGTACGAATACGCGTAAGGTCGGTCCAGGCCACTTCATCAAACAATACCGCGATATAAACAAGTACACGTTAGAGGGTAACAACTAAGGGATCAATGCCCGCACAATAATTGTGCGTACTGGCCGTGCAGCACTCCTACGCATAGATCGGCTCTGATACCACTGTTGGGGATCGGTGCAGAAAACAAAAAAATTCCTACGATGGAACCCTAGAAACTTAGCCTAGGATCTATCTATGTAGTAATGCGGTAACGGCCGGAGCGTAGAGAATACATACCCTTGTAGTCTGTACGCGGTTAACGTTCCGCGGGGAACATGGTTGATGTAGTCGTACTCGAAGCCGACCTCAAGGTCGCGAAGCTCCTCGCAGGTCACCCCTTGCTCCTTCTTGATCTTCATCATCTTCATCGTGCAACAGCTCTGGCTCACGACATTTAAGCGCCCCAAGTGTTGCGCTTCGTGTCTTCGTACACATCTGGTGCACGATGAGACCTCCGGCTCCCCGATCCCACTGGGAGTGCAGAAGTTGATATCTGGCTAGGAATCCCTGCAGCGCAACGGCATACTACAGGAGTGCCTTGATCGCACAACCCAGACTTGGGGCCATGGTCACGAGGTATAGAGAGAGGGAGGGAGAAAGTCAACCAAAGGACTTCTCAAGTTGTGTGTTCAATCCCACCCATGGGCACCCCTTTATATAGGGGGAGGGGGTGTGCCCTCCCCTTTGGGTTTCCCATGTGGGACTATTCAAGGGAGAGAGGGGGGAGGCGCATGGGCCTTCATGGGCTGCCAGTCAGGGGTGGGCCCCACCCCACGCACAGCCCTAGGCTAGCCGGGTGGGTCCCCTCAAGGCGCCTGGGCCTTGGCCCCTTGGCCCTTGGCCCTTCCCTCCTCCGGTTTTCCCTCATGGGCCCTATTTCCCTAGGAAGTTTGGCCCATTAGTGGAATAACCCTTCAAATTAGATTTTAATATTAATTACATTAATTATTATGTAAATACATATTACAAAATCCATCTTGACCCGAAACACCTTTCGGTTCCCTTTCGATTTCCTCCGAACGACTTCGGATCTTTCCCAGAATGATTCTGGTCTTTATTCTTTCTCCGAACAACTTCGGATCTCTCTGCGGAATGATTCCGGCTTTCTCTTTCTATACTATGATTCCGTCTTACGAATGATCGCTCTCATCATACCCTTAAGTGTATCCTCTCACGGCTCGGAAATGCTCTAGACATGATCTGTATCAATGATCAACAGAGGGACCAGGGATGTGCATGTGACCCCTATGCATTCCTGATGACAATGTCGTTTGAACCGTCTAAATGTAGCATCCTCTTCCTTTTGTTTCTTGATACAAATTGTCTGAGATTTGATCACTAGTATCCTATACCTTGTTCAATCTCGTTCACAACAAGTTATGTTTTCTTGTTACCGTGATATTACATCCCCGTGACCTAGTCACATGTTGCAACATTTATAGATGTAATCTCACCAAGTCGGCCATATGTATCTTTACCCGTCATGTGGGTGAACAAATCCTGGTCTTGCAGTCACATGTCATCTACTGTTCCTTCGGAATACCCAATGTACACCTTTATGGTCACCGCATTACCAGATGACGTTTGATGCAGTCAAAGCAACCTAGGGAAACAGTGAGTAATATGAGCTCACGGTCTAAGGAGAAGGAGTCTAGGTATAGCTGTTGCAACAATGAACTATATGACTTGATCGTGTTGCACTCCTTCGAGGAATGTCCAACCACATCATTCTCCAATGATATGATCTCATTGTCAGTCGGCATAAATGCCCATGATCTTGAAACCCAGATCATCTTCATGACCAACGAACTAGTATGAATAGAGGCTACTAGGGACTTGGTTGTTTCATACCACACCTGTACCAATGTTTCTACTTGGCACAGTTCTAGCACAATATGAAACTATTATAAACTAATTGAGATATGACAATAAAAAACCTATTTATTATTTGCCTCTAGGGCATATCTCCTTCATCTAGTTCTCGGTGCAGTGTTGTTGTTGTTGTTGTTGTGCTTGGGAGGTGCACGGTTGAAATTGCTAGAGTTGCTGGGGTCATTGTTGTTTCCTCCGGACTTCACATTTCCTCCGCTGCAGTTGGGGTAGCTTGGGCGAGACATTGGGGGTCGATTGTTCCATGGTGCATATCCGGCAGACGGGTTGGGACGGTACTTTGGGTGACTGCTGGATCCAGCTTGGTGCATCATCCGACGTTTGCAGGTGTCATTTTCTTGATTAATCTTCCCTTCCATCTGAATGGCAGAGTTGACTAGCTCTTCGAGATCCTCGAAATGAATGTTGACGAGAACTGTCTACATCTCATCATGCAGTCTGTTTAGGAATCTCTCCTTCTTCTTGGCCTCCGTGTTGATCTCATCAGGTGCATACCTGGCGAGGGAAAAGAATATGTCACGGTACTCCACTACAGTCATTCTGCCTTGCTTTAACTCTCTGAATTCATCTCTCATTCGGGTGACTAGACCCTGCGGCACGTGGGTGTGGCTGAACTTGAGCTTGAAGGCTTCCCATGTCATCACTTGACCATGGTTCATCGTGCGGGTGCTGTTCCACCAAGATCTTGCATCTCCGGCCAAATAGTGGGTGGCAAACAAAACTTTCTCATTTGCATCCACTCTGGCGACTTCTAAGTTGTTCTCCATGGTCTGTAACCAATCATCAGCATCCAGCAGGTCTTCAGACTTGCGAAAGATTGGGGGATTGGTATTCTGGAAGTTTTTGAGTTTGCATCCATGATGATCCTGATTTCCATGGTTCTGGTTGTTGTGAGCCATCTGGGCGATCTGCTGCAGGGTGGCAAGATTGGCTTGGCGCTCTTCCCTAATAGCTTCACGGTCTGCAATGAGCGTCTGCAGAATCTGCAGCATTGGGTCTTGCGATGAGCTGCTCCCTCCTTGGTTTCCATGAGTCATCTGAAGATTGAGATAGATAATGGGGTAAGAGGGAAAGTTCTAAGGTTCATGGTTTTGGTTTCAAGCTAAAACTTTGAGTTTGACTCAGGTTTTGCAACTAACTTCTTTTCATTCATTCAAGCAAAGCACATGATACAAACACACACACACCACAACATCAAAGGAAACCAGATGGTTTTAAGAACCATTCTGTAAGCTATGATACAATGGGACCGCTACTCCTCACTCCTACGATAGTGCTCTAGCGCATCTACTCATCATCGATGAAGTCGGAGTCATCATCATCGATGTATAAGTCCATGGCATCATCCTCCAGATAGTCATCATCATTGCTGAGGTATGAGTCAATATCCCCTTGGATGTCTTCACCTTCCTCTTCTTCTTCTTTTGCTGCAAGCTGAGCTTCTTGCTCCTTGATGGTCTTGTCGAGGTCGGCCACCTTCTTGCAAAGACGGTCGATGGTGCGATCCTTCTTTGCGCATTGACGGCGAAGAGACTGACAATCCTTGACTAGCAGTGAGAAAGTCTAGGCCTTCTGGGCGGCAATGGCGAGGTTGTGGTTGGCAAACTCTTTAGCATTTTCCAATTCCTTCTGTCTATCGTATAGCAGGAAGTCGAGGTTCTCCACTTGACGCTTCAACACTGGGCGACTTGGCATCTCTAGAGGCATTCCCATTGATTCACGCCTTGCATAGTGAACAAAGCGGGTTCCTTGGATCAGGTTGACACTCTAGGCGCAAAGACGAGCAAGAGCTTCATGCATTGCCCTGGCTAATCCATCTAGCCAGTTGTTCTCTTTCACGGAGCGCTAAATCCTCTCGGACATTGGTGCTTCTAACTTGCCTCGAAGATTAGCAACTACTAGCCATTGTAAATCTCCTCCTGGTGGACCAGGGAGTTGAGCTCCAAGAAATTCTGGATGAGGACGCTCCAAGTACTCAGACAGTGAATCAAGATCCATCTCGAAGATCAGTTGGCCTCCATTGCCCAACTGGTAGAACTTGTTGTACTAAACTTCCATCTATAAGAATTTAGGGTGAGAAAGTTAGTGAAGTGATCAAGTGTGTCAAAGTTTTAGGTAGTAATGTAAGAATTTGGAGGAACATGAATTTTTTTGAGAGAAAGAATCCCAAGGGTAAGAGAGGAAATCGGTTTTCATAAATACTCACTTTGATTTGGAAACTAAGTTTTTGTTCGGACGTCCATTCTAACTAGGGTCTCCTATCGTCAGGATGGCTCTGATACCAACTTGTCAACACCCGGATTTTTAATCCTAGATGCCTGTTATGCCATACATCGCAATCCCAGGATTACCATTTTTGTGAGACATAACAGATTGGATATCACATTACATCATCCATTACAAACCATAATAAGGTCTTACACAAATAAAGGATCTCATGATCCAGTCTTAATACAAACAAGTAGCGGAATAAATAGCATAGCGATGGGCTCCATCTTCAGTGTCACAGGCAATGCTGACGATGGGAGATGATCCTAGTTGTCGTAGTCGTCCTGCTGTCCTCCTTCAGGGTAGTCCTCCTCATAGTTTGGCCATAGGAATAGCCAGGGACGAAGCCATGAGTACTCTTTAAGTACTCGCAAACTATCACTAAAAAGTAAGGTAGTTCTAATAAGAATGCTAAACTCTAAGTTTATTTGTAAAGTTAAGTTTGAAACCTAAGCTGAGTTTAGAAACAAAGAAAGATAAAATAAAGTTTGAAATCACCTAAGTGGGAACTTAGTTGTCATAGTCACAACTTTGTTGTGGTCAAGTCATGTCACAAATCATTTCATAAGTCATTTTGAAAACATCTGACAACGGAACACTATGGCCACTCCAACTGTCCATAACCACGAACACGGCTATTCGAATAGTTTGACACTCTGTAGAGGTGGTACACTTTCACCACAAAATTCGATACATTTGTCAGGGATAACCCTGAATCATCATACTTAGTATGCAGATAATCAAACATAACCTTTCCTTTACACACTATAGTATAAGCACCTCTCTCTATGAGCTTGGCGTCCCAGCCATGACCATCTCTCATCCTGGGCACTACATAGGTGGACAACATTGAGAGGTAGCCTCAGCTCAAACCTCTCCCGCGAGGGAACTAATACTAATGCATATAAACTTCCGGCTAAGCCTTACCCAATTCAGGTATTGTGGTTGTACGGTAAAATTGGAATGGTATCACATCCGAACCCAACCATCAGTTTTTATAAAAGGGGATAAGGCTCATGCCTCAACCTTTTCATCATCATAAACCATTTGTGTTTCTCAACGCATGTCAAAACATCTCAATAGAATGACTCATCATTCCAAGGTTTTCACAAGTCATTTTCACCAAGTATTCCCATCTAAAGTGATCAAGTTTTGGTTTAGCTCTAAACTACTAAGTTAAGGGTGTTCACTAAAGTGGGATGCTAATATCAATCTCATGCCCTATAATGACATCTAAGTCTAACTAGCTAGGTCATGTTTTATACTCTTTATGCTATCTATAAACAAGTAAGAAACTTTGGTAAAGTAAAGGAAGTAAAGCTTGTAATAACACTTGGAGTAGGTATAAGTCAAATGGTATAACCAAAGCATGCATAATGCATTTACTTAGGTTATCTAGCTTGCAAGGGTTAGCTTGCCAATAATAGCTTGCCTTGGTTGGTGCAGTGGTTGAAATTCTCCTCTTCTTCTTCGGGGTAGAACTCCTCCTCCTCTTAGACTTGGTCGGTACTATCGTCTATAAATACATACGGAATACACAATCACCAAAAAATACTTAACTAGTCTACTTAGCACACTAAGGCACACATTTGATGATCTAGTATCATCACAAACATCACAAGATTTAACGAACTAAGTTCATTTATTTTATTTGAGAAAAGTAATTTCTACTCATTGAAATTAACTAAGATTTAATATTCTCCAATTAAAATATGGGATCATGTGGACACATGTCATCACCACATATTCTAATGCATGGGAATGTGATTTAAATGTTGGATCACATTTTAATAAGTTTAAGTTTATTATTTAATGATTTAAAGTTACTAAAAATGCCTATATAGAATTAATTTGGTACTAGTCCAAAGTCACTGCATGCAAACCTTAATATTATTACATATTCAGATAGGTATGGTTAAATGTGATTTTTGAGAGTTGGAATCAACTCAAAATCTATTATGGTTGATTTTAGAAAAATGTTTAAAGGTGAAAAAGCTTCTGTCTTGTTATTTTATCTAGGAGAGATCTATAACTCTAAATGATTTAAATCTAACGGGATTGGATAGAGATTTTCATTACCTTCCAACAAAATTAGAATCACTCAATTTGGATTTGTAAAACTCTCTGAATTGATTTTCAAACTAAAGGACAGAACTAAGTTTAAGTCTAAAAAGAAAAAGCTAAATTTAAATCACAGGGCCAGCGCGGGAACACTAATGGGCCGGCCCAGTTTCACTCCGCGGCACTGAGGACTGCTGACAGGGGGTCCCGCCTGTCAGTGGCTCATTAAACGCGAAGCGGTACAGGGCAATGTGGACCATAGGATTAGAGCTAGCATCTACGGCTCACATTCATCATCGACGACCGTCTCGTCGCTGGCGAGCTGGAACCCTAACGGCTCAGTGGGGGTGCGGTGAGGTCGTACGAGGGCTCCAGCGAGTGCGGCGAGGCAGGCAAACAAACGAGGAGATGATGGCGGGCTCAGGCGACGTCGCAGCAGAGGCTGGGGTGGACGAAATCGACAGCAGCGTCTCCTCCTCTGATGCGGCTATCTCCGGTGAAATTCCGATGGTTGGCTGCTCGAGCTGCTCCGGCGAGAGGTGGGGAAGGACTAGTGGAGAGAGGGGAGTGTGAGAGTGTGAAGAATTTGTGCTGGGGAGGCTCCCTTATGTAGGCGTGATGAGGCGGCAGAGAGGTGTGGACAGAGCTCGTCGGTGACAACGGCACAGGGGGCTATCGGCATGGGCGAGATAGGTGGACGGTGGGCGGTTCCCTGGCGGCTAGCTAGGGCGTAATGGTGGTGCAAGGGGCAGTGGATAGCGGTCAGGCGCGTCTCGCGCTCTGGGAGATAGAGGCGGTGCTCGACGTGGTTCCCGGCGACTCTGGGTTGAGCGGCGGGGTACGGGCGTGTCTGGCGGGTTGAGGTGGTCAAGGAGGAGCGGCGTGTGCGGTCTAGGGTCGAGGCGTAGCGTGTGGTGCTATGTCGGTGATGGTGCTCTAGCGTGCGCTGGCGCGGCGTAGAGACTTAGTGCGGGGCTTGGCTTCGGTGGTCCAGTGGCTAGCAGTGGTCGTGGGGTGGACCGTGGACAGCGGTGAGGTCACGCTTACCTTCCTGGAGCAACGGAGAGGGGCTGGTGGTCTGTTGCGAGCTGCGCATGATCGACCGGTGAGCATGGCATCGGGGTGGCGTGGTACTGGCGCTAGGGACTAGGGGATGGGTTGGTTTCGGCCTAGTTAGAGCTAGGAGGGACATAGGGAGTAAATGGGGTGCAATGGGGTGGCAATCCCCTGTAGAAACAGTGAATTGACTAGTGTGTTGGTTCTGTGCCTGCCAGGTGTTTGACCAAATGGCCGCATGAAGAAAACTTTTGAAATTTGAAATGAAAATTGGTGGAGTTGTTAGTCACATGCTTAAGCATCTCTGGTTGCTAGGATTTGTTAAATGCAGTTAATTTGGATGTTTTTGAAAAAGGGTGATCTAGACATATGAGATAGATTCCATTTTCAAATGTCATTTAAACTTAGAGTTCGAATGTTTTTGGAAGATCACAAAGTGGGCCTTGGTACATTACTACTTGTACTAGCAAGGGGTGCAAAGATCCACAATAGTTTCTGTTGGAATTTGAGTGCTAGGAATACCCAAAGTGGGCTAGTTGATTAAAATGGCAAAAGTGACACATTCATTTATTAATTCTTTTTTATTTCTTTTTCTTTGGATTTTCCTTGGGAATGATCTAGATGATGTGGCATTCATCTTAGAATCATTTTACAACCATTAGATCAAACAATCATGGCAATTCCAATCAATTCCTATTTAATGCAACACACGTATGCATGCTTAAATATTTTTCAAGGAAAAAGTTTTTGTTAACCCTAAATTGGGTGATTTGTATCTTTATAACTTGGATTAAAGTTTTGGGATGTTACACATATGTGGTTTATAAAAAGAACACACATCTACCGACTCTAGTTGTGGTTTATTAAAAGAACACACATGCAATGACACTAGGGGATCCATATGTGGTTTATGAGAAGAACACACATGCAATGAGACTGGTGGATCCATATGTGGTTTGTGAAAATAATACACATGCAATGAACTCTGGTGGATCCATATGTGGTTTGTGAAAAGAACACACATCCAGTGACTCTAGTGGATCCATATGTGGTTTATTAAAAGAACACACATGCAATGACTCTAGCTGTGGTTTACGAAAAGAACACACATCCAATGACACTGGTGGATCCATATGTGGTTTGTGAAAAGAACACACATCACATGACTCTAGCTATGGTTAATGAAAAGAACACACATGCAATGACTCTAGCTGTGGTTTATTGAAAGAACACACATGCAATGACAATGGTGGATCCATGTGGTTTGTGAAAAGAACAGACATGCAATGACTCTAGCTATGGTTAATGAAAAGAACACACATTTCAATGACACTGGTGGATCCATATGTGGTTTGTGAAAAGAACACACATACAATGACACTGGTGGATCCATATGTGGTTTATGAAAAGAACACACATCCAGTGACTCTAGCTGTGGTTTACTAAAAGAACACACATCAATGACACTAGGAGATTGATACATTGCAAATGTATCTATAATTTTTGATGTTCCATGCTTGGTTTTATCCACTTTCTTGTGTTTTGTTCCAACTTTGGAGTACTCTTCATATGATTTCTTGGACTAACCTATTAACAAGAGCCACAGTGCCAGCTGCCTTTTTTCTACTAGTTTTTGTTCCACGAAAGTCAGAAAATGAATATTCTCGGAATTGGATGGGACAAAAGCCAAAGTGCCTATTTTTCCGGAAGGGATCAAGTGCCAGAATACGAGACGGAGAAGGGCCAGAGGGCGGCCACACCACCTGGCCGCACGGCTAGGCCTGGCCCACGCCAGAGGGTGGTGTGGCCGCTCCCGGCACCACCTCGGCCTCTACTTCCGCCTATATATTGCCCTCGAGACGAAAACCCTAAGTACCTGATCAAAAATCCACGAAAGAGTCTATAGACGCCATCATCTCCATCCCTAGATCGAGAGGGATCTGAAGCTCTTCCCAGCACCTTGCCGGAGAGGGGAATTCACCCTGGAGGCCTTCTTCATCACCATGCAAGCCTCCGGTGTGATGCGTGAGTAGTTCATCCTTGGACTACGGATCCATGTAGTAGCTAGATGGTTGTTTTGTCCTCCTTTTTGCTTTCATGTTTAGATCTTGTGAGCTCCGTTCATGATCAAGATCATCTATTTGTAATTCATACATGTTGTGTTTGCAGGTATCCGATGGATATTGAGATGCTATTTCAGATTGATTATTGATTCTATCATGTCTTTGTTATTTGAGATCTTGCATGCTTTCCGTTGTTAGTAGATATCTTGGCCAAGTAGATGCTAGCAACTCCAAGAGTTAGTATTTATGCTCGATAGTGGGTTCATGCCTCTGGTAATCTGGGGAAGTGACAGAAATCTCTAAGGTACTAGATGTGATGTTGCTATTAGGGAGAAAACAACAATCCTTTGTTCATAGAACAATCGTATTGTTTACTTTACACGCAGTTCGTAAAGCAATAATCTGTTGCTTGCAACTTAATACTGGAGGGGGTTCGGATGATAACCTGAAGGTGGATTATTAGTCATAGATGTAGTTGGATGGCGGTCTATGTATTATGTTGTAATGCCCAATCAAGTCTCAAAGGAGTCAAGATGATTAGTATATGCATGTATTGCTTTCTCGGTGTTTGTCAATTGCCTCGCTGTAATTTGTTCACCCAGCATGTTATCTATTTAAGGAGAGCCACCTCTAGTGAACTATGGATCCCGGTCCTTGTCTTTTACATACAATCTACAATCTATTACTGCTTTGTGTTTACTTTCTGCAAACTTCTACTTCTTTCCATTCGATACGTCTAATCCTTTGTTTTCTGCAAAACACGGTGAGATTGACAACCTCATCGCAAGTTGGTGACAAAGTTCTGTGGTTCTGTTGTGCAGGTCTCCATGTTGCTACTAGCACCGGTAGTGCGCCCTGCCAAAGCTCAGCTAGTAACACCTTTGAGGTGTTTCCTTGCTCCTACTGGTTCGATTAAACCTTGGTTTCATAACTGAGGGAAACTTGTTGCTGTGCTCATCATACCTTCCTCTTGGGGTTCCCAATGAGCTCTACATCAAGCACTTTTCTGGGCGCCGTGCATTGAGCCATCAGAGATCCATATGTGGTTTATGAGAAGAACACACATGCAATGACACTTGTGGATCCATATGTGGTTTGTGAAAATAACACACATGAAATGAACTCTGGTGGATCCATATGTGGTTTGTGAAAAGACCACACATGCAATGAACTCTGGTGGATCCATATGTGGTTTGTGAAAAGAACACACATCTAGTAACTCTAGTGGATCCATATGTGGTTTATTAAAAGATCACACATGCAATGACTCTAGTTGTGGTTTATGAAAAGAACACACATCTAATGACACTGGTGGATCCATATGTGGTTTGTGAAAAGAACGCACATCAAATGACTCTAGTTGTGGTTAATGAAAAGAACACACATGCAATGACTCTGGTTGTGGTTTATTGAAAGAACACACATGCAATGACACTGGTGGATCCATCTGGTTTGTGAAAAGAACAGACATGCAAGACTCTGGTGGATCCATATGTGGTTTGTGAAAAGAACAGACATGCAATAACTCTAGCTGTGGTTAATGAACACACATTTCAATGACACTAGTGGATCCATACCAGTGACTCTAGCTGTGGTTTATTAAAAGTACACACATGCCATGACACTGGTGGATCCATGTGGTTTATGAAAAGAATAGACATGCAATGACACTGGTGGATCGATATGTGGTTTATGCGAAGAACACACATGCAATGACACTGGTGGATCCATATGTGGTTTGTGAAAATAACACACATGCAATGACTCTGGTGGATCCATATGTGGTTTGTGAAAAGAATAGACATGAAATGACTCTAGCTGTGGTTAATGAAAAGAACACACATGCAATGACTCTAGTTGTGGTTTATTGAAAGAACACACATGCAATGACACTGGTGGATCCATGTGGTTTGTGAAAAGAACAAACATGCAATGACTCTAGCTATGGTTAATGAAAAGAACACACATTTCAGTGACACTGGTGGATCCATATGTGGTTTGTGAAAAGAACACACATGCAATGACTCTGGTGGATCCTTATGTGGTTTGTGAAAAGAACACACATGCAATGACTTTTAGCTGTGGTTTATGAAAATAACACACATTTCAATGACACTGGTGGATCCATATGTGGTTTGTGAGAAGAACACACATGCAATGACACTAGTGGATCCATATGTGGTTTATGAAGAGAACACACATCCAGTGACTCTAGCTGTGGTTTATTAAAAGAACACACATGCAATGACACTAGTGGATCCATGTGGCTTATGAAAAGAACGCACATGCAATGACACTAGTGGATCCATATGTGGTTTGTGAGAAGAACACACATGCAATGACACTGGTGGATCCATATATGGTTTGTGAAAAGAACAGACATGCAATGACTCAAGCTATGGTTAATGAAAAGAATAGACATGCAATGACTCTAGATGTGGTTTATGGAATGAACACACATGCAATGACACTGGTGGATCCATGTGGTTTGTCAAGAGAATAAACATGCAATAACACTAGCTGTGCTTAATGAAAAGAACACACATTTCAATGACACTGGTGGATCCATATGTGGTTTGTGAAAAGAACACACATGCAATGAACGCTGGTGGATCCATATGTGGTTTGTGAAAAGAACACACATGCAATGAACTCTGGTGGGTACATATGTGGTTTGTGAAAAGAACACACATCTAGTGACTCTAGCTGTGGTTTATTAAAAGAACACACATGCAATGACACTAGGGGATCCATATGTGGTTTATGAGAAGAACGCACATGCAATGAATTCTGGTGGATTCATATGTGGTTTGTGAAAAGAACACACATGCCATGAACTATGGTGGATCCATATGTGGTTTGCGAAAAGAACACACATGCAATGAACTCTGGTGGATCCATATGTGGTTTGTGAAACTAACACACATCCAGTGATTCTAGTTATGGTTTATTAAAAGAACACACATGCAATGACACTAGGGGATCCATATGTGGTTTATGAGAAGAATACACATGCAATGACACTGGTGGATCCATATGTGGTTTTTGAAAAGAACACACATGCAATGAACTCTGGTGGATCCATACGTGGTTTGTGAAAAGAACACACATGCAATGAACTCTGGTGGATCCATATGTGGTTTGTTAAAAGAAGACACATCAAGTGACTCTAGCTATGGTTTATCAAAATAACACACATGCAATGACACTAGGGGATCCATATGTGGTTTATGAGAAGAACACACATCTAATTACACTGGTGGATCCATATGTGGTTTGTGAAAAGAACACACATGCAGGGAACGCTGGTGGATCCATATGTGGTTTGTGAAAAGAACACACATGCAATGAAGTCTGGTAGATCCATATGTGGTTTGTGAAAAGAACACACACCCAGTGACTATAGTTGTCATTTATGAAAAGAACACACATCCAATGACACTGGTGGATCCATATGTGGTTTGTGAAAAGAACACACATCAAATAACTCTAGCTATGGTTAACGAAAAGAACACACATGCAATGACTCTAGTTGTGGTTTATTGAAAGAACACACAAGCAATGACACTGGTGGATCCATGTGGTTTGTGAAAAGAACAGACATGCAATGACTCTAGCTGTGGATAAAGTTCTAACAATAAGACATATCAACTAGGTTGCAACATGAAAAGGCACAAACAAACGATTCATGAATAACAATGCTTTGAAAGACGTTTGTTTGTTTCACATATAGAAAGCATAATGAGAATGGTATTCAGCTTGTCCCTCATGGTGTAGCAAAACATAAATGCATAGGACACCTTCAAAGTTCATAAGGGTGACTAGATACAAATAGTTTAAGAACAAGCAATATAAAAGTTATGAATCAATCAACAAGTTTTGGGACAATGCACATTAAACTAAGAATGACCACTATGCTCTCTCAATAGGTGCATAAGTATAGAAGATGCAGACTCAACATAAAAGTAAAAGAAAGGCCCTTCATAGAAGGAAGCAGGAATTCAAGTCTCATAAAGAGCTTCCAAAAATTATGGTACTTATTAGCTTTCAGCTCTCATTGCCCCTATCATAAGCATCTTTAGGTGATTAAGGTTAAAGTGAGCAAATATGAGGATATGCCTAACAAGTTATAAGCTGAAAATCCCATGCCCCTTACTTACGAGTACCGAACCTCATGCTACTCAAATTTAGTAATAGGTAAGTTCTTGTCATTGTAAGTACATGTGTATCATAGAGAACCACCAACGTGGTACCCCTTTCCCGATGATACGGAAGCTTTCCCATATCAAAATGACAAGGCAAGCAGACAATGAGCATCTCAGCGATCTTTTTGTATGCTATTTGCATAGGGTTTTCCCTTTTTTTCTTTTTTCTTTTTTTAGGATGCTTCACAGATTGCTCACTATGGTTATGCTGCACATTTCCACCATGATTAGGCATGGCTTAGACTAGCCACCCAGGCGTTTCTCTAACACATATACGAACTCCATGAGCCTTACAAGCTCCCCTTTCATTTCACACCACCGGGATCCATAAGCAAAAGAACATGATATCAACTAAATAAAGTGCAATGTTGAAAGCGTTCCCCATGATAACATGGTTCTACTAATTCACAACTTACAAAGCGCAAGCATATACGCAACATAGATGGGCACAATGGTTCAAGTTTATTAAGTGCAAGAAAGTAAAGTGTGCCATCAAGTTCGTGAGAGATTTAATCACTAATTTTCACATAACAAGTTTAATTCAGAAGGTAGATAAAAACATGAATATACTTGGAATAGAAATAATGCTAATAGGTAGGTATGGTGGACTCTTTGGAATAACTTGGTTTTATTTGGAGTTGGATGCATGAGTGGAACTCATACTTGGTACATGTGGAGGCTAGCAAAACACTAGGAGCGACCAACTAAGAGCAATAATGGCCATAATCATGCAAAGCGACAAAACATTATTAATTAAAGCATAAAGTGATATTACAAGTCGAAAACTAAATGATCATAGAGGCTATGGTGACTTGGTATAGTCTTAACATGCTGTGAGCATGCGCCAAGTCAACCCAAATAAAGCATCAAAGGAGAATACCGCAATATTATGCTTTTATATGCTAAAACAACACATGATTCTTTTAAGGAACATTAAGCAATCTCAATTGTTTGTAACAAATCATGCTACAACAATAATCACTAAGCATAAAGTCAAAGCAATATCAAACATGACATGATAAAGTCTAAGTCACAGTCAAAACAAGCTTACTTTTGTACCACTATAAGCATGAAACTTCCTACTCTTTTCCAACACTAATCGAAAACTAAAGCTAAACGCAATGCTAGCAAAGGAGAACACTCGCAGAAGAATAAGAGTGAAAACTAGAGTGTTCTAGGCAATGAATAACGAGGTGTGTCTCTCTCTCCAAAAGAAGTGTGTTGGGATCCAACCAACTTATTTAAGCAAACTAAGCAAAAGAAAACTAAAAACAAAAATGAAGATGCTCCAAGAACAACACAATTGTGCATGAAACAATAAAAATGAAGTGTTTAAAACAAACCTGAGATTTTTATTGATGAAGAAGGGGATGCCTTGGGCATCCCCAATCTGACGCTTGTACTTCTTGAATATTTCTTCGGGTGACACGGGTGGCATCCCCAAGCTTGAGCTTTTGTCCATACTTCATCTTATCACATTGTTCTTCCCTACACTTTCAAAATTTCCTTCATACAAAACTTCACACAATCTTCATTAGCAACATTAGTGTACTTAAGATAATAAGTCGTTGGGTTTAGTTTCAACACAAGTAAAACTTCCATTAAAATACAAGCTACTATAGTAATTCCTTCTAAAAGCTCAAATGATCAAAGAGAACTCAAAGATAAAGAGATTAAGAGGCGAATGCAAACAATGGCAGAAATCTTTCAAAATAGACCAGCAGGTAAAAACTGATTTTTCCGAAGACCTTTTGTTGCTCAAATCAAAAAGTGATAAACTAACGAAAGTTGTATTAAAACCTGGGACAGAAGCGCAAAAACTTACAGCTCAATCCTACGTACAGAGATTTTTCACGAAGTTTTATAGTGAAGCATAAAAATCTGTTTCGGTACAACAACTTTCCAAAGTCTTACTTCCCTCTCATTAGAGGTTTATTATTGGCACAAAACCACACAAAAAGGATAAGGATAGGTTATTACAGAGGTAATAACTTCCAAGACTCAACAAAAGAAAAACTTACTGAATAGAAATTTGGGTTATCTCCCAATAGTGCTTGTCTTTAACGCCTTTGAGCTAGGCATGATAATTTCGATGATGCTCACATAAGAAATATGAATTGGAGTGAAAGAGAGCATCAAGAAGAAAATATAGAATAAATTTATGTCTAACCCGCTTTCTATGAAAAATAATCTTGTAAAGAAACAAGTCATGAAAGCACAAAGCAACAAGCATAGGAAAGCAAAACAAGTGCAACTTCAAAATTTTCAACATAAAGAGGGGAAGCTTAATATTGTTGAGATACATAAAACCATGTTTCCTTCTCTCATAATAACTTTCAGTAGCATCATGAATAAAATTAACAATATAACTGTCACATAAAAGATATCTTAGTAGCTAGAGGATGTGAGTACATTTTACCTTACCTCCCCGGCAACGGCGCCAGAAAATAGCTTCATGTCTACGCACGCCTCTATTCTTGTAGACAGTGTTGGGCCTCCAAGTGCAGAGGTTTGTAGAACAGCAGCAAGTTTCCCTTAAGTGGATCACCCAAGGTTTATCGAACTCGGGGAGGAAGTGGTCAAAGGTATCCCTCTCAAGCAAACCTGCAATCAAGATACAAGAAGTTCTCTTGTGTCCCCAACACACCCAATACACTTGTCAAGTGTATAGGTGCACTAGTTCGGCGAAGAGATAGTGAAATACAAGTAATATGGATAATTATAAGTGGTAATTGCAATCTGAAATAATAGTGGCAGCAAGCAAACATGTAACAGAACTAATTGTAAACGGGGTTTCAATGCTTAGAAACAAGGCCTAGGGATCATACTTTCACTAGTGGACACTCTCATATAAATATCTTCTCTTTATGATACTACCCTAAACTACTCTCCGGTTGGACGATGTAGCTCTATAACAACACACCTTAAAGTTCACATTCCCCATCTAGATAACCCCTCACTGTCACCTTGAGCGCTAGATGGTTCCAACAAACACCACAGTCTCATAGAGACATCAAACTCAAATTATACTCATGATAAGTATTTATGTAACCTTAGCCAAAGTGCCACACGGTGTGCACACTGTCAACTTCACACACGTGGGGATAGTAGAGATTAATTAAAGCACTTGAGTAGAAGAATAGATCCTAGATTACAAAGCTCATGATATCAATAAGATCACACATAGAGAGAGAGATGAACATGTAGCCACTTGTAGAGCCCTTAGCCTCAAGAGGGAACTACTCCCTCCTTATCATGGGAATCAGCAACGGCGATGGAGATGGTGGTGGAGTCGATGGAGATGGATCCGGGGGAACTTCCCCGTCCCGGCAGGGTGCCGGAACAGAGACTTCTATCCCCCGAATCTCCACTTCGGTGGCGGCGGCGCTGCGGAACTTTTCGTGGAAATCTGATCTCCGCCTTAGGGTTTTCGTCCCTAGGGGAATATATAGGCAAAGGAGCAAGGTCGGTGGAGGCCGGAGGGGCCCACACCACCCCTGGTACGGCCTGGCCTAGCCCACGCCACCAGGTGGTGTGGCCAGCCCCTGGCCCTCCTCCGTCTCTGCTTTGGACTCCGTCTTCGTGTCGGGAAAAATAGGAAGTTTGGCTTTCGTTTCGTCCTATCCCGAGAATATGTCTTTTCTAGCTTTTCTAAAACCAAAAACAATAGAAAACAGGCAACTGGCACTGCGGCATCTGGTCAATAGGTTAGTTCCAGAAAATGCATAAAAGTATCTCAAAATGTAGACAAAACATAAGATAGTTGATATAAAACAAGCATGGAACATCAAAAATTATAGATACGTTTACGACCTATCAACATTCAATGAACTCTATTGGATCCATATGTGGTTTGTGAAAAGAACACACATCTAGTGACTCTAGTGGATCCATATGTGGTTTATTAAAAGAACACACGTGCAATGACACTAGCTGTGGTTTATGAAAAGAACACACATCCAATGACACTGGTGGATCAATATGTGGTTTGTGAAAAGAACACACATCAAATGACACTAGCTGTGGTTAATGAAAAGAACACACATGCAATGACTATATCTGTGGTTTATTGAAAGAACATACATGCAATGACACTGGTGGATCCATGTGGTTTGTGAAAAGAACAGACATGCAATGACTCTAGCTGTGGTTAATAAAAAGAACACACGTTTCAATGACACTAGTGGATCCATATGTGGTTTGTGAAAAGAACACACATACAATGACACCGGTGGATCCATATGTGGTTTATGAAAAGAACACACATCCAGTGACTCTAGCTGTGGTTTATTAAAAGAACAAAAATGCAATGACACTAGGGGATCCATATGTGGTTTATGAGAAGAACACACATGCAATGACACTGGTGGATCCATATGCAGTTTGTGAAAAGAACACACATGCAATGAACTCTGGTGGATCCATATGTGGTTTGTGAAAAGACCACACATGTAATGAACTCTGGTGGATCCATATGTGGTTTGTGAAAAGAACACACATCTAGTGCCTCTAGTGGATACATATGTGGTTTATTAAAAGAACACACATGCAATGACTCTAGCTGTGGTTTATGAAAATAACACACATCCAATGACACTGGTGAATCCATATGTGGTTTGTGAAAAGAACACACATCAAATGATTCTTGCTATGGTTAGTGAAAAGAACACACATGCAATGACTCTAGTTGTGGTTTATTGAAAGAACACACACGCAATGACACCGGTGGATCCATGTGGTTTGTGAAAATAATACACATGTAATGACTCTAGTGGATCCATATGTGGTTTGTGAAAGGAACAGACATGTAATGATTCTAGCTGTGGTTAATGAAAAGAACACACATTTCAATGACACTGGTGGATCCATATGTGGTTTGTGAGAAGAACACACATGCAATGACACTAGTGGATCCATACCAGTGAATCTAGTTGTGGTTTATTAAAAGAACACACATGCAATGACACTCGTGGATCCATGTGGTTTATGAAAAGAATAGACATGCAATGACACTGGTGGATCCATATGTGGTTCATGAGAAGAACACACATGCATTGACACTGGTGGATCCATATGTGGTTTGTTAAAAGAACACACATGCTCATGTGGTTTATGAAAAGAACAGACATTCACTGACTCTAGTTGTGGTTTATGAAAAGAACACATATCCAATGACTCTAGCTATGGTTTGTGAAAAGAACATACATGCAATGACTCTAGTGGATCCATATGTGGTTTGTGAGAAGAACAGACATTCCATGACTCTGGTGGATCCATATGTGGTTCATGAAAAGAACACACATTCAATGACACTTGTGGATCCATATGTGGTTCATGAAAATAACACACATGCAATGACACTAGTGGATCCATATGTGGTCTATGAAAAGAACACACATGCTCATGTGGATTATGAAAAGAACAGACATTCACTGACTCTAGTTGTGGTTCATGAAAAGAACACACATGCAATGACTGTAGTGGATCAATGTGGTGGTTTGTGAAAAGAATATACATGCAATGACTCTGGTGGATCCATATGTGGTCTATGACAAGAACACACATCATATGACACTGGTGGATGCATATGTGGTTCATGAAAAGAACAGACATGCAATGACTCTGGTGGATCCATATGTGGATTGTGAAAAGAACAAACATGCAATGACACTGGTGGATCCATATGTGGTTTGTGAAAAGAACACATATTCAATGACACTCGTGGATCCATATGTGGTTTGTGAAAAGAACACACATCCAATGACTCTAGTTGTGGTTAATGAAAAGAACACATGCAATGACTCTAGTGGATCCATATGTGGTTTGTGAAAATAACAGACATGCAATGACTCTAGCTGTGGTTCATGAAAAGAACACACATGCAATGACACTGGTGGATCCATATGTCTTTTAGGAAAAGAACACACATCCAATGACACTAGTGGATCCATATGTGGTTTGTGAGAAGAACAGACATGCAATGACTCTGGTGGATCCATACGTGGTTCATGAAAAGAACACACATTCAATGACACTGGTGGATCCATATGTGGTTCATGAAAAGAACACACATGCAATGACACTGGTGGATCCATATGTGGTTTGTGAAAAGAACACACATGCAATGACACTAGTGGATCCATGTGGTTTATGACAATAACACACATGCAATGAACTCTAGTGCATCCATGTGGTTTATGAGACAAACACACATCCAATGAACTCTAGTGGATCTATCTTGGCATAATTTGATGTATGCCACGATGTATTTCATTGTACAAGACACTCACTTTCCATTCTTATACTACTCCGTTTTGCCCTTGGTTTTTGATACTACTCTGTTTTGCCTTATGTCTCTCTTTCGTAGAAGTTCAAACCTGTGCTCACACTGTTTGCTATGTCCTGATTGGTTGTCACAGTTGTCACGTGGATCATGCGCACCAACCGTTGATCCTGTGTGATCCAACGAGGATCGTTGCACATGTCGTGCCCTTCACAGTACAACGTGAGACAACACAGACGTCTCCCTCAGCGAGACTTCTACAAGAAGGAACACGATGCCGTCCATGGAAAAAGACGTCGAGTGGTCATGTCACGTTTAATCTAGTCTACAAAGGCTACTACTGCTACTACAACACATGCATAGGGCAACGGGGTCATCGAGTGCATGGTTGTCGACAGGACAGTGCAATTTATTGCCACTTGATATTAATAAGACATATCCCATTTTTACGCATCACTCTCAATCTCACTTCCCACTGGGCCCTACCGCAAGTAACTTCCATGAGTCAAGGGGCCCCTCGAGTAGATCTAACGTTGCTAGAAATTGATTCTGTGCCACTTGCATGCAGTGGAATCGAGGTCTGCCGTGGGCGTATTTTCAATGTAGTTCTAAAGAGGAGATCGTGGTTGTTTCAAAAAAAAGGGAACAGAAAAAAAGGTGGAGATCGTGGTAGCCCCATCCCTCCCACCCACCACACGTGTCCACTTGAGGACTACAAACAATCCAGTGTTTATAAACCCGCTCGGCCTTCTTCTTCCATGAGCTCGTGTCATTTTCCCCAATCTGTCTAGTCCCAAAACCCCAATCTGCACCTACCGCGTGCGCCGAAGCTCCTTCGCTTGCACCACCTCCTTCCCTAGGTGCACCATGAAGCGTACGCGTGGAGACGAGCCGGAGGTGAATCTAGTTGAAGGCGCAACAATAGATGGCTCGGTCATTGCCAAGCAGGCGGAGGCGTCTTCTCCAGGCACGAACGCCACTCGTGGCCGCGCCATCGAGGGTTCGAGCTCATCCGTCCTACCAGTAGTTGTCACCGTCGAGCAGCAGGTGGCCTACAACATCGTGGTGCCAGCGAAAGATCTAGATGGGGGGCAGGCGACAGGTGGAGGCAATCCGATGCTCTATATCAACAACCCCATCACCGTCCAAGAAATCTTCGATGCAATCGTAGAGAATGATGAGTTTGAGAAGGAGGTCCCTAATGAGGAGTCCGAGGTACTACATTGCTAGCTTCTCTAGTCACAGCCGCAGATTTCACTATTCATACATAGGATTTGCTCAATCGTGTATAGATTCTTTTGCTCTTGAAGTAGGGTAGTATATATATGGTTCGAACGGTCGACTGATGCATCTGCCATCTAGTCACAAAACCCCAATCTGATCATCTGCCATCTCGTTGAGTTTGCTAGTTGAGTGTTGATTTCGATACACAACATGCCTATAACATTACATTTCTATTCCTTATTGAACCCAATGATTCAATTTTGCCGCAAAATAGTGCAAATGCATCTGATAGTGTTGTTTTCTTAGGGATGGTTAGTGACCCTGAGGCAGCGATGTACATAAACAATATAGGTTGTGTTGTTGGTATATTGGTTCTCCAACTCCATCTCTGAAAAAAATAATGAGGCCCTTAATTTATTCTCATATGGAACCTATATATATAATCTTTGTATTGTTTCTGATCTTTGAATGAGTCGTATGATGCATATGTATATCCCTGAATATTTTTTTGTACGATTACATTTCAATTTCTTATTGTGGCCAATGATTCAAATTTGCCCCAAAAGAGAGGCAGACACATTGGTGTCAGATTTTTTCAGGGATGAGTTAGCGAACCTGGGGCCATGTACAAGAACAATATAAGTTGTGCAATTGTTACGCCATCCCTGAAGAAACTTATGAGGCTGCAATCTTTATTCTACATTCATAGAACTATGATATTTGAATTATCTATTCCATGCATTCATAGTGTATAAGAATTACATTTTAGTTTGTCACCGAGGTCAATGATTGAAATTTTCCCCAAAAGAGTTCAAGGGGAGACACATATGATGGTGTCGTGTTTTAGGGATGGGTTGGTGAACCTGGGGCAGCAATGCACACAAACAATATAGGTTGTGTTGTTGGTACTTTGGTTCTCCAACTCCATCTCTAAAACTAATTATGATGCCCTTGATTTATTCTCATATGGAACTACATATATGATCCTTGAATTGTTTCTACTCTTTGAATGATTCGTATGATGCATATGTAAATGAATGGTTTTGATCATAAGTATTTAACATGTACCTAAATATTAATTGTTGTTTTGTATTTATAATTACAATATTTAGGATTGTTTTTGTACCTGACTATGTATATCCCTGAATATTGTTTTGTATGATTACATTTCAATTTCTTATTGTGGCTAATGATTCAAATTTGCCCCAAAAGAGAGGCAAACACATTGGTGTCAGATTTTTCAGGGATGAGTTAGCGAACCTGGGGTGATGTACAAGAGTAATATAGGTTGTGCAATTATTACTTGGTTCGCTCACTCCATCCCTGAAGAAACTTATGAGGCCCCTAGATTTATTCTACATACACTCTGGTCCAATTAATTGTCATTTTATTGAGATGAAATGATATATGAACTGATCAAACTATTGCTGAGATGCTTTAACTTTGATATCAACTTAATATTGTCTTACATATATATGTTGTCAATTCTTGAGTTGTAATACAATTCAATCATATGTATGAGTTCTAAGTTATGTTCTTAAAAATCAACAGGAGGATGATGAGGACATGGACGCTAGCAAGGAATCCAGGGACAACAAGAGACGCTACATGCTGAGGCGGTTATGGTGTTGGAAAATCCGTTTCTATCATAGGGGGACTGTTTTGCCCATTTTGTGGCAGAGTAATCAACGTGGACCTCGACAACATGATCCAGCATGCGGTGGACGTTGGCAAGGGCGGAGGCAGAAGGCATAATCCGATTACCTTGGGGCGGCACGCAGCCTTCGGAAAATCCTCCAGGAGTATGTCAGGACTAGCCTATATCCCCGCCCCTGCCCTGCTAGGCGTCTCCGTGTCCCGGCCTCCTGCTGCTGCCCCTGCTTTAATTTTGTTTTAGTTAATTATTACCTTTGTGTTGCATGTAAGACAATATATCTATGGACCGTGGTGTCTCTGGTGAACCTTCTATATATATATGTATTAATTTACTCCTTTATATGAAGTGCCTTAAAATTTCTAGTGTTCAGTTATATTACTGATCATGCTCGTGCACACTACCAAATATTTCTAGTGTTCAATTATATTATAATTGTCAAGGAATGCATCAACAAGTTAAATTGGTTGAAATTTCGTATTGAAGTAACTAAATGATCTCACATCAGCGGTGGACGTTGGCAGAAGCCGAGGTCGAAGGCATTAGCCAAAGACCTTGGTGTGGCACGCAGCCTTCAGGAAATTCCTTACAGGTTCAACAACGGGTTGCCGCCGCCCAGCTCCGAATTCGCTTACATGTTTAACATGGCAGAACTTGAGCTACTGAGGGTACAGCTCCCACAGAGACCTCGGTAGGGGTGGCAAGATTGGTGCGAGTGTGACCACGGTGACGGCGAGCTTGGATTCTGGAGAAGGAAAACATGACCGAGCATGGTCGACACGGTGACATATCTCATCGGGAACCAATTCTCGTCCCCGCGCCGTGCCATGGTGAGGTCAAGCTCCGATCTCGGGATGGGGAGGAGAGCGGGTCCAAGAAGGTTCGTCCATGTCCTAGCTCCATGCCATGGTCGCGAACACAGATTGCCGCTCCGGGGAAGAAGAAGACGTCGCAAGCCTACAGGGAGGAGAGCAGGGCCAAGTAGGTTCTTCCACGTCCTAGCTCCGCGCCATGGCCGCGACGCCCCACAGATTGCCGCTCCGGGGAAGAAGAAAACGCGTAATGTATTCAGGCGCCAACACTGCAAGCCTACATGGCTGTCACGACGACAACAACATAACAGCAAAAACTGACAGGGGGCCCAACTTGACGGGCGTCAGCCTGATATTTTGTATTGAAATGTAAAGTTGAATTCGTGCCGAAAAGACCCTGTGAGTATTTTGCACGCCAACTATGATCATCACAGCTGGTTACATGCAACTTGGGTACCGCATTGCCTGGGCGCCTCAATTTCGGGCCGCAAAATGATATTCTCTATCTTTGGGCCAAGGAAGAAGACTCATCATCAGTGAACGCCTTAGCAGCCTGGTCGATGGTTTGTTGTCCAAAAAAATCGTGGAGGGCTTGGTGTTCTTAATCTAGAGCTATAGAACAAGATACTTTTTTTGAAACAACTGCACAAAATTTTATTCGAGAGAGAATGTACCCTGGGTGAAGTTAGTTTGGGCCCTTTATGGCGAGTGTGTACCACATGCAAAACCACGTTGTGCACTAGTAGAGAACGGGCCTTTAGTCCCGGCATGTAAGGGGCATTAGTCCCGGTTTTAGAACCGGGACTAGAACAACGGGACTAAAGGCCCATTCACTAGTCTCGGCTCTGTTATCAGTCGGGACCAATGGGCGTGCACGTGGTTGCCACTGCGCACGCGGGGTGCCCCCCATTAGTCCCTGTTTCTATTACGGACCGGGGCAAATGCTTCTCTCTCGCGACAACATTTTTGGCACTTTCTCTACCGCGGTAGAGAATTCATTTTGTATTCTTTTATTTATTTCATTTTATTTCAAAATAGTTTTCTATGCTACCACATACCATCATTCGTGTATATATAAGATAACTTGTCTTAAGATCAAGCATACAAATATATACAATTTGGATAGTTACATGGATATCACAAATACTGGGACTACAACCTGTCTATTCAATTACACGGCCGAGGATCATCAGTAGTGCCTATTCACACTAAATTCTCTGACGTTGTCTATCATCTCTGTCAATAAAAATCCCGCCAGTTCTTCTGCAATTCCTAGTATGCATTGCTCTGGTAGGAGCTGATCCCGCATGCTCTCGAACTATATACAAGAAAAGGAGATCAATATGAATAACAATCATGATAACAAAAGTGATAGTAATAAAATGATAGTGTGCATGTATTGCTTACGTCAACTCTATAATCTTTGTGCTTAGTGGTAAACGTGCGAATGAACTCGTAAACGTAGAATCCACATAAATTCGTCCCCCGTGGCTGCCTCGCGCACTTTACGAGAATAGAATTCAATCAAAATAATAATCTAGCATCATAATTGTATTGAAACTACAAGTAAAGATGCGCGAACATATCACGTACTACTTACCGAGACCGGCTTAAACGTCAGCTTCTCACTAAAGGAACCCGTAACCTCACTCTTGAATAGGTTGCAAACCCTGCCCAACAAAGAAAATGAATGAATGAGTTATTCATTACGTGATATCTCAGGAAATCAACAAAAGAGACCGATGTAGCATGAAAATTACCTCTGTAGCATGTCCTGCATGTCCCTAAACTATTCCAGGGGTCTCTTTAATGGGTCCATAACTTCAACTCTTCCCTTATCAAGTTGAATGTTTAGCAGAATCCAGTGGAAACTGCACACGTTTATATATACATCAATAACTCATCAATTACACTTAACATCGATTAAGCAAAAGTGATTGTGTACAACAGAGTAAGACCCTCACTTTAAATTGTAAGGAAACAATATGTGATCACAGAAATTTTGCTCTGTTAGAAACCTTAGAAGGTTTTCCTCCGTCTCCTTGGGTTTATCCTTTAGCGTCTTTACATGTATTTTATCTGGGTCAATGAACCCAACACTAAAGAGTGGCCTTCTTTTATATTCTTGGATCTTCATTCTGCATAATAATAGAGTACAAAAGGATATAATGAGGATAATTACATGCAATGAACTGAACAACTAAAAAGTTGAACAACTTATATGTAGACAATAAATTCAACAACTTACAGACAATAGCAACTCATGATAGATTTGTCGAGGGCAACGAAATTGTATAACTGGAAGAGTTCTGGAAACTCAACATGGACCTCGTCGGCTTGGAAGTAGTAGTCATGTGGGACTTACGCCACGATCATTATTCTGTCCACCTTTACGGCTTTCAAGTACCATTTATGTAAACTCCACATTTGTGTTGGCAGTTGTTGGAACTGCTCATCGCTGACTAGAGGCATCCCTGGGACATATGTAGGGACTACATGAGCCTTGGGCAACTTGTCGTCTTAGGAACCTAGCAATTCCTCAACAGTCACATTCATAGCGGCCGCAAGCTTCGCAGCTTCTTCCATATCTTGCTAGGGAATGTCATAGGATAACACCTTGAGGGGTGGGATCGATTTTTTGGCCTGTTTCCCGAGCTAGGGGATGTCCATTCTTTTCCCGCTTGCACTTTGACTTGATTATTTGCTCCCGCTTGCACTTCTACTTGATTTGCTCTTATTCACTTCCTTTTGAAGTGTGCGTAGATATTCATCTGGCTTATGGTGCAAGTCATATTGCGATTCTGCGTTCAGAAAACCAAGTGCATACGCTTTTTGCTTCTCGATGTATACTGGGCCGGGCTCAGGTTTCTTCTTTTGAAGCTGCGCAACACATTCGGCATATGCGATCGCTGTGTTTTCCTCTTTAGTACGATCATAAGGTCTAATGGGAAGATTCTTATGAGGTACTCTTGGGAGGGGCGACATTTGTCGTTTTGGGATGCTGCATCGTTTAGTACTCATCGACGGAGCACGCTTCTGCTTATTGTCCTTAGCGGGTGGCAAAGACGGCTGACCCTGCGGCGGAGATCGAGATGGAGTCGTGCTGTGGTGGTCATAGTCATGGGGTGGGCTTCTTGGAGGTGATGGAGGTGAAGGTGACATGCGATGACTCGGAGGCGGTGTTGGCCTTGGCGCTGAGCCTGGAAGCTTGTTGTTGTTCTTGTCCCATAGAATGATACCACCAAATACTTCTCCGAGTGTCCTCTCGCCTTCAGGTCCAGGGATGTCAAGCTCCATTGATTCCCACCCTGATGCGATTTCAGCCACCCCGACTTTAGCATAGCCAGCTGGAATCTCATGGCCATGCCAGCGTGCGTCAGATGGACAAGGTAAAGCACATCCGACCGCCACCTTGAAGGATATGTTCTTCACATTCCGATGGAGCTCACAAGATATCTGCTCCTTGATTCCATCCTTGGGGTAGCCGAGACTGCCATCTACCATCCGTGTATCGTCAGACGGGACCTCCGATTCAGCCATGCTGAGATGGAACAGCGGTAATATCGAGTGCAGGATCTTGCAGTCGTGCTACTCCTCGAAGTTCATCAATATGTTGCTGATGCTTTTCAAGTCTTCCTAGAAACTCGTTGAACCTATCTCCCTCCTCCTCCTCCCGTCGCCTCTTTGCTCTCTCTTGACTTCTATAAGTATCTCTGTCTTGGGGAAACCCCATCTCCAACATATAACTAGGGCCAAGGCCTCGTACTCGTCCTCCGTGTTCTTTATTCCCGAGGACCTTTATCAACATGTCTTTCTCTCTATCAGGATGGAACTTTGTTGTCCCCTCTTTAATTTCATTCACCACTCTCTGCCATGTCTCCCGGGGTATTCTAATCCCGTCACTGCAAATAAGGTCCCCTGTATTATCGTCATACTCACTCCTATGCCCAAGGAACCAATTTCTTGCCCCCAAATCCCATTCTTCGCGTATTGGTTCTAGAGGGATCCCTTTAGCAAGAATATAACTCTATTTAGCATCCCACTTTGTCATGGCAAACGCGTATCCCCCTGGCCCTAGGTGATGGTGATATTTCTTCTTCGCGGCATTTTTCTTGTTTTTTCCAACTTTTCCTTAGCAGGTTCTGACTCCTTGTACTTCACAAATGCATCCCAGTTAGCCTGCTGCTTCGTTAGATAGCCTTAGAATTTTGGAGCAGTCTTCTTATTCTGATACTTTTGCCATAATGTTTTCTTCGAGTTCTTGAATAGTTCGGCCATCTTCGTAAGAGTCCACTTCTTGACTTTCTTCCTCAATGCAGCTCTGTCGGCATCATCCTCATATTCTGGCAGGGTGAAATGTGCCATGAGGTCATTCCAAAGACCCTCTTTGTACCTGTCGGTGACATACTCACCCTCTTCCGCCATTTGGTCTTATTCCACTCTCGAATGGTGATCAGGATGCGATCCCTAACCATAACTCTGCATTGTTGTACAAATACACTTTTAACCTTTTTGGGTTCCAACGGTTCACCCCGTGGTGATACCACCGTAATTGTATAACGCGTAGATGCGTCCAACTTTTTGGTCAGGCCTCGTTTGGAATATTTTTGCTCGATATGGAGGCCTAAGAGAAGAAACATTCGTCAATTTATATATATACAACTCAATTAATGCATCTACTAATCACCGGACTCCATATATATACCTCGCCAGACTTTGTTAAGGGTCCACAGGAGCCGTCGGCTTCTCCATCATCGGAGCCGTCAGCTTCTCCCTGATCATTTCGGTCGACCTCCTCATCCTCACCGGAGGGGTTCAGATACATCGACGAAGATTTGGGTGGATGAAAATGGGAGGCGCCGTTGATCATATTCTCAAGAATTTCTTGATGTGCTAGGTCTCTCTGGATTGGATCCATAGTTTTCTGCAAAATGCACACAATATAAAATAAAACTAAATAATAATATGTACACCTAATTTGCTACAATAATACTAAAAAATAGCAAAATTCTAGTGATGCCTCTCGTGGGCCCTGTGTCCTGTCACCCACCATACCTCTATAAACCCCCTGACCTGCACCGATAACCCTAACTTCGGGGGCCCGCGAGCACCACCAACCTAACCCTAAGTCCAGTCGTCCACGAGCACCACCACCCTAACCCTAACTTTGGTCGCCCGCGAGCACCGTAACACTCTAACCCTAATAACTCCGGGGGCCCGCGAGTACCACCACCCTAACCCTATCTCCAGGGGCTTGCGAGCACCTCCACCCTAACCCTAAGTCTGGGGGCCCGTGAGCACCACCACCGTAACCCTAAGTCTGGGGGCCCGCGAGCACCACCACCCTAACCCTAAGTCCGGGGGGCCGTGAGCACCACCACCTTAACCCTAAGTCCGCGGGCCCGCGAGCACCACCACCCTAACCCTAAGTCCGGGGGACCATGAGCACCACCACCCTAACCCTAACATCGGTCGCCCGCGAGCACCACCACCCTAACCCTAACACCGATCACCCGAGAGCACCACCACCCTAACCCTAAGTCCGGGGGCCCGCGAGCACCACCACCCTAACCCTAAGTCCCAGGGCACACGAGCACCACCACCCTAACCCTAAGTCCCAGGGCCCACGAGCACCACCACCCTAACCCTAACACCGGTCGCTCGCAAGCACCGTACCATCATAACCCTAACTCCGGGGGCCCGCGAGCACCACCACCCTAACCCTAACTCCAGGGGATCGCGAGCACCACCACCCTAACCCTATCTCCAGGGGCTAGTGAGCACCACCACCCTAACCCTAACTCCGGTCGCTCACGAGCATTGTACCACCCTAACCCTAACTTCGGGGCCCGCGAGCACCACCACCCTAACCCTAAGTCCGGGGGCCGTAAGCACCACCACCCTAACCCTAAGTCCAGGGGCCCGCGAGCACCACCACCCTAACCCTAAGTCCGGGGGCCCGCGAGAACCACCACCCTAACCCTAACACCGGTCGCCCGCGAGCACAGTACCACCATAACCCTAACTCCGGTGGCATAAAATATACACCATGTAATATATACTCTCCACAAATATATATATACACTCCATGTAATAATAGTAAAAAAATATAGTAATAATTAATATTAATAATTATACTCCATGTATATATATACTCCATACATACTCCATGTAAAAAAAGCTAATAAATAAATAATAGTATATACTATACACATATTAATAACTTATATACTATACACATATATATACACATAAATAATGGTATATACTATACTCCATATATACTATACACATATTAATAACATATATATATAAATATACACATATTAATAATATATATACATATAATAAAAAATTAAAGTGGCGCGGGAGGGTCGCCGCCCGGCTGGGCTCGCCCGCACGAAGTGGCCGGTCACGGACGCACGGTGGCGGCTCGAGAGGCAGCGGCGTGGCAGCATTCGGATGGCAATGGACGGTAGGGGCCGGAAAGGGTGTCGCGAGGCTTTACCTGGCCGGCGAGGACGCACACGCGTGATGGCTGGAGAGGCGGCGACGCGACAGCGTTCGCCGGTGAGGCAGCGGCGGCACGGCCAGAGAAAAAATCGGGCAGCCTGCTGACGTGTTCGTCGTCCTCGCATGCGAATTCCTGTAGAGTGTGGAGATAGGGGATTTGGGGAGTGAAAGGGCGCGTATATACGTGGAAGGACCTTTAGTCCCGGTCCAGCACGAGCCGAGACTACAGGTATGACCTTTAGTCCCGGCACATGTCATGACCCGGGACTAAAGGTTTTTCGTCACCATCCCACAAGGGTGCGCCAACTGCACCCCTTTATTCTCGGGTCATGACACGACCCGGGACTAAAGGTCCTTTTTTAAAAAAAATTGACTAAAATATCTATTTCCCGCCTTATTGCATACAATGTTATTAAATAAACTAGTATATCAATATTATTAAAATGATAAGGATTTGGGGGAGGGTTTAGGGTTAGGGTTTCGGGTTTCGGTTTAGGGTTAGGGTTTAGGTTTAGGGTTAGGGTTTTGGTTTTCGGGTTTAGGGTGAGGGTATAGGTTTAGGGTTAGAGTTTCGGGTATCAGGTTTAGGGTTTCGGGTTAGGGTTAGGGTTAGGGTTAGGGTTTTGGGTTTAGGGTTTAGGTTTAGGGTTTCGGGTTTATGGCTTAGGTTTAGGGTTTAGGGTTTAGGGGTTAGGTTTAGGGTTTAGGGTGTAGGGTACTATTAAAACTAGTAACAGGGACTTAAGATATTTCGGGGGCCTTTAGTCCCGGTTGGAGCCAATAACCTGGACTTAAGATATTTCACGCCCTTCTCCGAGCTGTCAAGCCAGTGTCATGCTTTCCCGCCATTTCCCTCCGCTTCCCGGCATATTTTCCCGCCATTTCCCTCTATATTTAGGCCGACCGCCATGGCCATCCACACATCCACAACTTCCCCTCTCACAATAATGGACACCGCATACTAGGCCATTCTGATCCTAGAGGAGACCAAGGCGTTGTGGGTCTCTAGCTACCCATGCCCTCCAGGCTACCGTCTGCCCGTCGACTGAATGCTGAGCGCTAGAGGAGTTCCAGTCCCTCCTGTGCCTCAAGGTTCCGCCCGCCAGGCGGCCATCATGAACCACTTCTACCTCGAGCTCACGTCGGAGCAACGATGGATCCCCATTGGGATCCCGACAACTACGACACCTAGAATGCCTTCTTTGCTAACCGGTAGGAAAGGGAGCTTGTCAGGAACCCCCTCCCTCATGCGTCGTGAATCCAAGGCTAGAGTGGCAGGTACCCCCTCCCTCATGCGTCGTGAATCCAATGCTAGAGTGGCAGGTACCCTCTCCCCTAGAATATGCCCTGGATGGGCTTAGGATCCAGCTGTGTGCACCTAGCGACGACGACAATGATGACAAAGACGAAGACGACCCTGAAGCTATGTACTATAGGGCTAGACATTAGTATGACTAAAGGGGGCCCTTTAGTCCCAATTCCTTAGTCCTAGTTTTTTAATAATAATAAATGTCTTGAGTGTTAGTCCCGGTTTGTGGCTAGACCGGCGGGACTAAAGGGGGGCCTTTAGTCCCGATTCCGTAGTCCCGGTTTGGAAACCGGGACTAATGCATCGTTTCCTACTAGCTAGTGTTGGTCTCTCTACAACTTTCCCGAACTATGAAGATGTTGTTCTATTCTTGTGCCGGGTAACTAATTTCACATATTAGGGAGTACATCTATGGCCAACTTGTTGGAGATGCCGGAGCACTGGACTACGCCGGCATCTCCCTCAAGTTGGTCGTAGTGTTGTCCCTGCTCTCACACACCATCTTGAAGTTTATAACTTCTCTAACTAGATCAATACACCGGGGAGCTAACTAATTTCACATATTAGGGAGTGAATATATGGCCAGTTTGTTGGAGATGCCAGAGGACTGGGATCCGCCGGCATCTCCCTCAAACTGGCCATAGTGTTGTCCCTGCTCTCGCAGACCATCTTGTTTGTAGTTGATAACTTCACAAGGATGCATATTTATAGATTAAGCAACACAACATAGTGTCGACACTCACGACATAATGTCGACACTCACCTTTGTCATAGTGTTGACACTCACGCCTTAAGTCCCGGTTGGTTTCTTCAACCGGGACTAAACATGCTCGCGCCGGCTCTAGCCTGCCACAACCCCTTAAGTCTCGGTTGGTTTCTTCAACCGGGACTAAAGATATTATGTGACATAGTTACAAGGAAAAATACCAAACTTGGCTCATCCTCTATCTTTAGAACAATTTTTCATAGATTTATTACATAAAAGGTTTAATACATTATTTACACATTACCAACCACCCTATCTAGTGTTGTGGTTTTCTTCTATACCATAGACATGGAGAATCTTCATCATCTAACAAAATGCTTGGGTCAGTTTTCACTTTGAAGGATGGAATTTCATGAAACTTATTTTAATCTCCTGACATGTCTGTCTTGCTATCCACTCCCACGATGTTTCTTTTCCCTGAAAGAACTATGTGGCGCTTTGGCTCATCGAACGATGTATTGTTTTGCTTATCTTTCCTTTTTCTCGGTTTGGTAGACATGTCCTTCACATAGAAAACCCGAGCCACATCATTGGCTAGAACGAATGGTTCGTCCATGTATGCAAAATTGTTGAGATCCACTGTTGTCATGCCGTACTTTTGGTCTACATGTACTCCGCCTCCTGTCAGCTTGACCCATTTGCACTGAAACAAAGGGACATTAAAAGTAGGTCCATAGTCAAGTTCCCATATCTCCTCTATGTACCCATATTATGTGTCCTTCTGGCCATTGTCATCTGTTGCATCAAAGAGGACACCACTATTTTGGTTGGTGCTCTTTTTATCTTGGGCGATCATGTAAAATGTATTCCCATTTATCTCGTACCCTTGGAAAGTACATATAGTCGAAGATGGTAACCTGGACAATGAGTACAACTAATCTCCAATAGTGGTGTTATTCATGAGATGTGTTTGCAACCAACTATCGAAATTCTTCTCATGTTCCCCTTTAATCAAGGAGTCCGGCTTCCCCGGGTATTCGGAGCTTAGAATATTCTTGTGTTTCTCGATATACGCAGCCACCACGGTGGAATTGTGTAGAACCGTGTAGTGTGCTTGAGTGAAAGAATGCCCGTCCCTACATGCCATTGATTTCCTTCCTAGTGTGCCTTTTCTAGTCAGCCTCCCCTCATACCGATATTCAGGAACACTAATCGGCTTAAGGTCAGGAAGAAAGTCAACACAAAACTGAATGACCTCCTTTGTTCCATAGCCCTTGGAGATGCTTCCTTCTGTCCTAGAACGGTTATGTACATATTTCTTTAAGACTGCCATGAACCTCTCGAAACGAAACATATTGTGTAGAAACACAGGAACGAGAATTCTAATCTCTTCGACTAGGTGAACTAGGAGGTGCATCATAATATTGAAGAAGGATGGCGGGAACAACAACTCGAAGCTGACCAGACATTGGACCACATCAATTTGTAACCCTGATAGACTTGCTTGATCGATTACCTTCTGAGAAATTGCATTGAGGAATGCACATACCTTCACAATGGCTAGTCGAACATTTTCTGGTAGAATTTCCCTCAATGCAACCAGAAGCAATTGCTTCATAAACATGTGGTAGTCATGAGACTTTAGGTTTTGGAATTTTTTATCTTTCATATTTAATATTCCCGTTATATTCGACGAGAATCCAGACGGGACCTTGATACTAACAGGACTTCAAAAAGGATTTCCTTCTCTTCTTTGGTAAGAACGTAGCTGGTAAGCCCTTGAAACTACCCTAGATGCTTGTCGTCTCGTCCTTTATGATGTTGCTGGTCCTCCCGTGCTACTGGGGTATCTTTTTCCATACAAGCCTAGGAAACCTAGAATATTCACACAAAGATTCTTTGCCAGGTGCATCATGTTGATTGCAGAGAGGACATCATGCACTTTCCAATAGGGTAGCTCCCAAAATATAGATTTCTTCTTCCACATGGGTGCGTGTCCATCGGCATATTTCGGAACAGGTTGTCCTCCAGGACCCTTTCCAAAGATTACATTTAAATCCTTAACCATACCAAGTACATCAGCACCAGTACGGGGGACAGGCTTTGTCCGGGTTTCTGCCTTGCCATTGAAATGCTTTCCTTTCTTCCTTAAGGAATGACTAGGCAGAAGAAAACGACGATTGTACGAGTACGCATTCTTCCTACATTTATCCAGATATATACTTTCAGTCTTATCTAAACAGTGTGTCAATGCATTGTATCCTTTGTTCGTCTATCCTGAAATGTTACTAAGAGCATGCCAATCATTGATGGTTACGAACAACAACGCTTGTAGGTCAAATTCCTGTTGTTTTTGCTCATCCCACACATGTACATCTGGTTTGGCCCACAATTGTAAAAGTTCATCAACTAATGGCCTTAGGTACATATCAATATTGTTGCCGGGTTGCTACGGGCCTTGGATGAGCACTGGCATCATAATGAACTTCTGCTTCATGCACAACCACAGAGGAAGGTTGTAGATACATAGAGTCACGGGCCAGGTGTTGTGAATGCAGCTCTGCTCCCCAAAAGGATTCATGCCATCGGTACTTAGACCAAACCATAAGTTCCTTGCATCACCAGCAAAGTCCGAGAAGTCTCTCTCGATTTTTCTCCACTGCCGACAATCAGCAGGGTGCCTCAACATCCCGTCTTTCTTCAGGTCTTCCATGTGCCATCGCAACAACTTGGCATGCTCTTTGTTTCTGAACAAACATTTCAACCGTGGTATTATAGGAGCATACCACATCACCTTGACAGGAACCCTCTTCCTAGCTGGCTCGCCCTCAACATCACCAGGGTCATCTTTTCTGATCTTATACCGCAATGCAGTGCATACTGGGCATTTATCCATATTCTTGTACTTCTCACCATGGTAGAGAATGTAGTCATTAGGGCATGCATGTATCTTCTATACGTCTAATCCTAGAGGGCAGACAAGCTTCTTTGCTTCGTACGTACTGGAGGGCAATTCATTATTTCTTGGAAGCAGCTTCTTCATTATTACCAGCAACTTTTCAAATCCCAAGTCAGTCACACCGGTCTCTGCCTTCCACTTCAGCAATTCCAGTGTGCTACCCAGCTTCTTTTGGCCATCTTCACAAGTTGGGTACAACAATTTGTTGTGGTCATGTAACATCTGCTCGAACTACAACCTCTCCTTTTCAGTGTCATGGTCTTGCTTTGCATCAGAAATGACCCGACCAAGATCATCAGCGGGCTCATCTGGTTCCCGTTCTTCACCTCCTTCTTCATTGTCTTCCATTGCAGTATCAACGTATTTAGGGAATATAGATCGGTAGTTGTCATCATCGTTCTCTTCTTCATCGCCTTCTTCCATCATAACCCCTCTGTCTCCGTGCTTGGTCCAAACATTATAGCCGGACATAAAACCGAACCGAAGCAGGTGGCTCTGAATGACTCTTGAGGAAGTGTGAGCCTGCTCATTCCGACAGTCAACACATGGACAACACATAAAACCATCCCGCCGCTTGTTCGCCACGGCCACAAGGCGAAAAGAACACACGTCTTCTCTGTAAGCGATAGAGTGTCGATCACCGTACATCCATGGATGGCTCATCTGCATCATACAACCATATATATCAAACGCAATCACGATGCTAAATGATAAAATAGTTGTTAACCTTTTAGGACACTTCGAAACAAAGAGGAGAAACCTTAAGTGTGGCTCAGGAAAATGAGAAAATGTTTGTCTTGTGTGAACTCAAGTGGCATTGCTCTCACATGCATTTCATCGAGCACCTCTAGTGCATATGAAGAGAACAAACCTAATACAAACTATGCCACCTTTCCTCCATGAAAAATGGAGGAGGGTTGTGCCATATATATAGGGCCAACCCATTTGTCCTAGTTTGAGATACAAACCGAGACTAATGGAGAGGGCTCCCCTAATGGGGGTGCCCGCAGCGCGTGATACGTCCATTTTGGATCACTATTCTATGTCTTAATTCACTATTATTCATTGATATGTTTCATATTGAGAGGTGATACTTATGTTATTTCATATATTTTTGCATGATTGATGACTTTTGGAGCATGGACCGCTGCAGTCAGGATTCTGATGGAAAAGGTGTTGTTTGGAGGCAAAATTCGCGAAGATCAAAAAATCCAGGAAAATATACGGAAAATCCTATTTTTCCAGAAGACTAAGGATGCCAGAAGACGGAGTGGAGATGGGCCACAGGGGGCCCACACCACCCCCTGGCGCGGGCAGCCCTAGGCCGCGCCAGGAGGTGGTGTGGCCACCCTGGCCCACTCCAGCCTCTCCCCTCTGGCGTATATCATCCTCCTGAAACCCTAAGACTCGGAGGGTGACCACAGAAAGATTCCGCCGCCTCTGCGGGGCAGAAAACACCGAGAGAGAAAGATCTCTCCGGCAGACAGATTTCTACTGGGGGAATTCTTTCCCGGAGAAGGGAGATCGTCGCCATCAACACCACCATCAAGCTAGACTTCATCGGAATCATCATCATCATCATCACCACCATCATCACCATCAGCACCCTCATCACCATCTCCATATTGCTGTAACAATTAGCACAGGTTCACCCACACAACACTTAGCAAGCTAGAGAAGATTAATCAACTATATGAAGCGAAAGCACTTGACAGTCTTCTCATGTGTCCTCGAGAACGTTTGGTCATCTTAAGTAATACAACCAGCTTGTCCTTTGCTGCATAAAGGATTGGGCCACTTGTTGCATTCATTCCTACTGTCTTTTATTTACTCGTACTTTGTTTACTTGCTTTATCAAAAAACCCTAAAAATCCGTTTGCTAAGTATTTGCAGAGAATTCCTGATCCATACCACTAGCCAGCACCTTCTGCTCCTCGTTGGGTTCGACACTCTTATCAAAAATACTGCGATACGCCCCCTATACTTATGGGTCATCAAGACTATTTTCTGGCACCGTTGTCGGGGAGTGAAGCGCTATTGGAGAGTGGAACTGGTAAAGGAAACTTCTACTGTGAGTATTGTTTACTTCTGTTAGTTGCTTTATTTTCGTTATGGATAATTCGCTGAGTTTCTTATTTGGTAATGCTACTACCACTTCTAAGGTAGTAGATAAGCCACCACCTGCTGAGAATGATGTTTTCAAAATACCTACAAGAATTATTGATCGTGTTATGGATAACTACTATGTTGGGGATGGAACTGTCCATCCTGGTGATCATTTGCTCTTTACACACGAATTATGCGGGTTGTTCAAGTGTGCAGGTATTACTACAGATCAAGTTAAGAAGAAGTTATTCTCATTATCACTGAAAGGAAGAGCTGAGGACTGGTACAAGCTGTTGAAGAATGGTCAAGCTCTGGAATGGGAGGAAATAGTTCCTCTCTTTTATTCAAAGTTTTATCCTCCTAGTGAGATTCATAAAGATCGGAATCAAATTTACAACTTTTGGCCTCTTGATGGAGAGAGTACAGCTCAATCTTGGGGGAGATTGAAGTTACTAATGCTCAAATGTCCCATTCATGAGCTCCCCAACAATATTATTATCAATAACTTTTATGCAAGACTCCCTCTACATGATAAAGATTTATTGGATGCTTCTTGTGCTGGATCATTCACTCGCATGGAAGAAGAAGCTAAATGGGATCTTCTGGACCGTATTCAAGACAATGCTGAAGCTTGGGAGAATGACAAAGGTAGAAAGTTAGGTATAAATTATGATTATGAATGCATTGAATCTTTTATGGGAACTGATGACTTTCAAAATATTAAAAATGCTTATGGTCTAGACTCTCAAGCTATTGCTTCTTATTTAAGGCTTTTGCTTCCAATATTGAAGTGCCTAAAAAGAAGTGGAATAAGTATCATGAACCTTATAAAGATATTGCTAAGAGTGTTCCTTCAAGAAATACTGAAGTTTATACAGCTAATCATGTTTTACCTGAACCTTATATTGAGAAAATGCCTTTCCCAGTTAAGATAAAGGAACATTCTATGATGGCTAGTATGGTAGATGAAAGTATGAATAAAGCTGTTGAACCTAATAAACAAATGGTTGATGAACCTATAATAGCAAATGTGAAAGACTTTGTCACTAAGTATGAAGAAGAGGGACACACTATCCTTTGTAAGGATACCTCTAATATTGTTTCATAATATAGTTTTATGAGAGCTAGTATTTCTGTGTTTTTTGTTAGAATAAGTGAGCATTGCTATAATGGCCCTTGTGATAGATATATTGTTAAGTTTATGCATGATACTGAAAGTTACTATGAAAGAGGAAAAAGTGTTCTCATGCATCTCAATAATATCGAGTTTCCTCGTTTTATGCTAAAAGTTTTTATGTTGCACTTCTTTTGCCTTCTTATGAAAGTTGCCTCTGGTTTCAACAACTTGTTTGTTTACAAAATTACCTTGCATATGAAGTGGGTTAGACTTAAATGTGTGTATTTTTGCTTCTTAGTGCTCTCTTTCACTTCAATTCATATTCCTGAGTGAGCATCTTCAAAATTATCATGCCCATCTTAATGGCTATAAAGAAAGAGCTTTCTGGGAGACAACCCAATTTGTTTTTTCTTTCAGTTTGTTTTTGTTTCTTTGAGTCTTGGAAGTTATTACTTCGGTAATAACCGCTCCTTATCCGTTTTGTTTGGTTTTTGTGTCAAGATCAACCTCTAATGAGAGAGAAGTAAGATTTGGGGAAGTTGCTGTCCCGAAACAGATTTTTGTGCTTCACCGTAAAAATTCGTGAGAGATCTCTGTCTGTCGGATTGAGCTGTGATTTTTTGCGCTTCTTCCCCAGGTTGTTATTTAACTTTCGTTAGTTTTGGACTTTTTTATTTGAGCAACATAAGATTTTCGAAAAAATTGATCTTTACCTGCTGGTCTGTTTTGACAGATTTAGCCAATCTTGCATTTGCTTCTTTATTCGATTTCCTTTTTGAATTATTTTTGGATTTTCAGAAGGAGTTGCTACAGTAGCTTTTGTTTTGATGGTTTTCAGTTGAAGTTGGACTCAAAAGGTTCTATCACTTCACTTATACTAATGTTACTAATGAGAACTGTGTGAAGTTTTGTGTGAAAGAAATTTTCAGGAAGTGGAGATAATGGTGTAATAAGGAAGAGAAGGGTTTTATGACTCAAGTAATAAGTGTATGAAGATGAAGATACTGATGATTATTCAAGTGGAGACTCCGGAAGAATCCAGTAAATACCAAATTCAGAGACCTGCAGAGTCTGTTTTCAAATAGGTAACGGTTCTGGTAAGAAAAGTTCCGCGAAAATACTATCCAACTATATTTTTGCAGTTTTTAGTTAATAAGGAAAGTTAGGAAGATAAAAAGGGACGGAACCAGAGCCAGGGTGGCCCACACCACCCTGTGGCGCGGGCCCACCCCTGGCCGCGCCACCAGGTGGTGAGACCACCCCGGACTCCGCCTCCAACTCGTTTTCTCCCAGTACCTTCCTTTTGATATGAAACTTCATAATATATAACCCCCCGGATCCCCCGAGGTTCATATATTGTGTTTTCGTCGTGTTTTTGTTTCGATCTGTTTCTGCCAAAACCTATGCTTGAAAGCTTAGAAGCACAATGGTGTCCGCCAAGGATAAAGGAAAGGAGCCTATGGAGGAAGATCTCCAAGACCCCAAACAGGGGCTAGTACCTTTAGTCTCTTGCCCTGCATCAACGGAAGCTCTACGAGTCACTAAGGAGTTCTGCGAAAAGTACCGAGACTTGAGGAGGAAGGTGGACATGATTCAATGGGAGAATAATAGGTTTCACAAGATGCTGGAAGATTTCCTCACGTCAACTAAGAAAATATTACCACCACCACCGAAGGAGTAATTCGTCATCAGGTTTGGCATCCCCTTGGTTTGTTCCAAGCTTGGGGGAGTGCCACGGTATCACATCACTATCTTCTATTATTTTTACCTTATTAGTAGAGTCGTATCATGAATAGAGGAGTTATTATGTAGGATGGTTTGCATTATGGAAGTGTTCCCTCTCTCGTTAGATATGTATCCCTTGGTGTGAGTTTTCCGTTATGGAATATTAATGAGAAGTTCTATCATTTACTCTTTTGCATAGCTTATATTAGTTTTCAATTCGTGGTTATATGATTGATCTTGTAGTTAGTATTGGTATCACCTTGGGATCATTGAGTTAATTTAGTTGGTTTTGGCAAACCTGGCTCGGTCAGTAGCACACTATTTTTGAGAGTTGAATGAAAAAGATAAAAGTACTCTAAAGAAAAATTATTTCATCATCTTTCTTTCTTGATTTGCTCATAAGTCTAGTATTCTCTAGTTAAGATCTTTTGTGCTTCCAAGGAAGATTGCATGTTTGTCTTTATCACTTGTATGTTTGTTTGTTTCCTTCAACTCTTGTACTTTCTACCTAGCCTTGCTAGCCAAAAACCTGTACTGAGGGGGAATTCTTCTCGTGCATCCACTTCCTTAAACCAAACCTTTGCCATTTGTGTCCACCATACCTACCCATTAGCATTATTGCTATTCCAAGTAAATTCTTATTTTATCTACCTCCCAAATTAAACTTGTTATGTGAAAATTAGTGATTAAAGCTCTCACAAACTTCATGGCACACTTTACTTTCTTGCATTTAATAAACTTGAACCATTGGGTCCTTCTTTGTTGCGTATATGCTTGAACTTTATGAGTTGAAGTTAGCAGAACCATGCATCATGGGGACCGCTTTCAACACTTCATTGGTACTTGTACCTAGTTGATATCATGTTCTTTTGCTTATGGATCCCGACGGTGTGAAATAAAAGTGGAACTTGTAATATCATGGAGTTTTTATGTGTGCTAGAGAAACGCCTGGGCCGCTAGCCTAAGCCATGCCTAATCATGGTGGAAACTTGCAGCATAACTATAGTGAGCATTCTATGAAGCATCCTCAATAAAAACCTATGCAAGTAGCAAATAAAAAGATCGCTGAGATGCTCACTGTCTGCTTGCCTTGTCATTTTGATTATGGGATAGCTCCTGTGTCATGTGCAAGGGGTACCCCGTTGGCGGTTCTCAATGATACGCATGTATTTACAATGACAAGAGCTTGCTCGTGACTGAAGTTGAGTAGCATGAGGATCGGTACTCATAAGTAAGGGGCATGAGATTTCAACTTATAACTTGTCAAGCATATCCTCTTAGTTGTGTCACTTTAACCTTAATCACCTAAAGATGCCTATGATATGGGCAATGAGAGATGAAAGCTAGTATGTATCATAATTTTTGGGAGCTCTTTATGAGACTTGTAATCCCTGCTTCCCTCTTTGAAGGGCCTTTCTTTTACTTTGTAGTTGAGTCTGTAAACCTACTCCATTCTAGCTCAGCAAGTATTTTGAGTTGTTGTGTTTCATTCATTCATATGTTGATTTATTCACTCATGTTTCTTATGTTCCTTGATTTGCACATTGCTCTTATCCTGATGTTTACTACTTTGAAAGCTATCATTGAAAACCAGTTATCTATGAACTCCAGCAAATTATCAACTATTCTTCGACCAAGAGCTAAGTTTGCCATTACCAATTATGATTTACTTTATGTATCTCTATTGGGTTTCCTTTACTCATTACAAGTTGAGTTATATAATACTGAGTTGTCTTCTATTATGATATATGTATTTGATGAATGTGATGCTTCTTGTCCGTATTCTTTTATCGACTCTTCACTCCATAAACCTGAGGCCATGTTTATTGAGCTCAGTTTCGCTTGGGGACAAGCGAAGTCTAAGCTTTGGGGGAGTTGATTCGTCCATTTTGCATCACTATTCTATGTCTTAATTCACTATTATTCATTGATATATTTCATATTGAGAGGTGATACTTATGTTATTTCATCTATTTTTGCATGATTGATGACTTTTGGAGCATGGACCGCTGCAGTCAGGATTCTGATGGAAAAGTTGTTGTTTGGAGGCAAAATTCACGAAGATCAGAAAATCCGGGAAAATATACGGAAAATCCTATTTTTCCAGAAGACTAAGGATGCCAGAAGACGGAGTGGAGATGGGCCACAGGGGGCCCACACCATCCCCTGGCGCGGGCAGCCCTAGGCCGCGCCAGGAGGTGGTGTGGCCACCCTGGCCCACTCCAGCCTCTCCCCTCTGGCGTATATCATCCTCCTGAAACCCTAAGACTCGGAGGGCGACCACAGAAAGATTCCGCCGCCTCTGCGGGGCGAAAAACTCCGAGAGAGAAAGATCTCTCCAGCAGACAGATTTCTGCCGGGGGAATTCCTTCCCGGAGAGGGGAGATCCTCGCCATCAACACCACCATCAAGCTAGACTTCATCGGGATCATCATCATCACCACCATCATCACCATCAGCACCCTCATCACCATCTCCATATTGTTGTAATAATTGAGTTGAATCTTGCATTAGTTCATAGGGGAAACTTTCTCGGTGTTGATTACTCTTTGTAGTTGATGCTATTGAGTGAAACATTGAATTATTGTTTATGTTTAGATTGTTATACATCATTATTCCATCTCTGATCATGATCCATATGATGTCTTGTGAGTAGTTCGTTTTGTTCTTGAGGACATGGGAGGTCTTGTTGTTAGTAGTGGACTTGTGTTGAGAAAGATTCAATAGTTTGATATTTAAGTTGTGGTGTACTTCTTCTAGTTGTGTCATGTGAACGTCGAGTACATGACACTTCACCTATATGGGCTTAGGGGAATGCATTGTGTATTTGGCTACTAATCGTAGGGGTTGCCGGAGTGACAGAAACCTGAACCCCCGTTAGGAAACCATTGCACAAGGGACGTAAGGGTCTTAGAGTTTAAAGTTATGGTTAGGTTTCTATCTTAATTACTCTCTTGTACTTACGAATGTTTGCAAGGGGTATAATCACAAGTATGTATTAGTCTTGGATGGGGCGGTACATTAGCACAGATTCACCCACACAACACTTAGCAAGCTAGAGAAGATTAATCAACTATATGAAGCGAAAGCACTTGACAGTCTTCCCATGTGTCCTCGAGAACGTTTGGTCATCTTAAGTAATACAACCGGCTTGTCCTTTGCTGCATAAAGGATTGGGCCACTTGTTGCATTCATTCCTACTGTCTTTTATTTACTCGTACTTTGTTTACTTGCTTTATCAAAAACCCCTAAAAATCCGTTTGCTAAGTATTTACAGAGAATTCCTGATCCATACCACTAGACAGCACCTTCTACTCCTCGTTGGGTTCGACACTCTTACTTATCGAAAATACTGTGATACACCCCCTATACTTGTGGGTCATCAGCGCGCAGCAGGGACTAGACCCATTAGTCCCAGTTTGTATCTCAAACCGGGACTAATAGTCTATAACGGGCCGGGACAAATGGTGTCGCGGCTTCGGGTCGTTGGGGTCCGGACCATTAGTCCCGGCCCTAGCCGCGGCCGGGACTAAAGGCCCGGACAAAAGGCCGGTTTTCTACTAGTGGTGGTTCATTTTGGTGGCGTGACATCCTCAGTATTTCTGATAAATACAGAAGCATCTCAATCCGTAAAGTGAAAAAGGGACTTGGGTGCTTTTCTGGAAAGATTTTTGGATAAAGAGAGAGACATTATGTGACACGTGCCCCCAGTTGTTTTCCTATGCGCTAAATGAAGATGCCTTGGGTGCTAATCTTACCATTACTAATGATCGAATTTCTTGATTTTCTACCTCATTTAGTAGAGGCTTGTCAGGAGTTTTAGCACGTGACGCATGTGTTATATGAAGGACATGTTAATTACTCCCTCTTTACCAAATTAGGGTGTCTATTAGGTTTGGTTAAAGTCAATCTTTATAAAGTTTGACCAACTATATATAAAAACATGCTAACTTTTCTAATTTCAAATGCATATAATATAAAAATATAGTTTATAATGATTCTAATAACATTGGGTTGATGTCGTGGATATTCATACTATTTCCTAAATATTTAGTCAAAATTTATTAAATTTGACTTTGATCAAAACTAATATGCTTCCTAATTTGGGAAGGAGGGAGTATGATGCCATGCATCAAGATTCATTTATTTGGGGACAGAGGTATACACCTTCAGAATTCTACGGTTTTTTGTTTGATGGACTGCCTACAAATAAGGCGCATACTGAAATTTGGAAATCTAAATCTCTACCAAAACTTAAGGTATTTGTTTGGCTCCTCATGGTTAATCGTCTTAATTCTAGAGATATTATGCTTTATAAACATTGGCGCTTAGAATTTGGTGTGGATTGTGTGTTATGTAACTTCCATGCTTGAGACAAGGCATCATTAAAGTTTCTTCTTTGGTTACTAAGGCATCATTTTCTTCCATATTTGTCACGTACTATATCTTTTTATCTATGTACATATTTGTTTTTGTAACCTTTACAATTTCTTATGATGTATGCATATGTGTCTTTACTTAGCTTCTGCTTAAAAAAACACAAAAAATCCTGTATTTGGCATCACAATCGTCCAGAACGTGAACCGTTCAATTCTGCCTCTTTGTTTCTTATTTTTATTCATATGATTATATTCCTTTGGTTATCTTTAGCGTTTTTACACTTTTTCGATGTGTATATCATTTTGATGTGAGTCATGCTTGGGGCTGAACTGATAAGAAGAAATCTTTCAACAGAGTCGTGCTCAATCTTTAAGGGATAACACGAGATCTTTAAATGGAGTTGTGGTCAGTCTCGAATTGTCGTCTGCATCCCATGCTGATAGCATTGACTTCGTATCATCGGTCTACCACAATGCTTTCATAAACGTGTGTAATATTGAGTCGAGTGAGAGACGGTTAGGTATGTATTCGTGTCCCAAGATGCACGACACGCATTACTCTGTGTAGTCGTGCCCAATCCTGGGTGTAAGATGTGCGGAATATGAATTTGCATAAAAGCATATTCGTGAAGGAATTGTCTATTACTTACTGACTCACTATTTTCTTCATGCATATCTGCTTATCATGTCGGTTGCAGATTCTTGTGGTTATGGGTCCCGCCAGGAGCCGACGACGCTGGTTAGACTCTACCTAGCTGCATATTCTCGTGGTCATGGGCCCCGCCAGGAGCCAACGTAGTAGGTTAGACTCTAGCAAGTTGCGTATTCTCGCGGACGTGGGATCCATCTAGAGCCGACGTGGCGATGTAAACCCGTACCGTCTGTCAGCATAGAATGTACACGACGCGGGTATCATGGGCAGAGAGCCGAGATGGTAGAGTAAATCGTACACATACGCAAGTTATCGCGGCGAGATGTAGTGCGTGTTGGGGTTGCACGCCTGGAAACAATAAATTTTCCTACGTCAAAAACCCTAATGCTAGGATCTATCTATTAGTAAATGCAGTAACGGGAGGGCCTTTTCGAAAACTTACCATTACGAAAAGCTTTGTCACTTGGGAGAGTGTTGGCAATGTAGTCATACCGACGCTGACCTCAGGGTCATTTGGAACTCCGACGGCTCCGACAACTCCTAACGCCGCAAGTGCAGCACCTTCGAGGGAGTCACACACGTCTGGTGCTTGACGATGACTCCTGCTCCTCCGATCCAGCAGAGATTGTGGAAGTAAATCTTCTAGATCCCGCAGCGCGATGGTGCTCCGCGGTGAAGAAGTCCCCGCTGCGTAGTCTAGACTTGGCACCGCGGTCTCGGGAGAGAGGGGAGAGCGGGAGGTGGTTGGAAGCTTTCCTTAAAGCTAGGAAGCCTTTTATTATTTTCTGATTATTGAATTGCCTCCATATGCCTCTTATTATATAAGGGGAAGGGGACCCCAAAATCCCTTGGCCTAACTATGTGGGACTAAACAAAGGAGATGAGAGGCAGAGGCTTGGCCACCGGCCAAGACACCTGTGGGCCCCGCACGGGTGCCCTAGGGATCAGCCGGCCACCTCCCTCTCATCCCTTTTGGTTTTTCCCTTAATGGACCCTTTCCCTTAGGGAATTGGCCCAATAGGGAATTTAACCATTTTAATTCCTTTTCTTTTTATTAAGTAAATATAAATCAATAAATCAATCAATATTTAATATCTATTTACATATTATTTAATTTCCTTGGCTATGGAACTCCTTCCATTCCACTCCGGACATTCTCTAGACCTTCCCAGAACCCTTCCGGTTTCTCCCTCTCTTTTCTTCGGTGTTTTCGACGATACCAAAATGATCTCTGAGCTTCGTTAAATCCTTAAGCGTGCTACCCTACAGTTCAGGAACACTCCAGACATGGTCGAGACCCCTCTCGAACCCATGATCATTAGCGGGACCTGGATGCCCATAATGACCCCTGTACATTCCACGAAATCTTAGTCACTGAACCATCAACGATGTGTCCTATTCCTTTTGCCTCTGCGATACTTGCATTGTCCAAGATCTAATCAAACGACATCAACATGTCAGATTCAATCTCGTTATTGACAAATGCTACTTAACTCGTTCTAACAAGTGATATCCCCGTGACCTAGTCACACGCTACGTAGCTTATGGATATAACTTCTCCGAGTGGGCCTAGAGTATCTTTTCTTCACACGGATGGATAAATCCCGCTCTTGACACATACGCCTCTACATGCTCCTTTGATGTATATGGACACAACTTTATGATCACCATTTTACCAAGTGACGTTTGATGTGAACAAGGCACTCTCAGGTGATAGTGATTAAACACGGTCTAAGGAACAAGTCACCATGTTTCCCAGTTAATTCAACTTGAACTTTGTGACATGATCGTGTTACAATGATTAGATTGGGTATGATCATCATCTCATTCTCCCAGTGAAGTGACTCCATTGTCAACTGGCATAAATGTCATATGATCAGGAAACCTCGATCATCTGTTAACCAATGAACCAGTGACTAGAGATTCACCGGGAACTCCTGGTTGTTTATACATCACACGTGTATTGACGTTTCCTTCCAATACAATTATAGCATGATATAAAATGTAATTATAAACATTTGTGAAATATGATAATAATCCATATTATTATTTGTCTCCAGGGCATATTTCCAAAAGTCTCCCACTTGCACTAGAGTACAAATAAACTAGCTGCATTTGTTTACGAATCATCGGCACTATACCACTTGGCACTTCTGATCATGCTTTCTCATGGAAGAGGTTGAGTCTAGGGTCTGGAGTATATAACCCCTCATATCCTTTGCAGCTTACTAATATCACCTTAATTGACATTAATATTTTATCACCCATGATAACATCTTGTGTATGTATAGTAGTTATGGCAATAGTGATTCTAGGAGCTAGAAGTGACGTTAGATCAATTAATGCGAACTTTCTCATAGGCACTATGCACTGGAACACACTCTGTGAGAAGAAGAACTTCCCCAGCCATAACATTATACATAACACCAAGTAGAATCCATATACTTATATTTTAGATGTAGACATCCAATCAATAGTGCACCTATGTGCAGCTTATCACCACACTTCTTATTCAACTCAAGGCAGTATTTCAATGCAGAGATTCCCAATCTCTTAAGGTTAAACAACATAACACTTTATGCTTTAGGTATGTCATCCTCCATGGATCTGGAAATATGTCTACATTTCTCATTAGACACTGTAGACAATCTTAGCTCATTATTCAATATTTTACACTTAATCACTTTTGAACTTGTTCTTCTTGACAAGAACTTGGATCATATTATGTTGAGTTCCTACCATGTTTTATAAGGAAGAACCTATGTTAAAACATAGTGATGACGAACATTGACATGGTTATGACTACTCGGGTTCTTATGATTAGTTACCCCGGTTACATGATGGATCATGGCCCATGAAGCCAAGAAGAAGGCCCAGGAAGCATCCGACAAAAAGCATAGCTTGCTAGATAAGGAAATAGACACCGACATTGTATTAGTGTTGTAATTGTAAGATTATAACTTATCCGTATATGTCCTTGGGACCCGGCCTATTATATATAGGCTAGGAGGAGTCAACAGAGAGGCATCAAGAAAAGCCTTGAGCGATCTGTAATCGATTTGACCATAATCAGATGACTTCAAATCCCTTGTTTGTTTGATCAGCTGACAAAATCCCCAGCGTTCTATTTTCACGAAACCCTAAGTCCATAACCATGGACATTGCCGAGGTTACCCCTCATCAATTAGCGTCGTCTATGGCAAATCTAGACGCTGGAGCGATGGATTTGGCGGACCCCTCTCCATCAGCAACAATCCAACAATAGCGGCACCATGCTCGCCTACCTCTGTCTCTGTTCTCCCCGACTTCAATGCCAGATATGATCTCATCGTTGGAAGTTTCCACTTTCGCGTGGAGGAACCCGAAGAATCTTCCCTATCGACCCTGATTTTATCGGGTCTATCGGCTCCAACAGCATCACCCACGGTAGTTCCTGAGACTTATGTCGGCTCATCTGAAGAAGTTGTACCCCAGCCAGTAAACGACGAAGAAAACTTTGGAAACTCAGCAGATCTAGGGGATCTGGCCGATCTATAAGACGGTCTCTCCTTCAGGTCACATGTCTAAATAACGCCACCACATGGCTCAAGTCCTACAAATAACGAACCCGAGGAAAGCGACGAAGACATCGACTTCGGAATCAGGATGGCCGAAATCTATCTAGAGCAAAACCCGCAGAATTTCATGGACAATGTCTCTTGCGGGTCCAGTCAAAATAGCAGCAGCCCATACCTCACGCACCACCAAGTGTGCGTGATCAATGGCGAACCAACAGCAACACCGCATGACTCCAACGGTAGCCCACTCTTTGACCCTAATGATATTTTATCAGGTGATGATGCAAAGAACCACGGAAACAGAGGAGACCCACCCAACAACCGAGTCATACCAAGAAGGGAATAACCACGCGAAGGCGAACGACAAACTCTTCGACTATCCTCCGAAACATGGCAAAGAGTGAGGGATGCAATATTGGCTGCAGTCTTGATGATAGCAGAAGCAACATGCGAGGACCTAATGGCCTACCAATACCATCACAAGAAAAAGGACCTACTCAGAATGCATAGGCAACTCGATGAAAGGAAAAGACTAGCTGACAAATCTAGGATCCGACCGGCGTAGCTAACCTCTACCTGAGGATCAGGAAGTGTGATTGGAGGCGTACCACCAAGGAGAAGAACTTCACGGCTACAGAATATCCCCAAAGCATAAAGAAATAGGATGGCTAGAAACCTCGATCTGTCGTTTATGTCGGTAGACCAAGAGGGACATATAAGAGCAAAAACAGTGCAGGACGCAATATCACTACCCAGACCTACCTAATCAGGACTCAACCCGCACTCGATGATCCCCGTGTGGCCCTCCATCGATCTGCTCTGATGAACCTCAGTATGGTGGGAGCATCCCTCGCACAACAAGGAGTCACGCAACAACCCAACAGATCCCCACACCCGTCATAGTAGCCCTCGGCATGTGGGGCACACCCGATGATCGCAATCACCATATCGATTGCACTTTTGGAACATCGGGCCACGAGATGACGCAAGAAATGACATCACACAACACAAGATTGGTAGATCCAGGGAGGAGCGCAGTAGACGAAGATACTACAATGGGGAAAGTGAGGATGAGTATGAACTATGTCGAGCCAGTTGCTTTACCTAACGGGTTCACAAAACACTAGTGCCCAAAGATTTCAAACTTCCTCACGATCACCAAAAAGACGACGGTTTATAGGAACCCGAAGCTTGGCTAGCAGATTATTTGGCAACCGTCAAACTACAGGGTGGCTCCACGGCTACCGCAATGCAAAGCCAACAGCTACACTTAAGCGGTGCTACACGGTCATGGCTCAGGCAGTTGCCCGAGGAATCCATCAGTAGCTGGAATGAGCTCGAAGATAAGTTCATCCCACATTCAAGCGACCTGCATAGTTGGAACAGTTATGGGCATGCAAGCAAAAACCCGGAGAGTCGATACGAGCGTTTATCTAGCGGTGGAACATCATCAAGTATTTAGCCAAAACTATATTTGATGAGAGGGTAATAGACGCATTCAACGACAACCTCTGCCGAAGAGAGTTCATCGAGGAACCGGGGTAGGTGAAGCCTAAAAAAATATCATAGCTAATGAACATGGCTAATCGCTAGGAAGATGGCAAAGATGCGGTAAAAACCAAGCGAGGGCACCCACCCAGGAAGATCGGGAGAGGCGCAATAATTGTTGGGGATCGGTGCGGAAAACAAAAAAATTCCTACGATGTAACCCTAAAAACTGCCTAGGATCTATCTATGTAGTAATGCGGTAATGGCCAGAGCATAGAGAATACATACCCTTGTAGACCATACGCGGTTAACGTTCCGCGGGAACGTGGTTGAAGTAGTCGTACTCGTAGCCGACCTCAAGGTCGCGAAGCTCCTCGCAGGTCACCCCTTGCTCCTTCTTGATCTTCATCATCTTCATCGTGCAATAACTCCGGCTCACGACATCCAAGTGCCCCAAGTGTTGCGCCTCGTGTCTTCGTACACATCCAGTGCACGATGAGACCTCCGGCTCCCCGATCCTGCCGAGAGTGCGGAAGTTGATATCCGGCTAGGAATCCCTGCAGCGCAACGGCGTACTGCAGGTGTGCCTTGATCGCACAGCCTAGACTTGGGGCCATGGTCACAAGGTATAGAGAGAGGGAGGGAGAAAGTCAACCAAAGGACTTCTCTAAATATTGGTGTGTCTAATCCCACCCATGGGCACCCCTTTATATAGGCGGAGGGGGTGTGCCCTCCCCATTGGGTTAGCCATGTGGGACTAATAGTTAAAGGAAAATAACAGGAATTTTCGTCCTGGCCGGATGGGCCAAAAGTCAGCCCAATAGCCAAAACAGAAAATGCCTAAATAAAAATAAAAAGAGAAGCAGCAGGAGTAGCCAGCCGGGTGGGCCGGCTCCACACCGGTTGCCCAGCTGGCTGGCAGCAGCCAGCGCTGTAGCAGCCGGGTGGGCCGGCGCCCGCCCCCCGCGGCCCAGCTCCCCGCCCCTGGCGCCAGCTCCCCACGCGCCCTCGTGGGCCAGGTCGAGCAGGCCCAGGTGGCGGCTGGCGCCCCCCCCCCCCCCCCCCCGCGTGGCGTGCTTTATCCGTCGCCTGCTAGCGAGTGTAGCCTAGCTATTTGCCGCCCAGTGCGGCGGATGTTATCTGCCGCCCAGTGCGGCGGATGTTATCTGCCGCCCACTTGGGTTGGCTGTTTTTCTTTTTCCCTTTTATTTTCTGCGGCTTTTATTCTAGGGCTTTTCCCTCTGGGATTTAGCCTAATATAAAAGTTGCCTTTATAAATCTTAACTTAAATATTATTTATAATATATTAATTCACAATTAACATATAATAAATATATATTTAAATTCCCATTTATCCGAAAACACTTTTCCGGTCTTTTCCTTTATTCTTTCTCCGAACAACTTTGGATCTCTCCGTGAAACGATTCCGGCTTTCTCTCTTTCTCTACTGTGATTCCATCTTATGAATGATCGCTCTCATTGTACCCTTAAGTGTATCCTCTCACGGCTCGGGAATGCTCTAGACATGATCTGTATCAATGATCAACAGAGGGACGAGGGATGTCCATGTGACCCCTATGCATTCCTAATGACAATGTTGTTTGAACCGTCTAAATGTAGCATCCTCTTCCTTTTGTTTCTCGATACAACTTGTCTGAGATCCGATCATTGGTATCCCATACCTTTGTTCAATCTCGTTCACAACAAGTTATGTTTTCTTGTTACTGTGATATTACATCGCCGTGACCTAGTCACATGTTGCAATATTTATGGATGTAATCTCACCAAGCCGGCCGTATGTATCTTTACCCGTCATGTGGGTGAACAAATCCCGGTCTTGCAGTCACATGTCATCTACTGTTCCTTTGGAATACCCATCGTACACCTTTATGGCCACCGTATTACCAGATGACGGTTGATGCAGTCTAAGCAGCCTAGGGAAACAGTGAGTAATATGAGCTCACGGTCTAAGGAGAAGGAGTCTAGGTATAGCTGTTGCAACAATGAACTATATGACTTGATCGTGTTGCAATCCTTCGAGGAATGTCCAACCACATCATTCTCCAATGATAAGATCTCGTTGTCAGTCGTCATAAATGCCCATGATCTTGAAACCCATATCATCTTCGTGACCAACAAACTAGTATGAAGAGGCTACTAGGGACTTTGTTGTTTCATACCACACCTTTACCAATGTTTCTACTTGGCACAGCTATAGCACAATATGAAACTATTATAAACTAATTGAGATATGACAATAAAAACCTATTTATTATTTGCCTCTAGGGCATATCTCCTTCAGTCTCCCACTTGCACTAGAGTACAAATAATCTATCTTGCATTTTACTCGTATAAACCATATGCCATATGCGTTTACAGATTATGCATGCTCATGGGAAACATCATGTCCATGTTCTGTTTTAACAGATCATTATGTCTTTTGCAAATCGTTAATGTCTTCCTAATTTTGACATTCACACCATTATCGTATAATGTGTCGAAGTATTTATTTGGCGACAAAGTGAGACTTTTGTTTCTAGTGTTTATGATGACGGTCGTTTTCACCGTTGTCATCTAAACTTCGAAACACACTTTGCTATCCTTTGTGTATATACTATAGTCATGGCAGCAGAACAAGGTCGGATTCCAGGAGCTTATAGTGACGTTAGATTAACCTCGAGGGCTTTATCATGGGCACTGGGCCCTGGGACACATCATTCTATGTTAAAAGCGAACTAGCCCCGCCATAACATTATATATCACATCAGATGTAGCCTTTATACTTCTATATTTATGTAGATCCTATTGCTTGAAATACATCTATGCCACTTACATTGCTTCTTGCCATTTAATTACAAACTTAACTCTGGTTCAGTGATCATCTCAGGGATCACTTAAAGACACGTTCTTACAGTTAAGACTTTGTCCTACTAACCAGAACCTTGGGTCACATTATGTCGAGTATACAACATGGTTTTATGGAAGAACCTATGACTGAGGCATAGGAGATGCAACAAATCTCTTTCTTTCAACCATAGTTGCAATACTAACTCAATGCTTCATAAGAACTTCTTTCTCACCTTGTTCAATTCTGAACTTCTTTAGAATCTTGTCTTAGGACATTCTGAACATCTTTCAGAATCAAGTCCAGGAAGCATTCGACATTCAGTGTTTATTAAACTCGCCAATCTATCTCGATAGATCTTATCATTTAATAATTTCAAATTCATCCTTACTAACTTAAACATTATTAACACTAATCACATGATTCATATATGTCGTCCACATATCCTAGAATGATTTCACGCACCCACTCAAATATGACATTCATGTTTGAGATCTAGGGATTTCACTTAGCTCCCACTCAAAATATGTTAGCTACATATTATGAATTAGCCAAGCTGATTTGCTCCCACTCAAATCTAGGTCCTTGATACGTCCATTTTGCATCACTATTCTATGTCTTAATTCACTATTATTCATTGATATATTTCGTATTGAGAGGTGATACTTATGTTATTTCATCTGTTTTTGCATGGTTGATGACTTTTGGAGCATGGACCGCTGCAGTCAGGATTCTGATGGAAAAGGTGTTGTTTGGAGGCAAAATTCGCGAAGATCAGAAAATCCGGGAAAATATACGGAAAATCCTATTTTTCCAGAAGACTAAGGATGCCAGAAGACGAAGTGGAGATGGGCCACAGGGGGCCCACACCACACCCTAGCGCGGGCAGCCCTAGGTCGTGCCTAGAGGTGGTGTGGCCACCCTGGCCCACTCCAGCCTCTCTCCTCTGGCGTATATCACCCTACCTAAACCCTAAGACTCGAGGAGCGACCACAGAAAGATTCTGCCGCCTCTGCGGGGCGGAAAACACTGAGAGAGAAAGATCTCTCTGGCAGACAGATTTCTGCTGGGGGAATTCCTTCCTGGAGAGGGGAGATCGTCTCCATCAAGACCACCATCAAGCTGGACTTCATCGGGATCATCATCAGCATCACCACCACAATCATCACCATCAGCACCCTCATCACCATCTCCATATTGCTGTAATAATTGCATTGAATCTTGCATAGTTCATAGGGGAAACTTTCCCGGTGTTGATTACTCTTTGTAGTTGATGCTATTGAGTGAACCATTGAATTATTGTTTATGTTCAGATTGTTATACATCATTTTTCCATCTCTGATCATGATCCATATGATGTCTTGTGAGTAGTTCGTTTTGTTCTTGAGGACATGGGAGAAGTCTTGTTGTTAGTAGTGGAGTTGTGTTGAGAAAGATTCAATAGATTGTTATTTAAGTTGTGGTGTACTTCTTCTAGTGGTGTCATGTGACTGTCGACTACATGACACTTCACCTATATGGGCCTAGGGGAATGCATTGTGTATTTGGCTACTAATCGTAGGGGTTGCCGGAGTGACAGAAACCTGAACCCCCGTTAGGAAACCATTGCACAAGGGACGTAAGGGTCTTAGAGTTTAAAGCTGTGGTTAGGTTTCTACCTTAATTACTTTCTTTTACTTACGGATGTTTGCAAGGGGTATAATCACAAGTATGTATTAGTCTTGGATGGGGCGGTACATTAGCACAGCTTCACCCACACAACACTTAGCAAGCTAAAGAAGATTAATCAACTATATGAAGCGAAAGCACTTGACAGTCTTCCCATGTGTCCTCGAGAATGTTTGGTCATCTGAAGTAATACAACCGGCTTGTCCTTTGCTGCATAAAGGATTGGGCCACTTGCTGCATTTATTCCTACTGCCTTTTATTTACTCGTACTTTGTTTACTTGCTTTATCAAAACCCCTAAAAATCCGTTTGCTAAGTATTTGCAGAGAATTCCTGATCCATAGTACTAGCCAGCACCTTCTGCTCCTCGTTGGGTTCGACACTCTTACTTATTGAAAATACTGCGATACACCCCCTATACTTGTGGGTCATCAAGACTATTTTCTGGCGCCGTTGCCGGGGAGTGAAGCGCTATTGAAAAGTGGAACTGGTAAAGAAAACTTCTACTGTGAGTATTGTTTACTTCTGCTAGTTGCTTTATTTTCGTTATGGATAATTCACTGAGTTTCTTATTTGGTAATGCTACTACCACTTCTAAGGTAGTAGATAAGCCACCACCTGCTGAGAATGATGTTTTCAAAATACCTACAAGAATTATTGATCGTGTTATAGATAACTACTATGTTGGGGATGGAACTGTCCATCCCGGTGGTCATTTGCTCTTTATACACGAATTATGCGGGTTGTTCAAGTGTGCAGGTATTACTACAGATCAAGTTAAGAAGAAGTTATTCTCATTATCGCTGAAAGGAAGAGCTGAGGAATGGTTTAAGCTGTTGAAGAATGGTCAAGCTCTGGAATGGGAGGAAATAGTGCCTCTCTTTTACTCAAAATTTTATCCTCCTTGTGAGATTCATAAAGATCGGAATCAAATATACAACTTTTGGCCTCTTGATGGAGAGAGTACAGCTCAAGCTTGGGAGAATGACAAAGGTAGAAAGTCAGGTATAAATTATGATTATGAATGCATTGAATCTTTTGTGGGAACTGATGACTTTCAAAACATTAAAAATGCTTATGGTCTAGACTCTCAAGCTATTGCTTCTTATTTTAAGGCTTTTTCTTCCTACATTGAAGTGCCTAAAAAGAAGTGGAATAAGTATCATGAACCTTATAAAGATATTGCTAAGAGTGTTCCTACAAGAAATACTGAAGTTTATACTGCTAATCATGTTTTACCTAAACCTTACATTGAGAAAATGCCTTTCCCAGTTAAGATAAAGGAGCACTCTATGATAGCTAGTATGGTTAATGAAAGTACAAGAAAAGCTGTTGAACCTGATAAACAATTGGTTGATGAACCTATTATAGAAAATGTGAAAGACTTTGTTACTAAATATGAAAAAGAGGGACACCCTATCCTTTGTAAGGATACCTCTAATATTGTTTCACAAAGTAGTGTTATGAGAGCTAGTATTCCCGTGTTTTCTGTTAGAATAAGCGATCATTGCTATGATCGTCCTTGTGATAGTTATATTGTTAAGTTTATGCATGATACTGAAAGTTACTATGAGAGAGGGAAAAGTGTTCTTATGCATCTCAATAATATCAAGTTTCCTCATTTTATGCTAAAAGTTTTTATGTTGCACTTCTTTTGCCCTCTTATGCAAGTTGCTTCTGGTTTCAATAACGTGTTTGTTTACAAAATTCCCTTGCATAGGAAGTGGGTTAGACTTAAATGTGTGTGTGTTTTTGCTTCTTAATGCTCTCTTTCACTTCAATTCATATCCCTATGAGAGCTTCTCCAAAATTATCATGCCCATCTTAATGGCTATAAAGAAAGAGCTTTATGGGAGACAACCCAATTTGTTTTTGCTTTTAGTTTGTTTTTGTTTCTTTGAGTCTTGGAAGTTATTACTTTGGTAATAACCGCTCCTTATCCGTTTTGTTTGGTTTTTGTGTCAAGATCAACCTCTAATGAGAGAGAAGTAAGATTTGGGGAAGTTGCTGTCCCGAAACAGATTTTTATGCTTCACCGTAAAATTCGTGAGAGACCTATGTCTGTCGAATTGAGCTGTAATTTTTTATGCTTCTGCCCCAGGTTATTATTTAACTTTCGTTAGTTTTGCACTTTTTGATTTGAGAAACAAAAGAGTTTCGAAAAAATTGATCTTTACCTGCTGGTCTGTTTTGACAGATTTTGCCACTCTTGCATCTGCTTCTTTATTCGATTTCCTTTTTGAATTCTTTTTGGGTTTTCGGAAGGAGTTGCTACAGTAGCTTATGTTTTGATGGTTTTCAGTTGAATTTGGACTCAAAAGGTTTTATCACTTCACCTATACTAATGTTTCTAATGAGAACTGTGTGAAGTTTTGTGTGAAAGAAATTTCCAGGAAGTGGAGATAATGGTGTAATAAAGAAGAGAAGGGCTTTATGACTCAAGTAATAAGTGTATGAAGATGAATATATTGATATTCAAGAGATGACTCCAGAAGAATCTACTAGATACCAAATTCAGAGACCTACAGAGTCTGTTTTCAAATAGGTAACAGTTCTGGTAAGAAAAGTTCCACGAGAATACAATCCAACTATATTTTTGCAGTTTTCAGTCGATAAGGAAACCTACGAAGCGAAAAAGGGACGGAAATGGAGCCAGGGTGGCTCACACCACCCTGTGGCGCGGGCCCACCCCTGGCCGCGCCACCAGGTGGTGAGTCCACCCCGGACTCTGCCTTCGACTCGTTTTCTCCTAGTACCTTCCTTTTGATGTGAAATTTTGTAATATATAACCCCCCGGATCCCCTGAGGTTCGTATATTGTGTTTTCGTCGTGTTTTCGTTTCGATCTGTTTCTGCCAAGAACTATTATTTGAAAGCTTAGAAGCACAATGGTGTCCGCCAAGGATAAAGGGAAGGAGCCTATGGAGGAAGACCTCCAAGACCCCGGGAAGGAGAAAGAGATCAAGAGTGAAGGTGAAGAGGAGCAAGGCCAACACCCGCATACCGGCACTACCATTGCAAGCATTGGAGTGGTTGCAAATCCATCCATTGGAGGGAAGCCTCCTCATCACCGTTCAGAGCCCTGGTCACTTCCTCCACGCACCAAGAATCCCTTCCATACCTTTATCCATAACCATGTAGGAAAAGAAGACTCCAAAAGGGAAGAGCGAAAAAAGAATCACAAGAGCTGGGATCCATAATCCGACATGATCATGCACCACATCGAGCACAACTCGGAGTTGATTCGTACACTCACCTTTGAGATTGAGGACTTGGGGAAATTGGTCAAGAAGCTCATCGAGAGGATACCACCACCACCGAAGGAGTAACTCGTCATCAGGTTTGGCATCCCCTTGGTTTGTTCAAAGCTTGGGGGAGTGCCGTGGTATCATATCACTATCTTCTATCTTTTTACCTTATTAGTAGAGTCATATCATGAATAGAGGGGTTATTATGTAGTATGGTTTGCATTATGGAAGTGTCCCCTCTCTCGTTAGATATGTATCCCTTGGTGTGAGTTGCCGTTATGGAATATTAATGAGAAGTTCTATCATTCACTCTTTTGCATAGCTTATATTAGTTTTCAATTCATGGTTATATGATTGATCTTGTTGTTAGTATTGGTATCACTTTGGGATCATTGAGTTAATTTAGTTGGTTTTGGCAAACCTGGCTCGGTTAGTAGCAACACTATTTTTGAGAGTTGAATGAAAAAGATAGAGGTACTCTAGAGAAAAACAATTTCATCATCCTTCTTCCTTGATTCGCTCATAAGTCTAGTATTCTCTAGTTAAGATCTTTTGTGCTTCCAAGGAAGATTGCATGTTTGTCTTTATCACTTGTATGTTTGTTTGTTTCCTTCAACTCTCATACTTGCTACCCAACCTTGCTAGCCAAAAACTTGTACTGAGAGGGAATTCTTCCCATGCATCCACCTCCTTTAAACCAAAACATTTGCCATTTGTGTCCACCATACCTACCTAGTAGCATTATTTCTATTCCAAGTAAATTCTTGTTTTATCTACCTCCCAAATTAAACTTGTTATGTGAAAATTAGTGATTAAAGCTCTCACGAACTTGATGGCACACTTTACTTTCTTGCATTTAATAAACTTGAACCATTGGGTCCTTCTTTGTTGCGTATATGCTTGCGCTTTATGAGTTGAAGTTAGCCGAACCATGTATCATGGGGACCGCTTTCAACACTTCATTTGGTACTTTGTACCTAGTTGATATCATGTTCTTTTGCTTATGGATCCCGATGGTGTGAAATAAAAGTGGAACTTGTAAGATCATGGAGTTTATATGTGTGTTAGAGAAACGCCCGGGACGCTAGCCTAAGCCATACCTAATCATGGTGGAAACTTGCAGCATAAATATAGTGAGCATTCTATGAAGCATCCTCAATAAAAACCTATGCAAATAGCAAATAAAAAGATCGCTGAGATGCTCACTGTCTGCTTGCCTTGTCATTTTGATTATGGGATAGCTCCTGTGTCATGTGCAAGGGCTGCCCCGTTGGCGGTTCTCAATGATACACATGTATTTACAATGACAAGAGCTTTCTCGTGACTGAAGTTGAGTAGCATGAGGATCGGTACTCATAAGTAAGGGGCATGAGATTTCAACTTATAACTTGTCAAGCATATCCTCTTAGTTGTGTCACTTTAACCTTAATCACCTAAAGATGCCTATGATAGGGGCAATGAGAGCTGAAAGCTAGTAAGTATCATAATTTTTGGGAGCTCTTTATGAGACTTGTAATCCCTGCTTCCCTCTTTGAAGGGCCTTTCTTTTACTTTGTAGTTGAGTCTGTAAACCTACTCCATTCTAGCTCAGCAAGTATTTTGAGTTGTTGTGTTTCATTCATTCATATGTTGATTTATTCACTCATGTTTCTTATGTTCCTTGCTTTGCACATTGCTCTTATCCTGATGTTTACTACTTTGAAAGCTATCATTGAAAACCAGTTATTTGTGAACTCCAGCAAATTATCAACTATTCTTCGACCAAGAGCTAAGTTTGCCATTACCAATTATGATTTACTTTATGTATCTCTATTGTGTTTCCTTTACTCATTACAAGTTGAGTTATATAATACTAAGTTGTCTTCTATTATGATCTATGTATTTGATGAATGTGATGCTTCTTGTCCGTATTCTTTTATCGACTCTTCACTCCATAAACCTGAGGCCATGTTTATTGAGCTCAGTTTCGCTTGGGGACAAGCGAAGTCTAAGCTTGGGGGGAGTTGATACGTCCATTTTGCATCACTATTCTATGTCTTAATTCACTATTATTCATTGATACGTCCATGTTGCCGGAGTGATAGAAACCTGAACCCCCGTTAGGAAACCATTGCACAAGGGACGTAAGGGTCTTAGAGTTTAAAGTTGTGGTTAGGTTTCTACCTTAATTACTTTCTTGTACTTACGGATGTTTGCAAGGGGTATAATCACAAGTATGTATTAGTCTTGGATGGGGCGGTACATTAGCACAGGTTCACCCACACAACACTTAGCAAGCTAAAGAATATTAATCAACTATATGAAGCGAAAGCACTTGACAGTCTTCCCATGTGTCCTCGAGAATGTTTGGTCATCTTAAGTAATACAACCGGCTTGTCCTTTGCTGCATAAAGGATTGGGCCACTTGCTGCATTTATTCCTACTGTCTTTTATTTACTCGTACTTTGTTTACTTGCTTTATCGAAAACCCCTAAAAATCCGTTTGCTAAGTATTTGCAGAGAATTCCTGATCCATACTACTAGCCAGCACCTTCTACTCCTTGTTGGGTTCGACACTCTTACTTATCGAAAATACTGCGATACACCCCCTATACTTGTGGGTCATCAGTCCTCTCGATAATCTTGGACATTCCAAAATTCTTTGATCACCATCAAATCAAGAATTCCACTAACGAGATTTCAATGACCATTGATTTCTCGTACTCAGGTCCATCATGCTTCTTTGTATTTCGTAGGTATGTCTTGCTCAAAACATGACAAGTGAATCAATAATATAATTCCACAAACTTGTAGAATATATAGTTGAATCCTACTTTCTTTTAGTAAAAGTATTTACTTGAAACTTTGTGATCATTATCATTGGTTTCTCCTCTATTTGTAGAGTTTGGGTTCACGAAACAAATTCCACTGCGCCACTCAACAATTTGGAGGTAAGGTCAAATACCTTGTTTTGATCTTTTACTTTCTTCCACCTGTATCTTCATCAAGACACATCAACTTTGGACAACCACAAGTTTGCCCCTTTGTGGAAGATGCATTCATAGCTTCCTAAGAGTGCTCTACAAAGACTTGTTTATTCGCCACGACTTCGACTTGTCGAAATCTCCAGAAACTCGAACTTGCCATAACACTTATGGTGTTGTTTCCACGAATCTTTAGATGTTCCTTTGTACTTTGAATGAGTGTTTTCTTATTTTGATCTTTAACTCTAAATGACAACTATAACCCCTGTAAGATATGACATTATACCATATGTATCTTAATACATAATTATTATGATGTTTAGACATTTCAACACAGTTTGAATTCGTCCAATTATCATAATTTGTGAAACATCTTTCACAAGTCCCTTTTATGCTAAACTTAATTTGAATACTTTAGTCGTGTCGATCAAATCGAAGAGACTTGTTAATTCAATTGATTCAATATCCCTTTTAGTGATGAACTCATTTGAACAATTCAAATCATTTCAAACTTCATGTTTCATTAAGTAAATACACCTATTCACTTAAGTCCACAATAAATGATTTCCACTACTTGTTGAAATGTGATACATCACTATGTATAATATTCAACATTTCTTCACATATCACTGTTTTACCAGAATGCGGAGTTTTAGTCATTCTGCCTGAGAGGCATGGTTTTGCAAAGTCTCTAGATTAAGCATCTAGGACCCCGATCTTTCATAAAGAACATGCAATAACCAAAATGACTTAAACTGTAGTGTCTTTTCATTATTAAGCTTTGGATATATTTTAGCATTCTAATCCTTTATAAATGTTTAAACTATTATCATTAACATAGTGGTGAGAACAACTTATTTGTAATCATAATGTGACCATAAGGTATTGTTTATAAGAATAGTACAAACTAGTTTGTAACTTGTTCATATGAATAATCGTCTTGCCAAAAGCAAGACACACAAACAAGGATTACAAAATTATATTCAAGTCCACTAATCCAAATGATAAACTTTGAGGAAAGAGGTGATGTCGGCCATCAACTGTTTTGCTTGCCGTCATCAAGTCACTTTGCTTCAAAACCAGCAATTCTCAAGCAGATCATCTTGTTTTCACAAAACGGGACAAGTATCAAATACTTTGCAAACTGTAATGAGTTTTGCAAGAACCACATTTACAATTTGTATATCTTACATATACCCTTTTCATCCATGACCTCCTCTTTGCAATCAAGCCCTTCTAAGATTTCTCAACTCTAATGAAAGATTGCTAAGTGTTTTTCCAAACATTTCGGAGTCATCGAATTATCTCCTAATGGTTATTGTATCAAGAAGAGAAGATCACCTTTTACGAGGATATCCCCCAGGCGTGGGTATTAATCTATGAAGTTGGACCCTTTTGCTAAGTTCCATATTAACCAATATATTCCCATGGTCACAAAGGACCTCAATGGGATAGGCTAAGGTCTACTAAGATATTTGCAAATAGACATCTAGACTAAGTTTATAATAAGAGATCAATTTATAATTGGTCTCCACTAAAATGGTCATCTCCTGGACGATTTTAGTGATCGCATGATCCCTATCCTCTACACCCGCCCTGATCGTCACGGCCATCAGTGCATTATCAAAGGTAGACATTCACTAATGCCAATCACATCATCCATGTGACTCATGCTCGATCTTTCGATCTCTTGTGTTCCGAGGCCACGCTTCTCTAACGTGCTAGGCTCGCCAAATCTAACTTGTGTGTATTCGCTGTGCAATATGGCTTACACCCACTGTATGTGAACGTAGATATGTCTGACACCCAGGCCTGTAACCCTGGATCGCCTCATACTGAAGAACTTTCTTGGTGGTGCACACACAAGGGGAACACGAAACATTGGAATTCAATAGGGATTATCTTATTTGCTACCGTTGAGTATCTAAATACTAGCACACAATAAGATATAAAAACTAGTATCAACATCATATGTATAATGTGATATGATATGGTGTTTCTTGCGCCTTGATCTCCATCAAGCGCTCCTGACATGATCTCCATCTTGCCCTTGGTTTGACGCCAAGTCCACGACGCCTCCACCAGGTCGTTCATCAGAATAATGACTATTACTATACTACTTAGTAACAGAAAAGTAAACTACTTTACCTTCGTATCGACCAATGCCATATCATAATCACATGCCCCCTGCAAAATAAAGTTAGACGCCTCTACTTTATCTATTGCAAGTTTTACGTGGTTGTTAGGGCTTTCGTACTAGAACCTTTTCTAAACTACGAACTTTCCAACCACAACATGGATCCAACAGTTGTCTCTATTACACCCCTTTCGGGGCCCTCCGTTGTAAATGCTATATCAACTATCGAATGAGAGACAGACACCCGCTAGCCACTTATACGGTACAAGACGTATGTTGAACGTGGAACCAGTCTCGCGTACGAATACGCGTAAGGTCAGTCTGGGCCGCTTCATCAAACAATATTGCGATATAAACAAGTACACGTTAGAGGGTAATAACTAAGGGATCAATGCCCGCACAATACTTGTGCGTACTGGCCGTACAGCACTCCTACGCATAGATCGGCTCTGATACCACTGTTGGGGATCGGTGCGGAAAGCAAAAAAATTCCTACGATGTAACCCCCAAAACTGCCTAGGATCTATCTATGTAGTAATGCGGTAACAGCCAGAGCGTAGAGAATACATACCCTTATAGACCGTACGCGGTTAACGTTCCACGGGAACATGGTTGAAGTAGTCGTACTCGTAGCCAACCTCAAGGTCGCGAAGCTCCTCGCAGGTCACCCCTTGATCCTTCTTGATCTTCATCATCTTCATCGTGTAACAGCTCCGGCTCAGGACATCCAAGCGCCCCAAGTGTTGCGCCTCGTGTCTTCATACACATCCGGTGCACGATGAGACCTCCGGCTCCCCGATCCCGCCGAGAGTGCGGAAGTTGATATCCGGCTAGGAATCCCTGCAGCGCAACGGCGTACTGCAGGTGTGCCTTGATCGCACAGCCCAGACTTCGGGCCATCGTCACAAGGTATAGAGAGAGGGAGGGAGAAAGTCAACCAAAGGACTTCTCTAAATATTGGTGTGTCTAATCCCACCCATGGGCACCCCTTTATATAGGCGGAGGGGGTGTGCCCTCCCCATTGGGTTAGCCATGTGGGACTATTAGTTAAAGGAAAATAACAGGAATTTTCGTCCTGGCCAGATGGGCCAAAAGTCAGCCCAATAGCCAAAACAGAAAATACCTAAATAAAAAGAAAAAGAGAAGTAGCAGGAGTAGCTAGCCGGGTGGGCCGGCTCCACACCGGCAGCCCGGCTAGCTAGCAGCAGCCAGCTCTGTAGCATTCGGGTGGGCCGGCGCCCGCCCCCCGCGACCCAGCTCCCTGCCCCTGGCGCCAGCTCCCCGCGCGCCCTCGTGGGCCGGGTCGAGCAGGCCCAGGTGGCGGCTGGCGGCTGCAGCCTGCCCCCGCGCGTTGCGCTTTATCCGCCGCCTGCTGGCGAGCGTAGCCTAGCTATTTGCCGCCCAGTGCGGCGGTTGTTATCCGCCGCAAACTTGGGTTGGCAGTTTTTCTTTTTCCCTTTTATTTTCTGCAGCTTTTATTCTAGGTCTTTTCCCTCCCGGATTTGGCCTAATATAAAAGTTGCCTTTATAAATCTTAAATTAAATAATATTTATAATATATTAATTCACAATTAACATATAATAAATATATATTTAAATTCCCATTTATCCGAAAACACTTTTTCGGTCTTTTCCTTTATTCTTTCTCCGAACAACTTCAGATCTCTCCGCGGAATGATTCCGGCTTTCTCTCTTTCTCTACTAGGATTCCATCTGACGAATGATCGCTCTCATCGTACCCTTAAGTGTATCCTCTCACGGCTCGGGAATGCTCTAGACATGATCTGTATCAATGATCAATAGAGGGACCAGGGATGTGCATGTGACCCCTATGCATTCCTGATGATAATGTCGTTTGAATCGCCTAAATGTAGCATCCTCTTCCTTTTGTTTCTCGATACAACTTGTCCGAGATTCGATCATTGGTATCCCATACCTTTGTTCAATCTCGTTCACAACAAGTTATGTTTTCTTGTTACCGTGATATTACATCCCCGTGACCTAGTCACATGTTGCAACATTTATGGATGTAATCTCACCAAGCCGGCCGTATGTATCTTTACCCATCATGTGGGTGAACAAATCCTGGTCTTGCAGTCACATGTCATCTACTGTTCCTTCGGAATACCCAACGTACACCTTTATGGCCACCGTATTACCAGATGACGGTTGATGCAGTCTAAGCAGCCCAGGGAAACAGTGAGTAATATGAGCTCACGGTCTAAGGAGAAGGAGTCTAGGTATAGCTATTGCAACAATGAACTATATGACTTGATCGTGTTGCAATCCTTCGAGGAATTTCCAACCACATCATTCTCTAATGATATGATCTCGTTGTCAGTCGGCATAAATGCCCATGATCTTGAAACCCAGATCATCTTCGTGACCAACGAACTAGTATGAAGAAGCTACTAGGGACTTTGTTGTTTCATACCACACCTGTACCAATGTTTCTACTTGGCAAAGTTATAGGACAATATGAAACTATTATAAACTAATTGAGATATGACAATAAAAACCTATTTATTATTTGCCTCTAGGGCATATCTCCTTCAATAATGACAGGAAGAGACGCAACAACGACGGATACGGTGGGCTGAGCTATGTCACGGCTGGTTTTTCAGGGGAGAATAGCCAAAGAAACGATGATCATGGTAGCGGATACCGCAGCAGCAGAGAAGACGTCAGTGGAAGTTATTCTGCACAATGATACCAACCAAGGGCGCGGGAACCGCGAATGTCCCCACTACAGATGTTGGAGGGACCCTGCAATGTGCACCTCTACGTCTATTCCATAGGAAGAAGGCGGTCGAACCATCTCATGAGAGATTGTCGCACTTTTCTAGAGATGGAAAAGGTATGCAACGCAAAGGCAGTCAAACCAGCAAACCAAGGATACGCCACCACACCGAGAACCCTAGCTCTCGGCGCACCATCACCACCTCCAGTACAACCGCCAGCAGGACAACCACAACCCACAAAAAACAGAAACAAGGAGGATGAATAATAACGATCCAGAAGAGCAATGTCTATGATCTAGAAAGGGCGTATATCCAACAGGGTTCAAAACTTGATCACACGGCAAGTTAACATGGCGGAGAAAGCGCCACCACCCACACCTGAATACATGTATTGGTTAGAGCAAGAAATCACATTTAGCAGGGCTAACCACCGACTTCGGGTCCCCCGACTGGGCCATTCAACTCTGATCGTGGAAGCCCAAATTGGCGGATTCGACATGAACAAGGTTTTCTTGGACGCAGGAAGTAGCATCAATCTTATCTATGCAAAAACCCTGCAAGCAATGAACTGGTCCTTAGCAAACCTGGAACCCACGGATACAACCTTCGCCGAGATAGTCCCAGGCAAAGCCGAAATCTGTTGGGTTTGCAGCATAGAAAACAAATTTTTTCATATGATGGGAACTATTATACGCCAAGATATATCCACTAGATACAAGCAACATGTGGATATACATCCATAGAGAACATACCCTCGTAGACCGACAAAGTGTAACGAGATGGAACTCGTGGATGATATAGTCGAACGCTTGCTGATTCAATATCGTGTGGAAGTCCTAGCGTTGCAAATCAGCAGCGCATCCGTCCTTGCACACATGTTTAGGCCACCAAACAACCTCCACCTCCTCGCTCCAGCGATGCAGCGGAAGTAGCAACTCCTTCCAGACGAAATGCCACCGGGAACATGTATCTCGCTAATCCAAGACCATGGGAGAATAATTCTAGAGGGGGAGAGAGATCCTTCACGAGGAGGTGTGCTTTGAGAGGGAGGAGAGGGGGCCTTTTATAGGAGAGGGGGGCTGCCCCTTCCCATGGCCGGCGCCCATGGGGGGTGCCCCCACCTCTTCCTCATTCATGTGGTGGAAGCTCCACTCACATCAATTTTGCCTCCACTCAAAATCCTACTCACATGCATTAAATTTCCACCAAATTTAATGCAACTCTCATTTAATAAAACTCTTTTATTTATTTTATTCAGAATTTTGTTAATTACTTTAATTAACAAACATTCACATAAAACCCCCTGCAACATTTCAATATCACATGCAGAACCAATTTCAGCAATTTCACCCAGAACAATTCCGGTGTCCATTGAAATAATTCCAGCGCTTTGCAATTCTTTCGTCTAGAACATATTTGCTCTAAATGGTGTTTGGCAACCCTTAAGTGTGTCACCCTATGGTTCGCGAATAATGCAGACATAATCGAGACCCCTCTCAGATCAATAATTAGAAGCCATACCTAGAGATCCATACTGACTCCCACGCATTCAACTATGACTTCTGTGATCGAGAGAACCTTTAATGATAGTAACTAAATCCCTTTGTCTCGCGATATATGTCCAATATTTGATCATCAGTATCTCAATACCTAGTTTGGTCTCGTTACCGACATGCACTCTTTTCTTGTTCCTGTGATATAACGTTCTAGTGATCACATCACTTGCTTGCAAGCTATCTTAATGTGATATCACCGAGAGGGCCCAGAGTATATCTATCCGTCACCGGGATTGAAAAATTCCACTCTTGATCCATGAGCCTCAACATAACACCTTCGGAATACCCAAACACATCTTTATAGTCACCCTGTTACGGTTGACGTTTAATGTTATCAAAATATTCTTCTGGTGGTAGCAATTAACATGATCTCATGGTCTAAGGATAAAGATTACTTTGTATGATGTTATAGCAATATTAGGAAAATTGCCCGTGCGTTGCTACGAAATATTATTTTAACTAACCACCGCTCTTGGTTCTTCTTGTTTGGACAAATCTATTTATTATGCAGGTTCAGACAAATCAACTGTATGTACTACGTGTGTGTGCACTTATTCACCTCCGACAGGTTTTGCCAAAATTGGTTGCTCCATAAGGAAAATTACCACACAAGATTACAAAAGAAAACATGGAAGAAGCTAATTCTAACCTTGTTTGACAGCGAAGAACCGGCCATGCCCCGATACCAACGACGTCGCCGACTGCAAAGTGATGTTGCCTCACCCACTTCAGTTGTGCCAACAGAAAGCAGCGGAGCATGTCACATACACCATGTACGCGTGCTGCCCTAATGGCAACATCATTGTGGCCATTGTCGGTCGTCCTGTCTATCTCTTCTTTTTCATTGATTCCATGTAAATTTCAAAATGGCACACTGCTCGATCTAGTCTACTGCATGCTGATACAATCTGCAATCTGCAATATGGCGGGGACTAGGCTCCAGAAGAACTACCCGCTTTCAGGCTTTTAGGCTTCCAGCCATGATCTTGTGCACGGACGATCGCGACCTCCATATACATCCTATCTGGAAGATAGGGTGCAAGTTCATTCTTCGAATTCCAATCTTTACCATGTGCGGGCTTTGGCTGTGCATCTATATCCATACTAATGGTACATGCCTGAACCGGCTTCTTAGTATGCTTGTTCTACGTAGAGGTGCAGACTCATCAGCTCTGTCGTGCTCGTCGAGTAGCAGAAGAGAGTCGGAGGCAAGAACCAGCGTGCGGGCGAGATATGCGCATCCTCCAGCCGCCACCGAACGACTTCGTGGGTCTGGCCTACATCCCTTGATTCAAGCCAACCTAGCGAGGATCTTGTACGCGCCCGGGTGTCAAGTGCGCCGCCATGGCGATTCAGCCTCTCGTACGGATACATATTGGCGAGAATCTAGTTGTTGGCGTTAGCATCATTGTCGGGATAGTAGGCCAACCAGGACGCAACGCTATCCGTGGGAGATTAGGAGCAAGGTTCTCCTAAGCAGATCCTTCCAGCACCAAATAGAGAAGTTGTCGTCGCCTGCGTGTGTAAGGCCTCCTGGCCTCCAATCCCAAGGGCACCCTCCTTAACCACGCCACTCGTATTGTCATCGGCGAGTCCTCCATCGCTGGCAATAACATCTCCTCCTCCAGTCCTCATAGAGCAGGCAAGACGGCAATCATGTCGATGTCGATGTGAATCCCTGATGATGTCCTCTTCCTGTTTGAATCGATAATCCTCCATGGGACGGATTGGTTTCTGATCATCTTTTGTTGCATGATGTCCTCTTCTTGTTTGATCAGCTTTCGTTGCATGATGTCCTCTTCTTGTTTGAATCGATAATCCTTCGTCAGATGGATTGGTTTTTGATCAACTTCCATTGCACGTTGATTTATTCCGGACTTTATTTATTCCGGGATCGATCGACTCCTAGTCTCGTCGTGGAAAAGATGCGCTTGGACGCCATCTAGCTTTATATCTATATATCGATGAAAAAAAAGCGATGTTTGCTAGCCTTAGGGGCGGCGGAAGGCTAAAAAGGACAGAAGAAAAGTTTCCTCGCGTTTTTTCTCTCGTGGTATCGTGGGACGGACTGGTCATGTGTATATCAGCTAGGAATAATCCGATCGGGACATAGGCGGTGTTTCTAAAAAACATACATAGGCGGTACTTACGGGTGGCGACGGTGGGTTATTTTCATCTAATTGGAGGGGTAAAACCGTCTAGAAAAAGCGGAACCCGTAAGAAACACTTCTTACTTTATTATTAGGTATAGATAAACATAATGACTTTCGTCATAATGTTATACTTCGGATGATTCATCACTTCATTCACCAATGTTGTGACCTCGTTATTAATAACATCCAATGTCCATGATCAAGAAACCTTGATCATCCTGTTAATCAACAAACTAGTCTATAGAGAGGCATAACTAGAAACATTCTATTTGTTTATTAAACACACATGTATTAAGGTTTCAGTATTAATACAATTATAGCATGCAAAATAAACATCTATCGTATACTTGGAATACATATAATAACAACTTTATTATTGCCTCTTAGGGATTATTCCCTTCAGTCAACCACTTGCACTAGAGACAATAATCTAGTTTACATGGTAATAAATCTAACACCCATGGAGTTCTGGTGTTGATCATGTTTTGTCCTAGGGAGAACTTTAGTCAATGGATCTGCTACATTTAGGTCCGTGTGTACTTTACAAATCTTCATATTTCATCATTGACATGCTCGCGGATGGAGTGAAACCAGCGCTTAATATGCTTGGAATTCTTGTGAGACCTTGGTTCCTTGGCGTTGGCTATGGCTCCTTTATTGTCACAATAGATCACTATTGGGTCCAACGCACTAGGAACCACACCTAGTTCGGTTATGAACTCCTTCATCCAAATTGCTTCCTGCGCCGCTTCTGAAGCAGCAACATATTCTGCCTCCGTCGTTGATCCAGCCACCATAGGTTGTTTGGAACTCCTCCAACTAACTACTGCTCCGTTCAAGAGAAATATGTATCCGGATTGAGACTTAGAGTCATTTGGATCGGTGTCAAAGCTAGCGTCGACATAACACTTAGCGACCAGCTCTTCTTCACCCCCGTATACAAGAAACATATCCTTAGTTATTCTTAAGTACTTAAGGATATTCTTGACCGTTATCCAGTGTTTCGAACCTGGATCATATTGGTACCTACTAGTCAAGCTAATAGCATGTGCCACATCCGGTCTTGTACAAAGCATGGCATACATTATAGAGCCTATGGCTGAAGCATAGGGGATCTTATCCATTATCTCTCTTTTTTCCGCCGTAGCCGGAATTTGAGTCTTACTCAATGTCTTGCCTTGCAACATAGGTAAGAACCCCTTCTTACATCTGTCCATATTAAACTTCTTTAATATCTTATCAAGGTATGTACTTTGCGGTAGCACAATTAGGCGCCTTGATCTATCTCTATAGATCTTAAAGCCTAGTATATATGATGCTTCACCAAGGTCCTTCATCGAAAATTTGATGTTTAGATAACTTTTAACACTATTTAAAAGATCTATATCATTTTCAATCAATAATATGTCATCCATATATAATATTAGAAATTCCACATTGCTCCCACTCACTTTCTTGTAAATACAAGCCTCTCCATAAGTTTGGACAAATCCAAACTCTTTGATCACCTCATCAAAGCGGAGATTCCAACTCCGGGATGCTTGCTTCAGTCCATAGATGGATCGATGAAGCTTGCATACCTTATCAGCATCCTTAGGATCGACAAAACCCTTAGGTTGTATCATATACAACTCTTTTTCAATATTACCATTGAGGAACGCAATTTTGACATCCATCTACCATATTTCATAATCGAAATATGCAGCAATTGCTAACATAATCCTAACCGACTTTAGCATCGCTACGGGAGAGAATGTCTCATTGTAGTTAACTCCTTGAATTTGTTGAAACCCCTTTGTGACAAGTCGGGCTTTATAGATGGTCACATTACCATCAACATCAGTTTTTCTTTTGAAAATCCATTCTCAACGGCCTTTTGGTCATGAGGTAAGTCCACCTAGGTCCAAACCTGGTTTTCGTACATGGATTCCATCTCGGATTTCATGGCTTCTAGACATTTGTTGGAATACGTCGCAGGGTCATCTATGTAACTACCTCGGACCCTACGCTCTAAGTTCAAGCCTGGATGAAACGGAAGTGGTTAAAATAGTACAGCAGGGGCCCAGGAGCCACCCACGTGTAGACCCGTCGGCCGTCCTAACCACTTCCAAGACATCGGGACAAGAGCGAGCGGCGTAGGCAACAGGCGAAGAGATCAAATACATACACAAGTGAGTATGTATGCAAGCTACCATACAATAGTTCTCAGAGCCATTCCATCTAAAAGAAATAGAAATATTGCAACGCCATACGGCAAGATCCAAATATCCTAGATAGATATAATAGTTTAGGATAGCTCCTCATACATCAACCATTAGAGTATCAGGCGGAAGCGAAAAACAAGATCCGAGTACGGATAAGAAGCAAATCGGCATAAGATGCCACATAAATAAACACATCCCGCCCACAGATCTCGTGGATCCCCATCCCCGGAATCTCTACATCGAGTGATCGTTGCCAACATCATTTGTCTCCTCCACCCAGTATCCATCTTGCGAATATACCTGTTCATCTGAATCAAACAATTTATCATGTGAGACCCTAGGGGTACTCAGCAAGTCTTTATGCCTCTAAAGGGGACATATACCTGGGGTGACGCAAATGCAGCAAAAGATAATACTAACAAGTCTATAGATACTCGCTAACCATCCGCCTAACCAATGATAGACGGATGTCCGTTAATTAGTAACAATAGTTATAACAGTATAAAGTAACAGATCCATCCTCCTTCTCGCTTACCAACGAGAAAGCGGACGAACAACCCCTCCGTTGGCAGTTTTATTAACCATTCCATGAGTATTGCACTATTTATTAGTCAGGTACTTAGTCAAATTAAAAGCGGTACTTTAGTTATACTTGTCTATGATCGAGAAACTGTGCTCCAAGTCGTCCATAACCGCGGACACGGCTTTCAGAAAGATTTACCCTGCAGGGGTGCACAAATAGCAACACACACTCGATCAACCTCGGAAAATCCAAATTAAAACCCAACAAGGCATTCACGACAAAGAGATCACAGGATTCAGAAATATTTAAGGGGGCCACCCCATTAAGCTACCCGCAACAAAGTTGGCTGGCTCCGAGACGGACCCAAGGTTTGCGTCAATGGCTGTAAACGACTAGGAACCCGAAAGTGTGACTGGGCTTGTCGATACCGCGAAAACACTCCGCATCCAAAATAGTACAGGTGCTCCACGCACAATCTTAAATAAAGCAGTAAAGCATGGCATAAGTACAGGATAGTAACAAAGCCCCAAACTACCTTGTGGCCCCAAGAAATAGAAATGAATCAAGCTCTGGCTCAGGGGGGTCCACAGCCTCCCGGATGTGGATAGTGCGAATAGTCAAGGAACAGGAATCAAGTACTCAGGGTCCTACGGGACACAAGTGAGCATGAAAAACCAAATAACAGATGTTGCTCACCGGCGCCTCTTTCATTAGTTATTCCATTACTACTCAGGTCAAGTTGTTTAGGTACCTCATTATCCATCAGACACTCACATACCCTACACATGTTGTTCTACGACTCGCATGGCTCAAACAACTCCTGTAGTAATGGCTCATGGGATGGAGGAACAAGCTTCAGTGGGGTTTAAAAGTAAAGGCTATGCTGTACTTGGGATTCAATTTAATGCAATCGCGACTCAGTGATGCAAGAATAAGATAGAGACAATAGGTACTATATGTATGCAAGCATGTGGTAGTGCTTGCCTGGCAGCTCAGCTGAAGCGAGAGACGGATCTGGGTAGTACTCCTGGGATTCCTGATATTTCCCCTGATCGGCATCTATTCGAAGAAGAACCAAACAAACAAGGGACAACATAAATAAAGTGCACAAGCATATGAATAAAATGCGACAAGCAAACAAGCATGCCATGATGAAGGATGCACAATTTACATGGCAATAATGTAGCATGGCATGGGTGAGGTGTGGGGTGCAAGAATAAAGCATTTTATTGAGTTTTAGTCATGTTTTGCTCCCAAATAAGTTGCTGTATACTTAATATTTATATGATGTATGCTGCAATTCAGAACATGGAATGCATAGTTAGAATGGGCTCATCGTGCTGATCGATTTAGACATATTATTTGTCGAATTTGGAGTTGTAGAATCAAAGTTATTAATTAATTAAGAAAAGGCATTTTTATTGCATTTTAATAATTTCGAAAATTTAAATTAGTCAAACATTAATTTGGGTGGAAGATTTGAAATCCTCACCTTTTTCTGATTCAAAAACATATATTATTTGTATTATTTGGAATTACAAATTAAAAGTTATTAATCTCCGGTTTTAAAATCAGATTAAACATTTTATGTAATTGTTTTATTAAAACAGATAAACCAGAAACCTTTTCTACCCAGCCAAAACTAGCCACAGTCGCTGACAACTGGGCCCAATGCTGACTGGGCGAAACGGCGAGGCAAAAACCTTTTTGCACCGCGAGTGTAGCCAGCCACGGTGACAGACAGGTGGGACCGATGCTGACTGGGCGAAACGGTGCGCAGCGGGTTTTTCTCACCGCGAGTTCTTCTAGCCCATGAGACAGACAGGTGGGGCCTGAGGCTTTGCAGGCCCACACGCCAGTGGGCGAGTGAGAGGCTGCGACGCGGCACAGCGGGGGACTGCGGGTTGAGACTAAAGAACCGCGGACGCCTTTCTGTAAACTACCACAGGCAGACATGTGGGCCCGGAAGGAGCGCGGGTTGAGCAGCAAAAGGTTTGGGGGGGTTATCTGAAAGAATGCCCCGCGGTACTGTTTCCCTTCCTCTGAATTAACTGACGACAGGTCGGTGCGCGACAGGGAACGGCACGGCACGGGGGTTCGAACGAGCGACCTGGGGCACGCGCGCGGAGGGCGGAAGCCACTGCGGCTGGGAGGGGTTGGTGTTAGGGAACGGCGGTGCGGCTAGGTAAGCCCCTACGCGGCGCGACGATGAGCAGAAGCACGCGCACACCGGTGCATAGAGGCCGCTTGACGAAACATCCGGCGAGAACAGGAAACCAAGGCGAGAGGGGAGGTGTCTGGGAGGTAGGGTGGCTCACCGCGAGGCTGTCGGAGGGGTTGTATCGGGCCGGGAAGCGACGGATCAACAACGGCGCAGACGGCCGACGGCTAGGGTTTCGTCGGTGTGTGTCGGCATTCAGCGGCTACCGGGCCTCCTCCTCCTCGCTGCAGAGCACAGGGGCGACACAGGGGAGCCCGTGGCCTTCCTCGACAACCTCACACCACGCCCGCCTCCTCCTAACGGCTAGGGAAAGACGACACAGACGATGGTCACCAGAGATGGAAGAGAGAGGGTGGCGGTAGGTGGGGAAGAAGAGGGGGAAGGGCAGTGCCCTGGGTAGATCTGGGGGAAGTCACGCGGGGCAGGGGAGGGATAGATAAGGACAGAGGGGAGAGGTAGATGTCGTGGGTCTCGGGTGGAGAAAAAGGTGGCTCGGCCACCTTTCTCCTTCTCTCTCACGTGCTCGGCCAGGCACAGCAGGGGCGAGGGGCTGCAGCTGGGGGCCAGGGGGAGAACTGGGAGGTGGGCCTAGCTCGGGGGGCCTTGTGGCAGAGAGAGAGAGGAGAGAGACTCGGGGTGGCATGGAGCTAGGGTTGGGCTCGGGTTAGGTTAGGGTTGAGAGGATAGATGGCATGGGTTAGGTCAAGCCAGGGGTAGGCTAGGGCTGGGGTGGTGCCTCGGCATGGTGAGGTAGAGTAAGGGGTGGCTCGGCAAGGGTTAGGGTAGAGGTGGTTAGGGTTAGGTTTTTGCACATGAACAAGTGTATGGGTAGTGTGAGATGGAGGTGAGGGGTGAGGTTTGTGATGCACAAGGCAAGGAACTAAGACCAAGATGATGAGGGTTGAGAGAAAAGGGGAGCTCACAAAAGAAAAATATTCAATCAAAACAAAGAAAACCAAAGGAGAACAAGATGGTGGTGTCTTGCATGGCCCATGCATAAGTAATAGATGCCATGTTTATTTTGTTAAAACAATAATAAGGTCTCATGGCATTTATTCACATGCATTTCAAAATTATGGATCTAAGGCCAAGCTAAATGAATTGAAAAAGGATGTTCCATGTGGAGTAGATGGAGATGGTCATATTTAAATATACTTAGGACATGCTAGTGTGTATATTCCACCAGGTGCATAACATCCTCAAGAATATTCCAACATGAGCAAAGATTCCAAAACCATCCATATGGAGGCTAGAAAAAGGGTACCACTCACATAGCATGCCAAGGTGGCTCCACATATCAATGATGTGAAAACAACATGGTGCTAGTGTGGGAGCATGTAGAATAGAAGTGGATCCATCCCAACCCACATGAGCTAGAGGTAAACCAACTAAGATGCAAAGCTCACATATAGTTAGATGGTGGAATTATGGGGTGGTGACAAAGAAAGGTGGTGGAGTTAATAAAAGATATGCCCCCAACTCCACTTGGGCATCAAGCATTTATCAAGAACCAAATACAATATATCAAGAGGAAATTACAATTAATAATGCATATGAGATAAGAACCAAAATAAAAAGGGTTTTATATGATGCTCAAATGCAAGGTGGCATGATGACATGAGCATGATATAATTATGATGCAACAATTATATATAGGAAGTAGCAATTATATTACTAGACCATGTAGCATTACCTATGTTAGACAGATGGGATGCTACAATCTATTTCATCAACCATGAAATTTATAACAGGATTTCCGTACAGTTCAGGAGCTGCACGTGTCCTGCTTGACCTGCGAGGTTCAGTAGTATCCTCTTTCGGAGTTTCATGATCATTATCATTAGTTCCCTCTTCATTCGGTGAAGTCAACTCCAGAATAATTTCCGGTGCTGCGCCACTCGCCGTTTCATGAAGAGAAGGTTCAATAACCTCTTCGAGTTCTACCTTCCGACTACACATGCCTTTCGTGAGAAACTCTTTCTCTAGAAAGGATCCATTCTTGGAAACAAAAACCTTTCCCTTGGATCTGTGATAGAAGGAATACCTGATTGTTGCTTTAGGGTATCCTATGAAGACACATTTTTCCGCTTTGGGTTCGAGTTTATCAGGCTGAAGTTTCTTCACATAAACATCATAATCCCAAACTTTAAGAAATGACAACGTAGGTTTGTTTCCAAACCATAATTCAAACGGTGTCTTTTCAACAGATTTAGATGTTGCCCGATTTAAAGTGAATGCAGCGGTTTCTAGTGCATAACCCCAAAATGACAGTGGCAAGTCAGTAAGAGACATCATATATCAAAACATATCCAATAAAGTACGATTACGAAGTTCTGACACACCATTATGTTGTGGTTTTCCAACAGGCGTAAGTTGTGAAACTATTCCACAGTCTTTAAGATGTGCACTAAACTCGTAACTAAGATACTCTCCTCCATGGTCGAACTGTAGAAATTTGTTCTTTCTATTATGATGATTTTCCACTTCATTCTGAAATTCTTTAAACTTTTCAAAAGTTTTAGACTTGTGTTTCATCAAATAGATATACCCGTATCTACTCAAATCATCCATGAAAGTAACAAAATAACAGTATCCACCTCGCGCCCACACACTCATTGGACCACATACATCAGTATGTATGATTTCCAATAAATCTGTCACCCTTTCCATTGAACCGAAAAACAGCGTTCTAGTCATCTTACCCATAAGGCATGGTTCACATGTATCAAATGATTCAAAATCAAGTGTTCCAAAAGTCCATCGGAATGGTGTTTCTTCATGCGTTTAACGCCAATATGACCTAGACGGTAGTGCCACATATATGCAGATATATCATCATCAAGTTTAATCCTTTTAGCATCAACATTATGAATATGTGTAATACTATTGTCGAGATCCAACAGAAATAAACAATTCAACACAGGTGCATGACCATAAAAGATATTATCCATATAAATCGAACAACCATTGTTTTCAGATTTGAATGAATAACCGCTTTGCAATAAACATGATCTGGATACAATGTTCATGCTCAGCGCAGGCACCAAATAACAATTATTAAGATTTATCGCTAATCCCGACGACATATGGAGAGGCAGCATTCTGACGGCGATCACATCAATCTTGATCCATTGCCGACACACATCGTGACCTCATCCCTTGCTAGCTGTCACTTGTTCCAGAGCCCCTGAATCGAGTCCGATCCAATATCAAATACCTAGGTGCTACTGCGAGTACTAGTCAAGTACACATCAATAACATGTATATCACATATACCTTTGTTTGCATTGCCGGCCTTCTTATCCGTCAAATACTTGGGGCAGTTGTGCTTCCAATGGTTAGTCCCTTACAATAATAGCACTCAGTATCAGACTTAGGGCCAGCTCGGGATTTCTTTTTAGGCGCAAAACCAGATTTGCCACCCTTCTTACCCTTCTTGTCATTCTTGAAACCAGTGGTCTTATAGATCATCAACACTTAATGTTCTTTCCTAATCTCCACTTCTGCAGTTTTAAGCATTGACAGAAGCTCAGGGGGAGACTTCTTCATGCCTTGCATATTATAGTTCATCACAAAGCTCTTGTAGCTAGGTGGTAGAGATTGGAGAACACGATGTATGCCTAAGTCAATGGGAATCGTCATCCCCAAGGACACAAGCTTAATGGCATACCCAGACATTTTGAATATGTGCTCACTAACGGAGCTATTCTCTTCTATCATGCAGCTAAAGAACTTTTCAGAAGCGTTATAACTCTCTATGGCAGCATGGGTACCAAAAATCATTTTCAATTCTCCCATGGTATCAAAGGCATTGCCATTTTTGAAACGCTTTCGAAGTTCTAGCTCTAGACCATACAGTATGCCGCAATGAACTAAGTTGTGGTCCTCCTGACGAGTTATATAGACGTTCTTTTCCTCGTCAGGGGCATCAGGAGCTGTTGGGGGGCCTAGCGGCGCATCTAGCACATATTGCTTTTGTGCAGCAGTGAGGAGAATCCTCAAATTCATAGCCCAGTTGGTGAAGTTGCTACCATTCGCAGCAAGTTTCTCGTTCTCCATGAACACATTGAAATTAAAAGCAGGTGGTGCCATCTACAACAGAATTTGTAAAGTATATTTAGACTAAGTTTATGATAGATTGAGTTCAACTAATCCAAATTACTAATGAACTCCCACTCAAAAACGACATCACTCGTGTATTTTTGGTGATTACATGAACCAAATTCACTACACCAAGTCCGATCATCACGTGAGTCGGTGTAGCTTCAAAGGCGACCATCAATATGTGCATCATATCAACCATATGACTCATGCTTAACCTTTTAGTCCGTGTTCTGAGGCCATGTCTTTACATGCTAGGCTCGCCAAGTAAGAACCTTAGTATTCGCATGTGTAAAACTGTCTTACACCCATTGTATGAAAGCGCGGATTCGAGTACACCCAATCATCACGTGATGTCTCGAAACACGATCCATAGAATGGTGCATACTTAAGGAAGAACACATTTTTATCTTGATATCTAAATGAGGGATCATCTTATAATGCTACTAAAACGCCAAACAAGCAATATAAGATGCAAGCATCAAATGTGTAAAGTGAAATGATATGGTTCTTGCACTTGATCACTATCATGTGCATCGTGGTATGATCTTTATCATTCCTTTGTGTGTAAGGCCAAGGTCTATAGAACTTACATGTTATGTGTGTTGTAAGAGTATCATCTATACATCAACTTACAACATTACCATATCATGACACTAGCCCAGCAATGATCTAAATTAGACGCCTCTAAATTATCAATTGCAAGTTTTACGTGGCCTAGGGCTTTCGAAGATAGAACCGGTCTTACCTACGAACATGGAACCACAACGATGATAACCAAATTATTAGCAACTCGTTGTAAATCAGATATTTACTATAGTAGGAGAGACAGACACCCGCTAGCCACTTATGCAAAACTAGTTGCATGTCAAGCGTGGAAAGGTCTGATGTGCAAGGACAAGTAAAGTTAGTCTGGGCCGCTTCATCCCACTATGCCACCAATATCCAAAATTCATGAAAGAAGCAATAACATGATCATCATCGTCCACATACTCATATGTGTTCTACCCGTGCAAAGCACCTACGCATAGATCAGGCTCTGATACCACTGTTGGGTTCGCAACATAGAAAACAAAAAAATTCCTACGATGGGAACTATTATACGCCAAGATCTATCTACTAGATATAGGCAATGGGTGGATATACATCCATAGAGAACATACCCTCGTAGACCGACAAAGTGTAACGAGATGGAAATCGTGGATGATGTAGTCGAACGCTTGCCGATCTCAAGATCATGTGGAAGTCCTAGCGCCACAAATCAGCAGCGCATCCGTCCTCGCACACACGTTCAGGCCACCAAACAACCTCCACCTCCTCGCTCTAGCGATGCAGCAGAAGCAGCAACTCCTTCCAGAAGAAATGCCACCGGGAACATGTATCTCGCTAATCCGAGACCCTGGGGGAACAATTCTAGAGGGGGAGAGAGATCCTTCACGAGGATGTGTGCTTTGAGAGGGAGGAGAGAGGGGCCTTTTATAGGAGAGGGGGGGTGCCCCTTCCCACGGACGGCGCCCATGGGGGGTGCCCCCACCTCTTCCTCATTCATGTGGTGGAAGCTCCACTCACATCAATTTTGCCTCCACTCAAAATCCCACTCACATGCATTAAATTTCCACCAAATTTAATGCAACTCTCATTTAATAAAACTCTTTTAATTATTTTATTCAGAATTTTGTTAATTACTTTAATTAACAAACATTCACATAAAACCTCTGCAACATTTCAATATCACATGCAGAACCAATTTCAGCAATTTCACCTGAAACAATTTCGGTGTCCATTGAAATAATTCCAGCGTTTTGCAATCCTTTCGTCTAGAACATATTTGCTCCACATTGTGTTTGTAAACCCTTAAGTGTGTAACCCTATGGTTCACGAATAATGCAGACATGATCGAGACCCCTCTCAGATCAATAATCAGAAGAGGGACCTAGAGATCCATACTGACTCCCACACATTCAATGATGACTTCTGTGATCGAGAGAACCTTTAATGATAGTAACTAAATCCCTTTGTCTTGTGATATATTACATGTTCGAGATTCGATCATTAGTATCTCAATACCTAGTTTGATCTCGTTACTGACATGCAATATTTTCTCGTTCCCGTGATATAACATTCTAGTGATCACATCACTTGCTTGCAAGCTATCTTAATGTGATATCACCGAGAGGGCCCAGAGTATATCTATCCGTCATCGGGATTGACAAATTCCACTCTTGATCCATGAGCCTCAACATAACACCTTCGGAATACCCAAACACATCTTTATAGTCACCCTGTTACGGTGTGATGTTTGATGTTATCAAGATACTCTTCAGGTGTTAGCAATTAACATGATCTCATGGTCTAAGGTTAAAGATTACTTTGTATGATCTTCTAGCAATATAAACATAATGACTTTGATCGTAATGCTATACTTTAGATGAATGTTCATCACATTATTCACCAATGTTGTGACCTCCTTATTAACAACATCCAATGTCCATGATCAGGAAACCTTGATCATCCTGTTAGTCAACGAGCTAGTTTATAGAGAGGCATAACTAGGAACTTTCTATTTGTTTATTAAACACACATGTATTAAGGTTTTGTATTAATACAATTATAGCATAAAAAATAAATATCTATCATATACTTGGAATACATATAATAACAACTTTATTATTGCCTCTCAGGGCATATTCCCTTTAAAATCCCTTTGGGAAAAGTCTATCTCAATGTAGTCTTTGGATCAAGGAACAATTTCAGGCATGAAAAACTCGAGTTCGAAGTCATAGACTGGCCATCGCAGTACCACACGATCGTAGGACGCCCAGCTTTTGCCAGATTTATGGCAGTACCTCACTACGCATATCTGGTATTAAAAATGTCAGCTCCCAATGGAATCATAACAGTGAGAGGAAGTTTTACTCGCTCATAATTGTGATCGAGAATTCAACAAAATATCAGAATCTTTTGGGATGGAGACAAAATTCGCCCAACTAAAAATTGCAGATACAGAGCTACTACCCGAAGGATACGTCCCCATCGACCAAACTCCGAAAAATCAAGTCCATCGTACAAACCCGAAGGCAATCTATCTGGCCTCCAACAACGGTCCTACATAGGAAAGCACGCTCGTTGGTTCCTCCCATGAGAGTCGGGAGATCTTTTCAGAACCAGCGAACATACAAGTAATCTCCAAGGAACCTGACGAGCACCTATTTGAACTACATTCAGCCGTTGAAGTATGGTCTGCCCAACAGGTTATGGAACCAACAATCAAGGCCATCAGGCAAACGATCCATCACCTCACTAATTCATGGCACATCATAGAGATAACAAGAGCAACATTGGTGGCCAACCTAGTATTCACCCTGAATAAAAGCACAGGACCTCAAGTGTGCATCAACTTTGCCACCCGAAGCAATCAAGCAGGACACACTCCTTTTTCTCTGGTCCACCGCGCAGAAACCGTGCTTCTAGTCGAAAGGCTAGAAAAGCCCCCTTGAATCACCACGGTCAAAGGGAACAAGCTAAGACAACAAAGAAGCAATTCAAGCTAAGAAGCATAGACGCTAGGATTTTTACTTTTGCTGCATTTTGTTTTCAATAAGGCCAACGACTATGCGAGCATGCCAAAACATGTACCCAATGTGATTCAACGATAAATAAAGATAAGTTCCCAAAATTGAGTCTCGATCTCTTTCTTTTTATTTTATTTATCAACCTAGCACTCGGGGGCTACATCAATTGATAATTGATCAAAAATATCCACCCGAGACTCAGGGGCTTCGCCAAATATACCATACCAAAAAGAAAAAAATTAGCTTCAATACAACCCGTCTTGACCTGAATAACCAACTCAGCCCTAGGGCGTCAGGCAAACGAAAGCGTCTCGTGTAATAAACAATTTCTATATAAACTAATGATTCCTCACTAAAACGGTGTCATATATTTATAAAATATTGCAATAAAAATCTACATAGTATACGTGCTCCGTCTTGCAGGAAATATTCATATGGAGATATTTAGGAAGAAATCTTCATCTTCCTCCAGACACCTCCGGACAATCCTGATGGCAGGTTTACGAGCAACCGTGTAATGAGGCTCCATATTAACCAACCCACTACTAGGAGGAGGAGGCAATCCTGGCTACACGGCATCCAAGTCCAATGTAGGGTGGTGCACATGCACCCATAAAAGTGCAAGTTTGGCACCCGCTACAAGCTGCAGTCTTATGAAGTGGTAAATCCTCTTGCCTTGTCGAAACTCTGACGTCAAGTCGGCAAGACTCTGAGGTTGAGGATCCCGGGGAAACATGGCATTATATATAGTGGACAAGGACCTGTGACAGCACTCGACAAATTGTTTCACCTCGGACATGCGATCCTTGAGCAAGGCCACCGAATATGCACGGTGATGATTAGTCCAAAAATCACTACCAGTACCTTGGGAGGCGGCCACTAGAGCATTCATTTGGCTCCACAAATGTTGGGTCCCCTCCCTCTTGCACAGCCGAATACCTAAAGGAAAAGAAGAAGGTTAAGTTCCATGACTGGACAAATAAAACTAGGTTTTTTTGCGAAACACTTACAAATCATCTTCTCGCTCACCCTGGAGATTTCTTCTAAGAAATATGACTCATGCTCCAACGCTTTGCGCATTTTCGAGTGCAACACGTTTACCATTCCTTGCACAACTTGAACATTACCTTCAAGTGTCTTCACCTGTTCAATCTTCTCCGTGAATAACAGCGGATCAACAACACGAACAATGGTAGTCTCGGATGCGCCCACCCCAAAAGAAGATGGCTGCACATTCGAAGCCTGAGCAGACCCAGAGGGAACAGTCGAATGAAGAAATATCTAGCAAGATAGGTGAAAAATAAGGGAACTTTAGCAAACCAGACAACTTGCATATAAAGCAACAGACACACCATTTACATAGGCAAACCAGATGCCTCCCGACAAAAGGAGCAATTTGACAAAGGGAACTAGGTTCATTACAAGAAAATAAACAAAAGGAATACCTCTATGACTTCAAGCCAATTATGGGGCAGATTTCTCTTAAGACAAAGTAGCACTGGCTGATAGAGCATCAGCCAAAGAAGGCACAATCGGAGTAGTACTCCTAGAAGGAGCTCTAGTCGAAGGATGGGCGGCGGATTTCTCGGGACCTCTACCTATACGTAGAAGAAGCCATGGATACTTCTTGGCCTTCTTAATGAAGGGTTTAAGATCTATCGCTTCGCCATCACGGTGACTAGAATAGAGAAGCTAACCTTCTTCGAGTCGACCTTCTCACCGTGCGCCATCGCCAAAGCCATGGAAGTCTCGGTGCCACTCTTCGACTGAACCATGTTGTAACCTATCAACGGGTTCGGATCAGCACCAAAGATAGTAACGAGGTCATTCAGATCCGTTGGCACCTCCTTCACTGGTAAAACTTCAGCATGAAGACTTTTGAAGGCGTGGTGCAAACGAATCAGAAGATTGCGCGTGCGAACGCTATTGGGTATTTAGAAAATTGCATAAAAGTCAATGACAGCTCGTGACAACAATATTATCGGGTCAGAGAACAGACATTTAGATTCTTTAGCTTCATCATGGATATTGATAAAACGAGAGGCCATGTTAAACATCTCGTGCACCAGTGGCTGAGGCACAGAGGAAGAACTATTAGAACATTACAAATAGAGGAGAGATGCAATGATAAAACTTCGGAAATAGAACTTACATCATGCATATCCGTTTCTGTCGGGTTCTTTGATATTTCCAAGCCTTTGCCCGCAAGTTTTCTTCTTTTCGGAGGTGGCGGCTTCGGCAAGGTAGAAGCGTCCCTCGGGATCAGTTTTTCTGCAAGCGATTCATGATTTTTCTCCGGATCCGTCAATGGCTTAGGCGACTTGGCCGGAGGAGTTGCAACAGAAGCACCAAGGGGAGACACAGGAAAATCTTCTTCTTCATCATCACTATAGGAGAAAAATACAGATTTCTCTCGTCTCAGTAAAGGTAAAGCTACTATCAGTAAGAATTAAGAGAAACAACAATACTTACGAGGAAACATCACGCGTTATCTGGAAGAGATTCATCTATAGTAGAGCCGATGAAATAGGAACAGCCAACTACGGTTTTGAACCAGTCGAATCATCCGAGTCTTCGATCGTTTCTACAGCCTCAAGACGCTTCCTTTTCTCAGCAGCAGGCACCCTCCGAAAATCCCGAGACTATGCTGAAGCAATAGAATGAGTGTGCGAAGAAGATTCAGCAGCAGATGACTCCTCTTCTTCATCAGGGACAATCCTAGCTCCGGTAGAATACTCAGATAGAGAGGGACTGCCCAGCATCTCACCATTCTCTGGAAGGGGAGGAAGAGCATAAAGGTGGTCGCAATCCTACATGGTAAAGGGAACAAAGTAAGGCAACAGAAATACTATAGCATATAAAGGAACACAAAAAAGGGGAAGTAGCTCACATCCGGGAGAAATTTTTTCTTGCCAAAGGCTCCACCCGACAATCCGAAGGAACTAGACTCTTCTCATAAATATGGAGAGAGAGGTTATCCGGTGAAATCCTCACAGGATCCTTCTTACCGGTGTAAGCCCACATACCATAGAGCCTCACCTAGATAGGTTGGATACGTACCCGAAGGAAGTAGGCCAAGATCTATAACCCCGAGAGCTCCTTGACAACTTCAGTACGCAGCTTCTCTATCCGTGCTAGCAAGGGATTTATTTCCTTCATTTCTTCGGGAGTAGGGCGCTGGTACCATGAATCAAGCCTTCGGCAGGTCTTCTTGAGGTCAATAGGAGCCAACCCGAAGGTCTGACCCTTGTTTTTCTGGTCCTTGATGTAAAACCACTTGTTTTTCCACCCTTGAACAGAATTCGAGATTTTGAAGTCAAAATAATCAACCTCAGAACAAACTGATAAAATGGTGCCACCAACATCATGAACAAGAGTATCGGTGGCGTTACAACGGACGTAAAAGAAGTACTTCCATAGGCCCCAGTGGGGATGAATCCAGAGGAAGCACTCGCAAAGAGTAATGAAGAAGGCGACATAGAGAATAGAGTTGGGCGTGAGCTGATAAAGCTACACGCCATAGACAAAGAGGAGACCGTGGAGAAATTCATGGACAGGAAGAGAGAGGCCATGGTACAAGAAGGAGAAGAACATTACCCGCCAGCCAGATTCAGGGGTCGGGTAGCCTCATCTCCTAGAAGTTTGCAGGAGCCTTCTTCAACAAGGGAATTGTTGCATGCCTCACGCGTCTCTCGCTGGCTACACTTTGAGGGAGCCCACCCAATGGCCCTTTTCTTCGTTTCCTTAGTAGCAACGACGGAAGTCCCCACCTTGGCGGCAGCAGCAGAAGTCCCGACATTGGATTTTCCCATGGAGTACCTTGCAGGGGAGAGGAAAGTGCTCAAGGAAACAGGAACATGCAAGAACAACGAGTGCAGGTGCAGCGCAAGGAAGAAGAAGCAGGCAGCAAGGGGGAATAGTAAAAACAGTAAAATGACTCTCCCTTTGTTTATAAGGGAAAGGAGCGTGAAGTTCAGCCGTTAGATAAGGGTGGCGAAACATCAAGACACATAGGATGAACACACGTGGTACTAATTTGCAAAAGTATAAAAATCGTGGAAAATTATTACCACGGTAAACACGGAGGAAATCTGCACGGCGCCTTGATTCTCACGCGTAAAGGGGGTTGTGTGGTCAAAAATCACCACGTACGCATCGTTCAAGCGTCATCGTTACTGCAACATGGGTGCACCATCGTAACGTCTCATCGGGACTCATTTCTCGAAAACTACGACACGTTACCTTCGTCAGCAATGATGTCATGAATAAGCTAAAGATTTAAGAAACACTCTGGTACGTACAAGCCAATTATTTTGCAATATATTATCCGGTTCATACTTCGAGTCTATGGTCAGATGCCAACATCCCAACATAGCCTCGAGGGCTACTCCCATCGGGAGTGCTGACCGTGCACCTGATAAAGACGTCATGATGATTTTAGAAAAATAAAACATGTGTTCAAAATTTCGTCAGATGACTAGAAACTTGAGCCTATAATCGAATATAAATATTCGATTGTAGCCTCGGGGGCTACATTGAGCCTATAATCGAATATAAATATTCGATTGTAGCCTCGGGGGCTACTCCCATCGGGAGCGCTGTCACGCACCTGATGAAAAACTTCACTCTACATAAAGGTCAAAAGCATGAACCGAATAACTATTATTATTGGGGATATGCTAAATAGGTATCACCATAGCACGTCCTTATTCCGACTAACCCGGGTGGCCCATAGTTGGTAGCAAGGCCTATGGCCTGCTGGGCGGCCCAGTTAGACGGATCTACAAGGGAGGCCCATGCCGGATAAAGGAAGGCTATGCAGGAGTCATCGACATACTCAGATCTTTGGAGTGTAAGACACGAAAGACTAGTTTGTATTAGTGTAGGACTCTTTACCTTGTCCGGCAAGGACCTTTCCCTGTAAACCCTAGGTTCTGGTGCCTTATAAACCGAACCTGTGGGAGCCTTTAGGGCACAACCTAGATTGCTACGTACAACGTGCAACACCTTGCACAACAAACCTATCTCTGTAACTCGGCGTATTGCTATTATAGTGATTTATAGCAGGAGTAGAGTTCCGCCACTGTTGTGGGACTTGAACCTGGGTAAGCTGTGTTACCTCGTACCCGCCAACTCTCCGCCTTACCCTAGGTCTCTAAACATGCACTGTGAGGACCCCTCCATGGCGTACTTGTCTTCAATACCACGACAGTTGGCGCCCATAGTGGGGCAAGAGGCACTTCGAGCTCTACACCGGGCGAGGTCCAATCTCTTCGCGGGAATTGGCGAAACTATAGCCATCGAATGCGTTCTCTTCTTCGGCAACGCGATCGTCCCTCCAGATGAGTTCTAGGTGCCGACGAAGACGAACCCTACGCGATGCTCCGTCATCCCCTTCGGAGACATCCACATTTTCATTGGCGAAACCGACTCGAGTCCTAGCTCCCAGGAAGTCGGAAACTCGTCAAGCCCCGCACGGACCACCTATGGGCAGGACACGTTCGCGGAAGGATCTGGGTCGTACCTCTCTCTAGAGTATGGTGACTCAGATCAGGAAAATTCAAGGCCCACCCAAACCACCCCTATGCATGATATAAAGGTGGAAGGACCCCGCAAATATGCTTGGCTTCCCCGAGTGTTAGAGATGCGCAGGTCACATTTTGTCGGCGTCATCACCATCTTCCATCCGGCCAGATGCGTTCAAAGGGATGGAGAGCCTCCCCGCGAATATCTTGCCAGATGGATGAGGGTGAGGGAAACCCTAGAGGGCAACCGTGCTGACGAGCTCGTATACCACTTCGGGGAAGGGCTTACACCCGGAACACTTCTCCGGCATACCCTCTGAAGACGGCAGACCATAGGCCCTCTCACCCTTGGTGAGATGGTCACAATCATCAACGAATACGCGGACACCAATGAGGAGGCTGAGGCCACGATCGCCATCGTAGCCGGAGGAGGAAACAACAATAACAATGGCTCACCTCCGTCACCCTCCACATCCGCCGTCAACAACACCGAAGCCAACTCCGACTCCATCCTTGACGCGCTATATACCGACATCAATATGGATGGCGGTGGCTCGGACGCTAACTCGTAGGAATACGATGTTGTTATGAGGGAGATCGAGCAGGAGATCGAGAAGGAGGAGCGCGCCGAGAAGGCCAACACATCCCACCAGGTGCTAATCACCATTGGGAGTGTGATGGGAGAAGATGGACAGGAACCGGGTCATGAGAGAGCTCCGCCCACGCTAGCGGTCACCAGAGCAGCAGCAGCCAAGAAAGCCGCCAAGCCTCCGGCTCCGGCCAAGGCCTTACCCCCTCCGGTTATCCTCCCGCAACCGGCGCAGGAACTCACCATGGCCCCCGGTACTGCCAAGCAGTCAAACCAGTCGCCAATGCCACCATCAACGTCTGCATCTGGCAACCCATTGGTTACTCCCACCGACAAGGAAATTTATGGCGCACTCCTCATTGATCCCATTACCGTCGCCCATATCCCGAGCGTTATGGAGCTTGATGAGAAGCGTGCGGAAATCCTAGCAGAGGCCAAGTGCATCGCAGAACAGGGCGCTAAGTTAGACGAAGATATGGCAAAGGCATAGCAATCTATTAAGGCGGCAAGACCTATGGAGGCTGAATACACGCAATTGTTGTTGAAGCACAAGACAAAGAAAGTACCAGCTCAGGTCATCGAAGACCCAGGCATTCGGCACAGGTTGGGGTATGACGGATCTAAACCGACAAAAGCCACCCCATACATTGATTCAGAGGGGAGGCAAGTCATGCCAACTCCCACCCTCAACATTGTCGTTGCCAAGACCCTCCTAGAGCAGGACAGGTCGCCAGAAGCAGTTGCTCAGGTATATGACCTCGTTGCCAAGGCATGTAAGCAATAGGAGAAGGCCACCTCACAGAGGCTTGAGTCCAATTCGGAGCTTTGCCAGTCAACCCTGAACAGCCGTAGAAGGCCAAGATCTTCTCGTGATGAAGGATCTCACACAGGCTCTACGGAGCGAAAACAGAGGGAGGCGCGCAACAGGGCTGACGCCATACCTATATCCTCCGATCACGGAGAAAAGGCTCGCCCTCATCGGTCACCACCTCCACCACCATCCCGGCATCAAGAGGAACCACAGCTGCACCACCGTACAAGCATGCCACCGCCTAGGCATCCCTAGGTTGGCATAGTTATACGTGACCAGGGCGAGCATCCCTGGCATGCCGGAGAGCGCAACGGCGTTGAAGGACATAGGAGCAGGTCCCACAAGGAACCGCCACGTCCGACAAGCAACCGCGATAGGCGTGAGGAGTCGTAGGAGGGTAATAGAAACAAAGCTAACCCACCGCCTCCATCGCCACCTAGCAGCCATCATGGTGGAGGACACGGTGGATCCCGTAGATCGCATAGCAATTCCCCTCCCCATGACAGAATAGGGAAGCAACCAGAGTCGTATGATGCACGTTCCTGGCTGGACAAGATCCAAGAAGCTCGGGAGCTCCCATACCTTGGGCCATGTTGTTTTGGACCAGTAATATGGGCCACAACCTACCCCCAAGGCCTCCGGATAGACAAGACTATCAAGCCCTATGATGGCACCGCCAGACCAGTTACATGGTTGCAGGACTATAGCAAAGCGATTCACATCGCAGGGGGAAACCCCAATGTCGCTGTCAAGTACCTCCCACTTATGTTCATTGGCACTGTCCGACAATGGATTGACGACTTGCCGGAGAAATCAATATGCAATTGGTTGGACATGCATGAAGCATTCACCAAGAACTTTGAGGGTACATACAAGCGTACCTGCACTGTCGAAGACCTACAGCGGTGCGTACAAGAAAAGGATGAAACATCTCCTGCCTACCTCTCCCGCTGGCTGGATATGAAAAATTCTTGCACAGGGGTTCACGAACAAACCGCTATGGCCGCCTTCATCGACGGTCTGGAAAAGGGAACTTTGCTCCGGCATATGTTGAAGTGCAAGCAAGACAACAATGAGCTCAACCTCAACGCAATGATCGCCATGGCTAGCAAGTTCGCCGCTGCTAATGATGGTGCGGATTGTTGCCGGCAATAGCAATCCCTACCCAGGCCAGGAAGAACAATAATAACAAGCGGATGACTTCGCCTGAAAAAAAGCAAACAACTGACATGGTCACTGCTACGTTCATTGGTAGAGGCAGAGGCAGACAGCGTGGACGTGGCCAGGGGCTAGCCATGGCCAGCAGAGGAGTGATTCTACACCCTCAGCGCCCTGCATTCCCCAAACGTACAAAGAGTACCGCGATATGCCGTGTTTCTTCCACCTCGACACAAACGGCAAAGCCACCCACACCAACCGCCAATGCAAGTTTGTCAATGATCTCAAGGAAGACCCTGAGTCTGGCTACAAGCGAAGTCAGAAAAACAGACCCCGCGGAAAGGGCAAAGGGAAGAAGAAGGAGGAGGAAGCCAAGGAATCAAGCGATATGGATGAAGACATGGAACCCAAATCCTCCGACAAGGGAGAGGGTAAAGGTTAAAACCCCTTTGAGAAGAAGGCTCTAGTCTACCACACTTTCCTTGGTACTCCCACCGTCTGGGCCCAGAAAACCTATCTAAGGATACTGATGGCTACCCTCCCTTTGGTTCCCCAGTACGTCAGGTGGTCAGAGATTCCAATTACTTGGGATAGAAAGGATCACCCAGACCTTATCCCAATAGAGAACCAGTATGCCATGGTCATCAACCCTTCGATTGACGGCACAAAGTTCACCAAGTGCCTCGTGGACAGTGGAAGCAGCATCAACATCATGTACCTGGATACACTACAGAAGATGGACTTGACAGAGATCCAGCTAAGGAAGAGTAACACCGTGTTCCATGGGGTTGTCCCTAGCCGACAAGCAAATTCCATGGGCTGCATCACCCTTCCGGTCACTTTTGGCGATGTTATCAATTACCGCCAAGAACGCATGACCTTCGAAGTGGTGCCTTTCAAGAGCGTGTACCACGTCATCTTTGGACGCGACATCTTCCACTCCTTCCTCGCAAGGCCATGCTTTGTCTGCAACAAGCTCAAGATACCCGGACCAAACGACATCATCACCGTTGATGGAAGCTTCACCAAGGCACGAGAGTGTGAGATCAGTGAAGCCGCCTTCCGCCAGCCAATTCATGGAACATTTATGGACCCCATCCGTGAAAGGAGCGGACCCTGATAACTTGGATAGAGTGGACTCATTTGTTAATACAATAACAATGACCTCTCTAGCTTGAACGAAACCGTTCATGGACTATCTACAAGATGGAACTCTGCCTGCCGACAAAATCGAAAACCGGCAAATAGTACACAGAGCAAAAGGCTACGTCATCATTGACGACCAACTATACAAAAGAAGTCCCACAGGAGTTTTCCTTCGATGCGTTTCCTAGCAGTAGAGAGATACATCTCGGAGATTGCGGGCATCATGTCGCTCCCCGATCGTTGGTGGCTAAGGCCTTCCGACAAGGATTCTACTGGCTGACTGCCAAGGCAGACGCCGACAAGTTGGTACAAACATGCTTTGGGTGTTAGTTCTATGCGAGATAGCCAACTGTTCCAGCTGAAGAATTGCGAACAATCCCAATAACTTGGCAGTTTGCAGTCTGGGGGATGGACATGGTTGGACCTTTGCATACAGCACCCTGTGGAAGTACACACTTGCTAGTAGCAGTGGATAAGTTCACAAAATGGATTGGAGCTAAACCCATTAGAAAGCTTGATGGGGCAACAACCCTGAAATTTGTCCAGGATCTAGTGGTGAGATTTGGTATCCCACGCAACATCATCACCGACAACGGCAGAAATTTATCTCTCAGGGAAGTTGAGGAGTACTGTCATGAAAAAGGCATCCGTCTTGACCTAGCATATGTGGCACATCCACAGTTAAATGGGCAAGTTGAAAGGGCCAATGGACTAATTCTGCATGGAATCAAGCCGCGCTTAGAAGCACCGTTACATAGAGCAGCTAGAGCTTGGGCAGAAGAATTACCATCTATCTTGTGGAGTTTACGAACAACACCCAACAGATCCATCAGTTTGACTCCTTTCTTCATGGTTTATGGAGCAGAAGCCGTGCTACCATCCGACCTACTCGAGGAAGAGCACGTGCTAGCATGCCAGAGATCCACTGGCTACCAGAAAAAGCTACGTAGCTACCATAGTCGCCGTGTAAAGCATCGCTCGTTTATAGAAGGGGATCTGGTGCTTAGACTCAAGTAGGAGAAATCACAATAATTATCCCTGCCTTGGGAAGGACCATTCGTCATAAGAAAAGCATTGCTAAATGGTTCCTATTACCTCATCGATATTTGTGAGTTTAAAGATAGGCTAAGTGATTTCTCGGCACTCAAAGCCAGCAATTTTGCTCTTAGGTTCTTGACGGTGCTATTAAGGATCATCACCTGTGGGCATAGTTCTGTGTTGCGAGTCTTCCGTCTCACGAAAGGTCAAGCATACGAACCAGAATAATGGATAAGCCAGCACTTGCTTAAAACTATATACATGCTGGAAACAGATAAGTAGCAGGAAACTTGAGTACAAGTTTTTCCTCCTTAGCAAAACACATAAGTTTTTTCGCATACACATTGCAGAGATACATTTAATACAAATATTGTTTTTCATGGCTCTACTGCAGGGGACTTCATGGTGGCATCATCAGCAATAGGAGAACCAGGCTGGGATAGCTCATCAAACTCGGAAGTAGATGGGCTAGACTCAGATGAAGCCATGTCTTCATCAAGGATCTCGGCGGGCACGAAGATGTCCACCTTGACCATCCTGGCAATTCTGGTGTCGAAGCCGGTGAGGGAATTCCAAATAGCTTTGCTATCAATTTCCTTTCCTTCCTCGTCTAGCTTGGGCATGCCGGAAGTTACCAGGTCAATGTCGGCATTGTCGTAGTGTGCCGTGACCAAGGACAAGGTCATCCTTGCACTAGCCCGGGTGCAAGAGGCTTTCCAGTCCTTGACTTTCTCGGGGGCTCGGCGTAGAATTTTCGAGTACTTGGCCGCTGAGTCTGCCACCTTGATGTTTATTCCTAGAGGCTAGGATATCTCCTTGGCTTGAGCAATGGCGGTGCTGACGAATTTGTCGACAAGAATATGTTGGGTTCGCATCATAGAAAACAAAAAAATTCCTATGATGAGAACTACACGCCAAGATCTATCTACTAGGTACAGAGCAACGGGTGGACATACATCCATCGAGAACTATCCCTCGAAGACAACGAGTTTTGTTAACGAGTAGGAACTCATGGTTGATGTAGTCGTACACTTGCCGATCTCAAGATCGAGTGGAAGTCCGAGCACAACAAATCAGCAGCGCATCTGTACTCGCACACACGTTCAAGCCACCGGACAACCTCCACCACCTCGCTCCAGCGATCCAGCGGAAGCAGCAACTCCTTCCAGACGAAATGCCACCAGGAACATGTACGCTAATCCAAGATCATGGGGGAATAATTCTAGAGGGGGAGAGAGATCCTTCACGAGGAGGTGTGAGGAAGAAGGAGGAAGAGGGTAGCCTTTTATAGGAGGAGGGGGTGCCTATAACACCCTCGAATCGGCCCTATGCAAGTTTTAGTGCTTCCCGCCAAACCCGCATAGAAACGATTCAAGGACGCCCACCAGGCACTTGCGTGCGGGTGGAAAACAAAGTAATACCATTACACATTAGTCCACGATGGGACCCACAGAACATATATATACAACAATGACTCCATGAGCCAAGAATACAGATATACAATACAAAGATCCAAATCACCTTGAAAACGATACAACGTCCGAGTACGGACAAGATGCAAATGGGGCTAAGAGCCCTGAAATAACCAATGGCATCCATAACCCTGCCCAGGCCAAGCCGGAAGGGTAACCCTGCTAACGACGTTGATCTCAAACCTGCTAAAACAAAAGGGGTGCCGACAAAGGGCAAAGGAAAAAGAGGAGCGTCAGTACTGAGGCCAGTACACGGCGAGGCTAGAATTCGGCGGCTCTTGCCTACATAGGTATGGTGGACTGAAGCGGCAGCGCAGCATGCGCTAAACAACCTATAGAGACTCGATACATCTGTCGGCTATTAGAGAGGGGTAAGAAAGACTTATTCGGATCCAACCTGATACTAACACCAAACATACCCATCCTGGCATTTCCCCCTCGAGACCAAACGAGGAAGTCAAACCGAGGAACTCACACGGTTGGCAGTTTTATTCATTCATTCCATGGTGGCTGTCCAACTTACTAGTCATATTAGATACAAGTCAAATTATAACAACAATTCTTTAGTTATAGTTGTCTATGATCGAGAAACTGTGCTCCAAGTTGTCCATAACTGCGGACATGGCTTTCAGAAAGATTTAACCCTGCAGGGGTGCACCAAAGTATCCACACGCACTTCAACCCTTGTTGTCAGATCCGAATATGAGCAAGATCCTGAACATACACCCAACGGTATGCGACGGGGCCTCGGACATGACGTTTCCCAGACCCAAAGTAAGTACATGGGGGCCACCCCACTAAGCTACCCGCAATGAAGTCGGCCGGCTCCGGGACAGACCCAGGGTTTGTGTCAATGGCTGTAAACGTCTGGGAACCCGAAAGTGTGACTGGGCTTGTCGATACCGCGAAAACATTCCACATTTGTTCCTAAACAGTACAGGTGCTCCACGTACAATCGTAATTAAAGCAGTAAAGCATGGCATAAGTACAGGATAATAATAAAGCCCCAAACTACTTTGTGGCCCGCAGCATAGTACTTTGAAATCAGGTAGTAAGCCAATGGGGTGCCCGCACACCCACATGTGGTTAGCGCGCTCGTTCTCGGAACAGGTGTCAAGAACTCGGGTCCTAGGTGGACACAAGTGGGCGGTTAAAAACAAAATATTGACTATTACCCACTGGTGCCTCTGCATTATATCTATTTCCAGCATTTTAATTAACAAGTTATAATGTAAGCCACGATCATCTCTACCGTTAAGCTTCTCCACCATTAAGCATGTGCCAACCTTCTATCAACGGTGGAATGCCACGACGCGAAGCAGCACCTGAGTAAGCAACTACGACTCGCAGGGCCGACTGTCTATCAATCAACATGCAATAGGATGTGTCCAAGGCAATATAGAGGCTGCAAGGAATATAAATGGTGCACGGAAACTAAAGCATCGCAACAAGGATAGCAATAGATCAACAGGAGGAAGTAAAGACTATAAACGCAAAATAGGTAGAAAGGGGGAGAATGCTCGCCTGGGAAACACTGCCGGAGGTCCATATCCGGAGAACTTGTCGATACTCGCATCAACTCATCGGCATAATCCGCGAAGAAGCAAACACTAGAAGAAACACCGGATGCAATATTAAATACTATGGTAGAAGATCCGGCATGCTTATGATATGATGCATGGCATGGCACAGATGCGGTGCAATTAGGCAATATTGAGTGGAACCGGGGTCCCGACAAATAATTATATGGTTCAAGTTATTTATCTACCCCGCAAATTAAATGTTGGATTAGCAAGACAAAACATGGCATCGGTTCGCTACACCAATTTAAATGGAGACGATATAAGAGTAGAATAGCCCGCTTATAGACTCCATATTTAATTTAGGTGAATCATCGATATACCCCCAAACACCCACAAAATATGTATGCAAGTATGAATGATTTAATATGCAACAACTGTATAGATGGCATTTATAAAAATAGGGTTCTTGGAAAGGGGATCACATTAGGGGTCGAAGCTCTTGGTTTTGGAGGGGTTCGGGTCCAGCGGAATCGGTCTTCGGGGGAGGGGGGTTCGGTCTTCGCAGTACGGGGAGGCGATCCGTGAGGTAGAACTTGGTGTTCGGCATCACCGGATCCATGGGTCTTTGGACTTCGTGTGACGATCTTGGCGAACAGAGGAGGCCTTGGTACACGGCGACAGCCTTACCAGGCGGTCAACACAGCGTTGTCTCAAGACACAAAGAACTTGAATCATGTAACGGCATCACCTTGTGTCCCCATGGCAACACGGGTCACCAAAAAACAAACGCCACATCGGCAACATTGAGCAAGAGCAATAGAGCAGCAAGGACTTACGGCTACATTACCAAAACATGGATGTCACGCTCGCGGAGCAAAACAGAAGCGCACGGACACGCGCTGTTGCCAACGAGGAAGGGCGAAACCGGTGAGCAGCTTCGACGACGGTGTCGGGGCTTGGCTCGCTAGCAGCATCGGGGCCCGGGGCAAGGTCGAGCCGGGGGCTGGCCACGGTGGCGGAGCTGTGGAGGCGCCAGATGCGAGATGGGGCGAGGCTAGCGACGCGGATGGTGACAGGGAGAGGCGTCGAGGACGACGGCGAGGTGGTGGTGGCTCTGCTGGCGGTGGAGGAACACGAGCGCACAATGGCTCAGGATTCCAGCGAGAGGGCGGTGGTGGAGATTCCGCGACGAGAGACAGAGAGGAGAGCGCACCGGCGGCGGGAGCTCGAGGAAGACGAGGCGAGGACAAGTGGTCGGTTCCGTCCTGCAGGGGCGCGGTCGGCGGGGCACACGGATGACGGGGGCACACGATGGCGCAGGGGATCCGAGGAGGCAGGGCGGCGAGCGGCCGGGGCAACGGCACCAAGGGGAGGAGCTCTGGCTTGGGGGGCCTAGTCAGCCGGGGATGCGCGACCCGCAAGCGGACGGGGCACAAGGTGGCAGAGCAGGCGAGGCCGGGGGAAGAGGAGCAAGCAGCGGCGGCGAGCGGGGCTTTTGGCGAGGGGAACGACGCGGGGAAGCGAGGGATCCCGATGCGTGGGTGGGGCCGGGTGAGGAGCGGGGTGGGGTTGGCGTGTTTGCTAGATGTAGGGCGGGGTGTGTGGCTCACGTGTGGCGTGTTGGTCGCGTGCGGTCGAGTGCGGGTGTGGCCGTGGTGAGGTGTGGAGCGTGTACCGCGCGTACGTGGTGGGGTGGAGTGGGGCTGGCCGCGCGCGAGGTGCGACGCAGCACGTGCGTGCTTCGCGGGGTGGGGTGGTTTCGGTGCAGTGGGAGGGAGCTGGCAGGCTGGCGCAGGCGGCAGTTGGGCGGGAGATGGTGGTGGGGAGACGCGCCCAGTGGCGGCGGGGTGTGAGGTGGGTTGTGGAGCGGGAGAGGGTCTAGGGTTTGGGATAGGGTTAGCCGGGTCTTTGGTTGTTTTGGGGGTGGCCGGCTGGGCTTTTGGGCCTAGCTGGCTGCCCCTCAAAAATAATACAAGTTTTATTTATTTATTTAAAAGACTTGTAATCTATTTTTAGACAAATAAAATGTCCGGAAGAGACCGGGGTTTTAATTTGAAATAAAGACAGGGGATATTTAGAAAACAAATATAGGCTTTTAGAAAATAGTTTCGAAACAAATCATGCATGATGATGACGATGCTCAAATGCAATGTGGCATGATGACATGAGCATGCGGTCATGATGATGCAATGCACAAAAACACAGCGATTTTCTAGTAGTGGTTTTAGCGGGGCGCCACAATTCGACACCACTAACAAGGGATCTCGCCCTCGAGATCCGCCTCATGGTACGAGGAAGAAGGCCGACAGTCTGAATCTTCTTACTTCATGTAGATCCTCGCGACACCACTAACAAAGATTCTTTCTCTATCTTGGAATCGGCGACAACTCCAACAAGGGGTCGTTGTTCACGTTTGTTGAGAGAACACTCCGGAGAAACAAGGAAGAAGGCAAAGGCCTCAAAAGATAAGGTCACCTCTAACTTCTGTGAGAGGAGTAAAAGTCACATTGATCCACCGATTCGATGTACAAGAGTGAATAGTAAGAGTCGGGTAGGGTGATCAGTCCATCCCGCACTCGAAGCATTACTCTGTACATGAATAGAAGAATCGTGCAACCAACTCTCGGAATTCAGACTGAAGATCTTCACAAGCCATGTTCGGAAACAAAGGAGTGATGTAGGCTCTCCATCGGATTTGACGTCGATGATGTTGTCGCGTTGGGGACCACTGGAAGATTCAAAAGAAATCGTATGAAAAGACATAATGATTAGGTTCTGCAATGGTTCTATTGGCATGAACAACTCATGCTCAAGGTATACTCCAACTTCACCAATGCTCATCCTTCTCATATGTTTTTCAACAATACAGATATCCGTCAAGGTGCAGATACAAATAAATAGTACAAGGACCAAAAAGATTAGATGAAAGGTACAACAAACGAGATGCAGATTGACGATTGTAGCTCCACCGTTATCAAAGGGAGGAAGCGAAACCCTGAAGGTACGACGGAAACCCAAACACGAGAAATCCTGGACTCGAAGAAAAGATAACAAAGCAGATTCAAAACACGCAAAGGTAAGAGGAGAAGAGCATAGAGGTAAGGAGTAAAAGCAGACCTAATCAAATCTATCCAACCGATTTTGCAAAATAGCTTTGACACTCTACATCGGCCATTAGCTAGGTTATCCTACAGGCTGGACTAGTGGGGTATCGCAACTGCTGAGCTCTGATACCACTCTGTAACACCCTCGAATCGGCCCTATGCAAGTTTCAGCGCTTCCCGCCAAACCCGCATAGAAACGATTCAAGGACGCCCACCAGGCACTTGCGTGCGGGTCGAAAACAAAGTAATACCATTACACATTAGTTCACAATGGGACCCATAGAACATATATATACAACAATGACTCCATGAGCCAAGAATACAGATATACAATACAAAGATCCAAATCACCTTGAAAATGATACAACGTCCGAGTACGGACAAGATGCAAATGGGGCTAAGAGCCCTGAAGAATAACCAATGGCGTCCATAACCCTGCCCAGCCCAAGCCGGAAGGGTAACCCTGCTAACGACGTCGATCTCAAACCTGCTAAAACAAAAGGGGTGCCGACAAAGGGCAAAGGAAAAAGAGGAGTGTCAGTACTAAGGCCAGTACACGGCGAGGCTAGAATTCGGCGGCTCTCGCCTACATAGGTATGGTGGACTGAAGCGGCAGCGTAGCATGCACTAAACAACCTATAGAGACTCGATACATCTGTCGTCTATTAGAGAGTGGTAAGAAAGACTTATTCGGATCCAACCTAATACTAACACCAAACATACCCATCCTGGCATTTCCCCCTCGAGACCAAACGAGGAAGTCAAACTGAGGAACTCACACGGTTGGCAGTTTTATTCATTCATTCCATGGTGGATGTCCAACTTACTAGTCATATTAGATACAAGTCAAATTATAACAACAATTCTTTAGTTATAGTTGTCTATGATCGAGAAACTGTGCTCCAAGTCATCCATAACCGCGGACACGGCTTTCAGAAAGATTTAACCCTGTAGGGGTGCACCAAAGTATCCACACGCACTTCAACCCTTGTTGTCAGATCCGAATATGAGCAAGATCCTGAACATACACCCAACGGTATGCGACGGGGCCTCGGACATGACGTTTCCTAGGCCCAAAGTAAGTACATGGGGGCCACCCCACTAAGCTACCCGCAACAAAGTCGGCCGGCTCCGGGACGGACCCAGGGTTTGTGTCAATGGCTGCAAATGACTAGGAGCCCGAAAGTGTGACTGGGCTTGTTGATACCGCAAAAACATTCCACATTTGTTCCTAAACAGTACAGGTGCTCCACGCACAATCGTAATTAAAGCAGTAAAGCATGGCATAAGTACAGGATAATAATAAAGCCCCAAACTACTTTGTGGCCCCCAGCATAGTACTTTGAAATCAGGTAGTAAGCCGATGGGGTGCCCACACACCCACATGTGGTTAGAGCGCTCGTTCTCGGAACAGGTGTCAAGAACTCGGGTCCTAGGTGGACACAAGTGGGCGGTTAAAAACCAAATATTGACTATTACCCACCGGTGCCTCTGCATTATATCTATTTCCAGCATTTTAATTAACAAGTTATAATGTAAGCCACGATCATCTCTACCGTTAAGCTTCTCCACCATTAAGCATGTGCCAACCTTCTATCAACGATGGAACGACACGACGCGAAGCAACACCTGAGCAAGCAACTACAACTCGCAAGGCTGACTGTCTATCAATCAACAGGCAATAGGATGTGTCCAAGGCAATATAGAGGCTGCAATGAATATAAATGGTGCATGGAAACTAAAGCATCGCAACAAGGATAACAATAGATCAACAGGAGGAAGTAAAGACTATAAATGCAAAATAGGTAGAAAGGGGGAGAATGCTCGCCTGGGAAACATTGCTGGAGGTTCATATCCGGAGAACTTGTCGATACTCGCATCAACTCATCGGCCTAATCCGCGAAGAAGCAAACACTAGAAGAAACACCGGATGCAATATTTAATACTACGGCAGAAGATCCGGCATGCTTATGATATGATGCATGGCATGGCACAGATGCGGTGCAATTAGGCAATATTGAGTGGAACCGGGATCCCGACAAATAATTATATGGTTCAAGTTATTTATCTACCCCGCAAATTAAATGTTGGATTAGCAAGACAAAACATGGCATCGGTTCGCTACACCAATTTAAATGGAGACGATATAAGAGTAGAATAGCCCGCTTATAGACTCCATATTTAATTTAGGTGAATCATCGATATACCCCCAAACACCCACAAAATATGTATGCAAGTATGAATGATTTAATATGGAACAACTGTATAGATGGCATTTATAAAAATAGGGTTCTTGGAAAGGGGATCACATTAGGGGTCGAAGCTCTTGGTTTTGGAGGGGTTCGGGTCCAGCGGAATCGGTCTTCGGGGGAGGGGGGTTCGGTCTTCGCAGTACGGGGAGGCGATCCGTGAGGTAGAACTTGGTGTTCGGCATCACCGGATCCATGGGTCTTTGGACTTCGTGTGACGATCTTGGCGAACAGAGGAGGCCTTGGTACACGGCGACGTCCTTACCAGGCGGTCAACACACCGCTATCTCAAGACATAAAGAACTTGAATCATGTAACGGCATCACCTTGTGTCCCCATGGCAACACGGGTCACTGAAAACAAACGCCACATCGGCAGCATTGAGCAAGAGCAATAGAGCAGCAATAGAGCAGCAACGATCAAACCTCGGATAAGTAGAATATCGCGTGACAAAGGGAATTGGTTTCGTATGTTAATGGTTCTATCGATCACGAAGTCATCGTTGACCATGTGGGAGCCGTTATGGATCTCTAGATCCCGCTAATGGTTATTGATCGGAGATGTGTCTCCATCATGTCTACATGTTCACGAACCGTAGGGTGACACACTTAAGGTTCGAAGTTGTTTTAAGAAGATATGGAATGTGCGTTGGAGACCGAATGTTGTTCGGAGTCTCGGATTGGATCCAGGACATCACGAGGAGATCTAGAATTGTCCGAAGAATGAGATTCATATATTGGGGATCATTTTCTAAGTTAGGAAATGTTCCGGAGTATTTGTATGGGGATTCTAGAAGGTTTCGGAATGTTCCGGAATGTTCCGGAAGGTTCTAGAATATTTCTTGGAGTTTGCTTGAAAACCAAGAAAGGATCAAGGAATCCTTGTGGGGCAAGACAAGGATTCGTGGGGGAGTAGGACTCTCCCCCCACCTCCTTGATCCGCCGGCCAAGGGAGAGGGGAGTCCTACAAGGACTCCACTTCCCCATGGCACCTCCCTCCTTTAAATAGAGGGGTGGAGGCGCCACCCCCTTGCCCCTTCTATTCTCTAGATTTCAAGTTGCCTCTCTCCTCCTTCTTACCTCTGCTCTGGCTTAGACGAAGCCCTGCAGAATTCTCTACTCCACCACCACCACACCGTCGTGTTGATGGATTCCGTGGAGAGATCAACTACCTCTGCTGCTCGCTGGAACAGGGAGAGGAAGGTCTGCTTCGACTCCGCACGTGTGACCGACTGTGGAAGCGCTGCCGGAACGCGGCACCAGAAGGATCGTCCACACGATCTTGAGATCGGCAAGTGATCGACTACATCAACCCCGAGATCTAATCTCGTAACGCTTTCGGATCTACGAGGGTTAGTACAGATCTATCTCGTTGCACATGTCTAATAGATTAGATCTTGGCTTTTATCTAGATTAGATCTGGGTTTTGTTTGTTCTTGCGGTAGAAATTTTTTGTTTTCCATGCTACGAACCCATCAGTGGTATCAGAGCCTTGTCTATGCGTAGATCTGTTGCACGAGTAGAACACAATGGTTTTGTGGGCGTTGGTGCTCATGCCGTCTTTTGCTTTGTGTACTTTGCATCTTGCGGTATGGTGGGATGAAGTGGCTCGGGCTAACCTTACATGTCATCGCACATGAGACTTGCTCCACGCTTGACGTATAACTTGATTTGCACAAGTGGCTTTGCGGGTGTCTGTCTCTCCCACCATAGTATAGATCCAATTTACACTTTGCACTCGATAGCACTTGTATCAACGTTGTGGTTCAGTTTCATAGGTAAGATCCATTCTTATTCGAAAGCCCCAAACCACGTAAAACATGCAAAGAAAATTAGAGGCGTCTAACTTGTTTTTGCAGGGGTTTTGTGATGTGATATGGCCATCATGTGATTGTGATTATATTTGATGTATGCAATGATCCTTATTGTAATATGGCAACCGGCAGGAGCCTAATGGTTGTCTTTAATTCTGTTAAGACCTGCGTGTCTATTCATCTTGTAATAGCTTTATTCCAAGTAGTTGTAATAGTTGCTGGTGATGATGGACAACCATGAAGCAGCGCCTCTGACCTTGACGCAATGCTGGTGATGATGGAGATCATGTCCGTGCTTTGGAGATGGAGATCAAAGGCATAAGAAGAAAGGGCCATATCATATCACACTAATTATGAATTGCCTGTGATGTTAATCCTTTATGCATCTTGTATTGCTTAGATCGCGACAGTAGCATTATAAGATGATCCCTCTCACTAAATATCAAGTAATAAAGTGTTCGTCCTTAGTAGGCACCGTTGCTAAGACTCGTCGTTTCGAAGCATCTCATGATGATCGGGTGTGATAGATTCTACGTGTGCATACGACGGGTGCAAGCCATATTTGCACATGCGGATACTAAGGTTAACCTTGATGAGCCTAGCATGTACAGACATGGTCTTGGAACACGGAATACGGAAAGGTAAAGCATGAGTCATATGGATGATATGATGAACATGTTGATTGTTCGCCTTTAAAGCTACATCATCTCACGTGATGATCGGACTTGGTGTAGTGGATTTGGTTCATGTAATCACTAAAACAACTCGAGGGATGTTGTTTTGAGTGGGAGTTCATTTGTAATTTGGATTAGTCAAACTCAATTTATCATAAACACAATCAAAGTGAATTTGCATAGTTTGTTATAGTCATTGGCATCCGTTCACCACCTTACGCTTAGTTATAGTTGAGATAGTGGAACTATAAAAATTCTGGATATTTTCTTTACGAACTGGTATTGTATTGTTTTGAGTGTCAATCTAAAGTTTAAAAGTCATGTTGCAAACTTTTAGCAAACTCAGTTTACTCTGTGAAGTTTAATAAACAGTATTAAATCAAGAGTAACAACTCCAGTGTTAGTATCTAATGTATCATGTTTGCCTCCATGATTCTTGATACTCAAAAGATTGTTTTTAATATCAAGTTTATCTAAGAGCTGAAAGAAATGTTTCAGAAACCATCATATGTGAAAGGTATTGCGATATCTAAAACAATGTGTTGGTTACAACATGATAGAGTATACGTCCTCATATTTGATGAGAATTTGTGAAGGTTGGAGACGCTAGTCGTCCTAATCCTCCAAAAGGTTTTGGAAAAGAAACATTATACTCGCAATTCACCTTTATAAGCTATAGCAGCTTGATCATGAAAGTTGTCATGATAAGGATGAATAGAAGATGTAAGTAAAATGTTTACTACACTAAAAGATTACTAAAGAATGGAATTTTGAAAGAATGCCAAACATTTGATGAAGGTAATCCACTTCAAAGTGCAAGTCCAAAGGTATTAGTGTTTGACTATACACACTTTGTACTATGTGTCATGTGACTGACAGCACTATTGATGTTGATAAATTCTTTTAAAAGAAAAGGAATTGTTGAAAGAGAATCTATAAAATATTTGGCAGAAAAGAAAAGATTGGAGATATCCAACTTAGGTATATAGAAGATACATGTTATGGATGTATTCCTTGGTTGTTAAACAATGTGGTTCTGCGGTATTGGATACCGAATTGGTTGGTATGAAGTGTCATACAGGACAACACAATTCATGAACTGCAATGGCCTAAGTAACCAGCAAGAGAATATGTGATGATGTTCATCAAAAACAAACAAATGGTTGTTGTGTTGCTCGTTAACATCAAAGCTTACCTTCAAGATTTGTTTCAATAATTCTTATTTTGATCAGGTATTATGACGACAAAAGGTTGTCCAAAAAATTACCGTATTCCATAATAGATGGATGATATACAAGTCTGGTTGGAGAAATAACGACCATAAAACTAATGCTAAAATGTCGCAAGACAAATGATTGAAAGATCACTTGCGAAGAGACATCGCCGTTTAAATTATATTGAAAGGGATACATGAAGAAACTCCATGTTGATGGATTTTTGGAGTCTTTGATTTTGATCAAATGACGCTTTTGATACTTTCCTGGAGATAATTAAAACTCCGCTCGTAGGCCAAAAGAGGAACGGACGACTAACTGATTAGAATTTGTACATATTGATGTATATAGTCCATTATGTGTAGTCGTGGGCGATGGATTTCAACTTCATATGCTTTCTCCGAAGATTTGAGTGAGTATATGTATATACTTACTCAATAAGGAAGAAGTATGAAACATTTGAAAATGTTCAAAGACTTTCAAGATGAAATGGAAAATTATTGTAACAAGAAAATAAAAAAGGTTTATGATTGGATCATAAAGAAAGATGTTTGAGTTACAAGTTTAGCAAAACACCTAAGATTTGAGGAATCGTTCCATGGATTTGCATTTCCCAAAAACACCATAGGAGTATGGAGTGTTCAAGATATGTAATGAAACCTTGTTTGACATGGTAAGATCAAAGGTGTCATTTATATAACTGCCATTATATTTTAAAAGATTAAAGCTTTAGTGACTACCGCTTTTACACTGAAAAGAGATCCATCGTGATCCGTTGAAATGACACCATATAAGTCATGGTTTGGGATAGAACCCAGGTTGTCCTTTCTTAAATTTTTGGTATGCTAGGCATAAGTAAAGTGTTTAAAACGAAAGTCGGATGAGCATGTCTTTGTAGGTTATTTCGAATAACCATTGGGTATTCCTCCATAACACCGAAGACAAAATTGTTTGTCGCTTAGAGTGTCGAGTTTCTTGAGAAGGAATTTTTGGTGAAAAGTCAAGTGGGAGGACAATAGAACTTTGACAAGGTTGTTGAACCTTGGCTAATATGTGCTGAGTTGCGCAGCATCGGTAAGTGTCCCGGAGGCAGCAACAATGCTCATGGCTCACGTGCCTCAGAGGTTGTGGTCATGGAGATCTAAGTTACTATTGAACCAAGTAGGTCGGGTAAGTAATCAAATGCCAAGATTTGAGATTTAAATCATTGTTGTTTGACAATGATCAACCGACTACATGCAAATAATCAATGATGGGCCCTAACTTCGTTAAGTGGCTTGAAGCCATAAAATCCGTGATAATTCCATACACGAGAAATCAAGCTTTGAATTTGAAAGACCCTCTAGAAAGGTGCAAGACCTTACAGTCGTATATGGATCTATAAAGAAATAGACATGGATGTTTCACATCTATGAAATAGTCGACATGTCGGAAAGAGTTTACGACAATGTTCAAGGAATTGACTATGATAAGATTTGATCTTTCATAACGATATTTAGTCTGGACGGATTAATGTAGCAACCCCTACATATATTTTGGTATATGGTAGTTGAACAAACAAAACAAGTTCTTCTAATAGAATGGTTACCTAGGACGTGTACATGACATGATCCAAAGGTTTTTTTGTTAATTCAAAGGATGCTAAAAGAGTATGCAAAACTTCAATGGTTGAAGTGAGCATCGCGGAGTTGGAATCTTCACCGTGATGAAACCGTTAAAAGGTTTAATTTCATCAGAGACGATGAAGATGTTTGCATTTTGCAAGAAATTAAGTGGGAGCGCTAAGACATATTTCTAATACATTATGTGAAAGACAAATTGTTGATTAGAAATGATGTATCTTTTATTGACACGGGTTAAGAATTTCATTTCGATGAAAGACTTAGGCATAACCCAAGAATTAGGCATCAATGTCTATATGGATAGATTGAGGCGCTAATATGGTTTTGCCAAATGTACATAGATAAGATGTTGAATGAGTTCAATATGGAAACAACAAGAAATCTTCTTGACGCACGGAAAGGACTGAATCAAGATTCAAGTGTGTTGACACGAGATTCAAGTGTTTTGACACTTGGTGAAAACACAAGAATATTTTGATCATTCTTTGAGATGTACACATCCAGATATGTCCTATGCTCTAAATGTTATGAGCATATACCAGAATGACTCATAAGATGATCATTGGACAATAGTAGGGATATTCCTATGATCTTTGGAAGAACTAAGAATATATTATTTATATAGTGGTGACAAATAGTTCATTGTAAATTGTTGCATTGATACTAGTTTTGTCACAAATTAAGTTCATCTCAATTTAAACTATGGGTGGCACAATGTAATGGAAAGGAAGTTCCATAACGGATTTGGTTGAGTACCAAAGTTAAAACATTATGACAGATACTACAACAAAAGGCTAAGTATATGATTGCTATTGTAGCAGCAAATGAGGGTATTTGTGTCAAGTAGTTTGTTATCAAACTAGGTGTGGTTCATAGCGGGATAATACTATGAAGATACATTGTATGACAATTGTATCAACATGATTTAATCCCAAGGAACTAAAGGTCTCACCAAAGGACCAAATTTATATAATGCCATCTCATTGGAGAATGAGTAATGCGTAGAGACGCAAGGAAATGCAAATACACACGGACCTGGAAGTGTCAGATCCGAAGATTATGTTTACCACTAGCAATAGTGTCTATACAACACCAGAAAGCCATAGGTGTTGAATGCACAAGTTTTTAACTAGATTATTGACTCTAGTGCAAGTGGGAGACTGTTGGAGATATGCCCAAGAGGCAATAATAAAGTGGTTATTATTATATCTTTATGTTTATGATAAATGTTTACATCCCGTGCTATAATTGTATTAACAGGAAACATTAATACTTGTGTGTTTTGTAAACATAAAAGAGTCCCTAGTAAGCCTCTTGTTAAACTAGCTTGTTGATTAATGGATGATCATGGTTTCCTGATCATGGACATTGGATGTCGTTAATAACAAGATCATATCATTAGGAGAATGATGTGATGGACACAGACCCATAGTAAGCGTAGCATAAGATCAAGTCATTAAGTTCGTATTGCTATAAGCTTTCAAATGCATAGTAACCTAATCCTTCGACCATGAGGTTATGTTAATCACCATCACCGGATGGGTACTTTGATGACATCAAACACCGCTTCGTAACTAGGTGGTTATAAAGGTGTCATTGGGTATTCTGAAAGTATGTGTTGAAGCGCATGGACCAAGATTGGGATTTGTCCATCCATATGACGGATAGATATGCTCTGGGCCCTCTCGGTGGAATGTCATCTAGTTAGCTTGCAAGCATGTGACTAGGTCACAAGGGATGACATATCACGGAACGAGTAAAGAGTACTTATCAGTAACGAGGTAGAACTAGGTATGGAGATACCGACGATCAAACCTCGGATAAGTAGAATATCGCGTGACAAAGGGAATTGGTTTCGTATGTTAATGGTTCTATCGATCACGAAGTCATCGTTGAGTATGTGGGAGCCGTTATGGATCTCCAGATCCCGCTAATGATTATTGATCGGAGATGTGTCTCCATCATGTCTACATGTTCACGAACCGTAGGGTGACACACTTAAGGTTCGAAGTTGTTTTAAGTAGATATGGAATGTGCGTTGGAGACCGAATGTTGTTCGGAGTCTCGGATTGGATCCGGGACATCACGAGGAGATCCGGACTTGTCCGAAGAATGAGATTCATATATTGGGGATCATTTTCTAAGTTAGGAAATGTTCCGGAGTATTTGTATGGGGATTCTAGAAGGTTTCGGAATGTTCTGGAAGGTTCTAGAAGATTTCTTGGAGTTTGCTTGAAAACCAAGAAAAGATCAAGGAATCCTTGTGGGGCAAGACAAGGATTCGTGGGGGAGTAGGACTCTTCCCCCACCTCCTTGATCCGCCGGCCAAGGGAGAGGGGAGTCCTACAAGGACTCTACCTCCCCATGGCACCTCCCTCCTTTAAATAGAGGGGTGGAGGCGCCACCCCCTTGCCCCTTCTATTCTCTAGATTTCAAGTTGCCTCCCTCCTCCTCCTTCCCTCTGCTCTGGCTTAGGCGAAGCCCTGCAGAATTCTCTACTCCACCACCACCACCACTCTGTCGTGCTGATGGATTCCGTGGAGAGATCTACTACCTCCGCTGCTCGCTGGAACGGGGAGAGGAAGGTCTGCTTCGACTCCGCACGTGTGACCGACTGCGGAAGCGCTACCGGAACGCGGCGCCGGAAGGATCGTCCACACGATCTTGAGATCGGCAAGTGATCGACTACATCAACCCCGAGATCTAATCTCGTAACGCTTTCGGATTTACGAGGGTTAGTACAGATCTATCTCGTTGCACATGTCTAATAGATTAGATTTTGGCTTTTATCTAGATTAGATCTGGGTTTTGTTCGTTCTTGCGGTATAATTTTTTTGTTTTCCATGCTACGAACCCATCAGCGGGGCGGCGAGCGGCCGAGGCTACGACACGAAGGGGAGGAGCTCTGGCTTGGGGGGCCTAGTCAGTCGGGGATGCACGAGCCGCAAGCAGACGGGGCACAAGGCGGCAGAGCAGGCGATGCCGGGGGAAGAGGAGCAAGCAGCGGCAGTGAGCGGGGCTTCTGGTGAGGGGAACGACGTGGGGAAGTGGGGGATCCCGATGCGTGGGTGGGGCCGGGTGAGGAGTGGGGTGGGGTTAGCGTGTTTGCCAGATGTAGGGCGGGGTGTGTGGCTCACGTGTGGCGCGTTGGTCGCGTGCGGTCGAGTGCGGGTGTGGCCGTGGTGAGGTGTGGAGCGTGTACCGCGCGTACGTGGTGGGGTGGAGTGGGGCTGGCCGCACGCGGGGTGCGACGCAGCGCGTGCGTACTTCGCGGGGTGGGGTGATTCGGTGCAGTGGGAGGGAGCTGGCAGGCTGGCGCAGGCGGCAGTTGGGCGGGAGATGGTGGTGGGGAGACGCGCCTAGGTGGCGGCGGAGTGTGAGGTGGGGTGTGGAGCGGGAGAGGGTCTAGGGTTTGGGATAGGGTTAGCCGGGTTTTTGGTTGTTTTGGGGGTGGCCGGCTGGGCTTTTGGGCCTAGCTGGCTCCCCCCCCCCCCCCAAAAATAATACAAGTTTTATTTATTTATTTAAAAGACTTGTAATCTGTTTTTAGACAAATAAAATGTCCGGAAGAGACCGGGGTTTTAATTTGAAATAAAGACAGGGGATATTTAGAAAACAAATATAGGCTTTTAGAAAATAGTTTCGAAACAAATCATGCATGATGATGACGATGCTCAAATGCAATGTGGCATGATGACATGAGCATGCGGTCATTATGATGCAATGCATAAAAACACAGCGATTTTCTAGTAGTGGTTTTAGCGGGGCGTCACAGTGCCCCTCCTTCATGGCCAGCGCATGGGGGGTGACTCCTCACCTCCCCATTCATGTGGTGGTAACCCCTCCACATTAAAATGCCTCTTCACATTCCCTTTTAAAGTCCCCACTTTAAATGCATTAAAATTCTCCAAGTTTAATGCTCTCCCATTTAATAAAACTCTTTTATTAAATTTATTCAGAATTTTGATAATTAATTTAATTAACAAACATTCACATATAACCCCTTGCAATATTTCAATATCACATGCAGAACCACTTTCTGCAATTTCACCCGAAACAATTTCCGGTTTCTATTGAAACAATTCCTGCGCTTTGCAATTCTTTCGTCTGAAACATATGTGCTCCAAAATGGTGTCCGGTAACTCTTAAGTGTGTCACCCTATGGTTCACGAATAATGCAGACATGATTGAGACCCCTCTCAGATCAATAATCAGAAGCGGGACTTGGAGATCCATACTGACTCCTACACATTCAACGATGACTTCTGTGATCGTGAGAACCTTTAACGCTAGTAACTAAATTCCTTTGTCTCGCGATATATTACATGTCCGAGATTCGATCATCGGTATCTCCATACCTAGTTTGATCTCGTTACCGACATGTATTCTTTTCTTGTTCCCGTGATATAACATTCTAGTGATCACATCACTTGCTTGCAAGCTATCTTAATGTGATATCACCGGGAGGGCCTAGAGTATATCTATCCGTCATCGGGATTGACAAATTCCACTCTTGATCCATGAGCCTCAACATAACACCTTCGAAATACCCAAACACATCTTTATAGTCACCCTGTTACGGTGTGATGTTTGATGTTATCAAGATACTCTTCAGGTGTTAGTAATTAACATGATCTCATGGTCTAAGGATAAAGATTACTTCGTATGATTTTATAGCAATATAAACATAATGACTTGATCGTAATGCTATACTTCGGATGAATGTTCATCACATCATTCAACTAATGTTGTGACCTTGTTATTAACAACATCCAATGTCCATGATCAGGAAACCTTGATCATCTTGTTAATCAACAAGCTAGTCTATAAGAGAGGCATAACTAGGAACCCTTTTTGTTTATTAAACACACATGTATTGATGTTTCCGATCAATACAATTATAGCATGCAAAATAAACATTTATCATAAACATGGAATAAGATAATAACCACTTTATTATTGCCTCTCGGGCATATTCCCTTCAGAATCATGCACTCCTTAGGATCCGGAGCACCTTCACCCAAGTTGGCCAAGCCAATGGGAGCTATGGTTTGCACAAGATACCAGGATCTTGAGTACAAGCAAATCAAACTTTTATCCAAAGTACAGAATTGACCAAGATGGGGGAAAGTTACCGAAGATGCTCATCTCAGCTTGCTTGCATGTCTCTGCCAAGATGTTCCGTTCCTTCTGAACTATCTTGTACACCTCAAGGTTCCTCTCATTCTGCTCTTTGGCAACTTGGTTTTGTTCCTTGAGTTGTGCAATGTCGTTCTTTAGGCGCTACATCTCAGCGTCAGTAGACTCTTGCAACACCCTCATCGCCTCTTCATGGCCCTTGACAGCATTGGCTAGGTCTTTCTTCAAGATCTTATTCTCATCGTCAAGCTCTTATGCTTGGATTGCTCGACGATGCTCTTGGCTTTGGCTATGGCCTCTATAAGATGGAAAAAGGAAAACATTATGAGAAGATGGTAGAAATGGATCCATGAGAAAAAGCAAGGAGCTGTTAAAGGAAACAGACTCTGGCTATTTTTGATCTGTTGCTTCAGGAAGGCTGTTTTACCCTGTTCAAGGTCCAGTTCCTTCCACAAAGCAGCAAACCTCTCATTGGTGGTAATCCTCTGTCTCTTCTCATTCTGCAAAAAGTAAACATGCTTAGTTTGTTTAGAGCATCTAGTCAGAACTATCTAGTTTCAACTGCACGCTCAGGGACTACATTATAAGATTTTAAATCCACTAGTGTTCTCTCTTAGAGTTTCTAGTCGGAATTCATTCTAAACTAGAAACTCAGGGGCTACACGGACAAGTTCTACACTTAGTTCTTTTGGAGCACTCAGGCTAAACTTATCAAGATTTTTCCTAAGACCTCGGGGGCTACAATGGAATACAGTATAAAGTAAAAAAGAATGGAAGTTCAAAGACTTACAATGGCAATAACTTTGAGATTGTTGGCCAGATTGGCAGAAGCAGTATGGAAGACGCCGCCATTGTTATACACGGCATCTGCTTATGCAATAAGGTCATCCAAGCACAACTTCGGAGGAGTAGCAGCTAGAGGAGTTGTCGAAGCCGAAGGCATGGATGATTCCCTAGCCGCCTGCTGCGTTGCCATAGCAGTTGATAGCTCAGAAGCTCCTGCCTTGTCTGTTGCCACAACTGCCTCCGCTTCCTCTCCTTCCATTACCTATTTCCCTTTCTCGGTGGCATCCTTAGCCAGAGCTTCAGCCACTTTGGAGGAGGTACTCTCATGCATCGCCTGACCGCTAGGAGCAACGTCCACCTCGATAGAGCCTGAGACATCAAAGATTGGATTGACATTTGTCTCCATGGCGGAGATCTCAGGGATGATGGGGGACGAAGGCCTAGTGGGACCAGCAGAAGGTTTGGCGGCAGGAGTAGGGGGGCAGTAGCGGCAGAGGTCTTGGCGGACACATCCCTGGTTAGCATGTCACAAATGTTTTTTGACCCTCCAACATTGATACATTGCAAATGTATCTATAATTTTTGATGTTCCATGCTTGGTTTTATCCACTTTCTTGTGTTTTGTCCACACTTTGGAGTACTTTTCATATGATTTCTTTGACTAACCTATTAACAAGAGCCACAATGCCACCTGCCTGTTTTCTGCTATTTTCTGTTCCAAGAAAGTCAGAAAATGAATATTCTCGGAATTGGACGGGACAAAAGCCAAAGTGCCTATTTTTTCGGAAGTCCTCGGATGCCAGAATACAAGACGGAGAGGGGCCAGGGGGCCACCACACCACCTGGCCGCGTGGCCTAGCCTGGCCTACGCCAGGGGGTGGTCTGGCTAGCCCTGGCACCCCCTCGGCCTCCCCTTCCGCCTATAAGATGCCCTCGGGACGAAAACCCTAAGTGCCCCGATCAAAAATCCACGAAAGAGTCTGTAGCCGCCGTCATATCCATCCCTAGATCGGGAGGAATCTGAAGCTCTTCCCGGCACCCTGCCGGAGAGGGGAATTCACCCTAGAGGCCTTCTTCATCACCATGCAAGCCTCCGGTGTGATGCGTGAGTAGTTCATCTCTGGACTACGGGTCCATGTAGTAGCTAGATGGTTGGTTCGCCTCCTTTTGTGCTTTCATGTTTAGATCTTGTGAGCTCCCTTCATGATCAAGATCATCTATTTGTAATCCATACATGTTGTGTTTGCGGGGATCCGATGGATATTGAGATGCTATTTCAGATTAATTATTGATTCTATCATGTCTTTGTTATTTGTGATCTTGCATGCTTTCCGTTGTTAGTAGCTATCTTGGCCAAGTAGATGCTAGCAACTCCAAGAGTTAGTATTTATGCTCGATAGTGGGTTCATGCCTCTGGTAATCTGGGGAAGTGACAGAAATCTCTAAGGTACTAGATGTGCTGTTGCTACTAGGGAGAAAACAACAATCCTTTGTTCATAGAACAATCGTATTGTTTACTTTACACACAGTTCATAAAGCAATAATCTGTTGCTTGCAACTTAATACTGGAAGGGGTTCGGATGATAACCTGAAGGTGGATTATTAGTCATAGATGCAGTTGGATGGCGGTCTATGTATAATGTTGTAATGCCCAATCAAGTCTCAAAGGAGTCAAGATGATTAGTATATGCATGTATTGCTTTCTCGATGTTTGTCAATTGCCCCGCTATAATTTGTTCACCTAGCATGTTATCTATCTTAAAGAGAGCCACCTCTAGTAAACTATGGATCCCGGTCTTTTTCTTTACATACAATCTACAATCTTTTACAGCTTTGTGTTTACTTTCTGCAAACTATTACTTCTTTCCATTCGATACGTTTAATCCATTGTTTTCAGCAAAACACGGTGAGATTGACAACCTCATCGCAAGTTGGGGACAAAGTTCTGTGGTTGTGTTGTGCAGGTCTCCACGTTGCTACTAGCACCGGTAGTGCGCCCTGCCAAATCTCAGCTAGTAACACCTTTGGGGTGTTTCCTTGCTCCTACTAGTTCGATTAAACCTTGGTTTCATAACTGAGGGAAACTTGCTGCTGTGCTCATCATACCTTCCTCTTGGGGTTCCCAACGAGCTCTACATCAACACCGCCAGCAAGCATTTTTCTGGGCGCCGTGCATTGAGCCATCAAGCATCTCTGGAGGATCGCTTCAAACTAGCAATGGCTTTCCTCCTGAAACGTACAAAGTATAAGTACAAGAGTTGAAAAATGGTATGGGCTAAAAATACAAGCCGGAGAATGAATATACTTACTCCACGGTAGGAGACTTGGTAAGGGGAATGCTGGTGGATCTCTTCTTCTCCTCCTCTAAGGCGGCGATGGATCATCTGGAGACTCCACTCTCCGATTTCTTCTTCTTCTTGGCCTCGGCAGCAGCGTTAGAGGTGGAGCTCTTCCGCTTTCGCGCTGCCAGAGCTGGCTGATCCTTGGGGGTGTCATCGTCGGACACCACTTGGATATCCTTCATCTTGGGATCATAGACCTGGGAGGCCATATGATCTTCCGCCAAGGTCGCCAGCTGGGAAACAAAGGAGTGTTAGACTGACAACTTCAAGACGGAAAAACGTTAGAGTATATAACGAGCAGCAAAGGAAACAAAAGCTACCTCTGGGCATTTGTCACAGTCGAACATGTCATAGGTGATCTTGAAGCCACGCTTCCTGTCCTTCACCCTGACGATGTCCTTAAGCTGGAGTTTGACAAAGCCCGTGGAGAAGTTGTCCCGCGAAATTCGCATGGGATCCCTCCTATCTTGGGTGTACTTGCACATCAACTCGGCACGATGCTGCGGAGGCTGGATCGCTTAGCAAACCAGCACATGGCTAGGTCCATGCCCGTCAGACCTGCATCCACGAGCCATTTGATCCGTCTTACGGCACGGTTGGCCTTGTCGTCGGACGGAAGAGAGGCTGGGGTCCTCTAGGCGGGCACTTCGGCAGCGGCCCCATCAACAAAGTCGGGGTACGTCTCAAGACGGTCAGGCAGGGGAATATCTGGGCCATAGAAATATGTGCGCTTCCAATTCTTACATGACTCATGCCCTACGGTGTCGGGGAAGCGTCGGCTAGGCCAGATCTTAAAGCTAATAGTTCCACAAGTGCGCAATTCGTCCTTGGACTCTACAGACTCTCTCTTGACAGTGAAAAATTATACAAACAGATCTAATCTAGGTTTGATGCCTAGATATCTGTAACATCCCAGCATTTAGTACTAACCGAAGGGTAGATGTAGGATTTTGTGCATCTACATGCATGCATCTGAAAATCCGGGTAAATTTTTCACCAAAATAAAAGTCTAGAGTGATCAGAATTCTCTCACTCTGATGAGTTAGGTATAGTGCCATCCGAGGTGAGTGGGATGAATTTTGACATGATCTCTATTGATTAAGTGAATTGTGAGGGGAGAAACTTGAATTATAAATAATTATGCATAATAATACAAATACAAGTATTATAAATAAAAGTATAAATAATATTTAAGTCTAACATTACATTGTTCTGTTACAAGAAAAAAATAAAGGAAAATTACAATGAAACAAATAAGTGAATAAATAAAATGGAAAATGAATTGCAATAATGAAACAAATAGAAGAATTCTTTATTAACAGAATATATATATTACATTACAATAAAGGAATAATAAGAAATAGTATAATAATAATAAGATAAACTAATGTATTACAATGTCCAGAAAAGGAAATTACAAAATTGGATAAAAGGAAAATCCTAAAACTAATCTTCATCTTCTTATCATTTTCTGATCTTGTTCATGTAAAAGCATAAAGTAAACAAATAGAATATAAAGGAAACAGAGTTAGTGTTAATTAGTTTTGCTCTTAGAATGAACAGTGTAATGCACTGTAATTATTTCATCATTGAGCTAAATCTTAAAGGGGCAAGTTTCACCAAAAACAATATCTATTCTTATCAGTGTATCAATTGTCTCAGCACAACATCATTGACAGAAATCGGGCAAATTTCACCAAAGCAGTAAGTGGGTCAAGTTTCACCTTGGCAAGTAAACAAGGACAGTCAAAATCAGGAAAATATCTTTCCTTTTACTTGATCTGATCCACAAGGGAAGGGTCCCACTTGCAAGAATCATGCTCACAACATGCAGTTGTTGTGCTGTCGACTAGGGAAGAAGGCACACACAATATAAAACCACACAAGCACAGTACATCTCTCTGTTTTCTCCTTCATAGAACCAACAGCAGTTCTCTCTCAAGAAACACCATGGTTCTCACCAGTTCAACACATCATACAACCATCCCACTATCTCCACAATCATAGTATACCAGAATAGCAGAAGTGGTATCAATCATGATCATTTGAAGGGGAGCCGGCTAGCAAGCAGCAAGGCCAAGTCTGGAACAAGGCAGCTAGAGCAAGAACAACATATCAAGCCAGTTTAATCAATCCAATGTCACCAACTTCATTGTCCACTCTACAATAGCAGGTTGGCATCCAGAAATCATGCATAGTATCCATTCTTAACAGTTATAGTCATGATAGATGGAATAGTGGTTGTATCCTCAGATCTGTACTCAAATGGAGTACAAGATCATCCCAGGATATGAAACACATGTGAGCATCTGTTCTTAACAGTTCTATCTAGAGAATGGATTGGGAGAGAGGGGGAGCTCTCAGGCTTCCATAGTATTGTTATGGGAAACTCATCATAGAGCTGTGTTAATAGCATATCTAGTACCTATTCTATTCCAGAAAAGTAGCTACCTTAGCCTTTGCATCATTGGCTAGGGGCCATCCAAATTTTTGGACAAGCAATAAAGTAGCAGATCATGTAGATGGTCTTGGCTATTGTGGATCCTCTCAAAAGGTACCACAGCAGCAAGATCATCTACAGAAGCCACTAGAGTAAGTTTTCCATACTAGCCAATCGTCCAGATCATTCAAACAAGATAGTTTCTATCATTTTCCTAGAAGGAATTCTAGGAATCAAAACACATATCTTTGTTATTTGTCCATAAAGACAGGAGCACCAACCTTTCACAAATTCTTAAATCAACACATCCAGGAAAATATGAAATTGGTAGTCCCACAACTGTTAAGCATTCCTTTAGCACAAGCTAGTGATCACATAAGAATCGACCATAGGACTATCACTGATAACATAAGCAGATCTATTTCACCAATCCCTATGCTGGATATGGTTCAGCATATATCTGTTGTCATATAAGCTTAAATACTGAACCAAGATTACAGTAATATGTATTACTGGGTAACAAGTAAGATGTGGCTAACCTCATAATACTTGATAGGAGTGGGGCAGCAACAAACCCACATGTGCCCGGGATCAATAAATTAGCCAACATGGGGCATTAGGTCTAGCATTGTACATAAATATGCATCTATTGTAATGCAGGTGGGTCAACTGAAGCCACACATATTAAAAATGAGCAATTCATTCTTATGAAATTATTCCAAACCATGGCCTAGCTGCAAAACCCACTAGACCATCATCATATCTAGCCACAACCAAAATCCCACAGATGAGCACTAAGGCTCATTATCCAGGCCATTAATCATTATAAACAGAACCTATAGATCAGTAAGTTACAAATACCACTACCACCTACCAGCAGAGGTACCACACTGGATGTACATCAACCCATAGCCAAAAAAACAACAAAAAACTCATATCGAGCAATAGATCAGCAACAATTGATCATAGCACAACCAAGATCATCACTCAATCATTAGAGAACCACTGCTAGAACAAATTAAGGGGAATCTCTAATTAGAGTTTGACACAGAGATAAGAAGAGAGGCAAGAGAGGACCGGGGGGTGTGTACCTGGCGCTCGGGGAGCAACCACCGCGGCGTGGCGAGGCAGGGCTCGCGATACCACAGCGGAGCTCACCTGAGGTCGTGTTCACCGACCACCAAACCACATCAATGACCACCAAGAACCAGGGTCGCCGGGGTTGCACTTATTGCCGTCCCGCCAGCATCGGAGAAGGGGACGAAGAGTCCAGGATTCACAAGTACCAAACCACCACCACAAAGCCACGAGGTAGCCAGCAAGCGTCGGAGTCACGGGCACCGTCAGTTGTGGTGCTATACGCTTGGACGCCTACATGACCTTGAGGTCGCCGACGTCGTACGACTACATCGAGAACGTTTGAATGGGAACGTAATCTACATGGATGGATCTTGGCTATGTTGTTTTGTCGTTGGATTTTTTTGTTTTCTACTGCGGAACCCTTCAACTCGCGCCATAGAAGCTTCCGCGGCTCTAGACAGTTTCCGCGCTCCATTTCATCAACAACGACCTTTCTCGGTGACAGATGGTGTGTATTCGAAGATTCACTGTTAGGTGAGCAGTGTCGTTGGCGATGCTCACTTAGTAGGTTCGTGTAGTTTAGTAGGAATATAGAACCGATGAAAAACTGTTTTAAGACCGCGGCACACACGAGGCCTTAAAATGTGTTTACCATACCCTTTTATTCTATCCATGTTTTAAAGACCACCGTTTTAAAGGGTCTGTTAATGATGCTCGAAGCAAGCACTAGTGTATGGCAATTTGGAGCTTCCAAAATATGCCCATCGATCCTAACAATTCATCGTCCTAATGGATGGACGAGGCAACGCACATGATCCAGTGACACATATGTGACGTGCAACATAACTCGGCTACTAGGCACAAGGAACGATGTGATCCTTTCTTTTTCTTACGTAATTCCATCGATCTATTAATAATCATTAATAACAGTAAAAAAAAGCTTAAAAGTAATTGTGTTGATTGGAAGCAATATCAGCTAGAGCGTTGTCGCAGTTCTTAGTAACTTAGTATATATTACCTCCATTCTAAAGTTTAAGGATTTTTTTTTAAAAGTCAAACTATGGAAAGTTTGACCAAACTTTTAGGAGCATGGTGGGAATTCTTCGGAGAGCGCAGATTGCGGTCTTCTTCGTTTAGTTGATCCGTCTCCGTCTCCATTTTGTTTTTCTTTGCTTTCTTTCGAGCGTGTGTGCTGCTGCCCCAGTATTTTGTTTCGTTTTCAGTCTTTTCTTTTAGGTGTTGTGCTGTTTCGCTCAGCAACGGTCTCACCTGCGGTTGCTATATCAATATAGCTGGGTGTATGCCTATTTCGAGAGACACCAAACTTTTAGAAAAAAATTGTAAAGAACTATGATATTATATAAATACCATGTGAAACTATATTTCAAGATGTATCAAACGGTATTGATTTCATATTGTAAATATTAATAGGTTTTATGAAAACTTGGTCAAACTTTACATAGTTTGACTTAAAAAAACCTTAAGCTTTAGGACGGAGGGAGTATCGTTGCTCTGGTGTGCTGGTTTTTTGGGGTCTTAGCACGATGTCTTTGATGACCTGCAAGTGCACAGGTTCGTCAGAGAATGTTTTCGCGGAAGTACTAATTCCAGTCTTTATATCAATCCAAACAAGGAGTCTAGGAAAGTGTTTTTATGCGATGTTTCTGTCGCACCCAAGGTGTCACAGGTCTTGAGTGAATAAACTGCAAAAATTTACGGTGGAAGTGGTGAGTAAAAGATAGAGGAACTTGCTTATAAAATAAGTAAATTGCATAAAAGTAAAGATACGAAAGGTATGTAAAGATCCTGCAGATGAGAAGTTAGGCGCGGAGAGAAACAATTCATGGTGATAGTGAAAGTGCCAAATGGAATAAGCAGAATAAGTGATAGTGATATTTCTTATTTATAAGTGAGTAGGAAAGCAACCCATATACCGACTAGGAGTTCTCATGGCCAATTCTTTCCAATCCCAATGATCCATCTGTCTGCTACCACGGCCATGGTCAGTGCATTAATTAAGGTCTTGCGACCGGATCAAGGCTTTAATCTTGATAGTTCTTTGTTGTCCTTGAGTAGTGCTAGCTCTTCTTTGATATCAGTCGTGTCACTCGGGGGTCGCCAAATTACTAGCATACAAGTTTATACCTATGAGATCTTTGGATCATGTTACCTGAGCCCTTAAATTAGATAACAAGTATTAGACAAACATAGATATTCATTCTCATTATTAAAATAAAGCATATCAACAATCACAAATGGATGAAATTAAAGGAGACACAACACATCTCACCAATCCCCTATATCTTCCACGCCTATGAGATCTTTGGATCATGGAATAAGCAGAATAGGTGGTCCAATAATCTATTTGTAATTTTTGTTACTTTTACAATTCTTTGTCGATGGAATTTCGAAAAGGATTGTATAGTATATGTATACACTGGCGACAGTATATATGTCCACACTAGTGGAGGTATACAAAGGGGAGGAGATATACTGGCGACAACGGAGTCGCCAAAATTGGCTCCTTCAGGGGGATATGAACACGGCCTACTTTCACGCGGTGGCCAATGGTCGCCGCAGAAAGTGCTCCATTCCCTGCCTATGGGATACTGAGTGCCTCCTTGAGAAGGCAGGTGAACTCTCCTCCCATATATACACGTTATACAAGGAGATCTTCTTTGCAGGCCCCCACAGGGGTGGCGCTGGCTGAGGACTTATGGCCAACTAGGGCCAGAGCTACAGCGGACGAGAATTCGGGGTTTACCCTCCCATTCTTACCGGAGGAGATTGAGAGGGCGGTGAAGACCATGAAGACTAACTCTGCCCCAGGTCCTGATGGCCTCCCGGTGGCCTTCTTCCAAACCTTCTAGAAGGAGCTCCAGGTGAAGATCATGCCTATGTTCCAGGAGTTTTACATTGGGATCCTCGTGATGGGTCGTTTGAACTTTGGTGTAATGACCCTGATTCCTAAAGTAGTAGGAGCCTCGGATATTCGCCAATTCAGACCCATCATGGTCCCTAACGTCATTCAACGGATCTTTGCGAAAGTATGCACTTCTCGTCTGGCTCCTGTGATGGAGCGACTCACTCATCAGTATCAGTTCTCCTTCCTCAAAGGCCAACTGATACACGATGGTGCCCTCGCATTACACGAGATTATCCATGAAGTCAAGTCCAGGAGGTTGAAAGGCATCTTTCTGAAATTAGACTATCAGAAGGCCTACGACCGCTTGGACTAGCGGTTTCTGCAACAAGTCCTCCAGTGTCGAGGACTTGACGAATGCATGATTTCATGGATAATGCAATTCGTCATGATGGGAAGCAATGCGATTAACATCAATGGAGAAATTGGACCCTACTTTTGTCCCTCCTGCGGAGTTAGACAAGGGGACCCCCTATCCCCCTTGCTATTCAACATAGCCATGGACACCCTTGCGGAGATGCTTGAAAAGGCTAAAGCAACCGGGCACATCTCTGGAGTAGTAGGGTACCTTATCCCTGGAGGAGGGTTCACTCACCTCCAATATGCAGATGACACGATGATCATGATTGAAGGATCTACTATGGATATAGCGAACCTCAAGTTCCTACTCCTCTGCTTCCAGGAGATGTCGGGCCTTAGGATCAACTTCGACAAGAGTGAGATCATCATCCTCGGACATTCCCCCATGGATTGGCAAAGGATAGCCGACAACTTCAACTGTCGGCTAGCCTCATTCCCCATATCCTATCCGGGGTTGCCGATCCGCGATACCGGGATCCTTATTAGGGACCTGGAACCGCTTGTGGGCCGAGTTCGATCGAGGTCCGAGCCTTGGTGTGGGAAATTCACATCGAAGGGTAGTAAGACGATCCTCATTGACTCATGTCTGTCCAGCCTTCCCATGTATACAATGAGTCTCTACCTCTTATAGGAAGGCGTGCACAGATCCTTTGACAAGGAACTGTCACGCTTCTTCTGGCAAGACCCCAAGGGACACCAAAAGTACCACATGGTTAAGTGGGCAGACATTTGCGCCCCCAAGGAACTTGGAGGCATAGGTATGCTAGCCTCCCGACATTTCAACAAGGCCCTAATGCTCAAGTGGGTATGGCGCATCCTTCGGGACGACGGAGGTCTTTGGCTCAAGCTAATCAAGGCCAAATACCTACGAGGTCGCCCCCTCCTGGATTGTGAACGCTAGGATGACTCCCAGTTCTGGCATTCCATCCAGGAGATCAAGCATGAGATTAGGCTAGGGCTCACCGTCTCCATAGGGAATGGAGAAGGCACCCTATTTTGGCTTGACCCTTGGCTTCGGGAACGCCCCCTTCAGGAGGTATACCCATGCCTCTTTGCCATCTGCTCCGAACCATCGCTTAGGGTTGCAGCCGCGACTCAAGAGGAAACATGGGACATCTCGTTTTGTCGAACCTTCGACCCGATGGAAGCCCATGCATGGGGGAGCTTAGGTCGGCATTGCCAACCATGCTGTCTGACGAACCAGATTCAATGGGGTGGAGGCTGACTCCTTCAGGATCGTTCACAGTCAGCTCCGCGTATAATGCCCTCTTTAGACGCCTGAGCCTCTGTTGGACTAAGCCCCTCTGGAAGGCCCCCTCCCTCTAAAAAATGAAGATCTTCGTGTGGCAGTTGCTTCACGGTCGCTTATCCTCTGGGGTCGAAGTGGCCAAAAGACATGGGTCGGGTGTTGGGTTGTGCCCATTATGTGGAGTCTCAGAGACGGGAACCCACATAATGTTCACTTGCCCCGCCGCCCGATTTCTGTGAAACTTCACCAGGGATGCATTGGGCCTAGACTGGTGAGCCCAAGAGCTCGGAGAATTCCTAGAAACCCAGGCAAACCGTGCCGGAAAGGGCCACCGCCTTTTCTGGCTTGTGTTTGTCGCATTGTCGTGGTCACTTTGACCATTCGTAATAAAATGGTGATTGATCCTGCCTCGACGCGCATCTGACTCGGTGTTCAAATTCTTGGCATGTTTGCAGCTATGGTACCCGCTCTGTAGACAGCGGGACAAGGCGCAGCTGGATGCGACACTTCGTCTTCTCCTGGAGGCGGCACGGCGGCTCCCCTCCTAGCCAAGCTTCGCTTTGCTTTTTTTCGCTTGGCGAGTGTGCTTTTCAGCTTTCGTTCGTAGGTCGTGTTTTGCTGTGGTCCCAGCAGACACGTTGTCTTTTGTTTTGTCGCACTCGTGATAACTCGTGATAGACGTTGCTTTATTTATAAAACGAGCGAAAACCTACCTAATTCGAGGAGTATATATATGCAGATTCCATGGCAATTGTAGAGATGACAGCGGTGAAAGAGTCAACCGGTGTCATGGCTACCTATAACGGCAACCGCATCCCCCGCGTCCACGCGGACTCCGGAACAACGGAACAAGAGGATAGATAGCGCTTTCCACCTCGCACCATCCACGCCCACGCTAGTTCACTCCTCCACCCCGGCCGATCCGATCATCCCATCCTCACCAACCCCGATACTGATACAGCTCACTCGAGCGCCTCGATGGCCTCGCTAGCGATCCCGCAGCGGCAGCTCTTCATCGACGGCGAGTGGCGCGCCCCCGCGCTCGGCCGCCGTCTCCCCGTCGTCAACCCGACCACCGAGGCCGCCATCGGTACCAGATTAACCGCTCCCCGATCGATCCGGCTCTCTATTTTTTTGTATCCGTTCGCCCTGCCGTGTCTCCTCCTTCCGTGCTGATGAGCTGGGTCTGCGTTTTGCGCAGGTGAGATCCCGGCGGGCACCTCGGAGGACGTGGACGCGGCGGTGGCGGCCGCGCGAGCGGCGCTCAAGAGGAACCGCGGCCGCGACTGGTCCCGCGCGCCGGGGGCCGTTCGGGCCAAGTACCTCCGCGCAATCGCCGCCAAGGTACCTAACGCGCCCATGACCATGGTACCACGCTATGGCGAGGAGCTCCCTGCTGCTTCCGCGAGGATTTGACTCACAAATCGAGAGACTGTACTGTGTTGTATTCGGCCAGTCATTTGGTTGACTTCTAATTTTAGCCTCATATCGTGTGTGAAGCCTGGTTCTAAGTGCCCAATGCACAGATATGAACAGCCCAGCCCACAGCTTTTGTTTACCGCATAGGTGGCTCTATACTGAACTACACATTAGAAGATTATTACTGTTATGGTGTACCACAGTAGTATACTCTGTTTATGTGCCCCAAAATAAGTTTGAACAATTGTTAAGGCCCACTTATTTAGGGGAATCCCTCATCTATTTTTTTCACTTGTATGGCCAGGGGTTGATATCCTTTTTTCTAAGTGAGTAAATAAATTAATCTGGTTTTGGTCTTAAATTTAGAAAGCGGGTGATATGTAGCTCATCAGAACTTGGTTTACATGAATCAATGTCAGCTTTTGATGTGGATTTGCTTTTCTTTTTCTTCAGATAATTGAGCGAAAATCTGACCTGGCTAGGCTAGAGTCACTTGATTGTGGGAAGCCTCTTGATGAAGCGGCATGGGACATGGTATGTGACCCACCTTTTGAATGTGTGCATTAAATTATTTTTCTTTACATCATACTCTCATGTGTACTGTGTTCCTTTTATCAGGACGATGTTGCCGGCTGCTTTGAGTACTTCGCAGGTCATGCTGAAGCCTTGGACAAAAGGCAAAATTCTGAAGTTTCTCTTCCGGAGAATTTTAAATGTCATCTTAAGAAGGAACCTATTGGTGTAGTGGGGCTAATCACACCTTGGTATTTCTCATTCTTCTCCCACCACGCTCTTATCTATATTTATATGTGTAGCGTATATACAGTAAAGGGCCTTTAATTTTGCCAGATGACTTTTAGCCATTGCAGTTCAAGTTATTTGACATGTTTTCCCTCTTTGCTTGATCATATATAGTGCTAATGTTCTCCAGATGTGCACTTACTTTCTAGTGTTAAATCTCAGTTAGCTGAGACAAACTTATTTTTTTGCGTGTGTGTGAAAGGTGTGTCTAGTGTTACTAATTTTTTTTCCTTATCAATCCTGGTAATCTTTTGGCAGCCTTGCACACTTAAATTAGATATATCTTACTGCAGAAATTTGAACAGTTGATTTGGTAATGATTATGGTACATTCTAAAATTGTGTTCTCCATGATATTTTCTTGTCCATAACTGAAAATTAGTTAATTCTGAAGCATGATGCTCTTTGTTTGACATTTTATAATGCAGGAACTATCCTCTCCTGATGGCTACATGGAAGGTAGCTCCTGCTCTGGCAGCTGGTTGTACAGCTGTATTGAAACCATCTGAATTGGCTTCTGTGTAAGTTTAACATGTTATGATACTTCCATGCTATGAGCGATGTCGGTTAATATGTCTATATTTTTTAAATTACCAGGACATGCTTAGAGCTTGCGGATGTATGTAAAGAAGTCGGTCTTCCTTCAGGTGTATTGAACGTCGTGACTGGTTTAGGTCCTGAAGCTGGTGCTCCTTTGTCATCACACTCTGATGTCGACAAGGTACCTATATTTGTCATATATCTATGTGTGATCCGTCTATTGAGTATATTCATCACCATATATGGCTTGTTGAGATTTTAGGTTTCATTTACTGGGAGCTATGAAACTGGTAAGAAGATTATGATTGCTGCAGCTCCTACAGTCAAGGTTTGTTCCAAATTTCTGTATTGTTATTATATTTCTGTTAATTTTCTCTCATAAATATATGCCTTTTTGTTCCTTAGATTATTAGATATTGGCCAAAATATTTCGAGAACCATCCTGATAGCAACTCTACCCCATATCTTACCTTTGGTATTGCATTTTTTCTTGGCAGCCTGTCACACTGGAACTTGGTGGCAAAAGTCCTATAGTAGTATTTGATGATGTCGACATTGACAAAGGTACATTCGACTTGCTGAGACTTATTTGCTAGAACACTTGACTATCTGATATACCAACTGAATAAACAAATTAAATAAAAGATTATTTTGCAGTATGTATGCAACACTTTGTTTGGTTTCATCATTCCTTTTTGGTGAAAAGCGAGGCAGTTAGTTCGAATAATTGTAAAAATGAAAGTAGTGTGCTTATGTTCTGGAAACCCTTGCATTCTGTATGTTTCCGCTTTTCCGGATTGCAGTTCACTTTGGTTTGTTGATATAATCAAATATGAATCCTGCTAAGCAACCTTTTTGACCTTTAGCTGGATTCCATTGTTGATCCTTCTATTTAAATTAAACAGCTGTTGAGTGGACTCTGTTTGGGTGCTTTTGGACCAATGGTCAGATTTGCAGTGCAACTTCTCGTCTTCTTATCCATGTAAGTATTGAATGTTATACCTGGTAATGCTGATGAAGTACTCTACACGTTTGATCAGTGTTAATCATATCTCAGATATGCTACCGACATCTCACGTAAAAATATTTTTATGATGCTACTATCTGTTTATGCAAAATAGCCAGCTACCATGGGTGGTAGCTATGCACCCGTATTTGACCATTGGATCATCCTATAGAGTATTTCCTACCGTAGATCGACTTAGCGGTGTTAAATTTGCCGTTCCGTGGAACAGACCGTCTCCCCTGTCACCAATCCTTTTGTTATTCTCCCCAACCTGCACTGCCCCTGACCTTCTCCCGCACCGGCCGCCAGCCCATGTTTCCTCGCGGCCCCGACCTCCAAGGCGCAAGCGATGCTGCCCCCACATTGATAAACATCCACTAAACCAGTCTATTAACTGGCTTCACACCGACAAGTTCATCGTCTTCCCCCAAAAAATCCCCTTTGATCCTTCAAACAAATCAGAAAAATACTTGACAACTTCCCAAATCCACTTCTTCGTGCTGACTGCAGACCTCGGCGTCCGTGCAGGACTGCTGCTGGGAGAACAAATTGAGGAACCGGAAGTAGCAGGTGATCACGTGCTGGCTCTAGACCATTACTCTTTTTTAATCGATTGATTTGAGTGGAGTTGCTTTACAAGATCCCTTTGGATCTCTCATCTCGGCAGCCTAGTGTGCAGCGTGATACCATGCATGACTGATACCATGCCACGGGCCAAGAAACGATCGAGGCCCCACCGTTGTTCATTGTCTGACCTCCCGCACGACCTGCTCAGCATCATCCTCGACCAGCTCACTCCGGCCTTCCGCGACCTCGTCCGATTCCATGAGGTGTGCCAGGCATGGCGGGCTGCTGAGCTTGGCCTACGCGAGCTCGCCGTACCGGATGAACATGGAGGAGCGGCGGGTCCATCAGGACGAGCAGCCCCAGCCAGTCGTCGCTGCTGCGAATCTCGCGCCTCGACTTTGACCAGTAATGACTACCGCATGCCATGAACAGGTTCGAGGTCGAGCCTGACATGGTGCCCATCGTGGACGACGGCGAGTTCCCCGACCTGTAGCCCCTCCAGCTCCAGCGTCACCAAGCCCACCTTGCCCGCCGCCCACGCCGTGTCTGTTCCCCTGCTGCCGCCCAAATCCTCCATGAGCCAGCGGCTGCTTGTGGTGGATGGAATTTTTTATGTTTTTTCCGTTTATTACACGGTACTTTTTGTGAGGAACAAGCACGTGCTTGTTCATATAAACATTCACGAATGCTTTTCCATTCGTTATTACGAACGGGCACGGCTGTTTCTTAGTATCGTTACCAACGGGAATGACTAATGGACATAACGGAAGCACAGATCACGAGACTATATCGGACGACTCTAAAGGTATGCGTAGCTACCACCGTAGGTAGTAAATCCGCGTTGATCTGTTTATATGTATTGTTGAAGTAAATACTTTGTGGGTTGCTGTACTTTATGGCTGGGAGTGGAAGCAATTTTCAACATGTTGCTCCGGAAGCTATATTTGGAGTTAGTTAGTTTGTTTCTCTTAAACATATGGCAATCAGTTTCACACTCCTGACATCAAACGCTTTGCAGAAAAATATTGCTAAGCAATTCGTGGAGAGGATGGTTGCATGGTCCAAAAATATTAAGGTGTCAGACCCGCTTGAAGAGGGTTGCAGGCTTGGGCCAGTTGTTAGTGAAGGACAGGTACTACATGTTACTTTATTTAAATTCAATAGAGGAAAGATGCCATGAATACTGCTAGGTCAATGTGGCTTCTCGGGGGCCTGGCTTCTTGCTGGAATTATGTTTTTTTTTCTGCTCCTTTGAGTTCATGGCTGTATGCCCTTGTTATCGCTAGCTGTTACAGGACACAACTTATATTGGGAGGACCTGTGTTCAAATGCACTGACTGAAATGCCACATTCTGTAGGATTTCATTGTTATATTTTCACACTAAGAATTTAAAGTTCTAGTTACAGCTTCATGACAATGGAGTCGGTGGAATGACCATCCAGCTTTCCTGTCTTCTCTGTATTTACAAATTACCCATTGTTTTAGACTCATTCCTTGTTGAGAATCTTACTCGTGATATTTCCCTGTGTCAGTATGAGAAGATTAAGAAGTTTGTATCAAATGCTAAAAGTGAAGGTGCTACCATTCTGACTGGGGGTGTTAGGCCCAAGGTAATGCTGCAGTCCGCAGTTTGATGTACAGGCTTATTCTGTTAGACTATAGCTAACGATTGTATTCTTGTAGCATATGGAGAAAGGTTTCTTCATTGAGCCCACAATCATTACTGATATCAATACATCAATGGAAATTTGGAGGGAGGAAGTCTTTGGTCCAGTCCTGTGTGTGAAAGAGTTTAGCAGCGAAGATGAAGCCATTGAACTAGCCAATGATACCCAGTGAGCTGCTTAATTTTTCAATACAACATTTATGTCTTTGGCTGTTTTGAGGGTTTTCAGCATCTGTTACCCTGTTGGTGAACTTACTCCATGACTCTCTTCTTGACAGTTATGGTCTGGCTGGTGCTGTGATTTCCGGTGACCGCGAGCGATGCCAGAGATTAGCTGAGGTATGTCTAAGTGAAGTGTTGAAGTGTTCTAACATTACTTAGTTGATGTGGCTTGAGGTTTACATCAGATTTCTGTTCGAAGTTATCACTTTTCCACTTATGTTCACTTTATAACATTGATTCTGTTGTGTTACACTAATCAACTTGGTTTTATGCAATTTGCTTTTGGGACTTCCTGCTATGTTTCTGTAACAACTGTGTAACGGTAATTCCAATTGCAGGAGATCAACGCTGGATGCATTTGGGTAAACTGCTCGCAACCTTGCTTCTGCCAAGCTCCTTGGGGTGGGAACAAGCGCAGTGGCTTTGGACGCGAGCTCGGAGAAGGGTGAGCACATCATGGTGATCGTATTCTCAAGGCATAACGTTAACGATCTATACCTGACACCGTGCCTTTGTTTTGCAGAGGCATTGATAACTACCTGAGCATTAAGCAAGTAACGGAGTACACCTCTGATGAGCCATGGGGATGGTACAAATCTCCTGCCTAGATGTAAGCTGGCTCGAGGAGTTACGGAATAAATCTTCGCCACAGAACGGCATAGGATTTTGTATCGGTGAAAATATTATTTGCCATGTACTGCTGAATTGCAAAATAAAGGCATGAGTTGTATGGCTGGTACGTGTGGATCTCTGCAAAATAGAATTGTTTACCATATGAGATGAGCGTTATGGCATGTTTTTCGTACTTATAAAGTCTGGCAATAGAAATGCCCAATTGGCCGGAAACTCCAAATGGAGGCAGAGAGCTCGAGGGAGCTCTTTATTTCAAAATAAAATCGAAATTAATATTTCAAAAAGTTCTGAATATAATCCTGAAGTAGTCAATGGCAAAATGCTGAAAATATCGTGGATGTAGTGAATGACAAAGGCACCACCAAGCGATGGACGGAAATGGACAAGCATGGCCATTTTGCCCTTTTCAGCAGGTCGTCGTCTGGGTTCCTTTGAGCATCTCCAATGGGCTCTCCAAAATATCGTTTCTTTTTGTCCGATTTGTGGGAAGGAGGGTTCTTCCAAATATTGTACTAACACTGTTCTGTTTTTTGTCTGATTTATGGGAAGGAGGAAGTGTGTCCGGCCTTGGTCTGCTCTAGCATCCAACACTGTTCTGTTTTTTGTCTGATTTATGGGAAGGAGGAAGTGTGTCCGGCCTTGGTCTGCTCTAGCATCCAACGGTGTTTCCCAAATCATCCAAAAGTGTTCCCCAAATCTTACCCTCTCCCGGGTTCGGTCTTTTTTCTCACTAGCAAAATGCCCGCACGTTGCGGCGAAAGAAGTTAGTCGTTGTTGTACCGGTGGTGAGTTCTTTTAAAATGAGTGGTACGTCGCAATATAGAAAAAAAATTAACTTGCTCCTCGACATACGCTCCTCGATCAATTGATTGTTCGCAGAATAATTCCTTCCTCCAAATCCTCTCTTCCTCGTCCTTGTTGTGCTTTCCTTTCATCTCCTTGTGAAGTGTGCGCGGCTACCAGCTCTGGCCGGCACCGTGCCGTTTAATTAGCCCACGCATTTAGTTTATAGGAAAGATACCCTTGCGTTGCAAGGGGGAAACATATGCACTTTTTGATGAAAAACTAGTGTGACCCAAATTTTGGCAAAAATCGATCAACCATTGTATCCCTAGCCAATGGAAATATGAATTCAGCACTACAAGTTTATCTAATATCTTTTGTTTTATATGTTGGAAATAATTTTGAGATCTTAGCAGATAAGAGTTTGGGATACTATGATAAGAACGTCAGGAGGAAGCAATTCAAGTTTGCTCTTTAATGATGAAAACAATTCTGTAATTCCAGTTGTTTTCGTCTAAGATGTGACTTGACATGCAAGGAGAATCATCCTATCAGTATTGCAACATGAGGTTAATTTATGTTTGCGAATTTCAAACTACAGAGAAGATATTGTACCTCAATTAACTCGGTCATAGCTAGCACCTAACCTTCTGCTAAAACTGTCAAACAACGTGGTCCAGGAGCCAAGAGGCCGGGAATGGCTGCTCAGCGTCGCCTGAGTGGTTCCCTCCCTCGTGGACTGGCAGTGTCCTCTCCTACGGTGTGGCATGCAGCGACGATCTAGAGATGCAGCCCGGCTGACCGAGATATCAGGCGCACCAGTTCATAGATCACGTCTCCATGATGCAGTAGATCATCGGCATCAGCTTCCCCGACGATCGTGTCTCCATGGTGCAGGAGATCACCGGCTTCGACGTCACCGTCACAAGGCATGCCTCCGCAGCTCCGCCATTGAGGCGCCAAAGCAGGCAATATCCTCGAGGCTGTGTTGTCCGTATGGAGAAGATCGACCTGCCATGTGAAGCCTCTCCTCTCTCTTCCGCGGCGCGTTGCAACTCTATCGCGATCGAATATCGAACGACACATCCATGCATGAAAGGCTGCAACTTTCGTACGCGGTCTTGATCGATATTTTGTCTCTTGTCCGACGAGTCGTGGCCTGTGGGTGGGTTGGAGTGGCAGGACTTCGGTCGTTTTTTTAGTACAAATGAAACCGTTTCTCTTAATCACCGGTGGCGTCCTAGGTATTATATATTTTTTGTGGGAGGGTAAAACCGTCCTAAAAAATGTTGGACCGGGAGAAACAATTTGTCTTTTATTATTAGGTATAGATTTTCGGCCATTTGAAAAAAATGATACACATATCAGAGTAAATAAGAGCTACAAAATATTTCGATTAATTTGGCTATCTACGTCTCCCGGTTCTTTTCAGCGGTGGGATGAAGCTCAGCGAGGACATGCATTGACACCGCAGCGGAACCTCCCACTCCCACCGCAGGGCCGGACGCGAGACCCCCCTCCCCCCCCCCCCCCCCACACACACATAGACGTTTCGCGCGCGCCCATGTAAGCCCTGTGTCGGTGGACCACACACGCACCCTGGGCCCAACGTCATCGATCGCGGGTGCCCGCGAGCTTCATGAGAGCCTTTCTGGGACATGGGAGATCTTCACCTGCCGGGTGGTGGGTCCCGCGAGTCCGAGTCGGCATCTTCAGGTCGTCGAGGCGCGTATGTCCTCCCGGCGAGACTATGCGGTGGGTCCTGGTCACGCGGGAGAATGACTCTCATATGTGTTAGCCATACACGCACTTCCGACACTGCCCCATGCCCGATGACTGCAACAACGCATATCGTGTGTAGCTAGTTTCGAAATAAGAATACCGAACCACGAAGAGCTATTGGTAAATGTCTTAATGCCCCTCACTGCTATTTACCAATGAGTGCTTGGAAATTGTCTTTGATTTTAAGTAGGGAAGTGTTTAAGAGTGTTTGAGCGTGTGTGAACAAAGCAATAATAAGTAATGCAAGTAAACAGAGAGATTCAAGATGTAAGGTATTTAGAACTGCAATATGATTAAAGCGTTCTTGGAGAGTGTTGGATCCACCACTAGCAATTATGTTTAGTCATGATTATGACATATCTGTATTGTCATCCATGTATATGTATTTGAGAAGCTCCAAAGTAGATGATCAAAGACAAGCCATCTTATATTTCACCCCTCATAACCATAGCAGTAATCTTAGGCAAGCCACCCGCGATTCCCTGCTATTAAGGGTTGCCCCCATAGTTATGGATTAGGATCTATGAGTCCTCTCTTATTCCCCCTTGAACACATGAGTAATGATCCAATGCAATATATCACTTAGCGCCTTCACACCATCACATGCCCAAAGGTAGTTTCCTCAATTGCCCTAAAGGTAAATGTTGTGTGGTTGACTTCACACTACATCGATCAAAAAAATTTATACATATTCATGAACAAAAGTATGAATTATCTTTATTTCAATTTATCACCATGCTAGGGTTTCTCCATTTTTCTAAGAACAAGGTAAACTACTCACGCATGGAGGCAATCAATATCATCATAGTAATGTGCATGGAATACAAATGGATTAGTAAATACTCATGCAAATCCACAACAAAGTCTAGGAACTACAAGATGAATGTAATGGAGATGAGATGATCGGTGATGATGGTGGAGTTGAAGTGGTTGATGGAGATGGTGATGAAGATGATGCCTAAGTCTTCAAGGATCTTCGTAGTGATGAGGATCGAAGTCCCAATGGGAATTCTCCCGCCAGATCCCTTTCGGAGATAAGGTTTCTACGAACTGTGGTGTATCTGAATGTCGGATTTCAGATCTATTTGCACGGGGTGGAAGTATTTTATGAGGTGGCCCTGATGCCGTATTGTACGGGCGTGCCATACATATGTGTTCTGCCCATACGGGTGGTTGTTACAATGCCTGCGTCTTTGAAAAGGGGGTTTGCTCTCCTTTCTCCCCAAGTGCAGGGATATTTATTTTGGATCCTTTAATGGTCTCCAACTAGCATATTTATGCCCATAGTTGACTTCTCCAATTAATTTATTCATCCACACCTTCAATTCAGGGATCCTGGTGAAACAAGCATAAAAGGGGCGCACAAGCGCGGTAAAATATCAAAATCCTATCACTACTCATGCAAAAATGCAAGGTAAAAATGCTTCAAAAATGCACTTACTGTAACACCCTCGAATCGAGTCTATGCAGATCTCAGCATTTTCCGTTAAAATCCGTATAGAAGAGATTCAAAAACACCCACCAAACACTTTCGTGTGGGTGGATTTTATTACAAGTAGTTATATCACAATAGTTTATAACAGAATCTACAAGAAACATATATATATATATATATATATATATATATACAACAACGATCGATGAGTCAGGAATACAAATGATACAATACGAAGATACAAATCAGAAAGAAACCAAAATAGTATCCGAGTATGGAGAAGAACCAAATGGGACTAAGAGTCCTGAAAAATAACCAAGCGGTGTCTATAACCCTGGCCAGGCCAAGCCGGAAGGGTAACCTTACTAACATCGTCAATCACATACCTGTCAAAACCAAAGGGGTGCCGACAAAGGGCAAAAGAAAAAGAAATAGAGCGGTTAGTACTGAGGCCAGTATACGGCGAGTCTTAGAATTCGAAAGTCCTCGCCTATAAGGTATATATGGTGGGCTCAGCAGCAACAAAACTTGCACTATCTAACATATAGAGACACACTACAACTTTGGACATTAGAGCGAGATAAGAGAGCGCTATACGGTAACTATAATATAACACTAGGCATAACCCATCGAAGATTTTCCCCACGAGACCAGTCGAGGAAGTCCTCTTGCAGAACACACACGGTGGCAATTTTAGTTAAGTACTTGTTTACTTGCTAAGACTAACTACTAATCATATTATTAGAGGAAAAACATTAATGACGTTGTCTATGATCATGGAACTGTACTCATGAGGCGTCCATAACCGTGGACACACGGATTCTCGAAAAGATTTACCCTACAGGGATGCACTACTGTACCCAAACGCATGTTCAACCCTTCAGGAAATATGTTATGCGTGCCTTCCGAATCTCACAACAAGAACTGTCCCATAACTACGCGTGTATCCAGAGGTATCACCTACTATATTGACCCAACCAGGAGGCACGATGATTCTCAAGGGAGGTACAACATTTGCGACCACAGTCGAGAAGTATCGGAGCTCCACTATGGAAGATGACCTCTTGGCCGAATTGCATTTATATATGAAATGCAGCTGCTGTCCACCAAAGTATCAAGTCCGAAGACATATCATAGTCACCATGTCCGAGGACATATTATGCGTATGTGCTGGCTCGTGGTTGATATCGAGCTCGTTGGGGAACCCCAAGAGGAAGGTATGATGAGCACAGTAGTAAGTTTCCCTCAGTTATGAAACCAAGGTTATCGAACCAGTAGGAGCAAGGAAACACATCCAAGGTGTTGTTGCCAACTTGGAATCCTGCACAACATAACCACAGAACTTTGCCCCCAACTTACAGTGAGGTTGTCAATCTCACCGGTTTTGCTGAAAACAAAGGATTATATGTCTTGTGTGGAAGATAGTAAAAGCTTGCAGAAAGTAAACAGAAAGTAGTAAACAGTTATAGATTGATGGTAAAAGAAAGGAGCAGGGTCCATAGTTCACTAGTGGTGGTTCTCCTTAAGATAGATGACATGTTGGGTGAACAAATTACAACGGAGCAATTTACAAACATCGAGAAAGCATACAAGCATATACTAATCATCTTGACTCCTTTGAGATTTGATTGGGCATTACAATATTATACATATACCGTAATCCAACTGCATCTATGACTAATAATCCACCTTCATGTTATCATCCGAACCCCCTGCAGTATTAAGTTGCAATCAACAGATAATTGCATTACGCATTTGTGGCATCGCGCAAAAACCACTACTAGAAAATCGTTGTGTTTTGTGTTGTGCATCAACATGACCGCATGCTCATGTCATCATGCCACATTGCATTTGAGCATCGTCATCATCATGCATGGTTTTTGTCTAAAACTATATTTCGAAAAGTCTTGTTTTGTTTTCTAAATGCCCCGTCTTTTATTCAAACTATAAAAACCCGGGTCTCCGGAATATTTTGTTTCGCCTACAAACAGATTTCAAACGCCCCGTTTTAAACAAATAAAATATTTATTTTATTTTTGGGAGGCAGCCCGCTAGGCCCGAAAGCCCGGCCGGCCACCTCCAAACCCTAGTCTAAAAATATCTAGTCCTAATCCTACCTACCCCTAATCCTACCTAGCCCCCTCCACCTCACCCCGGCCAATCGCAACTCGCCACCTCACCGCACCCCTCCACCTCACCACTCCCTCTCCCCATCCCAGCCGACCACACTCCCCACCTTTTTCCCTCCTGCCCCGCCGCCACTCCCTCTCTCTCTCTCTCTCTCTCTCTCTCTCTCTCTCTCTCTCTCTCTCTCTCTCTCTCTCTCTCTCTCTCTCTCTCTCTCTCTCACACACACACACACACACCGCCTGGCCCCATCCCCAGGCGCAGACCCCGCCGCCCCTGCACGATTCCCCATCTCCACCTTACCCTGAACACTCCCTGCCTGCCACCTCCTCCCTCCTGGACCCACTCCCTCTCAACCTGCCCAAACACCCACACCGACCCGCTCGATCCCAGCCACCAACCGCGCGCGCGCCAACCCCCGCGTCCACCCCGCGCCCGCCTAGACCCACCACCTGCCCCGATCCCCACGCGCGGCCAACCCCAACTCCCACACGCCACCATCCCAACACCGCCTGGCCCACTAGCAGTCTCCCCCACCCACGCCTCCTGCCATCCACCCTCACCCGCTTGCCCACGTTTTCCTCTCCCCCGACCCCGAGCACCTCCGCCGTCGGATCCTACCCCGCGCTCGTTGCGACTGAGCCCGCCGCCGCGACCTGGTTCCCTCCGGCCGCTATCGCCCCGTCTCGCTGGTCCTCGAGCCAACCTCAAGCTCCCCGCCATGGGCGCCCTCCGCCGATGCAGCGCCATCACACAGGCCCCGTCCGTTCCCCACCGAGCCGCCGGCACGCACCTCCCTCTACCGCGGACCGGCCGCCTCCTCGTCGAGCACGGTTCTCCCCGCCTCTGCGGCCGCTCGTCACTCGCCGCCTCCGCACCTCCTCGGCGTCCTACGTGACCCCGGCTCGAGCTTCGTTCGCCTCCGCCGTCTCCTCCCTCTTCCGCCTCCCCGCGTCGCACGAGCTCCTCGGCGCCGTCGTCGCCGCTGTAGGCGCCTTCTTCTCCGCCTCGCTTCCTTGGGCCGCACGCGCCCCTTCCTCGTCGATCTTCCGCATGGCGCCATCGCACGTCACCGCCTCCGCGCCGCTCGCCATCGGTGTGCCTTCTGCAGCACCGCCCGGAGCCGCGTCGCCCTCCCGCTGTCCTCCCGGAAGGCCGCCTATGGTGCCCCGCATCCAAGGCCGCCGCCCTGGCCAACCTCGCCGTCGTCCGAACCGGCACCATGCGCCCCGCGGCCTCCTCTGTTTGTTTAACCACCCAGCTCCTGTTGATACGTGTTGTTTTATCACAATGTGTATATGTGGTGTAGTAGTATTGGAGAGGTGGTGTTGGTGAAACCTCCCTGTACAACATGTGTCAAGATCTTCTGAAGACCCGAGGATCTTCGTATTGGACACCAAGATCTTCTTCGCAGACCTGGAGGATCCCTAGGGCGCCAAGTATGCCGACATGGGACCGACGAGTTCTCTGAGTTCGAGCGGCACGATCTCCTACCCGAAGATTCCCGGACGCCAAGATCGCCCACACGGAACGCTGAGACCTCGAGCACGCCGACACGGATCTGAAGACTGCCAAGATCGCCACCGGAACGCCAAGTTCTTCACCCCGAACGCCAAGACCGACCCGATACGCGGACCCGAAGACCACCGGTACCCGAACCATTCAAGTTCGTCATCGACGGCAAGATCGACCGTTTGGAACCCAAGTTCTCCGTCACGACACGCCAAGATCTCTATCTTGTATCCGAACCTCACCATCCCCGTCGAACCCCAGATCCGGACCCTGAGACCCAGACCCGAACCCCCGGAACCCCAAGATCTTTGGAACCACATGTGTGACCCCTTTTCCGAGCCCTATTTTATAAATGCTATATATAAAATCCGTTGCATATAAATTGATCATGCTTGCATACATGTTTGTTGTTTGGGGGTGTTTAGGCAATTCACCTGAATTAAATATGGAGTCCATCCGCGGGATATCTTTGTCTTATTCCGGACTCCATTTAAATTTGTGTAGCGAACCGATGCCATATTTCGCCCTGTTAATACAACATTTAATTTGCGGGGTTGTTAAATAACTTGAACCGTTTAATTAATTGTCGGGACCCTGGTTCCGCTTAATATTGCCTAATTGCACCGCATCTGTGCCATGCCATGCATCATATCATAAGCATGCCGGATCTTCTGCCGTACTATTAAATATTGCATCCGGTGTTTCTTCTAGTGTTTGCTTCTTCGCGGATTAGGCCGATGAGTTGATGCGAGTATCGACAAGTTCTCCGGATATGAACCTTCGGCAGTGTTTCCTAGGCGAGCATTCTCTCCCTTTCTACCTATTTTGCATTTATAGTCTTTATTTCCTCCTGTTGATCTATTGTTATCCGTGTCGGGATGCTTTAGTTTCCGTGCACCAGTTATACCCCGTGCAACCTTTATATTGCCATGGACACCTCCTAATACCTGTTGTTTGGTAGATAGCTAGCCTTGCGAGTCGTAGTTGCTTGCTCAGGTGCGATCTCGTGTTGTCGAGTACCATAGTTGGTGGAGATGCTTATTGGTGGAGATGATCATGTCTTTAAATACAACTATTAAAAATGCTAGATATAACTAATGCAGAGGCATCGGTGGGCAATAGATGTTATTTGGTTCTTCCACGCTCAGTTGTGTCCCGTAGGACCCCGAGTACTTGATACCTGTTCCTTGATTTTTCGCACTATCCACATCTGAGAGGCCTTATACCCCCCTGAGCCAGAGCTTGATTCATTTCTATTTCTTGGGGCCACAAACTAGTTTGGAGTTTTATTACTATCCTGTACTTATGCCATGTTACTTCTTTATTTAAGATTGTGCGTGGAGCACCTGTACTGTTTAGGATCGTGACACGTTTTTGCTGTATCGACAAGCCCAGTCACACTTTCGGGTTCCCAGTCGTTTACAGCCGTCCACACAAACCCTGGGTCCGTTCCGGAGCCGGCCAACTTTGTTGCGGGTAGCTTAGTGGGGTGGACCCCTGAAATATTTTATGAATCCTGTGATCGCTTTGTCGTGAATGCCTCGTTGGGTTTTGAGTTGGTTTTTCTGAGGTTGATCGAGTGTGTGTTGCTATTTGTGCACCCCTGCAGGGTAAAACTTTCTGAAAGCCGTGTCCGTGGTTATGGACGACTTGGAGCACAGTATCTCGATCATAGACAAGCATAACTAAAGTAGTGCTATAAAATTGAGTTAATATATGACTAGTAATCAGATTCAACTATAACGGAATGGATATTAAAAATGCCAACAACTGCTGGATCTGGGTTGTTTGATATATATGCCTAGTAAGTATTGCAACTCCAATGGAATGTGATAAAAGTGCCAACAACTGTTGGGTTTTGGGATTCCTCAGGACAATTATATCTGACTAGAAAATGTTTCCAACTACAACGGAATATTAACTAAAACTGCCCACTACTTATGCTATCAGGATGACTCATTCTATCTATATCTGATTAGTAATTGCTGCAACTATAACGGAATGAGTAAAATTGCCAACTATGTGAGTTCCTTGGTCTGACTTCCTCGATTGGTTTCGAGGGGGAAATACCAGGATGGCTTTGTTTGGTGTTAGCTTCAGGTTGGATCCGAATAGGTCTTTCTTATCCCTCTCTGATAACTGCCAGTTGTATCGAGTCTTTATAGGTTGTTTAGTGCCGTTGTGCTGCCGCTTCATCCCACCATACCTATGTAGGCGAGAGCCGCCGAATTCTAGCCTCGCCGTGTACTGGCCTCAGTACTGACGCTCCTCTTTTTTCCTTTGCCCTTTGTCGGCACCCCTTTTGTTTTAGCAGGTTAAGTTCGACGTCGTTAGCAGGGTTACCCTTCTGGCTTGGCCTAGGCAGGGTTATGGATGCCATTGGTTATTCTTCAGGGCTCTTAGCCCCATTTGCATCTTGTCCGTACTCGGACGCTGTATCGATTTCAAGGTGATTTGGGTCTTTGTATTATATATCTATATTCTTGACTCGAGGAGTCACTGTTGTATATATATATATGTTTTGTGGGTTCCATCATGGACTAATGTGTAATGGTATTACTTCGTTTTCCACCCGCACGAAAGTGCCTGGTGGGCGTCCTTGAATCGTTTCTATGCGGGTTTGGCGGAAAGGGCTAAAACTTGCATAGGGCCGATTCGAGGGTGTCATAGCATTACGTGTAAAGTAAACAATACGATTGTTCTATGAACAAAGGATTGCTCTTTTCTCCCTAGTAGCAACAGCACATCTAGTACCATAGAGATTTCTGTCACTTCCCCAGATTATTAGAGGCATGAACCGACTATTGAGCATAAATACTAACTCTTGGAGTTGCTAGCATCTACTTGGCCAAGATAGCTACTACCAACGGAAAGCATGCAAGATCACAAATAACAAAGACATGGTAGAATCAATAATCAATCTGAAATAGCATCTCAATATCCATCGGATCTCCGCAAACACAACATGTAGAATTACAAATAGATGATCTTGATCATGAATGGAGCTCACAAGATCTAAACATGGTAGCACAAAGGAGAAGAACCAACCATCTAGATACTACATGGACCCGTAGTCCAAGGATGAACTACTCACGCATCGCACCAGAGGCTTGCATGGTGATGAAGAAGGCCTCCAGGGTGAATTCTTCCCTCCGACAGGGTGTCGGGAAGAGCTTCAGATCCCTCCCGATCTAGGGATGGAGATGACAGCGGCTACAGACTCTTTCGTGGAATTTTGATTGGGTACTTAGGGTTTTTGTATCGGAGGCATCTTATAGGCGAAAGGAGAGGCCGAGGGGGTGCCCTAGGCAGCCACACCACCCCCTGGCGTGGGCCAGGCTTGGCCGCGCGGCCAGGTGGTGTGGCGGCCCTCTGGCCCCTCTCCGTCTCGTATTCTGGCTCCGTGTCCCCCTCGGTGAAAAACTGACTTTGGCTTTTGTCCCGTCCAATTTCGAGAATATTCATTTTCTGACTTTCCTGGAACCAAAAACAGCAGAAAACAGGCAACTGGCACTGTGGCATCTTGTTAATAGGTTAGTCCAAGAAAGTGTATAAAAATTACTCCAAAGTGTGGGCAAAACATAAGAAAGTAGATAAAAACCAAGCATGGAACATCAAAAATTATGGATACGTTTGCAACGTATCAACATCCCCAAGCTTAACTCCTGCTCGTCCTCGAGTAGGTAAGTGATAAAAACAAAGAATAATTTTTGAGGTGACATGCACCATCATAAACTTGATCAAAGTATTTGTAAAACATTGATAGCTGGGATCATAGTACTTCAACATAGCATGAAAGATAAAGTTATAATAATAAGACATAGCAACTATGTTGCAACATGAAAAGGCACAAACAAAAGATTCATGAATAACAGTATTTTGCAAGACATTTGTTTGTTTCACATAAAGAAAACATAGCATAGTAGCATTCAGCTTGTCCCTCATAGAGTAGCAAACATAGATGCATAGGACACCTTCAAAGTTCATAAGAGTGACTAGATACAAGTAGTTTAAGAACAAGCAATATCAAAGTTATGCATCAATCAACAAGTCTTGGGACAATGCACATAGAACTAAGAATGGCCACTATGCTCTCAAAATAGGTGCATAAATATAGAAGGTGGAGACTCAACATAAAAGTAAAAGAAAGGCCTTCATAGAAGGAAGCAGGGATTCAAGTTTCATAAAGAGATTCCAAAAATTATCGTACTTATTAGCTTTCAGCTCTCATTGCCCCTATCATAAACATCTTGAAGTGATTAAGGTTAAAGTGAACAAACTATGGAGTATATGCTTGACAAAGTATAAGTTGGAAATCTCATGTCCCTTGAATACGAGGGCCGCTCCTCATGCTACTCAAGTTTATTTACAAGTAAGTTCTTGTCATAGTAAGTACATGTGTATCACAGAGAACCGCCAACCGGGTACCCCTTGCCCAATGATATGGAAGAATCCCCATATCAAAATGACAAGGCAAGCAGACAACAAGCATCTCAGCAATCTTCTTATTTACCATGGTAAAATGGTGCTTTTTTCTCTCTTTCCTCTTTTCTCATATCTCTTTTTTTCTTTTTCTCCTTTTCTCAATATCTGACTCTTTTTTTTATAAGAAGAATGCTTCATAGACAGCTCATTATGGTTACGCTGCAGGTTTCCACCATGATTAGGCATGGATTAGACCGGCGGCCCAGGCGTTTCTCTAACACACATACATAACTCCATGGACTTACAAGCTCCCCTTTCATTTCACACCGACGACATCCATAGACAAAAGAGCATGATATCAACTAGGTAGAAAGTACAAGTGCAATGTTGAAAGCATTCCCCATGACAGCATGGTTCTGCTAATCCCCAACATATAAGTGCAAGCATATATAACATAGACGACACAATGGTTCAAGTTTATTAAGGGCAAGAAAAGTAAAGTGTGCCATCAAGTTTGTGAGAGCTTTAATCACTAGTTTTCTCATAACAAGTTTAATTCTGAAGGTAGATAAAAACATGAATATACTTGGAATAGCAAATGCTAATAGGTAGGTATGGTTCTTTGGAATAACTTGGTTTTAGGAGTTGGATGCATGAGTGGAACTCATACTTGGTCATGGAGGCTAGCAAAAGACTGGGAGCGACCGACTAAGAGAGCAATAATGGCCATAATCATGCAGAGCAACAAAACATTATTAATCAAAGCATAAAGTGATACTACAAGTCGAAAACTAAAGGATCATAATTGCTATGGTGACTTGGGATAGTCATAACATGGTGTGATCTGATAAATTGCAAATGTATCTATAATTTTTGATGTTCCATGCTTGGTTTTATCCACTTTCTTGTGTTTTGTCCACACTTTGGAGTACTTTTCATATGATTTCTTGGACTAACCTATTAACAAGAGCCACAATGCCAGCTGCCTGTTTTCTGCCGTTTTTGGTTCCAGGAAACTCAGAAAATGAATATTCTCGGAATTGGACGGGACAAAAGCCAAAGTGCCTATTTTTCGGAAGTCATCAGATGCCAGAATACAAGACGGAGAGGGGCCAGGGGGCCACCACACCACCTGGCCGTGTGGCCCAGCCTGGCCTATGCCAGGGGGTGGTCTGGCTAGCCCTGGCACCCCCTCGGCCTCCCCTTCCGCCTATAAGATGCCCTCGGGACGAAAACCCTAAGTGCCCCGATCAAAAATCCACGAAAGAGTCTGTAGCCGCTGTCATCTCCATTCCTAGACCGGGAGGGATCTGAAGCTCTTCCTGGCACCCTGCTGGAGAGGGGAATTCACCCTGGAGGCCTTCTTCATCACCATGCAAGCCTCCGGTTTGATGCGTGAGTAGTTCATCTCTGGACTACGGGTCCATATAGTAGCTAGATGGCTGGTTCGCCTCCTTTTGTGCTTTCATGTTTAGATCTTGTGAGCTCCATTCATGATCAAGATCATCTATTTGTAATCCATACATGTTTTGTTTGCGGGGATCCGATGGATATTGAGATGCTATTTCAGATTGATTATTGATTCTATCATGTCTTTGTTATTTGTGATCTTGCATCCTTTCTGTTGTTAGTAGCTATCTTGGCCAAGTAGATGCTAGCAACTCCAAGAGTTAGTATTTATGCTTGATAGTGGGTTCATGCCTCTGGTAATCTGGCAAAGTGACAGCAATCTCTAAGGTACTAGATGTGTTGTTGCTACTAGGGAGAAAACAACAATCCTTTGTTCATAGAACAATCGTATTGTTTACTTTACACGCAGTTCGTAAAGCAATAATCTGTTGCTTGCAACTTAATACTGGAGGGGGTTCGGATGATAACCTGAAGGTGGATTATTAGTCATAGATGCAGTTGGATGGCGGTCTATGTATAATGTTGTAATGCCCAATCAAGTCTCAAAGGAGTCAAGATGATTAGTATATGCATGCATTGCTTTCTCGATGTTTGTCAATTGCCCCGCTATAATTTGTTCACCCAGCATGTTATCTATCTTAAGGAGAGCCACATCTAGTGAACTATGGATCCCTGTCCTTTTCTTTACATACAATCTACAAACTGTTTACTGCTTTGTGTTTACTTTCTGCAAACTATTACTTCCTTCCATTCGATACGTTTAATCCTTTGTTTTCAGCAAAACACGGTGAGATAGACAACCTCATCGCAAGTTGGGGACAAAGTTCTGTGGTTGTGTTGTGCAGGTCTCCACGCTGCTACTAACACCGGTAGTGCGCCCTGCCAAGGCTCAGCTAGCAACACCTTTGGGGTGTTTCCTTGCTCCTATTGGTTCGATTAAACCTTTGTTTCATAACTGAGGGAAACTTGTTGATGTGCTCATCATACCTTCCTCTTGGGGTTCCCAACGAGCTCTACATCAACACCGCACCAGCATTTTTCTGGCGCCATACACTGAGCCATCAAGCATTTTTCTGGCGCCATTGCCGGGGTGTCAAGGACATCTTCACAAGGGGAGTCCCTCATAACCTATCTCTTTACTTTGTTATTTTTGTTTTGCTTAGTTTCTTTTTTCTTTGTTTGCTTGTTTTGTTGTCAAAAACACAAAAAAAATTAGTTTTACAAGTTTGCTTTCTTATTCAAAAACACACACAAAAATGACTACTCTTGAAACACTAAGTTGTGTGACTTCACTAGCACCAACAACAATGATTTTATGAGCACACTTATTGCTCCACCTGTGCCTAAAGATACTTTCTTTGAGATAAAACCTGCTTTACTCAATCTTGTTATGAGAGAACAATTTTCTAGTATTAGTAATGAAGATGCTGATGCCCATCTAAATAACTTTGTTGAACTTTGTGAGATGCAAAAGCATAGGGATGTAGATGGTGATATTATTAAGCTGAAATTGTTTCCTTTCTCTTTGAGAGGAAAAGCTAAAGAATGGTTGAATTCCTTAACTAGGAATAGTATTGATTCTTGGACTAAGTGCCAAGATGCTTTCATTGGAAAATACTATCCTCCTACTAAGATTATATCTATGAGAAGTGAAATAATGAAGTTTAAACAATCTGATAATAAACATGTTGCTCAAGCTTGGGAAAGAATGAAATATTTGGTAAAGAATTGTCCCACTCATGGACTGACTGCTTGGATGATCATCCAAACTTTTTATGCAGGATTGAACTATTCTTCAAGGAACCTATTGGACTCTGCTGCTAGAGGTACCTTTATGACCATCACTTTGGGTGCTGCAACAAAACTTCTGGACAATATGATGGTTAATTATTCTGAATGGCATACTGAGAGAGCTCCACAAGGTAGGAAGGTAAATTCTGTTGAGGAAACTTCCTCCTTGAGTGATAAGATTGATATTATTATGTCTATGCTTGTGAATGGGAAAGCCCATATTGATCCAAATAATGTTCCTTTAGCCTCTTTGGTTGCTCAAGAAGAGCAAGTTGATGTGAGCTTCATAAGAAATAATAATTTTGGCAATAATGCTTATAGGAGTAATTTTGGTAACAACAATTATAAGCCATATCCTCCCAACAATGGTAATGCTTATGGAAATTCTTACAACAATAATAGGAGTGCTCCCTCTGAACTTGAAGTTATGCTTAAAGAGTTTATTAGTAAACAAACTGCTTTCAATAAAACTATTAAGGAAAAACTCTCTAATGCAGAAAGAAATATAACAACTTTGGCTGAAGCTCAATCTTCTTTGAATAAAATGGCTGCTAAACCTGAAACTAATGATAATCCCTTTGCAGCTAGTAATGCCATACAAGTAAGAATAGATGAAAATGTTAGACTATTAGCTGAATTACATGCTAAGTGGGAAAGTGAAGATAAAATTGCTAGAAACATTAGTGTTTCTACTATTACCACCACTAGTGTTGAGGTTAGTAATAGTTCTAGTACTTTAGATGATAAGTATGGTTTTGATCTTGATGGTTGCAATATCTCTGAAGTTATTAAGTTCCTACAAAAGCTTGCTAAAAGTTCTAATGCTAGTGCTATGAACATGGCCTTTACAAAACACATTACTGATGCTCTTATAAAGATTAAAGAAGAAAAGATGAAACATAAAGCTTCTATTCCTATAAAACAAGAAGATGGTTGGGAACACATCATTAATATGAAAGTGAATGACTTTGATTTTAAAGCTTTATGTGATCTTGATAGTAGTGTTTCTATTATGCCTAGAAGGATTTATGATATGCTTGATTTACCTCCACTTGAAGATTGTTATTTGAATGTTCCACTTGATGATAATGCCAAAAATAAACTCATGGGGAGTCTTAATGATGTCCTTATTATGGTTAACAATGCCTATGTCCCCGTTGATTTCTATGTTTTGGATGTTGAATACAATGCTTCTTGTCCTATTACTTTGGGAAGACCTTTTCTTAGAACTGTTGGTGCCATTATTGATATGAAAGAAGGCACCATTAAATATCAACTCCCACTCAAGAAAGGTATAGAACACTTACCTAATAATAGAGAGAAGATTTCTTTTGCCTCTCCTATGAAAACAAAATTTGGTTTTAATGCTTCTTCATTTGAGAACACTTGATTCTTTCTTGCTTCTTATGCCTAACTTAAAGGCGTTAAAGAAAAGTACTTATTGGAAGATAACCCAAAAGTTTTAGATGAGTCTTGGAAGTTATTACTTCAGTAATAACCGCTCCTTATCCTTTTTATTTGCTTTTTGTGCCAAGAGTAACTTCTAATGAGAGAGAAGTAATGATTGGGAAAGTTGCTGTCCCGAAACAGATTTCTGTGCTTCACCGTAAAAATTCGTGTAAAATCTCTGAACGTCTTTTTGAGGCTTGAATTTTTTTGCTTCTGCCTCAGGTTGTTATCTAACTTTCGTTAGTTCAACACTTTTTTATTTGAGCAACAGAAGGTCTTTGAAAAAATTCGTCTTTAACTGTTGGTCTGTTTTAACAGATTTCTGCCATTTTCTGCATTTGCTTCTTGTTGGTTCCTTTTTGAGTTTGTTTGGGGAATTGAGCTTTTTGAGGGAAGTGCTTCAGTAGCTAGTGTTCTAATGGAAGTTTATTTGGTGTTAGAACTGAACCTTAAGTCTTATTTATCTTGAGTACACTAATGTTGCTAATAAAGATTGTGTGAAGTTTTGTATGAAGGAAAAATTTCAGGTGTATGGAAGGAATGAGTAATGAGATGAAGGATGGACTAAAGCTCAAGATTGGGGATTCCACGCGTGTCACCCCAAGAAATATCCAAGAAGTACAAGCGTCAAAGCTTGGGGATGCCCAAGGCATCCCCTTCTTTATCAATAAAAATCCTAGGTTTCTTCCAAACGCTTTATTTTTATTGTTTCATGCACAGTTGTGTTGTTCTTGGAGCGTCTTCTTTTTTGTTTTTGTTTTGGTTTTTGTTTTGCTTTGTTTGCTTAGTTTTCTGAATAAATTGGTTGGACCCCCTCTTTCATACATTGGTTTGCAAATAGTTTGGTTTGGTTTGGAAAAGAGTAGGAAAGTTCATGCTTATGTGGTAAAAAAGAGCTCGTTTTTGATTGTGGCCTATGCTTTGTCATGCCATGCTTGATATTGTTTTGGCTTTATGCTTAGTATTCTTTGTTGTAGCATGAATTGTTATAAACAATTGAGATTGCTTAATGTGCCTTGGATGAATCATGCGTTGTTTTAGCATATTAAAGCATAGTATAGTGGTATTCTCCTTTGATGCTTTATTTGGGTTGACTTGGCACATGCTCACACCATGTTATGACTATCTCAAGTCACCATAGCCTTTATGATCATTTAGTTTTCAACTTGTAGTATCACTTTATGCTTTGATCAATGATGTTTTGTCGCTCTGCATGATTATGGCCATTATTGCTCTCTTAGTTTGTCGCTCCCAGTCTTTTGCTAGCCTCCACAACCAAGTATGAGTTCCACTCATGCATCCAACTCCCTAAACCAAGTTATTCCAAAGAGTCCACCATACCTACCTACTAGCTTATGCTATTCCAAGTATATTCATGCTTTTGTTTACCTTCCGAATTAAACTTGATATGAGAAAACTAGTGATTAAAGCTCTCACGAACTTGATGGCACACTTTAATTTTCTTGCCCTTGATAAACTTGAATCATTGTGTCGTCTATGTTGTATATGCTTGCACTTATTTGTTGGGAATTAGCAGAACCATGCTTTCATGGGGAACGCTTTCAACATTGCACTTGGTACTTGTACCTAGTTGATATCATGCTCTTTTGTATATGGATGTCGTCGGTGTGAAATGAAAGGGGAGCTTGTAAGTCCATGGAGTTATGTATATGTGTTAGAGAAACGCCTGGGCCGCTGGTCTAATCCATGCTGACATGGTGGAAACCTGCAGCGTAACCATAATGAGCTATCTATGAAGCATTATTCTTATAAAAAAGAGTCCTATATTGAGAAAAAAAGAGAAAAAGAAAAAAAGAGATTATGAAAAGAGGAAAGAGAGAAAAAAGCACCATATTCCCATGGTAAATAAGAAGATTGCTGAGATGCTCGTTGTCTGCTTGCCTTGTCATTTTGATATGAGGATTCTTCCGTATCATCGGGCAAGGGGTACCCCGTTGGCGGTTCTCTATGATACACATGTACTTACGATGACAAGAACTTACAGGTGACTAAACTTGAGTAGCATGAGGAGTGGCCCTCGTATACAAGGGACATGAGATTTCTAACTTATACTTCGTCAAACATGTACACCATAGTTTGTTCACTTTAACCTTAATCACTTCAAGATGCTTATGATAGGGGCAATGAGAGCTGAAAGCTATAAGTACCATAATTTTTGGAAGCTCTTTATGAGACTTGAATCCCTGCTTCCTTCTATGAAGGCCTTTCTTCCATCATTATATTGAGTCTCCACCTTCTAACTTTATGCACCTACTTTGAGAGCATAGTGGCCATTCTTAGTTCTATGTGCATTGTCCCAAGACTAGTTGATTGATGCATAACTTGATATTGCTTGTTTTAGACTATTTGTATCTAGTCACTCTTATGAACTTTGAAGGTGTCTTATGCATTTATATTTGCTACTCTATTGAGGGACAAGCTGAATACTATTATGCTATGTTTTCTTTATGTGAAACAAACAAACGTCTTGCAAAGCATTGTTATTCATGAATCTTTTGTTTGTGCCTTTTCATGTTGCATCATAGTTTCTTTGTCTTATTGCTAGAACTTTGTCTTTCATGTTATGATTGAAGTACTATGATCCTAGCTTTGAATGTTTTACAAATACTTTGATCAAGTCTTTGATGGTGCATGTCACCTCAAAAATTATTTCTTTCTTTTTATCACTTACCTACTTGAGGACGAGCAGGAGTTAAGCTTGGGGATGTTGATACATTGCAAATGTATCTATAATTTTTGATGTTCCATGCTTGGTTTTATCCACTTTCTTGTATTTTGTCCACACTTTGGAGTACTTTTCATATGATTTCTTGGACTAACCTATTAACAAGAGCCACAGTGCCAGCTGCCTGTTTGCTGCTGTTTTTGGTTCCAGGAAAGTCAGAAAATGAATATTCTCGAAATTGGACGGGACAAAAGCCAAAGTGCCTATTTTTCTGGAAGTCATGAGATGCCAGAATACGAGACGGAGAGGGGCCAGGGGGCCACCACACCACCTGGCCGCACGGCCCAGCCTGGCCCGTGCCAGGGGGTGGTCTGGCCAGCCTGGCACCCCCTCGGCCTCCCCTTCCGCCTATAAGATGCCCTCAGGACGAAAACCCTAAGTGCCCCGATCAAAGATCCACGAAAGAGTCTGTAGCCACCGTCATCTCCATCCCTAGATCGGGAGGGATCTGAAGCTCTTCCCGGCACCCTGCCGGAGAGGGGAATTCACCCTGGAGGCCTTCTTCATCACCATGCAAGCCTCCGGTGTGATGCGTGAGTAGTTCATCTCTGGACTACGGGTCCATGTAGTAGCTAGATGGCTGGTTCTCCTCCTTTTGTGCTTTCATGTTTAGATCTTGTGAGCTTCGTTCATGATCAAGATCATCTATTTGTAATCCATACATGTTGTGTTTGCGGGGATCCGATGGATATTGAGATGCTATTTCAGATTGATTATTGATTCTATCATGTCTTTGTTATTTGTGATCTTGCATGCTTTCCGTTGTTAGTAGCTATCTTGGCCAAGTAGATGCTAGCAACTCCAAGAGTTAGTATTTATGCTCGACAGTGGGTTCATGCCTCTGGTAATCTGGGGAAGTGACAGAAATCTCTAAGGTACTAGATGTGCTGTTGCTACTAGGGAGAAAACAACAATTCTTTGTTCATAGAACAATCGTATTGTTTACTTTACACACAGTTCGTAAAGCAATAATCTATTGCTTGCAACTTAATACTGGAGGGGGTTCGGATGATAAACTGAAGGTGGATTATTAGTCATAGATGCAGTTGGATGGCGGTCTATGTATAATGTTGTAATGCCCAATCAAGTCTCAAAGGAGTCAAGATGATTAGTATATGCATGTATTGCTTTCTCGATGCTTGTCAATTGCCCCGCTGTAATTTGTTCACCCAGCATGTTATCTATCTTAAGGAGAGCCACCTCTAGTGAACTATGGATCCCGGTCCTTTTCTTTACATACAATCTACAAACTGTTTACTGCTTTGTGTTTACTTTCTGCAAACTATTACTTCCTTCCATTCGATACATTTAAGCCTTTGTTTTCAGCAAAACACGGTGAGATTGACAACCTCATCGCAAGTTGGGGACATAGTTCTGTGGTTGTGTTGTGCAGGTCTCCACGTTGCTACGAGCACCGGTAGTGCGCCCTGCCAAGGCTCAGCTAGCAACACCTTTGGGGCGTTTCCTTGCTCCTACTGGTTTGATTAAACCTTGGTTTCATAACTGAGGGAAACTTGCCGCTGTGCTCATTATACCTTCCTCTTGGAGTTCCCAATGAGCTCTACATCAACACCGCACCAGCATTTTTCTGGCGCCGTACACTAAGCCATCATGATCATGCGCCAAGTCAACCCGAATAAAGCATCAAAGGAGAATACCACAATACTATGCTTTAATATGCTAAAACAACACATGATTCTTCCAAGGCACATTAAGCAACCTCAATTGTTTATAACATGTCATGCTACAGCAAAGATTACTAAGCATAAAGCCAAAACAATATCAAGCATGGCATGACAAAGCATGGGCCACAGTCAAAAACAAGCTCTCTTTACCACTTAAGCATGAACTTTCCTACTCTTTTTCCAATCCAAACCAAACTATTTGACAACCAATGTATGAAAGAGGGGTTCCAACCAATTTATTCAAGCAAACTAAGAAAACCAAGCAAACGAAAACCAAAAACAAAAAACGAAGACGCTCCAAGAACAACACAACTATGCATGAAACAATAAAAATGAAGTGATTGGAAGAAACCTGGGTTTTTTATTGATGAAGAAGGGGATGCCTTGGGCATCCCCAAGCTTTGACGCTTTTACTTCTTGGATAATTCTTGGGGTGACACGGGGTGGCATCCCCAAGCTTGAGCTTTAGTCCGTTCTTCATCTCATTACATCATTCTCTCCATACACCTGAAATTTTTTCTTCATACAAAACTTCACACAATCTTTATTAGCAACATTAGTGCACTCAAGATAATAAGTCTTGAGGTTCAGTTTCAACACCAATAAAACTTCCATTAAAACACAAGCTACTGTAGCACTTCCCTTAAAAAGCTCAATTCCCCAAAGAGAACCCAAAAATGAACCAACAAGAAGCAAATGCAAATAATGGCAGAAATCTGTCAAAATAGACCAGCAGGTAAAAACCAATTTTTGCGAAGACCTTTAGTTGCTCCAATCAAGAAGTTTTGAACTAACTAAAGTTAGATAACAACCTGGGTCAGAAACACAAAAACTCAAGCCTCAAAACGACATACAGAGATTTTACAAGAATTTTTACGGTGAAGCACAAAAATCTGTTTCGGGACATCAACTTTCCCAATCATTACTTCTCTCTCATTAGAGGTTACTCTTGGCACAAAAAGCAAATAAAAAGGATAAGGAGCGGTTATTACAGAAGTAATAACTTCCAAGACTCATCTAAAACTTTTGGGTTATCTCCCAATAAGTACTTTTCTTTAACGCCTTTAAGTTAGGCATAAGAAGCAAGAAAAAGAATCAAGTGTTCTCAACTGAAGAAGCATTAAGAGCAAATTTTGTTTTCATAGGAGAGGCAAAATAAATCTTCTCTCTATTATTAGGGAAGTGTTCTATACCTTTCTTGAGTGGGAGTTGATATTTAATAGTGCCTTCTTTCATATCAATAATGGCACCAACAGTTCTAAGAAAAGGTTTTCCCAAAGTAATAGGAGAAGAACCATTGCATTCAACATCCAAAACATAGAAATCAACGGGGACATAGGCATTGTTAACCATAATAAGAACATCATTAATACTCCCCATGAGTTTCTTTTTAGCATTATCATCAAGTGGGACATTCAAATAACAATCTTCCAATGGTGGAAAATCAAGCATATCATAAATCCTTCTAGGCATAATAGAAACACTACTATCAAGATCACATAAAGCTTTGAAATCAAAATCATTCACTTTCATATTAATGATGGGTTCCCAACCATCTTCTTGTTTCATAGGAATAGAAGCTTTATGTTGCATATTTTCTTCTTTAATTTTTATGAGAGCATCAGTAATGTGTTTTGTAAAGGCCATATTCATAGCACTAGCATTAGGACTTTTAGCAAGCTTTTGTAGGAACTTAATAACTTCAGAGATATTGCAACCATCAAGATCAAAATCATAATTATCATCTAAAGTAGTAGGGCTATTACTAGCTTCAACACTAGTGGTAGTGATAATAGAAACACTAATATTTCTAGCAATTTCATCTTCTCTTTCCCACTTAGCATGCAATTCAGCTAACATTCTAACATTTTCATCAATTCTAACTTGTATGGCATTAGTGGCAGCAAAGGGATTATTAATAGTTTCAGGTTTAGCAGCCATTTTATTCAAAGAATATTGTGCTTCAGCCAATGATGCTATATGTCTTTCAGCATTAGAGAGTTTTTCCTCAATAGTTTTATTGAAAGCATTTTGTTTGCTAATAAAATATTTAAGCATAACTTCAAGTTCATAGGGTGCACTCCTATTATTGTTGTAGGAATTTCCATAAGCATTACCATTGTTGGGAGGATATGGCCTATAATTGTTATTACCATAAGCATTGTTGCGAAAATTATTATTTCTTATAAAGTTCACATCAACTTGCTCTTCTTGAGCAACCAAACAGGCTAAGGGAACATGATTTGGATCAACATGAGCTTTCCCATTAACAAGCACAGACATAATAACATCAATTTTATCACTCAAGGAGGAGGTTTCTTCAACAGAATTTACCTTCTTACCTTGTGGAGCTCTTTCAGTGTGCCATTCAGAATAGTTAACCATCATATTATCCAGAAGCTTTGTTGCAGCACCCAAATTAATGGTCATAAAGGTTCCTCCAGCAGTAGAATCCAATAGATTTCTTGAAGAATAGTTCAATCCTGCATAAAAGGTTTGGATAATCATCCAAGCAGTCAGTCCATGAGTGGGACAATTCTTTACCAAAGATTTCATTCTTTCCCAAGCTTGAGCAACATGTTCATTATCAGATTATTTAAACTTCATTATTTCACTTCTCATAGATATAATCTTAGCAGGAGGATAGTATTTTCCAATGAAAGCATCTTTGCATTTAGTCCAAGAATCAATACTATTTCTAGTTAGGGATTTCAACCATTCTTTAGCTTTTCCTCTCAAACAGAAAGGAAACAATTTAAGCTTAATAATATCTCCATCTATATCCCTATGCTTTTGCATCTCACAAAGTTCAACAAAGTTATTTAGATGAGCAGCAGCATCTTCATTACCAATACCAGAAAATTGTTCTCTCATAACAAGATTGAGTAAAGCCGGTTTAATTTCAAAGAAAGTAGCTTCAAGAACAGGTGGAGCAATAGGTGTGCACATGAAGTCATTGTTGTTGGTGCTAGTGAAGTCATACAACTTAGTGTTTTCAAGAGTAGTCATTTTTTGTGTTTTTAATAAAGAAAGCAAACTAGTACAACTAATTTTTTTATGTTTTTGATAAAGAAACAAGCAAACAAAGCAAAAAAAACTAAGCAAAACAAAAACAACAAAGTAAAGAGATTGGTTATGAGGGACTCCCCTTGTGAAGTTGTCCTTGACTCCCCGGCAACGGCGGCAGAAAAATACTTGCTGGCTCGTGGTTGATATTGAGCTCGTTGGGGAACCCCAAGAGGAAGGTATGATGAGCACAGTAGTAAGTTTCCCTCAGTTATGAAACCAAGGTTATCGAACCAGTAGGAGCAAGGAAACACCTCCAAGGTGTTGTTGCCAACTTGGAATCTTGCACAACACAACCACAGAACTTTGCCCCAACTTACAATGAGGTTGTCAATCTCACCAGTTTTGCTGAAAACAAAGGATTAAAATGTATTGTGTGGAAGATAGTAAAATCTTGCAGAAAGTAAACAGAAAGCAGTAAATAGTTGTAGATTGATGGTAAAAGAAAGGACCGGGGTCCATAGTTCACTAGTGGTGGTTCTCCTTAAGATAGATGACATGTTGGGTGAACAAATTATAGCGGGGCAATTGACAAACATCGAGAAAGCATACAAGCATATACTAATCATCTTGACTCCTTTGAGATTTGATTGGGCATTACAACATTATACATAGACCGTAATCCAACTGCATCTATGACTAATAATCCACCTTCAGGTTATCATCCGAACCCCCTCCAGTATTAAGTTGCAAGCAACAGATAATTGCATTATGCATTACGTGTAAAATAAACAATACGATTGTTCTATGAACAAAGGATTGCTGTTTGCTCCCTAGTAGCAACAACACATCTAGTACCTTAGAGATTTCTGTCACTTCCCCAGATTACTAGAGGCATGAACCCACTATCGAGCATAAATACTAACTCTTGGAGTTGCTAGCATCTACTTGGCCAAGATAGCTACTAACAACGGAAAGCATGCAAGATCACAAATAACAAATACATGATAGAATCAACAATCAATCTAAAATAGCATCTCAATATCCATCGGATCCTCGCAAACACAACATGTAGAATTACAAATAGATGATCTTGATCATGAATGGATCTCACAAGATCTAAACATGGTAGCACAAAGGAGAAGAACCAACCATCTAGCTACTACATGGACCCATAGTCCAAGGATGAACTACTCACGCATCACATCGGAGGCTTGCATGGTGATGAAGAAGGCCTCCAGGGTGAATTCTCCCCTCTGGGAGGGTGCCGGGAAGGGCTTCAGATCCCTCCTGATCTAGGGATGGAGATGATGATGGCTACAGACTCTTTCGTGGAATTTTGATCGGGTACTTAGGGTTTCTATATCAGAGGCATCTTATAGGCGAAAGGGGAGGCCGAGGGGGTGCCCTAGGCGGCCACACCACCCCTAGCGTGGGTCAGGCCTGGCCGCGCGGCCAGGTCGTGTGGCGGCCCTCTAGCCCCTCTCCGTCTCGTATTCTGGCTCCGTGTCCCCCTCGGTGAAAAACTGACTTTGGCTTTTGTCCCGTCCAATTCCGAGAATAGTCATTTTCTAACTTTCCTAGAACCAAAGACAGCAGAAAACAGGCAACTGGCACTATGGCATCTTGTTAATAGGTTCGTCCAAGAAAGTGTATAAAAAGTACTCCAAAGTGTGGGCTAAACATAAGAAAGTAGATAAAACCAAGGATGGAACATCAAAAATTATAGATACGTTAGCAACGTATCAGTATGCACCAAATGAAAAACCAATTTGTGACCCTCTGGATAAACGTATAGCGCCCGTAGTTGAGGAGGATCCTAGAGGCCCCCGCGTTTGGTTATCGCGATCAACTCATAACTGGTATCATAAAACAAACGGGTCCTAGGTCGGCTCCAGCAGTTCCCAAAGGTGGTCCCTGCCTGGGCCTTATCATTAGGTGAAGCCATAACCAACAATATTTGATTAATGATCTTATCACCAACAATATCCAAGTATCATGTTTCACCTGTATGAGAGCGATACTAAGTATGCCTACGACTCGTAAGGGCAAAGCTAGCTAATCAAACTAGGCAGTAGGATAACCAAGGCAATATAGTGGAGCAGGTAGATAAAGGAACGGTACTAAAGTATCAACAATAAAGGATATCAATAGATCAAGGGAAGGAAGTGATACCTTCGATCTGGATTACGGATGTAGTATAGCTTCTTTTTCCCTAGTAGACCTAGGTTATCGAATCCTCGGAAAGCAGATGCGTAGTGAAGTTACTTTAACAGACCTTCGGGAGTTTTAGAATTCCTTTTGTGTTTTTATCGGACCAAGAGTTTGCGTCTTTTTGTTGTTGTCGATGATGGAGAGAGAGGGCCTAGGGCGTTCAGTTTCACTTCTGGCTGTGCAAAACATCTGATGGGAATAAAAGATAAAAGTAAAGTATGCATGTAATTGTTAGAGCAAGATAAATTATATGTGGGCAGTGCATCCATAATTGCTATTGCCTCCGCAACCTCTTATAGCAATAAACTACTAGTCTCATCCATAGAAGAAAGAGAACTAATGATATGCATAGTGATGTCACCGTTAATCCCAAGTAAATCCCTCACATACAAGCGTACTACCCCTTCTATCACTGGGGTTCCCAACCTATAGATCAGTCATTACTCATACTCCCTATACCTGGCTCAACCCTCGGGGTCTTGGGTACCTGACAAGTCCTTAGATTGAGGCAAGAGAGGATACAATAATCATCACCTCATACAAACTAATACATGATCCCATCTATGATAAATAACATGCATAAACGCTACATGGCTAGGTCGAAGCCCTTAGCCCAAGGAGAATTACTCACACATAGAGATGAGATCAACAATGACGGACATTGTAACGGAAATTATGAGATTGATAGCAAATAGTCTTATAATATCGCCAATCAAAGAAGAGATCTACTATTACAAGTGGTGGAATATGGCTATGGAGATGGAGAAGGGTTTTAAGATCTAGAGGCGGCTGATGATCTGGGGCAGAGACTTCAGGGCAAGGCATGCTTGTTTTCTCGTTGCCCGAGGCTTCTTTTTATAGGGGCCCCTTCACGAAAGTTGTTCTGTTTGACCTAGCGGTGGCGGCACCAACTATACGACCAGAATTTTATTCCGGTCGTATAGTTGGTTGTTAAAGCGTCGGCCTCCGCTTCACGGCTCCTGGTTTCTTCTGGTTGTTAGAAATCTCGTATCTTTGACTTTAATATAGTGATTCCCTTCTTCAAATGACATTATCTACACAGGAAAAAATAGAAAGAAAGGATTGCATACCCCTTTGAATATTAGACATTAGTGGCAGGGTTTAGCGAGATATTTCATCAAAAATATGAATAATATCCAGTTTAAATGTGAACGTAGATGGCTATATTTCAGAGCCATCAACCTCCCTAAGCTTAAACTTGATCGTCCCCGAGCAAGAAAACCAAAATCAAAAAGGAACTCAACATTTAAACTGAAATAACGAGATGGTGATCTTACTCATGATTGGTAGTCTCATGTTTCCTCCACTTCATAAATCTAAAAAACTTCAGGATAGATAGAGTAATGGCAAGCGTATCATATGGGTTTTATGCATCCTTATATCGTAGCAAAATTATTGTTAACATGGATGATTCAAATGAGTAAACTTTATTCCATGTCATGTAATCAACTCTTAGGCTTTCCTTTGAACAATAAAGTATAATCATGTAAATTGAGAGTGTGAGAGTTGTCATGAAAAGCATATACACTAGAGTATCTCAATTCTCCCACATCAATAAATCAAGACTTTTCAAGCACTACTTTTCTATTCATTGTCCTTCAAGAATTTCAGTTCTTGAGTAATTGAGAGCATGCCAAAGATTTTTATTAGTTTATCGGGCTGTGATGGACACTCGTGGCATCACTAAAGTTTTTGTTCCTTTTGCATAATGATTACTCATAACAGCCAGAGGAGTGATTCCATCATGATTACAGCTACCCGGAGTGCCAAGAATCTTACCCACTATAGCATTGTTGCAACATGTGTTTAATCAACTCATAACCGAAATCTAGGAGTTTCCTCCATGAAGATCGTTCGTAGGCCAACGGAGTTGTTGGCATCCCATGAAGTTTGACATGCATAAAGCTATATGTAGCATCCCAATTGTCTAACAATTGCAATGCTACTAGCCTAGTCTATATAATGGCTACTTCAAATATATAATTGTTACATCATCATTATATCATGCTCATGTCATCATGCCACCTTGCATTTGAGCATCATATAAAACCCTTTTCCATTTGGTTCTTATCTCATATGCATTAGTAATTGTATTTGCTTCTTGATATTGTATTTGGTTCTTGATATATTGTTTAATGCCCAAGTTGAGTTGGGGGCATATCTCTTATTAACTCCACCACCTTTCTTCACCACCTTATAATTCCACCATCCAACTAAATATGAGCTTTGCACTTTATTGAGTTTACCTCTAGCTCATGTGGGTTGGGATGGATCCAATTCTTTTTCCACATGCTCTCATCTTAGTATCATGTTGTTTTCACATCATTGATATATGAGAGCCACATGGCCACCTTTGCATGCCTTGTGGGTGGAACCCTATTTCTAGCTCCCATATGTGTTGTTTTGGGGTTATCATCATGTTGGGATATTTTGTGGGCTTATTAACTACCTAGTGGCATATACACACTAGCAAGTCCCATTGTATTTCAAAAATGGTCAACTCCATCTACTCCACATGGGGCATCCTTTTAATTCTTTTTGCTTGGCTTTTATTCCAATTTTGGGAATGCATAATATTAATGCCATGTATTAATATTGTTTTCACAAGAACCCACATGGCAATAAATATTTTTGCATGGGCCATGCAAGTACCATCTTTTGCTTGTCATTTGGAATTTATTTGTTTTTGAGTGGAGCATCCCTATCTCCCCCTTCTCTTGGTTTGATCTAGTGTGATCTTGCTTAATCCTCACCACCTTTTCTCTCCTTCCCTTTTCCTTGTCAAGATCTTGTGGGAGCTTGGCATGTCATGCTTGATCTTGCCCAAAAGTTCACCACTCCATCTCTCTCTAAACCCTAAGCTACCCCCATCTAACCTACCCCCTCTTCCATCTAATCTAAACCACACCCCCCTCTCACCTAAACCCTAAGTCCACCACCTCTCTCTCTCTCGGCCTCCCCCTCTCTCTAACCTAGATTGGCCCCACTTGGCCACCCTCTCGCCAAACCCTAGCTGGCCACCTAGCTACCCCCCAACCCTAGTACCAACCCTAAACCGAGGCTCCTCCCAAACCCTACCCGAGCCATACCCCCCTCTAGCTCCCTACCCTATCTCCAACCCGAGCTCCTCCCTCCCTCTCTTTTCTCTCTCTGCCTGAGGACCCCACCACCCGAGCCTGCCCCTGCCTCCTTGGCCTCACCCTGGCCCCACCTGCCAGCCCCTTGCCCTGCCTGCCCAGACCGAGCACGTGAGGAGGAAGGAGGAAAGGTGGTTGAGCCACCTTTTTCCATCTACCCCACCTCCCCACGGCATCTCCCCCCTCTCTGCTACCTACCACCACCCCACCACCTCTTTGCCTCGCCCAGACCATCTCTAGATCTCCCCAGGGTGCCTGCCCTCTCCCCTCTTCCCCACCGTCTCCGGCTACCCCATAGCCGCCCACCGTCGGCCTCTACTCCGTCCAGTCGATCCAGCCGTACAGCGCGTCCGAGAAGAGGCCTGGGGGATCGAGGACACTCCGCTGCGTCGCCCTGTACACGGAGCCGAGCAGGAGGAGCCCCAGGAGCGCTGGATCACCGCCGAGACCGAGCCCAAACCCTAGTCTTCGGTTCGTCTGCATCGTCGTCAATCCGCTGCGCCTCGAGCCGATCCATCTGCACCAACATCCTCCCGGTGAGCTGCGAAGCCTCCCTGACATCCTCGCCCTCGCCAACCCCCTCTGGCCTCACCGTTCGTTTTGGCGAGCACGCTGCGTGCGCCGGCGGCACTGTCGTCTGCTCGCCGCTGCGCCTCGTAGAAGCTTAGCTAGCCTGCGTCCGCCCCTCTGTCACCACCCTAGAAGCCACCGTGCTGGTTCCGGCCCTCCGCGCGCACGCCCGCGACCAGGGATCGAATCCCCACCCCGCGCCGCGCATCGATCTCTCGTCAGAGATCAGAGGAAGATCAACAGTACGGGCCACCCCCTTTTGCTTTTAGCCCCCTAGCTTTTTGATCTGCTCAACCCGCGCTCCCCTATGACCCCACATGTCAGTCTCTCTGGCGTTTTTGCAAAAAGGCTCCTGCACTCCGTTTTCATCAACCCGCAGTCCCCGCGCGTTCGATCGCTGATGCCTGGGCCCGAGCCAGCTAGCCCCACCTGTCATCCTCTAGGCTAGCCCAGCCGCGGTGAGAAAGGTTTTCCTGCGCGCTGTGAACCCAGTCAGTAGGTGGCCCACTTGCCATTGACTGTGGCTGGATATGAGTGGGTGAGAAAAGTTTCTGTTTAAATCTGTTTTAATTCAAATCTTTTTCAAATTAATTCAAATTCAAATTTAAATTCTGTTTTAAAATAACTTTTGAAATATAAATCCAAATAATACAAATAATATATGTTTTCAAATCAGAAAAATGTGAGGAATTCAAATATGGCCTTCAAAATATATTTTGAGCACCTAAAATTCCAAATTGATTAAAATTACAATAAAATGCCCTTTTGACTTAATTAATTAATAACTTTTGTTTTATAACTCCAAATTTAACAAATAATATGTCTAAAATGATTAGCTCGACGAGGCCTTTCTGTTTATGCATACCTTGTTTTGAATTGCAGCATGCATCATATAAATATATTGTATACAGCAACTAATATGAGGTTAAAATGTGGCCAAAACTCAATAAAATGATTTAATCTTGTACTTCACACCTCACCCATGCCATGCTACTTCATTGCCATGCAAATTGTGCATCATTCATCATGGCATGATTGTTTGCTTGATGCATTTAATTCATATGCTTGTGCACTTTATTTATGTTGGCCCTTGTTTGTTTGGTTCTTCTTCGAATAGACGCTGAGCAGGGGATATATCAAGAGAACCAGGAGCACTACCCAGATCCATCCCTTGCTTCAATTGAGCTGCCAGGCAAGCACTACCACATGCTTGCATACATATAGTACCTATTGCCTCTATCTTATTCTTGCATCATGGAGTCGCGCTTGCATTAAATTGAATCCCAAGTACTGCATAGCCTTTACTTTTAAACCCCACCGAAGTTTGTTCCTCCATCCCATGAGCCATTACTACAGGAGTTGTTTGAGCCATGCGAGTCGTAGAACAGCATGTGTAGGGTATGTGAGTGTCTGATGGATAACGAGGTACCTAAACAACTTAACCTGAGTAGTAATGGGATAACTAATGAAAGTGGCATCGGTGAGCCATATTTGCTATTTGTTTTTTCAGGCTGACTTGTGTCCCGTAGGACCCCGAGTACTTGATTCCTGTTCCTTGATTATTCGCGCTATCCACATCCGGGAGGCTTATGAACCCCCCTGAGCCAGAGCTTGATTCATTCTTATTTCTTGGGGCCACAAACTAGTTTGAGGTTTTATTTACTATCCTGTACTTATGCCATGCTTTACTGCTTTAATTTAAATTGTGCGAGGTACTGCACACTGTACTGTTTAGGACCGTGACCCGTTTTCGCTGTATCGACAAGCCCAGTCACACTTTCGGGTTCCCAGTCGTTTACAGCCGGCTCCACAAACCTTGAGGCCGTCTCGGAGTCAGCTAACTTCGTTGCGGGTAGCTCAATGGGGTGGCCCCCTGAAATATTTCTGAATCCTGTGATCGCTTTGTCGTGACTGCCTCGTTGGGTTTTGATTTGGTTTTTCCGAGGTTGATCGAGTGTGTGTTGCTATTTGTGCACCCCTGCAGGGTAAAACTTTCTGAAAGCCGTGTCCGCGGTTATGGACGACTTGGAGCACAGTTTCTCGATCATAGACAAGCATAACTAAAGTACCGCTTTTAATTTGACTAAGTATCTGACTAGTAAATAGTGCAACACTCATGGAATGGTTAATAAAACTGCCAACGGATGGGGGGTTGTTCGTCCGCTTCCTCGTCGGTAAGCGAGAAGGAGGATGGATCTGTGGATATTACCGTTATAACTGTTGTTATTAATTCACGGACATCCGTCTATCTCTGGTTAGGCGGATGGTTAGCGAGTTTCTATAGAATTGCTAGGGTTTATCTTTTGCTGCAATTGCGTCACCCCAGGTTGTGTCCCCTTTAGAGGCATAAAGACTTGCTGAGTACCCCTAGGGTCTCACACGATAAATTATTGGTTCAGATGAACAGGTACCCTCGCAAGATGGATACTGGGTGGAAGAGACGAACGATGTGGGCAACGATCATTCGGTGTAGAGATTCCGGGAACGGGGATCCGTGAGATCTGTGGGCGGGATGTGTTTATTTATGGGGCATCTTATGCCGATTTGCTTCTTATCCGTACTCGGATTTTGTCTTCCGCTTCCGCCTGATACTCTGATGTTTGATGTATGAGGAGATATCCTAAACTATTATATATATCTAGGATATTTGGATCTTGCCGTATGGCGTTGCTATATTTCCTTTCTTTTTAGATGGAATGGCTCTGATGTACTGTTGTATGGTGGCTTGCATACATACTCATTTGTGTATGTAGGTGATCCCTTCGCCTGCCGATTACGCCGCCCGTTCTTGTCCCTATGTTTGGAAATGGTTGGGACGGCCGAAAGGTCTACCTATGAGTGGCATTTGGGCCCCACCATACTATTTCAACCATTTCTGCTCATCCAGGCTGGTAACTAGGAGCGTAATTCACCGAGGTAGTTACACTATATCATTCTTATGATTAACAAGTCAAACTTTGGCATGCTCACAAAAACCGCTAAACATTAATTCAATCGAACAAATCCTTTTAAAGAGAGCTATCAAGTCAATCAACATTTTCAGTGGCGTTGACTGTCTCTAGAAATAAACCTTCAAGACTAAGCACTACAACACCCAAGCCTTCAATTGTGAGACTTTTTCTTATTACAATTGTTTAGCAATTTTTAGGCAAGACTTGGTTAACTACGAGAGTTGGAACAAAATGTACCCAACTAAATACCCATGCGAACAAAAATCTTACTACAATACAAGGACTCACTCCACCAATATAATATCTCAACATTTACTACTAACTAGCATGGGTTTCTCAAACTTCAAAAGTGGGGAGTCATAAGGCATACCTCTCATGTTTGGTTCCACTTCTCCCTTCCCTTTTTATTTGCTTCTTGGAAACTCGAAGTCGATCACTGATACGTCCAAAACGTATCTACTTTCCCGAACACTTTTGCTATTGTTTCTCCTCTAAACTTGTGTGATTTGGATGCAACTAACGCGGACTGACGCTGTTTTCAGCAGAATTGCCTTGGTGTCTACTTTTTGTGCAGAAAATCAACTATCAGGAAAAATCCCGGAAAATATGCCAAAAATCCTATTTCACCCGAAGACTCCAGGAGCTAGAATACGAGACGGAGAAGAGCCAGGGGGTGGCCACACCACCTGGTGGCGCGGGCTAGGCCAGGCCGCGCCAGGGGGTGGTGTGGGCCCCTAGGCACCCCCTCGGCCTCTCTCTTCGCCTATAAGGAGCCTTCTGACCTAAAAACTTCGGGGGGTTCGACGTTTTTCCAGAAGGAGTTCCGCTCCGCCGCCACCACCAGATTCCACGAAACAGCACCAGAAACTCCGTTTTGGCACCCTACCGGGACGGGGAATTGGAGGAGATCATCGCCATCATCATCACCATCGCTTCTCTATCAACCATCCATGTTCCCCCATCTATGAGTGAGTAATCCCCTGCTGTAGGCCATGGGGATGGTAGGGATTGGATGAGACCGTTCATGTAATGGCATCAGATTGTTAGGGCATGGTGCCTAGTATCTTTTATTAGTGCTTTATGACTTAGTTGCGACTTGTTGTGCTTAATGCTTGTCACTAGGGCCCGAATGCCATGATTTCATATCTAAACATGTTATTGATTCATTATGGTAGTATTGTTTTTGGTCTTATCTACAAGTTGTATACACACGTTGTTGTCCGGAACCAATGGCCCCGAAGTGACAGAAATCAGGAAAAGCGGAGGGAATGGATTTGATGTGAGGATCACATGTGTTCATAGAGTGTTACTGCTTTGCTCCGGTGCTCTAGTAAAAGGAGCACCTTAATTGCCAGTAGTTCCCTTGAGGCCCCGCTGCAAACGGGCTGGCAGGACAAAAGATGTGGTGCAAGTTCTCATTGCGAGCACGTATGACTATATATGGAACACATGCCTAGGATTATCTAGTACTTGGATGCTTTATCTTATTTATCCGCATTTGCCCTATGATCTGATTGCTATGTGAATTGTCTTGTTCATGCAACGCCCGTCCATCCATCCCTATGCCTACCACACTCGAATCCCACTGTTTACTGCTTTTGTTACTACTGTCTTTGCTTTACTACTGCTGCTACTTTACTATTCCTACTACAAAACTGTTGCTACTGATAAACTGCTGTGAGCAAGATTGTTTCCAGGTGCAGCTGAATTGATAACTCAGTTGTTAATGCTTATAAATATTCTTTGGCTCCCCTTGTGTCGAATCAATAAATTGGGTTTCACTTCCCTTGAAAATACTGCGATACACCCCCTATACTTGTGGGTCATCAATCACTCTCCTGCAAATATACGAGAACCTCGAGGCAGAAAGAAAAGAAAGAGGGAAAATAAGGAAAAATGGAGAAATCTTTTTGTGGTTTTTAAGAGAGGGGGTTTAAATATAGAAATTTAGCGGCAATGCGGCTAGAAAATCTCGAAAGCAAATAGAAAGAACTAAAAATAAGGTGTTGGGGAAACCAACACAAGTGCTTATAAACTCAAATTAAAAACATAACCTCAAAATAAATAAAAGCAAATGAACGCCAAATAAAGATACATGAGGAAACTTCCCCAAGCTTAGGCTTTTGCAAGCCCTTCAAATCATTGTGGTGGCGGGAAAAAGTCATTACTCCAGTTCGTAAATTGAGTTAAGAGGTTACTAGTTGTTCCTCTGAGGTTCAAAGAGAGGCTATGCATCTTCTCTATAGTTCCTCCAAGTTCTTGGAAGTCTTGGTATGTGGCAAACCGGGTTTGTGGCTGCTCCTCTTAATAAGGAACTTATTGCTCCTCTTCTTGGTCCTCATCCTCCTCTAGAACCTCCTCCTCGGGTTGGTGTTTCTCAACTTGCAAGTCATATAGCAAACGTACTTCCTCTATATAGAAAAGACCATTAGGCATAGGAGTAGAATAGAGACGCCCAGCTCTAGCAATATGCAGGTAATAAACACCACCTCTCCTTGTGAGCATTCCACAAGCTTTTAAAGTAGAGAAACCAACACGTCGCTCACCTAGCACAGGTTACAACTCACCTAGGTCGATGCCTAGGGCAGTGGCAAGCACGGTGATGACGCCTCCACCTGTGATTGGTCCTTGGCTTTGGGAGGATTGGTGCTCCAGGTAGCGCACAAGGATGGCGCCCAAGTTGAGTCACAAGCCGCAGTTGATGTAAGCAGCCTTTGCAAGTACTAAGATGTCCTCCTCGTTGAGTCTCGTGAACTCATTACGTGCCTGCAAGGTGTTAGCAATAACATAGAACAAATAGCGAATTGCAGGATGTTGAATATTCTTCCCTTTGCTCACTCTAGTAGTGAAACTCATTCCATTATAATATTGTTCAGGGGAAGGGTCTAAGCCAGTAAAGGATACGCATAAGGCATTATCATCATTGTTTGGCAAATTAAAACATGTGCACCATTCATCTAATGTTAAAGTGTACTTGTTGTTCATAAGTCGGAAAGAAATCATGTCCTCTCCTTGCCATAGTTTAACGGTGCTTTGCAACGAACTTAGGAATTCAATAGTTAAGCGGCGATAAGTAGGCACATCATTGTACACAAAGTTTTGTAGGCTAGCTCTATTGCAAAGTAAACTGAAGTCATCAGAAATACCGAGTTGGTTCAATATAATGAGACAAGCCCACTTGGTGGCCTTCACTTCGCGGTTCTTGATCTTGTCGAAGCGATCACGCTGGAGCTCATTCCTGAACCGTATCCCCATGTGTTCTTGAGCGACAGCCCAAGAAGCACTAGCGGTGGAACGAGCACGAGTTTGTGTCCTTGTATTCATCATCTAAAACATTGAAGAAAGACAAAAATATAACTTTTTGATCCAACAACAGTAAGTATAATATGTTCCTCATCATAGCACACTAAAGAATCTCCTCAAAATGATAATCTAGGCAAGAGAATCATGGCAATTGGTTCATAGTAGGTCTTACCCTAGATTGATAATCATAGTAGATCGAAGATGAATTTGCAAAAAGTAATTGGAGGATTGGAGGAGAAACATACCGTAGATCACTTGTGTGCGAGGAAATCGAACGAAATTGAGTAGAGATGAAGATATCTTGAGGTTTTGAGAGAGTTTGGAGGTAGAAGAGATAAAAAGGATTGGAGTTTTGGAGTTGGAGGTACCTCCCCGTGCGATTTTGCGGTCGGATGCAACTATACGGGCACAACTATATGGCCGGAACAATGCGTTCCCGCCGTATAGTTGGCCTTTTGTCAAAATTTTAGGGTTTCCACCTGGCGGTGCAGCTATATGGCTGGAACAATATGTTCCCGCCGTATAGTTGGTCGTCAAACCATCTGTATCTAGGAAAATAAATTATACAAAGGCATCGATATCTATATGACCGGAACTATATGGCTGGAATTTTTATTCCTGCCGTATAGTTGGTCGTTAAACCGTCACTATATTGGAAAAGAATTTGTATATAAGCACCGATATCTATACGACCAGAGCTATACAGCTGGAATTTTTATTCCCGCTGTATAGTTGGTCGTTAAACTGTCAGTACATATGAAAGAAAAATTATCGATGGCAAAGATATGTATACGATCGGGACTATACGGTCGGAATTTTTATTCCCACCGTATAGTTGGTCGTTAAACTCTCTGTATGCATCCAAAAAATTCTGTTTTTTCGAAAATTATTTCTTATCCTGTAACTTAGTGATATACCTTGTTTTGACAGAAAATTGACAATAAATACTGTCGACCAACAATAGCATGAATAAATCAGGATTTTTAGTACTACCGAACTTCTTCTCCTTAATTGGAGTTTTCTAGCATTCTTTATTAAACATAAACTTAAACTAGAACTTACAGACTTTACTCGAACCTTTATTTCACATGGGTTGCCTCCCATGAAGCGCTCTTTTATGGTCAATAGCTTGACCTCAATGTTGCTCACTTAAGCCAGATGAGTGGAACACCCACTCCAAAGTAGTTGGCCTTCAAAATGATGGTCTCCTTTTCATCATGCTTGGCTTTCTTGTTCCTGGGATATGAATAACAAAAGGATCCCGCGAAGGCAATTGAAGCTTCACGTTCCCTTCATGTAGATTAATCAAAACCTTAATAGTTCTTTAGAAAGGACGGCCTAATATAATAGGAGCAGTAGCATCTTCAGGCATGTCAACAATAACAAAATCAATAAGAGCAGGACAACCTTTAATGTATACTAAAGTATTCTCCTTAATACCTACAACTTGCTTGTAGGTAGAATCTGCTAGATGCAATTTTAACTCGGTGATCTCAAAGGAGCCAAGATTTAACTTGTTAAAAAGACTCTTAGGAATTGTTGAGACGCTTACACCTAGATCACAAAGTGCAACTATCTCATTGGTTTCAATTTTAATCTTAATAGTAGGCTCAAATATGTCATCAAGCTTCATAGGTAATTTTTCAGCAATTTTCTTATATTCTTCCTCAAGCTCATGTACCTTTATTGCTACCTGATTAATAAAGTGTTGGTACATAGATTCCTCACTACCTTCACTTACCGAAATCTTAACGTTGATCCTTTTTACGAGATCTTCGATGGTGTAGCTTGGTGAAGGGGCATTACTATAATCAAGTTCTTCAGGATCCTCCCTTTGGATTCTCATCATCTTGAGGTCTTCAATAGGATTGGGCTCAGCTTTACCTACAAACTTGGCTAGAATGAGAGTTTGACTCTCGGTTATCTTACCTAGCTGTGCCTCAACGATCCTCGTTCTTTCTTGGAGGGCCTGCAAATCATTTCTCAAACTAACAGCTTGGTTAGATAATTTACCAAGCATAGCATCATGGTTCTCCGTTATTTTAACAAGAATATTGTTTTGTTCATTTTGTGAGTCTATAAAAGACTTAAGTGTTTCTTGGAGACTACCATTAATAGTTCCCATATTATTATTAGAGTTACCTGCAGAACTAGAATAATGTTTCTGAAAATTAGGATTATAATTCTTCTTCTAAGTAGGGTTATAATCATTATGAGCTATGAAGTCTATTTCTTCAATATTTATTTCAGGGATAGCTCTTACCTGGGTTTCCTTACCTTTTATGGCTAGTATGAGCTCATCCAACTTAGCATTGAGTTCTTCATTTTCTTGTGGTGAGACGGAGTTCACCTTCTTCGTGTTCGATCTATCCACATGCCATTGGGAATGGTTGTCTTGCATATTGTCTAGCAGCTGCTTTTCTTCAGTAATATGTTTTCCCATAAATGTTCCTCCAGCTGCATTATCAAGCATAGACTTAGACACAGGGTTAAGAGCATTATAAAATAGATGTAGAATTAACTAGTCTTCCATCCCATGACTAGGAAAATTTCTCGTGCATTCTTTCATCCTCTCCCATGCAAGCGCTAGTGGCTCACGCTCTTCCTGTCTAAAACCAGTAATATTAGATCTGAGTTGCATAGTCTTTGCAGGTGGGAAAAATTTAGTCATAAATAAAAAAGTGCATTCCACCCATGATGTAATATCATTTCTAGGCAAAGATAGCAACCATTCTTTTGCTCTTCCTCTAAGAGAGAAAGGAAATAGACGCAATTTGACCGCATCGGGTCAACGTCTTTTATAAACATCATATTACATATATCAGTGAAAGTATTCAAGTGCATACCTGCGCCTTCAATAGTAGAGCCTCAAAATTGATTCTGCTGAACCAAACTTAAATAATGGGGCTTAATTTCATATTCATCAACATCAATTGCTGGCTGAGTAATAGGAGTACGCAAATAATCATTGTTGGGAGTAGAAAACTCCCCAATCTTCTTTTTAGCCATATTTTCTATGTTTTGGGGTTTTCTTAAACAAAGACTTATAATAGTAAAAGCAAGAATTTAAAGGCTAACTAATTTTTTTGGTTTATCAAATAAGGACTGAAAGCAAACTAACAAAATTAAAAACAAGAATTAAAACTAGCAAGATTCCTACTAACCTCACCAGGGTAGCTATTGCTTACCCGACAACGATGCCAGAAAAAGGGTTGATACCTTCGATCCGGATTACGGATGTAGTATAGCTTCTTTTTTCCTAGTAAACCTAGGTTATCGAATCCTCGGGAAGCAGATGCGTAGTGAAGTTACTTTAATGGACCTTCAGGAGATTTAGAATTCCTTTTGTGTTTTTACCGGATTAAGAGTTTGCGTCTTTTTGTCGTTGTCGATGATGGAGAGAGAGGGCCTAGGGCGTTCGGTTTCACCTGTAGCTGTGCAAAACATCTGATGGGAATGAACGATAAAGATAAAGTATGCATGTAATTATTAGAGCAAGATAAATTATATGTGGGCAGTGCATCCATAATTGTTATTTCCTCCGCAACCGCGTATAGCAATAACCTTCTAGTCTCATCCATAGAAGAAAGAGAACTAATGATATGCATAGTGACGTCACCGTTAATCGCAAGTAAATCCCTCACATACAGCCGTACTACCCCTTCTGTCACTAGGGTTCCCAACCTGCAGACCAGTCATCACTCATACTCCCTACACCTGGCTCAACCCTCGGGGTCTTGGGGTACATGACAAGTCCTTAGATTGAGGCAAGAGAGGATACAATAATCATCATGTCATACAAACTAATACATGATCCCATCTATGATAAATAACATGCACAAACACTACATGGCTAGGCCGAAGCCCTTAGCCCAAGGAGAATTACTCACACATAGAGATTATATCAACAATCACGAACATTGTAATGGAAATCATGAGATCGATAGCAAATAGTCTTACAATGTCACCAATCGAAGAAGAGATATACTATTACAAGTGGTGGAATATGGCAATGGAGATGGAGAAGGGTTTTGAGATCTAGAGGCGGCTGATGATCTGGGCAGAGACTTCAGGGCGAGGCAGGCTTGTTTTCGCGTCGCCCGAGGCTTCTTTTTATAGGGATCCCTTCACGAAAGTTGTTCTGTTTGACCTAGCGGTGGCGGCGCCAACTATACGATCGAAACTATAGGGCTAGAATTTTATTCTCGTCGTATAGTTGGTCGTTAAAGCGGCTGCTGATACATTGCAAATGTATCTATAATTTGTGATGTTCCATGCTTGGTTTTATCCACTTTCTTGTGTTTTGTTCCAACTTTGGAGTACTTTTATTATGATTTCTTGGACTAACCTATTAACAAGAGCCATAGTGCCAGCTGCCTGTTTTCTATTGTTTTTGGTTCCAGAAAAGTCAGAAAATGAATATTCTCGGAATTGGACGGGACAAAAGCCAAAGTGCCTATTTTTCCGGAAGGGATCAAGTGCCATAATACGAGATGGAGAAGGGCTGGGGGCCGGCCACACCACCTGGCCGCGCGGCCAGGCCTGGCCCGCGCCAGGGGGTGGTCTGGCCGCCCCCAGCACCCCCTCGGCCTCTCCTTCCGCCTATAAGTTTCCCTCGGGACGAAAACCCTAGGTACCCGATCAAAAATCCACGAAAGAGTCTGTAGCTGCCGTCATCTCCATCCCTAGATCGGGAGGGATCTGAAGCTCTTCCCGGCACCCTGCCGGAGAGGGGAATTCACCCTGGAGGCCTTCTTCATCACCATGCAAGCCTCCGGTGTGATGCGTGAGTAGTTCATCCTTGGACTACGGATCCATTTAGTAGCTAGATGGCTGGTTTCTCCTCCTTTGTGCTTTCATGTTTAGATCTTGTGAGCTCCGTTCATGATCAAGATCATTTATTTGTAATTCATACATGTTGTGTTTGCGGGGATTCGATGGATATTGAGATGCTATTTCAGATTGATTATTGATTCTATCATGTCTTTGTTATTTGAGATCTTGCATGCTTTCTGTTGTTAGTAGCTATCTTGGCCAAGTAGATGCTAGCAACTCCAAGAGTTAGCATTTATGCTCCATAGTGGGTTCATGCCTCTGGTAATCTGGGGAAGTGACAGAAATCTCTAAGGTACTAGATATGCTGTTGCTACTAGGGAGAAAACAACAATCCTTTGTTCATAGAACAATCGTATTGTTTACTTTACACGCAGTTTATAAAGCAATAATCTGTTGCTTGCAACTTAATACTGGAGGGGGTTCGGATGATAACCTGAAGGTGGATTATTAGTCATAGATGCAGTTGGATGGCGGTCTATGTATAATGTTGTAATGCCCAATCAAGTCTCAAAGGAGTCAAGATGATTAGTATATGCATGTATTGCTTTCTTGACTCCTTTGAGATTTGATTGGGCATTACAACATTATACATAGACCGTAATTCAACAACATCTATGACTAATAATCGACCTTCAGGTTATCTTCCGAACCCCCTCCAGTATTAAGTTGCAAGCAACAAATTATTGCATTACACATTGCGTGTAAAGTAAACAATACGATTGTTCTATGAACAAAGGATTGCTGTTTTCTCCCTAATAGCAACATCACATCTAGTACCTTAGAGATTTCTGTCACTTCCCTAGATTACTAGAGGCATGAACCCACTATCGAGCATAAATACTAACTCTTGGAGTTGCTAGCATCTACTTGGCCAAGATAGCTACTAACAACGGAAAGCATGCAAGATCACAAATAACAAAGACATGATAGAATCAATAATCAATCTGAAATAACATCTCAATATCCATCGGATCCCCGCAAACACAACATGTAGAATTAGAAATAGATGATCTTGATCATGAACGGAGCTCACAAGATCTAAACATGGTAGCACAAAGGAGAAGAACCAACCATCTAGCTACTACATGGACCCATAGTCCAAGGATGAACTACTCACGCATCACACTGGAGGCTTGCATGGTGATGAAGAAGGCCTCCAGGGTGAATTCTTCCCTCCGACAGGGTGCCAGGAAGAGCTTCAAATCCATCCCGATCTAGGGATAGAGATGACGGCGGCTATAGACTCTTTCGTGAAATTTTGATCAGGTACTTAGGGTTTCTGTATCGGAGGCATCTTATAGGCGAAAGGGGAGGCCGAGAGGGTGCCCTAGGCGGCCACACCACCCCCTGGCGCGGGCCAGGCCTGGCCGCGCGGCCAGGTGGTGTGGCGGCCCTCTGGCCCCTCTCCGTCTCGTATTCTGGCTCCGTGTCCCCCTCGGTGAAAAACTGACTTTGGCTTTTGTTCCGTCCAATTCCGAGAATAGTCATTTTCTAACTTTTCTAGAACCAAAGACAGCAGAAAACAGGCAACTGGCACTGTGACATCTTGTTAATAGGTTAGTCCAAGAAAGTGTATAAAAATACTCCAAAGTGTGGGCAAAACATAAGATAGTAGATAAAAACCAAGCATGGAACATCAAAAATTATGGATACGTTCGCAACGTGTCATATACACTCCGTGTGATTATTACTTGAATCAGCTAAATACCCGCAAGCAAGATGACATGTATGCGAGCATGTCTAATTTAATATGCGAAAGTTATATGGTATTTATGAAAAATAGGGTCTCGGATAGGGGTCACTTGTTGGATTCGGAACCGAAGATCTTGGGTTCTGAGGGTTTAGGTTCGGTCTTCAGGTCCATGAAGGAGAACATGGTGTTTTGTTATGGAGAACTTGATGTCCCGGGTCAGAGTCGCGCGTGTTCGGGGTTATCTCACTCTTCAGCCATGGGGAGCTCGTCGTCAGTTAATATTGGTGACTACGACACGACATCAAGTGGGCGAATATCTTGTCGATGGGACGGTCTTGGCATCTGTCTTAACATCGCACGACATATGGCTCCTTGTCTCAGTCTTGCGCATCACCATCTAGACAGAATCACCATATCCCCACTGAAGATGCTGGGCAACATCGGAACACCAAAAAAAAACACAGAGGTAGACATAGGCACCTGTGGGTACTACATGTGCACAAGCGTGCATGCACGCGAGGAGGACAAGGAGGCAGTGTCTCCGTGCGGAAGAGGACGACGGCGCCAGAAGCAGAGGTGCTTGTGAGGGGTGTAGGCCGACGGGGTCGAGGCAGGGCGAGCGTGCAGGCTAACACGAGGAGGGGACCGAGAAGGTCAGCGGCAGGCAGTTGGGCAAGCTTTTGTGGAGGAGGACCGGAACCGGATTGAGGTGGCCGAGCTCCTGGCAGGGAAGCGCAAGAGGTCGGGAGGCTTGAGGTGGAGAGGAGGGCAGCCGCAGCCATGCACTGCCGAGGAGAGTGGCAGCGAGCTACGAGATGGAGGGCTCGCAGGGGCGCGGTGCGGTGGCGATGATGGCCAAGGAGGGAGCAGGCGAGCTCGAGGAGGCGAGCTAGGCACTGCAGAAGGCGAGCGACGAGTGGAGGGGTGATGCACGGGCGCCGGCTCGCAGTGGTGCTGCGCGGCACGGCTGCAGGGAAAGACTGGGGCGACGCGCCATGGGAGGAGCGAACGATGCGGGGCTCGGTTCTCGGGCTCTAGAATGATAAGTAGGAATTCACGATGGGATCAGAGGAAGGAGTAGGTGGCAATGGTTGCGTGCAGTGGGTGCCAAACTGGTCAGCGGGCGCCGAAACGGTATACTGACACATCTTTTGGTGGTCCACGGGTTTATTCAGCGGAGACCAGAGTGGTTACAGTGGTGGTTTCGGCGGTGGATCCAGCGGCGCCGGGCCTAGCGTCACCAGCCTTCTTCCATCTTCTTCGTGCCTCTATGATGTCAACCTTGAGTCCTCGGGCATGCTTGTCTCCTCCTCTTGGCATCATGGTCATGGGCCTAGTCATATAATATGCACTTGGCTCAAGTAGGATCCCATTCGAATGATGATCAATCGAAAGCAAGTGATGGAAGGAATTCACCTTGATAGAAATGGTTGGCGTACTATCATGTGGATCAATGGTGATTCTTTTATGTTGGGGTACATCAGAGTATGAAGTAATTCACGACAACTTGTACTCATCCTAAATCTTTGGAAGCATCATAACTTTTGATTTTTTCTTAACATGTTTATTTTCTCTTTTCATTCTTCTACATTTTAATAATCAAACCATTGATCTATAACATGCTATGAAGGTTTCTTCAAATTTTTTGAGCAGTACTAATGGTGTGAAATATTCTAAAGTCATCAAAAAGTACAAGTACGAAAGAGCTCATCCTAATTCATACATCTAAGAAAATAATCACAAGAAATTTTTGACCACGATTATGCCACATCTGTGCTACGTGGAGATCGTGTACTCTACGATAGTCGCTCTAGAATCGAGGATCAATCAATGATTCCGCTCCGTCCCAAGGCAAGCCCCTGAGTTGTCCCATTAGGCAACTCGGTAGATGGCGCGGCAGGAAAAATGACAAGTGCAAGAAGATAAAGTATCCGAGGTGGCACAGTCAGTGACTCTAGGGCCGGATAATTCGATGTTCGCATGTGTCCTAACGGCACTCGCTGACTTGGCTGATGCATCTAGAAGACCAGGCACATGGGGGAAAGGGCTAACCCTGTTGATGTTTTTTATCTTTGTATTTCAGGAGTTCGGCAACGACTCACCGGAACACCAACACGAGTAACGAATCGGCTTAGTGACCCGGCGACTCGGAATACATGGAAAATCCTTGACGCACTCAGGGACTAATGATGAGGGAATGCCCAATAGGGTAGACCCATGCTAGGAGTCATCACTGAGACTGCTAGAATCTAGAATCCCACCAACAAAAGGAATCTATCCGGAAGGCAGACGACTCGGATCCGAAACCATCCCGAATCCTATCTTGTAAACCCTAGCTGAGATCCTTTATAAACCTCCACAGGGAACCCTAGTAGCACAGAACACATCTCACACCATAGAGCGAGCTCTCTCTACTCACATATACTCGTCGCCCCCGACGACTCCCTATACTCTCATATATCAATACAATTACGACAGTAGTAGGTATTTGCCTCCCAAGTGAGGGCCGAACCTATGTAAAACCTCGTGTGATCATCTTGTTTGGGAATGCCTAAGCATCCTTACTCTCTCCCCTTCAAAAGCTACCCCTAATAGCATATGCCGGATTTATGCACCAGCAAAAGTAGCAAAAATTTCATCAAGCAAGTAACCATCATCCTTCGTAGCCGCAAATATTGGGGTAGCAAAACTCACTAATGGACTAGGCTCGTCAATCTCCGTGTATTGTTCAAAAAACACCAGAGGATTGTTCAGCCGGCCGCAGAATCCTTGCATCAACGGACCTCCAACGCTGTCATTCACCAAATCGGAACCACATCATCGCCGTGGAGAAAGATTAGAACTAGAGCTGGAAGGAACAATTGGTGGATGGATTAGGTGGTTAGGATGTCCAGATGGGGGTAGAGAACGAATCTAAGAAGGTGCGCCATGGACGGTGTTGGCGATGCTGCGGACGTGTCGCCGCGTCCTGTGCCACCGCTAGATCGCGCGTGTCTTCCCCAACGCCGCGAACTCTATTTGTTATTGGTACGAAGCGAACCGCTTTCGTGATAGTGCAGCATAAACATGAGGAGATGGGGCAGGAGGGAGATCTCACGACTGTGGTTGACTCGATCGGACGACGGGAGAACCGAACGCTCGCGTCCTCAATCCCGTCCTACACAGAACGACTACGAGCAACAAACACGCTCCGAGTGACTCTGCCTGTGCAAAGGTGAATCTCTTCTACTCATCCGTTCTCGTCTCACCAACCAAAGAACCCTGACTTTTTTCACGGAGCCTGTTAGGGCAACTCCAATGACACCCTGCAAAACATACGACCCTTTTGATTATTTCGGCCCGTTTGTGGGGTGGGGAGGACAAAAAACCGGGTGGCGTCCGTCCTAAATCGGTACATGCACCCAATGGTGTTCCAGGCGCATCCGGACAGACCGATCAGGCCCACATTTCATAGAGAATAGAGACCAAATCTCTGCTGGCTGCCCCAATCGCCGTCGGTGGACACTTGCCCACTGTCTCGGCCGCTGCCAGGAGCCAGGAGTTCCGCCTCGAGCCTGTCGTGTGCCAGTCCGCCCGTCATGCGCCAAGCGGCATCGTGGTGGAGACGAGGGAGCGCCCAAGCTCGGGGACGAGGATGCACGCACATCGGAGGGGACCAAGGCGGCGGTGACGCTCTGCGAGGCAGGCACGGGCGGAGCCGGAGCCAGAGCAAGGAGCGCCCGAGCTCAGGGATGAGGAGGACCGACAGGGAGAAAGGAGGCTCGCGCGCGGCTTGCTGGGGAGGAGATCAAGGAAGGAGATGGCGAGTTGGTTCAGGAGCTGAGGAGGGCAGATACGTTGGCCCTGAGTTGAGGTTGGGGGCGGCGCTCTGCGGGGGAAGGACGTGGGGTGGGGGGGGGGCGCAACACGGTCGGCGGCGAGTTCGCCTGGCGCGGCGGCAGGGCACGAGAGTAGTGGAATTGGTGGGGAGCGATGTGGCTGACGTGTGGGCCATTATTCGGCGGGGGTGGACAGACAGGATGCTCCCGAGCCGTCCGTTTTGCTGGAAATGGGCCGTCTGGAAAAAAAAAGGACAAACTCGAATTTGCAGTAAACCGGATGCTGGTATCGGTCCGGAAGGATTCGAACGCGCGTGCTCGTAGGGCCGTTGGAGTTGCCCTTAGGGCACGTATAATGCGGTGATGTCAGCTTTCCCTTATGGTTGCCACATTGGATTTTTGTTTAGTTGGAGGTGAGAGAAATAAAAAAGAGAAAATTGTCTTCCTTTAGCTAAGGAATGATCTCTTAGAAATAAGAGAAGCCTATTTTCTTCATTGTACCACATGTGTTCTTTTAGAAAAACAATTTCTTACTAAAAAATAGTTACCTCTCATTAATTGCTAAAGATGGCAATAAGAGAGAATGCATTGTGTAACTTGTATATAGTGTCTTCTCTAAATAACGTGGAGGGTTAAGGAAAGACATGCCTTCTCGAGCATTGTACATGCCCTTACAACTTTGCGTCTCATGATCCGAGGCCTCCGCGGGCGTACCTTGGTTGGGCTCTCTCCCCCTGCCGGCGGCGCTGCTGGGATGATTGGATCGGCCCCGTGCCGTCCAGAATTCCCGTGCACCCAGTGTCACTTTGGCGGGATCTGGGCGCCTCTACTGCACACATGCTGGCGGCGGTGGAAAGAAGAATAAAATGAAACGCGCGCGGCCTTGGCTGCTTCAACTCACGAGGCACAGGGCCAAGCAAGGAAGCAAACAAACCACTGAGCCGAAAACTCGGCAGAGAGGCACCAAACGGCCTGACGGTCCAGTCACGGGCGGGCGCAGAGATAACTGCGCGCTTGGTGCTAGCACGGCCACTGCGCCGGCAGGGCGCGCGATGACGGCGTCGGTGTCCAGGCCAAATCGGCGGCGACGCCTCGTCGTGCCTATCCTCCTCGCCCTTCTCCACGCCCTGATTCTTGATCCGCCTCGATGCGCAGCCGCTGGGTTGGGGGCGCCGTTCCAGGCCTGGGACCTTCTGCCGCGGCGGCTAGCGTGGTCGCTCATGGGCGACACCATACACAGCGCCGTCGACCTCCTCCCGACCTTCGTCGCCTTCGCGGCGCCCGGCGGCCCACCGGCGGCCTGGCGCGGGGCGTGCTTCACGGAGAACGAGGCCGTCCTCACCTTCACGCCCGGGCCTGGCGGACGCAACGGCACTGCAGGCGGCGCCGTCCTACGCCTCAAGGTCCCCCTCACATTGCCATCAAAATCGCGACCATTTCACACTGCCTTTTGACTAGCTTCTACCTCGATGAGGTTTTAACGTTTTTATTTGTTTTGTTTAAATTCACCGTACATGCACTCGGCTCCTCAATTTCTCCTAGGAGTTTCATTATTTGTTCTGGTTAGCAATAAGATTAGTACTACCAGCTACTACGAAATTGTTTTTATGTGAATGTGATCCAAACGACATAGGTCAATGACCTCAAATAGAAAAGATTATTGTTTGGATAACTAAACTATTAATGCTACAGTATAACAAGACAAAAAACTCACATGTTCGGAAATGCTAGAACGCCCACGAGTTATCATTCGTTAGTGGCAAGTTGCAATCAATAACAATCCCAAACTCCATGTGAGTATATTCGTACGAATCTGTCATTTAATGGACAATGTAGAGGCATGATCCTATGTTTTTTTGTTTTCACTTGCATTGCGCCAGCTCTGGCCATAAGCAGTCTCTACATTTTCTGTAATATCTTGTGTTCGTAATGTCACTGGCTGATGCATTCCTGTACTGAATCAAAGCCCTTTGTAACGACCTCTGTCTTACCGAATGTTTCTTGTGGCTTAATATATATAGACTGCTGCAGCTCAGAGCTGGACATGCATGGATCTGTATGTATTTGCAACGCCATACAGGATAGGATGGGATTACTACACTATGGCACATCAACACACCTTCGAGATCAAATCGTGGGAAGATGCAGGAGAAATGGAATATGTAAGTTCATCTATCTAGGTTGTTTTTTCATTCTCTTCCTTTCAGATATATAGTCACTTGGATTTTACAACTAGTTGTAGTAATCCATATCTGTGAACCTGTGATCAGGTAAAGCAGCATGGAATCGCCATTTTTCTCATGCCGTCTGGACTGCTTGGAACACTCTTGTCTCTGGTCGATGTGATACCTCTGTTTTCCAATACTGTCTGGGGACAGAACGCCAACTTGGCCTTTCTTCAGAAGCGCATGGGAGCTTCCTTTGAGAAGCGTTCTCAGCCTTGGTCTGCAAATATAAGGAAAGAGGATGTACACTCTGGTGATTTTCTTGCTCTTTCCAAGATTCGAGGACGGTGGGGTGGGTTTCAGACATTGGAGAAATGGGTGACTGGTGCGTTTGCTGGGCACACCGCGGTTTGCTTAAAAGATGAGAACGGCACTCTCTGGGTTGCAGAATCAGGCTATGAAAATAAAAAGGTAATGACAAATCTCTTGTTTCAGTAGAGAGCATGGGATTTCACCTACATTACTCTGCTGAAAAAACAGAAATAACGAAAATGAGGAGGTTAAGTTAGTTATATACTACAGAAAATGTTTGATGGTTTTGCCTCATTTACTGCATAACTGAAGTGGGACAAGTTACATTTTCCAGCCCTTCTCTCTTTTTGATAAGTAATTCTGTAATCACACACACCTGGTAACTAGTTTTTATATTTCATATATTTTTATTATTGAGTTGTCAAGTAGTTTGCATACTGATAACTTTTGTTTCTCTTGGGCAATGTATGCTACAAATAATAGGGTGAGGAAATCATTGCAGTAGTTCCATGGGATGAATGGTGGGGAATGGCCCTTAAAGATGACTCAAATCCTCAGGTTGCATTTTTGCCGTTACACCCCGACGTGCGGTCCAAGTTCAATGAAACTGTTGCGTGGGAATTCGCCCGAAGCATGTATGGAAAACCCTATGGCTATCATAATATGATATTTAGTTGGATTGATACAATGTCGGAAAATTACCCACCGCCTCTTGATGCTAACCTGGTATACCTCCATTGCTCTTCAGTCCTTGCTACAATTGTATGAGTGTTTCAGTCTCTAACTGAATGCTTTTGCTGTGTCTTAATGATGTTATCTTCAGGCCTCTTGGATACTTATGATAAGTGTGTCTCCAACATATATTACTTACTGCTCTGAAATACAATAAAATCATCCCATGAACTGTACCTCCATCAATAAAATTAGTACTGATCATACAAAATTTTCATGAAACTCACTGGTGCAAGTGATCTTTGCTATATAGATATTCATGATTCATGCATAGTGAAAGACATAAAAGAGCTAGGTAATTGCTTCTAACGGACAAAGGTTTGCTATATGCCTATACCAAGGCCAGAAAAAAATTTAGGTGAATTTTCTGTTACTGTCATTTTTATTATGCATAAAGGCGACTGAATAGACATAGATAAAATCCTTAATCTTCTGAATAATTATGATACCTGTCCTACCCGTGAGGTCCTGATCGAGTTTGAGTGCTCGCGCCCGCTCCCTCGCCGTACACACCAAAAATTCTTCTATTGAACTGCTTGGAGGGCCTCTTGCTACCCTCCAAGTCGTATTTTTTTATGTAGTGCTGAAAGCCTTGGTAATAAAATAGTATTGCACTATTGTGTTGTAAAAAGACATGCAGTAAGCTATCCACGTACAGGTCCTCCTAAACTTGTTTAAGGCTGAACCAATAATTACTTTTATGGTTCTAAATGAAGGATTTATATTTGAGTATAGTTTTATATACAGCACTTTATTTCGCATAGAAAGCTTATTGCCTTGTTGCACACTCCCTTCGTCCAGAACTATAAGGCACATGGGTGCTTCCCTGAATTTATTTTTGACCAAGAATATGTTACAAAAATGTGTTGATTACGTGATACAAAAAAGCACTTTCCAATGGTACCGGTTTGTATTAGATAATGCACATATAGCAAAACAAATGTTGGTAATTGTTGTTCTGTCAATGTGGACCAGATTACAACCGCATACTTGATCTCGTTGGAGTAATTCACTTTATCTTACTCTGTTTCTAGGTAATGGCTGCTATGTCGATGTGGGCCCGATTACAACCACATTATGCTTCTAACATGTGGAATGAAGCCCTTAACAAACGACTTGGGACTGAGGTTTGTATAACTATCTTGCGTTGCAGTTACTATTGTCTCAGTAATATAACAGAGTTCTGAAATTAGTCTATATCGATATAACAAAAAATATGCTGAATTAATTAATGTTCACTCAAGTGCGAAATTCAGAGTATATGACCTGCTGACTGCTACGAATCTACTATGTATGTAGCAACTGGATCTTCACGGGATCATCACGGAGACCGAGAAACGGGGCATGTCTTTCAACCAGCTGCTCACCATACCTGAGCAAGACGAGTGGGAATACAGTGATGGCAAGTCGACAACCTGCGTGGCCTTCATCCTCTCCATGTACAAGGAAGCTGGGGTGTTCGCTCCCTTCACGGAGTCGATTCAGGTCACGGAATTCACTGTAAGTAGAGCTTCAAACTAACTTACCATCAATTGCTCCAGCGACGAACATGATCGACTGACTGACTGACTGACTGCCTCTTCTTTGGCCTGTTGCAACATTAGATTCGGGATGCGTACATGCTGAGGATCTTCGAGGATAACCGGACAAGGCTACCGGGGTGGTGCAACGGCGACGCAGACGGGCTCCCCTTCTGCCAGATCCTTGGGGAGTACAAAATGCAGCTCCCGGAGTACAACACGATCGAGCCCTACGCCAACATGAACGAGAACTGCCCCTCTTCGCCGCCTATGTACAAGAGGCCGATGCGATGCTGATTAATCCTTAGTCGATCGCCTGATGGTTCGATTAGGAGCATGCACGTGAATAGTATTCCGTAGATCACTTACCTTTTGTAGATGCGACGAAACATGTTCTATGACTTAGTTATACATGAATGATCGATGGTTAAGGTACACTGGTTCTATAGGCGAAAAAAAGGTACACTGGTTCTATATTTGAGACATGAACAATTCAGAGGTGCACCTTGCAGTAGATATGTAGCTCCGCAAATTCAGTTGTAAGAGAAACATGCGGGTGGATTTGGAAAGTCGGAGAGCAATTATGCATGGAAACAGATGTACTGTATCAGAAAAGGGTCAAGACATTCCGGAGAGATGATAACTCTTCATTGTTTGGAATTAGTGGAATTCAGTAGGAATTACGGGTGTTCTACCAATTATTGCAATCCTACGTCTCAAACCAGCAGCAATATGTGGTAGCATGGTTCTGTGCTACTGGTTATAATCCATAAACTGGACCTGATGGGCTTCTACTTATCAGATGTGTGTGATATGACAATGCAACATTTCTTAAAGCACACATGTGAATAAAGAAAAAGCATATTATGGGAAAGCATCATCCAGTTATTACAACATAATTTTAACTAGACCACATCCAGCGGTATATCCAACAGAAGGATGACAGTTGAGAGTATCAAGTTTGGAGCTAGGAACAAAAGCTGAGCTTGTGGAGCTGGGAGCGAAAAGCTAAGCATTTAGAGATAAGCTATGATTAAAAGGTACAGTCTTTGGAGCAAGCTAGGAGCGACAAAACTACATATTCATCCAAAGTTCATTTCATGCATGGGAAGACAGGCTGGATGTTTCTATTTAACGTGCCCGCGGCACTCTAGTTCGGTAGGCTTCGAGGCCCGGCAGAGGATCCGCTCGTAGCACCTCTTTGTGTAGGACTGCTACAAGCACCTAGAATGCCACTGGTAACTGGAAACCTTCCGATGACCACCTGAGCATCAGTACAATTACACAGCCATTAGGAGAAAGCACAAGGTCCACTTGTAGTGCATGTATATTTAGTACTCCCTCTATCTCAAAATAAATATCAGAAATTTGTTTAGATTCGTATGTATCTAGATACATTTTAGTGTATAAGTGCATACGAATTTAGAAAAATCTCCGACATCTATTTTAAAACAGAGGGAGTAAAACAATTCCATGTCCGAAATAAGCCATATATAAACAGAAGCATTTTTTTTGCGATTTCTTTGAAAAACAAACCATTCATTACCCTGGTCTATGCACTGATGATGCATCGCATTTTAATGTACGGATAGTAATATGTATGTTCCATGGATCAGAAGGAAAAACACTTCCTTAACTGCTTACTTCAACTAAAAGAGCAAAATCTGGAAATATGGAAGCTATCGACCTATATATGATTTAAAGGTCAATGATTGCAAAAGCACATTCATCGAGTGAAAGAGAGTAACCTGAACAAGTGATGCTGCAGTCAGAGGTCCTGCTACCCCACCGCCTAATACTCGACCATCAGGACCGGCAAGAGATATACCGAGTCCACCTTTTCGACTTCTCAGTCCATCAGTTTCCGACAGCATGTATGAGCCAGACAAAGAGAGAATCTGAAAGTGGCCCTGCATATTGAATGCGGAGAATTGTGATTATGATTTAGTAGAATTGGAAGGAAATCTAGAGGTGAAACAAACAACAATTTGTTCCCCGAAAGTACAACTTCCTTCGCGATATGTTGGTAAAAGATAGTACCATTTCTGTAATTTCTACCCTGCAGTTAATTTCTTTCAAATTCTCTAAAATTGGTTGGAGCTGAGCTATAATTCTAAAGGATACATGCAAATATGGATTTAAAGTGTGCATATTCAAAGGAAAAACAATGGAACGAACCTCATAAAGAACTGTTTCATGAGAAGAAGGTGCATGATTAAGTGCCACATTGGATACAACGCCATTGGCAGACAGGATACAAACTGCCCATCCATTAGAAGCATAGGACATGACCTTCATTGCTACTTCCTGAAATCATGAATCATTTATTAACATTTACACTACAGCAGGCATAAGCTGCGGTAGAAAAGAGAAATTATGAATACTATAATTATACTAAAAAAATGAAACCATGAGGTTCAAACTGAAGAGAATAAAATATGAAAGTAACTGCAGGCTGCAGCAAATAATACACTCAAATTACAAGTGTACAGAAACGAGAACTGTTAATAAGCACTAATAATTTAATAAATGGTCAAATTTCAGAAGTGCATGCATGTTCATGATACTGAAGCTCCAACTTATTGACGAACAGTCGAGTAGCAAAACTGCATTTACATTCATGACAGGACTCATGCCTGATGCAGATGTGGAGAGTTCATCGAAGCAGATCTTAAATATATTGAAATGCAGAAATATGTGCAAACATAATTATTTCCTGCGGGGGCGGGCAACACACACCTAATCATACTAAGCTCGGGCTTCAACATGGCCAGACAAAGAAGCAGCATTGTCCAAAAGTTTTACAAAACTCAAGTGCGCATGACATGGGAAAATAAGTAAAACCTCCGTAAGGGCAACTTTGCTCAATTCTGAAATATCTTAACACTCAATACAAACACAGAATAAATTACATTTTTTTACAAGTAATCACCTCAATCAGATATAACGAAATCTGGATACTAAGATACAATCTTAATAGCACGCTAGTATATCTCTAGGAGTATCATAATAGTGGGACAATTTACCTCTCCTGGTTGGATTGTGATAACCTGAGGATTTAATCCAATAACACCTGACGCTGCAGAACAAAATCAATTTCAAATTAAGAAATATTTGATGATCTGTACTAATGTTGGTGAATAAGACTGATGATAGCATTAGTCTGCCTGAGACTATAAATAGTAAATGATCTGAACTAAAGTAATATCCTAGAAATACTATTTCAGAGCTTCAGGTATGCTTCTGGGAGGGACCACAAGACATGATACATGATTGAAATTGGCATAGCAACTATATGATAGATTAATACATCCTCGACGAAATTTCAATCTGAATGCCAAACATATAGCAACTGTTAATCTTTTATAGAAAATGTTAGTACTTCCTCTGATCCAAATTACTTGTCGCAGGTTCATTGAACCTATATAGATTTTAGTCTACATTTTATCTAAAACCACGACAAGTAATTTGGATCGGAGGGAGTAGTAATATTCGACATGGCTAAATAATTTAATGTGCTTCATATAAGTGTTCTTTGAGAACCAGTATGATAACGCTACAGGTAGCAGATAGCATCAATAACATTGAACTAGTAATAATATTTCAGACAAACTACTGCCTCTTGTCAAACTTGCAGTGATTCTACGTAATAACACATCTCAGGTCCGTTCTAGCAAGTGTTTCTGAAGAAATTTCTACCTATCAGAAATGTTGCATTTCCTGAAGGCGGCGTCGGTGGTGGCGATAGAGGCCCTGGTGCATGGGGGCTCACCAAGCTTGCGCGCCACAAGCCCCACAAGAAGCCCGGGGGCAGGTCAACAATTGGATGCGGTGCCGGCATCGTAGCCAGCGCCATGTCAAGGTTCCGCTTGGGTGGCCCAGCGTTCGGGATTATGGCGGGTGCAACGGCATTGCCGAACTGCAGCGCGGGTGCGTGCTGGGGCTGGGGCTGCAGCGTGCTCTGGCGCGTGCCCACATCATACGCCGCCTCGCTCGCCCCCGCCGACATGGTTCCCAGTGAACACCCCAAATTCAGCGGCCTAGGCAGCCTTCACTTCACACATAATCCGCACTAGCTTATAATTGTGAGTTCTCGCGTCTCTGGCGGAACTCATGAGGTGGAGATGCTTAATTACTAGACAATTTTTTAAGGATTATCTCGAAGAATTTTTTAGGAAGGTTATTAAAAGTTTCCAAAGTTGTACTCCAAAAAATTAATTGTCATGCCATCTTTGGATTTTATTTAGTCCTTATTTATTGTGGTACTCCAAAAATAAAATCAAACCATAAATAAAACCCAAAGGTGGAGTAGTATGAATATTAATTTATTACGGTACTCCCCGTTTCAAATTAGTTGACTTAAATTTTTCTAGATTTATTTATATCTATACATGATTTAGTATTAGATACATCCGTATCTAAATAAATTTGAGTCAATTAATTTGAGTTGGAGGAAGTACTCTATTTTTTTTACGGAGTATCACTTTTAGATTTTTTTGGTGTTATTTTTGGATTGCTTTAATTGTGGTGCCATCTTTTGAATTATCATTTATTGTTATGTCATTTTTGGATTATCGTTTAATATTATGGATGGAAAGATTAGATGGGGGTGTGGCGTCCCCTGGCCCTATTTCCAAGTGCTAGATTTTGCTTCCACGTGAAGTCATGGATGGAAAGATTAGATGGGGTGTGGCGACTGTGTGCCTGAAACAACATAACCCATGAGATGATTTAGGTTATGGATTATGAAAAGAAGGTTAAGGCACACATGATATGATCTAAAAATATTGATGCATGTGTCATTTGTGGTCATGAACATTTCGGTATATCAACAGAATCCACGCCACATGCTAAAAAGATACAAAATACACTAATATGCCCAAAAGTAGGAACTCATATCACCTAAGTGCTCCAGATCTAGATCAAAACAACAACACTTGTCTATTCTCCATGTTGTACATTGTCCGCATAGATCTTCAACTTCATCACAACAGGCCAATGCAATTGCAACAATATAGATCATATAAATAAACATACGACCAAGAGGAGTAGAGGGGACTTACCAAGTTTGTAGCCGTCAGAGTGGCTAAAGGTGACACCAGACTTTAACTCCACAATCTGGACATCAACGAGTTAATTGACCATGGGTGAGATCAATGAGATGATGTACCACATGTCTTACCCACCTTGAACTCATTAATCTGGCCACCAAAATGGTCAGTCATGTGCTTCTCCACATTGATCTCATCCATTGGGTCACCGAGATGATCAATCATGTGCTTCTCCACCTCGACCTCACCGATCTGGTAACCGAGATGATCAGCCATGTGCTCGTTCACCATATGCTTGCCGCAACGGTGATGGGTGGACCAATGAAGAACTGAAATGATTAGATTAGAAGATCTAGACGCTTCGAAGATGTTAGGAAGAAGCTATGTGCCTAGATGTTTCTCATTCACTATAATCTTCGCTAGAATGGATGTGTTGTTTTCGATTGGGGCAAGGTGGAGACAGAAAAGCGAAAACGGTAGGTTTGTGGTGAGGGGTGTGGGGCGGCGGGTCTTTTATAAGAAAAGGAAACCAAAGATTTAGCAATGTTAAAAACATAACTATATGACACAATAGCGAGGTGGGATTTGGCATTTGTTACATTGCCAATGCCCCCAACAAATAGTGGAGTTCAACGTTTCCTCATATGTGTGATAAGGTTTACGGTCGTAGATAACATATCAAAAGAAAGAGCTATATACACCCGTGGTACCACAACTTGCGCATGATGTGCAATTTAGTCCCATAAGTTGCAAAATGGGGAACCACGGTATACAAACTTGTATTGTGCGAGCAAATAGATCCAAACTAATTATGGAGATGACATATGGCATTGAAGTTTTTGCAGAAAAGAACCCTGTATATTTTATTTTGGCACATGTAACATTTGTGCTACCTTATAGGTGGGTCCCACTTGTTAGTTGATGAAGAAGCATTAAAACTATATACGATGGGGATTTGAACTCACAATCAACTGTGGGAACTAAGATCATTCGCTTCCGCCTCTCCCTTCTTAACAGACGGCGACGGAGAGCAGCTCCTCTAGATCTTAGACGGTGGGAATGCTGGTTCCCTCTCCCTCATCTTGCAACTCCAGCTGCAGGAGGGAGGGGGACCTCGTTTCTTCGTCTAATAGTTAGAATTAGGACCTGTCTGCTGTGGTGCATTGTTGGGGTGGTGGGAGCGGTGCACAAGCAAATAAATCTGCTTTAACTCTATTCCCAGACCGGTCGTTATCCACGATGGTGCTGGCGGCCGGGGCGAGGTGGTTTCTCTGGAGCAAGGATGTTAGTCCGGAGATGGTGGATCTGCCGTTCCTCTCTGACTTCGTCGATGGGAGGCGACGAATCTTGTTCCAAGACAACACATGAATGTCCCTAGTCAACCTGCCACATCGGCATGTGCCTCGCTACGTAAAGCATGCATGTTCATCGACTCACAAATCCTCGTTGGCGCTGATACTTTTTTGGATCTTGCAATGGTGGAGGCTCGGCATCTCTCCCGGCGTTCATTTCGGTGGCGCTGGTGTTTGGCGACGGTCGCTAGATTCGGTGGTTGTAGGAAATCCTAGGGATCATTTTGTATTTCTTGGTCTCTTAGGTTTTTACTGCAATGTTTCATGATAATCATTTTATCCCGATCTGTTTTTAATTATCCACATGTGTTGCTTCATGTAACTTGATTTTTTAATTAATGAATATGTGGTTGCTCTGGAAAAAAACTACTGCAACTAAAATGCATATGCCATTATAACAAACTTTAAATTTTGATATGATTTCTCTATATTACGTAATGTATGTCATATGTGTTTTTTCCTATGGTAACAACCAGTAGGATTACACAAGCGGGATCTCGCTATCCTGCAAAACACATGAATTAGTATGAATTATACTAGTGACCTTCATCCTCATTTAACACTACATCCACATAAATCCTATATCCTATATAACTAAGAATATCAACCCCACTAATGTATTTCTCTCAACACGTAGCTATGCCATCTCAGTAGGCCCACCACTACACATTTTCTGTAAACATGTACGCTATCCACGTCAGCAAGCATGACAACTGAGACATTTTACTTTTTACTTTATATGCGTTCGATTTCCGTTCCATGTATTCCGACCAAATCAGTTTGCGTAGGCGTGCAACCCATTTGAGGCCTCATGAAGCCCATAAATCCCGCCTCTTTGTTGCTCACATAATTAGGAGGCATTCGGTAGGATGCATGAGGGCCAACCAGCCTCTAAGGAGTCGAAGTTAGCCCGATTGGTTGCCTGTATGCGAGTTTGGGATGCGCTTCTCAAAGCAGCCCACAACCAGGCCCAGGGCAACGCTCAGATCGGCCGTTTTCGTGGAGCCAGGCTCGGGCACGATTATTAAAGCACCCATTGATGCAATTCTTGCACATGTGCATACACAGTTGATCTCTCTCCTCTCTAAACATGTTCATCTCAAACCACTTGTGATTAGCATAAATAGGCTCCAACTCGACTCGAGCTCTACATGAAAAAGATGCGTATCGACAATGGGGTTCAATTCTGACCATCGGCTTTGAGGTTCGTGGACTGTATCTTCTCAGATTTGTGGTCAATGTTGGAGTTTTTTGGGGAAATTTTCTTCATATTTGTCGCACAAAATCAGTCGTTTCAACTTTCATTTGAGTTGTAGCTTGATCTTGCTATTCCTCACAACTCTTATGTTGCAAGTTTTTCGTTTTGATGCAGGTTTAGGGATCCCTCTTTAGCTGTAGGTGTTCTCTGTAACTTGTAACTTATAGGCGATGAGGATGAGCTTGTTTATTCATTTTTTGTTTTTTTTAATTATTGCTATTATTTTACTTTTTTTATCTATTTGAAAACCTAAAAAATAGTTACTTGTTTAATTGTTTCTCTAAATCTAAAAATATCAAAAAGGCAATTACTATGGCATAAAAGAAGCTCGGGGAGTATGCTACTCCTAATGATGATTTTATTCGTGCACCTATTACATAGCCCGCTATTACAACAGAGAATTATGAGATTAAGCCTAAACTTTTGAGTTTGGTTCAACATAACCAATTTAGAGGCTCAGCTGCTGAAGATTCAGGTTTTCACCTAAATACATTTACTGAAATATACGATATGATGCACTTAAATGATGTACCCCGATGCTGTTAAATTATGTTTATTTCCTTCTTCATTTAGAGGAAAAGCAAAAGATTTGTTGTTAGCTTTGTCTAAAGGCACTATTACTTCATGGGAGGAATGTATTAATATTTTCATGACCAAGTTTTTCCCTACAACTAAGACTATACAACTTCGATCAAATATTACAGTTTTTAGATAAGAAGATCGCGAACCACTAGCACTTACTTGGGAAAGGATGAAGGAAGTAGTAATGAGATGTCCCAACCATGGGATGGAAGAGTGTTTAATTCTCCACTTAATTTATAATTCCCTTAACTCAATGTCTAAATCTATGCTTTATACTGCAGCCAGAGGCATATTCTTATTAAGATTACAGAGAACCACGAAACTATTATTAATAAACTATCTAATCAAGTAGTTACTCTTAAAAATGATGTTCAAACTTTACAAGAAAGAATAAAGACTGTGGAAGCACAATTGGACAAGATAGCTGAGATTCAAACTCTCATCCTTGCAAGGTTTGCAGGAAAGCCCAATCCAAATCCAGTCGAAGACCTCAAGATGATGAGGGAGGAAAACAAAGTTGAGAAGCCTGAAGAGCTGGACTACATTAATGCACCATCTCTGGATTATACCATGGAGGATCTTGTGAAGATGATCATAGTAAAAAAGCCCGGTATTGAAGTAGGTAATGATGCCATGTACAACATTTTATTCAAGAAGTAGCAGACAAGGTACATGATCTAGAAATGCAATATAAGAAGTTAGGTGAGAAACTTCCAGCTAAACTAGATGATATATTTGATCCCACTATTAAAATCCATATAGGATTTAATGAGATTGTTACACTTTGTGATCTTGGTGATAGTGTGTCAACGATTTCTAAAAGTCTATTTGAAAGACTTAACCCTGGGCCATTTGAAACTATTGAACTAAGACTCCACTTAGTAGATTCAACTTATAAACAAGTTGTGGGAGTCAAAGAGAATATTATTGTAGAAATCAAAGGATGTTATGCACCAATTGATCTTGTTATAGTGGACATTCCTGAAGATCCTATAGCACCAATAATTCTAGGAAGATCATTCTTAAGAACTATAAAAGCTTTAATAAATTTACATGAAGGAAATGTTAGAGTAGGACTACCATCTATAGAACCTTTTGTAGTCCACTTTCCTAGAAAGAAAAATGCCAAACCTAATAAAAGATGGGATCATTACTTTAAAAGCCAACTATTTTGGAGTGGGTGTTCCACTTCCAAAACCAAAATGATCGCCATTTGGGTCAAGCTAATTCACCTTAACTAGAAGCGCTTCATGGGAGGCAACCCATGTGAAATAAAAATTTGTGTTAGTGTTAGTTTTTGTTTATTTTGTTTTTTGTTTACTAATAATGAGTGTTCAAGAGATCCATTGAACAGAGGATAAGAAACAAAGTCAATATTTTCTTTAGATTTTATTCACTAAAACAAAGTTATATAATCACTGGTTTAGTGTTGTATTTCTACTATCATTTTCGAGGTATAACTGATGTGCAAAGGCGTGTGAAAAAGATGCAACAAAAATCTCAAGTTTTGCAGGTTTTTGAGGCTATAACGACCATCCGTACAGTAGGATCCCTCCATACCATGCGCTCGTACCATATCTTGGCTGAAGAAAATGAAGTTCTCAAATTGTTTTCAAAGGTACCGAGTCCTTAACGACCACCCGTACGGGGGAATACGGTCGTACCGCTCGCCTGTACTGCTTTGACGCAAGGTTTGAGAAATTTACTAGAAAATACTGAGCCCATAATGACCATCAGTACGGTGGGGCATGGCCGTACCGTGCACCCATAACGAGTGTGTCACCAAGATGGAGCCTTGGTCCTAAGGCAACCTCGCTCAGTATGGGCGAGCCGCGACTGTCGTGACCGTACCGCCCACCCATATCGACCGTTTGTCCATGACTTGAACCTAGGGAAGAGGTAGATCTAAACCTAAAATCTCATTTTCTCTTTCTTCTTCCTCCAAACTCCAAACCATGTCCATTGGATCTTCACCTCTACTTATTTTTTATTCGATTCCTCGCACGTCATCGATTCAAGGTATGTTTCTTCTCTGATCCCCAACTTATTTGAAACAAAACCATTCTCTAGCTCTTGCCATTATCAATCTAGACTTAGGTCCTATTTTGAGCTTATTATCTAATTGAGCATGTTTGGTTTTGTTATTTAGAGGATATTCTTTTGTAGAAAGTGTAGATGAGTATTCCATGCTTATTTCTATCAGATCAAAATTTTGTTTGAAGAAAGTTTTTAATTAGTGAAAGTTTTTACTTTTTTAGATGAACACAAGGATCCATACGCGTGCGATGCCTGCACAAGCCGTGTCACCGGTTGAAGGACTAACCCCTACAGCACTCAACATCGAGTTCAACGAAGACTTTCATCTCAACTGTTTCAATCATCTTAAGAACCGCGAGATCAAGTCTACCAAATGTGCATGCCCCATATTCTGAACCAACTAGGCATTCACCGTGATTTCAATTATCTTTGCAATAATGTTGCTTTGCTTAACTTTGTTTTTCAGGAGGCCGCCACCTATCACCGCTTGACGCTCGAGTTTCTTAGCACCTTGAAGCATACGATGGATCCATTCTACAGTTCTAAGGAGGGGCTTGTTGGTTTGCAGCCCGAAAGTTCCCGGGCGAGTGCCCCGGTACTCGAGTTGCCTGTAATCTCGTGGAGGGGCCGTAGTAGAATCGCCAATTGTCGAAAGGGGCCAAATGGGGGTGAATACAAATCTAACAGCCAAACGGTCATTTGTACGAGTCGAAAAAGGTTGAACTCAAATACCGCCGTTAGGTCAACTCTTCTTGGCCCGCCCTGTGAGTATTCCCCGTTATACTTTGCAATCGTGGACTAGTTTACCCCTGCATGGACTAGATATATTTATTTGCATTGCTATGCTCTTCTTCCCTACTTCCCTCCCCTTAACCTTTGCTTAGCTCTGGCTACTTGTCTCAGATTGGAGCTCACACTTGCTCTCCTTGCATCCCCGCCATGTCCGGTCAACCTCCCACGCCCCTAATTGAAGCTCACATCTGTCACCGTTGCATCATCCGCCGTATCGGAGCTTCGCGTCCCCGAACTAGTATCTCGTCTCTGGCTAGTCCTTCTCACACGGCGGAGCGCGTCTTGTCGGGCGATCCTGGCCGGCGACCGGCCTCGAGCGGTTGCATGCTGTCGCACACCCCAGGCATGGTAGCCTTGACACAATAGTTCGACGACCTCGCTCTCATGGCCACCGTGCTGGGCATCTGTCCCGCCGTGTCGCTGGCAGACTTGCTGCCGGCTTTCAGGTCTCGTTTTGGGATCATACGAAATGAGGTCAATATTGAGGTATGCGCGTTGCTATTCGATTTTTTCATCTGGTTCGAGCATAGCTCAGACACCGAGCGCGTTCGACATTCTTCCCTTTCTTTCGAGTGCTATGGGGAGAAAATGAGCTTCATGCGTTGGCATCGCGCCTGTGGGTGGGACGGTCGCTTGGGGAAGCTTTGTTTCTTCTCCAAACTCAGCTTTGACGGCCTCCCATTGGATGCTTGGGAGCCGGAGGCCCTCAAGCAGGTTGTCAGTAGCCTTGGCGGCGAGCTGGTGGAGATCGTGCCACCGAGCAACAGATGGGTCATCGAGGTAAAGGCGTGGGTGAAAGATCCTGACGCCGTTCCTAAGATGTACGAGGTGTATATTCTAAGCAAGGCAGGGCGACAACTTTGCTAGAAGTACCCGGTCATCATCCACCTGGAGGAGGTTCTGGAATCGGTACATGACATTCAGGACCCCGAAGAGGCGGCCAGAAAGTGTCCTCATTGCCTGTAGTGTTGGCGTGGATAAGCTGGTGGATCTGATTTCCCTCGAGTGAAGACAGAGTTCTAATGAATTGATGTAGTATGTGTGGCTAATGAATTTGTAGTATGGAGAGCGTAGTAGGAAGTTAGCATGGACTAAAAATATATAATAGTTTGAATCGATGTAGTATGTGTGGGTAATGGATTTGAAGTATGTATGTCTAATGCATCTATATTGAACACCGTGCTTTATAATTTCTGTGAATAACCAAGGACAAACCTCATAAAAATAGGGTGGACTGGCAATGAGCAATGTCAATTATATGAATGCCATGAAAATGTAGTTCGTCTCGTCTTCAAGTACAAGGTAGCTAGACTATTGTGCCAAGTGATGAGCGATCCGAAAGAAAATAAATGATTCTTGTTTCAAACGAAGATTACCTGATGATCCTTATAACACTATCTACTAGTTTTGTAACACGGTGAACTGCAGGACCAGTTTGCAGACAACACAAGACAAATCAAAAATGGTTTACAACACAGACAACAGACGCAAAATCTGTACATAAACTATCATCTGAATTTTATCTATCTGGTATAAAAATGGCAGTTAACTGGATTTAACCATGAGTAGTAATTGAAGGAAATAGATACTTGATAGTATTTGTTTACATCAGTAGTACTTCCATACAAAAGGGTCTTATATCTGCACAAAAATTGGGCTAAACTTCCTACTAGTTTATAGAACAATGCGTCAACATTTCATCTACAAAAGCCATTCTTCAGTCTGAACTTAACTATTCTACACTGAAGAAACTGCAGATCTCCACCAGAAAAGTTGGCTGGCCAATTGCCTTGAGAGGACGTAAGCTCATTGATCATCTAACCCCAATTGATCTATTGCCTTCCCGCCAAACTACAAGAAATCTGCATCATTCATGCACGACCACTTTGCTTGCGCCAGTCCTGGTTCAGTAGGACCATCCGCGTCGCCACAACGATTTCTTCAAACCTGAAATTCGGCATCTCCTTATAGGGATCGTAGGTCTGTGTGAACTGGAACCTGAATTACGGTGCTGAGCTGTTGCCCGCCACCGACTCCAGCTGTCGAACAATCCAACAGGCTGAGTATAGATGCTTGGTCGCCGCCGCGGTAAGGCCTCCAACAGTGCGTTGGATGGAGCGTCTTTGTCGCAGATGGCATGTTCCCAGCCTCCCCCACTATGGTAAGGTCGCCCACGCCGAAGCTTGGACGCAAGAGTTCCTAGACCTTGACGTTGCCCTGTTCGAGGGTGTGTACCCTCGGCGGCATGCTCTCATGAACGATTTGACACGTACCTTGTTCCTCCTGCATAGAGCATGCCATAATACCACCACGCGCTTTCTCCACAACACTCTCTTGGCCCTGCTCGCTACAGCCGCCGCTGATGATGCTGCCACCTCCACCGCAGCCGATTTGGCACATTTGGTGAAATCATCCTCCTGGAAGGGCAATGGTAGACTGGCCTTAAAGTAGAGCTTCATGGTCTGCCTTAGAGGGGCTAAATACCCCAGCTTCGGTGGCTGCCGCAGCGACGGCGGCGACTGCTTAGGCGGGGCCATGTTACCCTAGGTGGTGCGTCCTGGCAGAGCTGCGCAAGGGGAACTATGGTTTATCCACCTGATCGAGTAATGTACCAAGATAGGTAGGATACCAAACAATCCGGTTTCCATTTTAAACATATTGACAACTGTGCCCTTATGTTTATACGATATTATTTCTGTGCCACTATGTACCGTCGAATTGTAGCAACACCATCAGAAACAGGGGATGATGACGTGGCATGTTTTATTTTTTTAAAGGGCATCAGAAACAGAGGATGACGATGTGGCATGTTTTCTGACTAGCAGGCCTGCCTCCTCCACCTTCGACGGCTCGCATCCCAGGTTCGAGGACTAGTGCCGCCCACCAACACATTATTGTGCAATTTTCCATGTTTTGTCGCAATTAGCTCCGCTCCGCTCCTCTGGTCATACCACCGCCACTCTGTTCAGTCGTGCACCGCTCTCGTCCTCCCCTTGGGCCATCATCCTCATTCCCTCCCCTCTTTGACATTCCCTCATGTCCCCTCCCCTCTCCTCCCTGCCCCGTCTCCTTGCCACCATCCACCGCCCAGACGTGTTTAGAAACAAGAACTGAGAGTCGGGAGTTGGGTTAGGCGCCCAACAACACTGGTGATCCGGATCCCGCTCGGAGATGTATCCTGCGTGACTTGAGAACACGGAGATGGGTCCTGCACGGCTGGAGAACACGGAATCTCCTTCAAGTCCGGAGAGCACAGAGGAGAATGTAACAGGGGACGAGGAAGCGGGGTGCAAAGCTTTGGAGGTATGGAGCCCGGATAAGGTGCCGTACATCCTTATTTAAGGGTAAGAACTATGATTCCTTTTCTGCATACCCCAATTAACGTTTCTAGTCCCGTGGTGATGGCAAGGATATGTGTTGGTAACCGCAGGACGTCTGTACAGCTTGTCCTTGAGCATGATGCTTTGTCAAGCGAGCATAAAGACACTGAAATGTGGGGCGGTGCGGATGATGATGAGAAAGCATATCCAGACGTGGCTGCTGACCCTGATAGGATGGAGAGTAGGGAATATTTGGTTGATTTGAACTTTGAGCCTGATTATGGGACTTATGATGAAGAGGAATGTGAAGTTGTGGAAATGGGATGCAGATACGATGACGAAGACGAGGACAGGCCAGTGATACACTTTGACAGGGACAATCCTAAAATTGATGAGGGGACTGTCTTTGAGACTATGGAGGACTGTAGATATGAAGTTGCCACCTATGCAATTAGAGTTGGGTTCAAATTTATCATTGAAAAGAGTGACCAAAAGAGATTTAGGGTGCATTGTAGGGAAAGTAATGTGTGTAAATGGAGATTACATGCATCTCCAGTGCGGGGTGGACACCCATTTCAGGTTGCAATAGCTACATTTAGTTTCAGTCTTTCTCATATTTATTCTGCTGATAATTAGATCTAATTTATTTTGATGCTTATCGAATGCAGATCAAAGTAAGCACGAAGGAACACAACTGCCCTAATACTTCTTTAAGTGATAAAATTATACTAGCGACTACCAAGTGGATTGCTGCTACTGTACTTGACTGGGTGAGGCAGGATCATAACATTGGACCTGCTGAACTCAGAGTAAAGATTAGCAAAAAGTTTAATGTTCTAATTCCTTACCACAGAGTCTTTGATGGGAAGGAGATGGCTCTAGACTTCATTTAAGGCAAGTGGAATGGCAGTTTTCACATGTTGTATAGTTTCAAAGCTGAGGTAGACAAAACATCACCTGGTAGTGTTGTTGACATCGATTACGAGGTTGTGAAAGGAAGAGAAAAGGTCTCAAGGGGGATTAGGTATAAGCATGCAGATAAGAAATGCTTTAGGAGATGTTTTGTTTGTCTGAAGGCATGCTGGAAGGGGTTCCTAGACGGCCGCAGGCCATACTTGGCAATAGACACAACTTCTTTAACATGGAAGTTCAGGGGACATGTTGCTTCTGCTTGTGCTTTGGATGTGCATAATTGGCTTGTACCCGTAGCTTATGTTGTTCTTCAGGGTGAATCAAATGAAAGCTGGACATGGTTCATGTAGAGACTACGGGCAGTAATTGTTCACCCTAAAGGCTTGGTGATACACACTAGTGCATGCAAGTGTCTTGAGAATGCTGTTGATGCTGTGTTTCCTGGGGTTGAGCATAGGGAATGCATGCGACACCTCACTATTAACTTCTCGAAGAAGTTCAAAGGAAAGATCTTTGAAGAGAACTTGTGGCGATCATCATACACATACACCCCAAGCACGCTTGCTACTTACTTGCAGAACCTGTATGTAGTGCCAAAGGTGAAAAAATACCTTTAAGAACATCACACCAAGCTATGGGCCAGAAGCAAGTTTGGTGAGTTAAGTAAGGTGGATTTTGTTTGCAATAATTTGGCAGAGAGTTTCAATGCTAAGATTTCGAGCATGAAGACACTTGCAATATTGTTGGGTGCAATAAGACAGTGCATAATGGTGAAGATAGATTTAAGGCAAAGAATTTGTGCAAGAAATTTTTTAGGCCATAAAATTGTTCCAAAGGTGGTTATGTTACTGAATGCAGGAACCAGGGCAATGAGAACGATAAAGATGAGGATGGTCAGAAGTTCCAGTACATTGGCTGAGGTTTATGCAGAATACAAGCGTGGAACTGAATGGAGGTACACTGTAGACATTGGAAACACGACTTGTTCATGCAGGAAGTGGCAGATTACTCGTCTGCGATGTCACCATGCACCGTACTTCATCTTAAAGCTTAGAGGTAGCAGAGCTGAAATAGAAAACTATGTTGACAACTATTTCTCCGTGGACAAGTTTGCTACAACTTATGAAGAAAATGTACCACCTATGGCTGATGAAAATGATTGGAAGATTGTCGATCCAGGGTTCAAACTTCAACCACCAGTTCTTAGGAGGCCACCTGGGAGACCTAGAAAGCTAAGGATCGAAGCCTCCACTGATAAAGGTTCAAGGCTAGGAACTAGGAAAAGGAAATGCAAACGGTGTGGTGGATTCGGCCATATCAAGAGGTTGTGCAAAAACCCAGTTCCACATGATCTTGTCCCTATTCACACCCCGGTGGCATAAAATGAGGCTTCTCAACCAAAACTGGAGGAAGGGCAACGCGAAGACGAAGAACTTGAGGAAGTGTAGCAGGTGGAGGAAAACGGTGCTGAGCACTCGGAGGAAAACGTAGCTAAGCAGCAAATTTATGAAGAAGTGGAGGTGCCGGCAAGGAAAGGGTGTGAAAATAAACAAAAGGGTAAGCGGAACGGGATGGAAAAGGAAAATAATGGAGGTGTATTAGAATATGAATAAGTTGCAGGGGTGATTGAGGATGTTCTTGAGGATCTTTCGGCTAACTGCAGGAGAAATAATAAATCCATGCCAATTTCATCTTTGTACGATTCTCCAGATGAAAGGTATGCTTAAAAATTATTTTATTTGCCATTTGATCATTTTTTCATCCTCATCAACTGTTGCTTAATGTAGCGGGGGCTAGTAGACTAATAAGAGGACCAGAAAGAAGCGGACACAGTAACGTCGTTTCTTGAATTATCATTTAAATTGAACTAGCCGTGTCGTCTTTATTTATGTCTGGTGCGTGCAACGTGTCTATGATGGGGTTAGATGGATCAGATTACAACTTTTTAAATATTATTGCATTAATTTTTTACCTGCGTATGGACGAAGCTACTAGTTCCATCTCCCTTGGATTCCCATATCCTCTGGCACACTCCAAAATTATGGCTGTGCCATCAAGTGCTAGTAGCAGAGTCAGTGTATTGTCCCAACAGATGTGAACGCGTGAACTTTGTTTGTTCAGAATTGGATGACTTTTGATTAGTTTGAAAGATAGAGAAACCTAAAACATGGCCATTATATGCCCTCAGAAACTATTCCTCATAAAATATTATTACTCCCTCTGTGTAGAAATAAGTGACTTGAATTTGTGTAGATTATTATTATGTAGACATGTTTTGGGTATAGATACATTTGAATATCTAAAAAAAGCTAAGTAAGTTATATCTGGACGGAAGTAGTACACTATTACAATACGCTCGTCCCCTTCTCCTCTAGCGCACTCCAAATTATGGTTTTGCCATCAAGTACTAGGAGCAGAGTTAGCATATTGTCCCATCCGATATGCCAGGAACGCGCGGACTTTATTTTCATGATCGAACGACTTTCGATTAGTTTCAAAGACAAAGACACCTAAAACATGGCCAATATATATAGATTATGATGCTAATCTACTATGACTCGAGTGACCCCAATCCAAAGAGGGAATTAAGCTAGCATACATAGATTTTATTTAGGCTTAAGTGGCCCTAATCAACTATGACGCTCCCACAGTATCCATCATCGATGACATTGTCCGTGTCGCTGTCAGCCTCCTCCGCGTTAGAATTGATGCTAACGTTCCCGACCGCGTTCCTCCTCCTCATGGATTCTTCACGACACGCCGCCTCGATAACGGTGGAGGTCGTATGCCTAGGAACTGCCCAGAAGCGCTGCCTCCCTTCGGGGTTGCGCAGATCTGGGTGGATCTCCCGCTGGTGGATTCCGCACAGCTCAATCAACACCATCCTCTCTTTCTTGAACAACTTTGTCCAGTACGCACTCCTGCACAAGTATCGGGCCATTTCCCTCTTCTGTTCCAGGAGCTGGCGGTGGTGCTCATCGATCTGCCTCGCCAACGCGTTGTCGCGCAAGAACAACATGACATGCACCCCGATGTAGCTGAGCTCGAAGCCGTCTAGAAGCCTGGAGAGCGGAAGCGCGAGTATGTCGTAGTGGGCGAACATCTGAGCCTCGTGCAAGCTGAGTTTGTGCCTCTCCCTCTCCATGGCGATGAAGGAACGAGGCCCTGAAGGAAAACAATCTGAGTTTCGGCCCCGTGGTTACGGGGATAAGGGTAAGGACGTAGGCCCCCTCGTGGTTGCCACTGCCAATATTTCGTAACAGACTTATCACGGATCGCCCTTACGAAGGACGTCCTTATCGGCCATGCACCCCGATCCAACGACGCTTAACAATCGGGACGCAGAACTAACCTGCAACCGCTCCGGGCTTTTAGAAGCCCTGATCCGATGGCTACCATTGGACGCTAGGGTTAAGATCCAACGGCTGTCATTGACACATGCAATGACATCAGTGGATCCATGTGGTTTAGGAAAAGAACACACAAGCAATGACTCTGGTGGATCCATGTGCTTTAGGAAAGGAACACACATGCAATAACTCTGGTGGATCCATGTGGTTTATGAAAGAAACACACATGCAATGACACTAGTGGTGGTTTAGGAAAAGAACACATGTAATGACACTGGTGTATCCATGTGGTTTAGGAAAGGAACACACATGCTATGACTTTGGTGGATCCATGTGGTTTAGGAAAATAACACACATGCAAAGATTCTATTGGTGGTTCAGGAAAGGAACACACATGCAATGACTCTGGTAGATCCATGTGTTTAAGGAAAAGAAGACACATGCAATGGGAAATGACATTGGTGGATCCATGTGGTTTAGCAAAGGAAGACACATGCAATGACTCTGGTGGTGGTTTAGGAAAAGAACACACATGCAATGACTCTGGTGGATCAATGTGGTTTAGGAAACCATGACACATGCAATGACTCTGGTGGTGGTTTAGTAAAGGAACACACATGCAATAACTCTAGTGGTGGTTCAGGAAAAGAACACACATGTGATGACTCTGGTGGTGGTTTAGGAAAAGAACACACATGCAATGACTCTAGTGGATCAATGTGGTTTAGGAAAGGAACACACATGCAATGACTCTTGTGGTGGTTTAGGAAAGGCACACACATGAAGTTACTCTGGTGGATCAATGTGGTTTAGGAAAGGAACACACAAGCAATGACTCTCGTGGTGGTTTAGGAAAGGAACACACATGCAATGACTCTGGTGGTGGTTTAGGAAAGGAAAACACATGCAATTACTCTGGTGGATCCATGTGGTTTAGGAAAGGAACACACATGAAATGACTATAGTGGTGGTTTAGTAAAAGAACACACATGCAATGACTTTGGTGGTGGTTTAGGAAAAGAACACACATGCAATCTCTCTGGTGGTGGTTTAGGAAAGGAACACACATGCAATGAGTCTACTAGATCAATGTGGTTTAGGAAAGGAACACACATGCAATGACTCTAGTGGATCCATGGGGTTTAGGAAAGGAACACACATGTAATGACTCTGGTGGATCCATGGAGTTTAGGAATGGAACACACATGCAATGACTCTGCTGGATCCATGTGGTTTAGGAAAGGACACACATGCAATGACTCTGGTGGATCCATGTGGTTTAGGAAAGGAACGCACATGCAATGACTCTAGTGCTGGTTTAGGAAAAGAACACACATGCAATGACTCTAGTGGATCCATGTGGTTTCGGAAAGGAACACACATGCAATGACTCTAGTGGATCTATGTGGTTTTTGAAAGGAACACACATGCAATGACTCTAGTGGTGGTTTAGGAAAAGAACACGCATGTAATGACTCTGGTGGATCAATGTTGTTTAGGAAAGGAACACACATGGAAAGACTCTATTGGTGCGTCAGGAAAAGAACACACATGCAATGACTCTGGTGGATCCATGTGGTTTAGGAAAAAAAGACACATGCAATGACACTGGTGGATACATGTGGTAAAGGAAACAAACACACATGCAATGGCCCTAGTGGTGCTTTAGGAAAAGAACACACATGCAATGACTCTTGTGTATCAATGTGGTTTAGGAAAAGAACACATATGCAATGAATCTATTGGTGGTTTAGGAAAAGAACACACATGCAATGACTCTGGTGGATCCATGTGGTTTAGTAAAAGAAGACACATGCAATGACACTGGTGGATCAATGTGGTTTGTGAAAGGAACACACATGCAATGACACTGGTGGTAGTTTAGGAAAAGAACACACATGCAATGACTCTGGTGGATCAATATGGTTTAGGAAAGGAACACACATGCAATGGCTCTAGTTGATCAATGTGGTTTAGGAAAGGAACACACATGCAATAACTCTGGTGGTGGTTTAGGAAAGTAAGACACATGCAATGACACTGGTGGTGGTTTAGGAAAAGAACACACTTGCAATGAAGACTCTGGTGGATCCATGTGGTTTAGGAAAGGAACACACATGCAATGACTGTAGTGGTGATTTAGAAAAAGAACACACATGCAATGACTTTGGTGGTGGTTTAGGAAAAGAACACACATGCAATGTCTCTAGTGGTGGTTTAGAAAAGGAACACACATTCAATGACTCTGGTGGATCCATGTGGTTTAGGAAAGGAACACACATGCAATGACTCTGGTGGATCCACGCGGTTTAGGAAAGGAACACACATGCAATTACTCTAGTGGTGGTTTAGGAAAAGAACACACATGCAATGACTCTGGTGGATCCATGTGGTTTAGGAAAGGACACCCATGCAATGACTCTGGTGGATCCATGTGGTTTAGGAAAGGAACACACATGCAATGACTCTAGTGGATCAATGTGGTTTATGAAAGGAACACACATGCAATGACTCCAGTGGATCCCTTTGGCTTATGAAAGGAACACACATGCAATGACTTTGGTGGTTGTTTAGGAAAAGAACACACATGTAATGACTCTGGTGGATCAATGTTGTTTAGGAAAGGAAGACACATGGAAATACTCTATTGGTGGTTCATAAAAAGAACACACATGCAATGACTCTGGTGGATCCATGTGGTTTAGGAAAATAAGACAGATGCAATGACACTGGTGGATCCATGTGGTAAGGGAAACGAACACACATGCAATGACTCTAGTGGTGGTCTAGGAAAACAACACACATGCAATGACTCTTGTGGATCAATGTGGTTTTGGAAAAGAACACACATGCAATGACTCTGGTGGATCCATGTGGTTTAGGAAAAGAAGACACGTGCAATGACACTGGTGGATCCATGTGGTTTATGAAAGGAACACACATGTAATGAATCCAGTTCTAGTTTAGGAAAAGAACACACATGCAATGACTCTGGTGGATCAATATGGTTTAGGAAAGGAACACATAAGCAAAGACTCTATTGGTGGATCCATGCGGTTTAGGAAAGGAACACATATGCAATGATTCTAGCGGTGGTTTATGAAAAGAACACACATGCAATGACTCTAGTGGTGGTTAGGAAAGGAACACACATGCAATGACTATGGTGGATCCATATGCTTTAGGTAAGGAACACACATGCAATGACTATGGTGGTGGTTTAGGAAAAGAACACACATGCAATGACTCTGGTGGATCCATGTGGTTTAGGAAAGCAACACACATGCAATGACTCTGATGGATCCATGTGGTTTATGAAAGGAACACACATGTAATGACTCTAGTGGATCAAGGTGGTTTAGGAAAGGAACACACATGCAATGACTCTGGTAGATCCATGTGGTTTAGGAAAGGAACACACATGCAATGACTCTGGTGGTGGTTTAGGAAAAGAACACACATGCAATGACTCTGGTGGATCTATGCGGTTTAGCAATGGAACAGACATGCAATGAGTGTAGTTGATCCATGTGGTTTAGGAAAGGAACACACATAAAATGACTCTAGTGGATCCATATGGTTTATGAAAGGAACACACATGTAATGACTCTGGTGGTGGTTTAGGAAAAGAACACACATGCAATGACTCTGGTGGATCCATGTGGTTTAGAAAGGAACACACATGCAATGACTCTGGTGGTGGTTTAGGAAAAGAACACAAATGCAATGAGTCTGGTGGATCCATGTGGTTTAGGAAAGGAATGGGCATGCAATGACCCTGGTAGATCCATGTGGTTTAGGAAAGAGACACACATGAAATGACTCTAGTGGTGGTTTAGGAAAATAAGACACATGCAATGACTCTAGTGGTGGTTTAGGAAAGGAACACACATGCAATAACTTTGGTTGATCCATGTGGTTTAGGAAAGGAACACACATGCTGTGTCTCTGGTGGATCCATGTGGTTTAGGAAAATAACACACATGGCATGACTCTAGTAGTGGCTTATGAAAGGAACACACATGCAATGACTCTGGTGGATCAATGTGGTTTAGGAAAGGAACACACATGCAATGACTTAGGTGGATCCATGTGGTTTATGAAAGGAACACACATGTAATGACTCTGGTGGTGGTTTAGGAAAAGAACACACATGCAATGACTCTGGTGGATCCATGTGGTTTGGAAAGGAACACACATGCAATAACTCTGGTGGTGGTTTAGGAAAAGAACACACATGCAATGAGTCTGGTTGATCCATGTGGTTTAGGAAAGGAACAGACATGCAATGACCCTGGTGGATCCATGTGGTTTAGGAAAGAAACACACATGAAATGAATCTTGTGGTGGTTTAGGAAAATAAGACACATGCAATGACTCTAGTGGTGGTTTAAGAAAGGAACACAGATGCAATAACTTTGGTGGATCCATGTGGTTTAGGAAAGGAACACACATGCAATAACTCTGGTGGATCCATGTGGTTTATGAAAGGAACACACATGCAATGACTCTACTGGATCAATGTGGTTTAGGAAAGGAACACACATGCAATGACTCTAGTGGATCAATGTGGTTTAGGAAAGGAAAATGAATGCAATGACTCTAGTGGTGGTTTAGGAAAAGAACACACATGCAATGACTCTGGTGGATCCATGTGGTTTAGGAAAGGAGCACACATGCAATGACTCTAGTGGATTGATACATTGGTAATGTATCTATAATTTTTTATGTTCCATGCTTGTTTTATATCTACTTTATTATGTTTTGTCCACACTTTGGAGTATTTTTATACACTTTCTTGGACTAACCTATTAACAAGATGCCATAGTGCCAGTTGCCTGTTTTCTGCTGTTTTTGGTTCTAGGAAAGCCAGAAAATGAATATTCTCTGAATTGGACGGGACAAAAGCCAAAGTCAATATTTCACCGAGGGGAACACGGAGCCAGAATACGAGACGGAGAGGGGCCAGGGGACGGCCACACCACCTGGCCGCGTGGCCAGTCCTGGCCCGCACTAGAGGGTGGTGTGGCCACCTAGGTCACCCCCGGCCTCCCCTTTCGCCTATAAGAAGCCTCCGATACAGAAACCCTAAACACCCGATCAAAATTGCACGAAAGAGTCTGTAGCCTCCGCCATCTCCATCCCTAGATCGGGAGGGATCTGAAGCTCTTCCCGGCACTCTGTCGAAGGGGAGAATTCACCCTGGAGGCCTTCTTCATCACCATGCCTGCCTCCGGTGTGATGCGTGAGTAGTTCATCCCTGGACTACGGGTCCATGTAGTAGCTATATGGTTGGTTCTTCTCCTTTGTGCTACCATGTCTAGATCTTGTGAGCTCCGTTCATGATCAAGATCACCTATTTGTGATCTTACATGTTGTGTTTGCGGGTATTCTATGGATATTGAGATGCTATTTCAGATTGATTATAGATTCTATCAAGTCTTTTTTATTTGTGATCTTGCATGCTCTCCATTGTTAGTAGCTATGTTGGCCGAGTAGATGCTAGCAACTCCAAGAGGGATCATTTATGCTCGATAGTGGGTTCATGCCTCTAGGAATCTGGGGAAGTGACAGAAATCTCTAAGGTACTAGATGTGCTGTTACTACTAGGGAGAAAACCACAATCCTTTGTTCATAGAACAATCGTATTGTTCACTTTACACTCAATGCTTAATGCAATTATCTAATGCTTGCAACTTAATACTAGAGGGGGTTCGGATGATAACCTGAAGGTGGATTATTAGTCATAGATGCAGTTGGATTATGTTCTATGTATAATGTTGTAATGCCCAATCAAATCTCATAGGAGTCAATATGATTAGTATATGCATGTATGCTTTCTCGATGTTTGTCAATTGCCCCGCTGTAATTTGTCCACAAAACATGTCATCTATCTTAAGGAGAATCACCACTAGTGAACTATGGACCCCGGTCCTTTCTTTTACCTTCAATCTACAATCCACTATTTACTATTTTCTGTTTACTTTCTGCAAGCAATTACTATCTTCCACACAATACGTTTAATCCTTTGTTTTCAGCAAAACCTGTGAGATTGACAACCTCACTGTAAGTTGGGGGCAAAGTTCTATGATTGTGTTGTGCAGGATTCCAAGTTGGAAACAACACCTTGGAGGTGTTTCCTTGCTCCTACTGGTTCGATAACCTTGGTTTCATAACTGAGGGAAAAATTGTTGCTATACTCATCATACCTTCCTCTTAGGGTTCCCCAACAAGCTCAACATCTTGAGTAAGCAAGACTTTTTTTGGCATCGTTGCCGAGGAGTCAAGGACATCTTCACGAGGGGAGTCTCTCACAACCAATCTCTTTACTTTGTTTTTCTTAGTTTATTTATGTTTTGTTTGCTTGTTCTTTTTATCAAAAATACAAAAAAATAGTCCCTACTATAGTTGTTATTTTCATTGATCTGTTATTGTCTTGCTTTATCATGCTTTTTATCAATGATTGGTTGCTTTGAAACTAGATCTTAATGGCAAGGTGGGCTCACAGAAGAACAAAAATATTATTATAAGGAACACCGCTTGTCACAAAAAGGGAAACACTTATGGGAACAAATTGATAAATTATATACCATTGCTAGAAACGTGTGCTCTACTTATAATGTTACTTATTGCTTTGATAAATCTTGTTGCTGTAGGAGGTATAAACACCTCCCTTTTCAATGTGAGTATAATGATTATGTTACCATATCTTCTTATGTTAAGGGAAATTATGACTTTTATGATGTGGAACAAATTGAAGAATTTATTGCTTGGAAGGGTGCATTTGAACTTGCTTATTTGCTTGAAAATACCGATGATGCACCTTATAAATATGAGGTTTATGATATACTTAAATTTTTCTTTGATAATTACAAGGTAGATAATGGATATATTCTTGAATATCTTAATAGATGCTCTCCACCAGCGGAAGAGAGTAATGCCTTGCAGGAGCCTATGGAAGAAGAAATTGCTGAAACTGGAAGCTCATTGGATGAAAAAGAGGAGGAGAGTGATGATCAAGAGGAGGAAGAATGGATCTACCCATTCCTACCTTCTAATGAGAGTAACTCTTTACCCATTACATTATTTGATTGTCCTCCATGCTTACCAAAGGAGGATGAATGTTATGTGCCTATGGATTCTGTTGAATTTTTTTATAATAAATCTATATATGATGGTCCTATATTGGTTGATAATATTAATTGTACTACTATTGAAAATGAGATTGATCAGTCATCTTGTTATAAAATTGTTAAAAGTGGGTCTGAAGGTTTTAATCCCACTATTTTTGAGCTTGATAAAAATTATGTGTTTGTAGATCATGAAAATCATGCTTTACGTGATAGTTATATTTTTGAGTTTATTCATGAGGCAACTGAAAATTATTATGAGAGAGGAAAATATGGTTGTAAAAGTTTTCATGGTACTGAAACAATTCTCTATTTGCTAAAAGTTTTGAAGTTACTCTCGTTTTATCTTCCTATGCCTGTCACTTTGTTCTTTGGGAATTTATTTGCATATAAGATTCCTATGCATAGGAAGTGGGTTAGACTTAAATGTGTTTTGAATTTGCTTCTTGATGCTCTCTTTTACTTCAATTCATATTTCTTATGTGAGCATCATCGAAATTCTTATGCCTAGCTCAAAGGCATTAAAGAAAAACACTTATTGGGAGATAACCCAAAAGTTTTAGTTGCGTCTAGAGTTATTGCCTCTATAATAACCTCTCCTTATCATTTTTGTGTGGTTTTTGTGCCAAGAGTAACCTGTAATGAGAGAGAAGTAATGCTTGGGAAAGTTGCTGTCCCGAAACAGATTTTTGTGCTTCGCTGTAAAATTTCGTGAAAAATCTCTGTATGTCAGTTTGAGCTTCTGACCCACGTTGTTATCCAACTTTCGTTAGTTCAACACTTCTCGATTTGAGAAACATAAGTTCTTCGAAAAAATTGATTTTTACCTGATGGTCTGTTTTGACAGATTTCTGCCATTATTTGCATTTGCCTCTTAATCTCTTTCTCTATGAGTTCTCTTTGATCATTTGAACTTTTTAAAGGAAGTGCTACAATATCTTGTGTTTTAATGAAAGTTTTACTTGTGTTGGAACTGAACCAAAAGACTTATTATCTTGAGTACACTAATATTGCTAATGAAGATTGTGTGAACTTTTGTATGAAGGAAAAATTTCAGGTGTTGGGAAAGAGTAATGGAATGAGATGAAGAATGGACTAAAGCTCAAGCTTGGGGATGCCATCCGTGTCACCCCAAGAAATATCCAAGAAGTACAAGCGTCAAAGCTTGGGGATGCCCAAGGCATCCCCTTGTTCATCAATAAAAATCTCAGGTTCTTCCAAACACTTCATTTTTATTGTTTCATGCACAGTTGTGTTGTTCTCGGAGCGTCTTCGTTTTTGTTTTTGGTTTTCGTTTTCTTGGTTTGCTTAGTTTGCTTGAATAAATTGGTTGGACCCCCTCATTCATGCATTAGTTTTCAAATAAGAGTGGTTTGGATTAGAAAAGAGTAGGAAAGTTCATGCTTAAGTGGTAAAAAGGAGCTTGTTTTTAACTGTGGCCTATGATTTGTCATGTCATGCTTGATATTGTTTCGGCTTTAGGCTTAGTGATTATTGCTGTAGCATGACATGTTATAAACAATTGAGGTTGCTTAATGTGCCTTGAAAGAATCATACGTTGTTTTAGCATATTAAAGCATAGTATTGTGGTATTCTCCTTTGATGCTTTATTTGGGTTGACTTGGTGCATGCTCACAGCATGTTAAGACTATCCCAAGTCACCATAGCCTCTATGATCCTTTAGTTTTCAACTTGTAATATCACTTTATGCTTTAATTAATGATGTTTTGTCGCTTTGCATGATTATGGCCATTATTGCTCTCTTAGTTGGTCCCTCCTAGTCTTTTGCTAGCCTCCATAACCAAGTATGAGTTCCACTCATGCATCCAACTCCAAATAAAACCAAGTTATTCAAAAGAGTCCACATACATACCTATTAGCATTTGATATTCCAATTATATTCATGTTTTTATCTACCTTCCGAATTAAACTTGTTATGAGAAAATTAGTGATTAAAGCTCTCACGAACTTGATGGCACACTTTACTTTTCTTGCCCTTAATAAACTTGAACCATTGTGTAATCTATGTTGTATATGCTTGCACTTATACGTTGGGGATTAGCAGAACCATGCTGTCATGGGGAACGCTTTCAACATTGCACTTGTACATTGTACCCAGTTGATATCATGCTCTTTTGTTTATGGATGTCGTCGGTGTGAAATGAAAGGGGAGCTTGTAAGTCCATGGAGTTATGTATGTGTGTTAGAGAAACGCCTAGGCCGCTGGTCTAATCCATGCCTAATCATGGTGGAAACCTGCAGCATAACCATAATGAGCAATCTATGAAGCATTCTTCTTATATAAAAAAGAGACAGAGATTGAGAAAAAAGAAAAAAAAAGATGAGAAAAGAGGAAAGAGAGAAAAAAGCACCATTTTCCCATGGTAAATAAGAAGATTGCTGAGATGCTTATTGTCTGCTTGCCTTGTCATTTTGATATGGGGATTCTTCCGTATCATCGAGCAAGGGGTACCCTGTTGGCAGTTCTCTATGATACGCATGTACTTACTATGACAAGAACTTACCGGTAACTAAACTTGAGTAGCATGAGAAGCGGCCCTCATATTCAAGGGACATGAGATTGCCAACTTATACTTTGTCAAGCATATACTCCATACACTGGTGGAAAAATGGCCTCTAGTCCCGGTTCATAAGGGCCATTGGTCCTGGTTCCCGAACCGGGACCAATCACTCGGGACTAATGCTAGTCCCGGTTCGCGCACGAACCGGGACCAATGGGTCTCCACGTGGGCGGGCGCGCGACGAGGGGGGGGGGGGGGGGGGGGGGCGTGGGCGGGGCGCGCGACGAGGGGGGGGGGGTGGATCATTGGTCCCGGTTCGTGGAACAAACCGGGACCAATGGATCTCCACGTGGCAGCGCCAGAGACGGGCGGGGGTGGATCATTGGTCAACCTTCTTGGCATGAACCGGGATCGTTGGTCTCTGTGCCGCGGTAGGGTTTTGTGCCACGGCAGGATTTTCGGGCTATTTTTCTGCCGCGGCAGGGTTTTCTGCCACGGCAGGGTTTTGTGCCGCAGCAGGATTTTCGGGCTATTTTTCTGCCGCGACAGGATTTTTTTATAAATTTAATGGTACTACATATATACAGCAATAATGAAACCACGATATATATATTACACATCATGCATGATCACAAATATATACACTGTATCATCCGTCTTCTTGGTCAAAACATATTATAATTGCAAACAATACTCTCACACAAATTTGATCTAATTTACATCTTCTTTTTTACACTTCACCCTTCCAAATGAAGCGGGTAATAGTATTCTCCTTTCGGATGTATGACTTGTTCTAAGAAGAATCCGGCAATTTCCTCTTGAATTGCTTGCACGTGTTCTTGTGATAGAAGACCGTCCTGCATCCGTTCGATCTAATATAAAGAAGGGGATCAATATATATGAATGAAACTAAACACAATTGGTGGTAATAAAATAAAGTTGTGATTATTGTTTATCGTACTTCAATTTTTTTGATGTTCCGGTCTGCCCCCTTCTCTTTGGTTGTCTAGCGAGTGAACTTGCAGACATAGTATCCACATAAGTTATTCCCGGCTTCCTGCCTCAAGCACTTTATGAGAACAGAGTTCAATCAAAATAATAATCAAGCATGATAATGGTGGTATTGAAACTAGAATCAAAGAGATGCGTGGATCTAGCAAGTAGTACTTACAATCAATGGTTGAAATGTAAGCTCTGGCTTCCAAGCACCCCTAGTTTTGGCGGTGAACCGTTTCCATGCCTTCTGGAGGCATTCCTGCATGTCAGCCCACTTTTCTAATGGTGTGCGTTTCGAGTCCAGGACTTTTACTACTCCGGTGTCAGCAGCAATGATTAATAGAATATAGTGGAAGCTTGACACACTAACAAAATATAACACAAGTCAATTATATGCTTAACATCGAGTAAGCGAAAATAGAATGTGTACAAGACAGTAACACTCACCCAGCGTTGTAAGGAAATAGTATTTCCCTTCTGTTGCTGAAATACTTCAACGCTTGGAACAAGTTATCCTCTGTCTCTTTGGGATTTGTTTTTAGAGTAACTTCATGAACGAAATTACAGTCAACAAACCCAATGTCATAGATTTGTCCTTTTTTGCATTCTTGAATCTTCATTCTGCATATATAATTAGTATAGTGATTAGTAAGATTATACAAGCAACAAATGAGCTGAGCTAGAAAGACTTAATTACAGAAATTAATAATACTTACAAACAATAGGCACTGACGATAGCTTTGTAGAGGGCATCTTGTTGGTAAAACTGAAATAATTCTGGAAATTCGATCAGTATGAAGCCATCTCCATGACCGTAATGGTGGTGTTTATATGCAGCATAGATCCAGTTTTTGGAATCAGCACAGGCTTGGATGTACCAGTTATGCAATCTTCGCATTTTTGTTGGTAGATCTTTGACTAACTCGGGTTTGACGAGAGGAGCCCCGTACTAGTACACGTATACTGTTTCTTGGTATCCCTCGAACTCATGCATACGGCTCATGTACTCAGTAATAGACAGTCCATATAATTGGGCTTTTTCTCCATACAATCGAACAAACTCCGGATCAATGTTTGGATCATGCCGCTCCTGGATCATCCACTCATTGGTATCGTACACTTTGAGCGGTTCGATCGATTGATTTTTCTGTTGTCCGAGCTGGGCAACTTCTTTCCCGACTCTCCGCTTGTTTGCCTCAGCCGACTTGGTAATAGAGCGATTATAGTCTGATGTGAGCGCTATGGGTTGGTGAAGCTGAATCTTAAGCGCGGCTACTTTAGCTTTATCTTCTGTAGTGACCGGGAAAAATGCCCCTATCGGCTTTTTCTTATTAGCCATGTCAATCTTCCACTTTTCATAATGGGCAGCTGCGGCCGCATCAGTTTCCTCATCTGTCTTCTCGCAAGGTAGCTTCTTCATATTCTGATGAGGTACTCTTGGGAGGGGCGATAGCTTAGGTTTTGGTGATCAGAACGTGCTCTTGCTGCTGCTGGTGGTGCTGCCCCCTGAGTATACTTCCGCTTTTGTCTCTGAGGCTCAGGGGACGGAGATGGCTGACGTGGCGGCGGAGACGGCTGAGGCGGCGATGGAGACGGTGCACTGAGTGGTAAGGCGGTGAAGGCAATGGTTACGCTGGAGAATGGTGAGATGGCGGCGAAGGTGGATTGCTGCTCTGAGGAGTGGGTGGCCTTGGCGGGACTTAATTTGGAAGCATGATGCGCTCCTTTAGCCATAGAATAGTCCCCCCTTTGGCTTCTCCTAGTTGAGTCGGCTCCATATCTTCCCCTGCAGGGTGGTCTAGCTTCAGCTCCTCAAAATCTTCCTTCACCTCATCCACCGTGATGATAGCGTACCCTTTTGGAACCGGTCTGCAATGCCAAGTTGGGTTAGGCACAATTGGTACCGCCATGCCGACCGCCACCGTCACCCTTAAGTTCATAACCTGCACCTTTAGCTCACAAGCTGTTGTCTCCGTGATATCATCCACTGAGTAGCATTTAGGAGGAGATGTCGTCGGTGCATCATCATCAACATCATGGAGTTGCGTGGAAGCGACGCTGCTTTTCTTATTCGATAGGGCACCGGTACCCTCGAATGCAGCTTCTACTACGTGCCGCTGAGATTGGCCGCTAGTACCTTGCTGGCTAAGTCCGTCGAGTTGATCCTGGTGCCGCTTTACTGGTTCTTCTACATTACGCAGCCGGTCTGCAGCGGCCGCTTTCTCAGCTGCCTCCCTTTCCTTTCTCCTCTGATGGCTTTTATCGGGATATCTCTTCATTTCCGGGGGAAGGCAACCTTCCACGGCTTGGAGCCTGGTGTTCCTCGTGCTCGTCCGTCGTGTTCAGGATTTTTAAGGGCCCGTGTGAGCTCTTCGTTCTCTCTATCAGGAACGAACCGTCCCACTGCAACATCATCTACTGCATTTCTAATATCGTCGATGGGCAGTAGGGGATCATCTTTGTGTTTCTGATTATATATTGCCCTCCCTTCTTTGTCCAACGTGCCCCCATGGCCGTAAAACTAGTTTCTCGCCCGTGGTGTCCATGTTGCGGGCTCGGGTCTGATCCCGGCAGCTATGTAATTGACCTCAAGTGCATCCCACTTAGGCATGCAACCGGCGTAGCCACCAGGCGCCATGTTATGATGGTACAGTTTCTTAGCAGCGTTCTCCGTATTTATTCTAGACCTTTCCTTTGCTTTCTCCGATGTCTTGTACTTCACAAAATCCTCCCACTAGTGTCTAAACTTTGCATAGCCGGCTTTATTGAAATTCGGAGTCTTCTCTACCTTAACAAAGTTATTGTACAGTTTCTTCTTCCAGTTCTTGAATGCATCGGCCATCTTGCTGAGAGCAAACTTCTTGACTCTTTGCACAAGCTCCATTCTTGCTCTCTCCTCCTCATCTGGATTCACATCTGGTACCGGCAGGAGGAAATTAGTCATGAGCTTGTCAAAAAGCTTATCTTTGGCGTTGTCGCCGACATACGGGACTCCACCGCCGCTTGGCCGATTCCATTCTTGAACGGTGATCGGGATGTAGTCCCTCACAAGAACTCCGCATTGCTTGACAAATTTTCTTGCGACATCGACGGGAGCTTGCGGTTCGCCATCTACACCGACCACGTCGATCCTATACCTCACAGTGTCATCCAACTTTTTTGTTGGGCCTCGTTTCGTTCTTACGGAAGAAGTTCTTGATCCGGAGGGCTAAAATAAGAAAGAGTGTTAATATATGCATGTATATATATAGACAGCAGCATTTTAAATACAAAAATACATATATACACCTCACCGGTGTTTGCGAGATTTAAGGTTCCACCGGAGCCGTCGCCTTCTTCCTTATCGGCTTCTCCCCTGTCCCAGGCTTCGGCTTCTATCTCACCGGAGACGTCTCCTTGAGAGACTCATCTCCCTGACCGGAATCGTTCAGAAACTCACTCGTGACATCGATATCGATATCTTCATTTTCGCAGATCATCCCTTGGAGGATGTTTTCCTGATGTGTTGGATCCATAGTATCTGCAAGTTAAACAATCAACACATGGCATTGATAATCATATGACAAGTTAAACATAGTTGAAATTTAACCCTAAGGCATGCTTGGCAATTTAAGTGGGATCCGAAGGGTCCAAACCCTAGTACAGGAGAGACCCTGAAACCACCTACGAGGGGTTGATGTCATTCTCTTATTAAACTTGTAATTAAAGTTGTTGAACAATGCATGATTATGAGTGTATTGTGTAGATCTCATTTTTCTGAACATTTTGATATATTATATATATTTTTCTGACTTAGAAATAATTAGTTATTGAATTTATAAGATTAAACTCTTTTCTGAAATTATTTAAACAATTATTAAACTTTTATTGCGTCAGCATAGGTAAAGGATGACGTCACCTAAAGCTGGGGAACCTTTTCTCACTGATGCATCGCCTACCCATAGTGACTGATTAGTCGGGCCAGGGCCACGTCGGGTTGCCACGCTGGCAGAGCTTGCTCGACGCCCATGTCAGGGCCACATGAGCGCCACCTTGGCGCCACATGGGCTCGCCGGAGGGCACGTCGGCCGGCGGTGGTTAGCGGCACTAGAGTGCTTGCTGGAACACGCAGAAGGTCGGGTTCGAATGAGCGCGTCATGAGGAAGCTAACGGTGGTCGCGCCGCCCCTTATTGGTCATCGGAGTGTCGTCTGCGACGGCGTCCGACGACGGCGGACAGTGGCGCTCGGCGACAGAAGGAAACGGAGCGAGAGAGAAAGGAGAGGTCCTGGAGGACCAGCGGCTCACCATGAAGACGATGGACGGGTCGACGAGGCCGGAGGAGCTCAGAAGCAGCGGCAATGGCGACGACTAGAGTCGGAGCAGACGGTGACCGTGGCGTCGATTTCCAGCGTGCGCGGTCGATTCCTCAGACGGTGGTGGCGCGGCGGCGGCGGGCGTCGACGGCGTGAAGCGGCCGCTCTGGATTTGGGCAGCCTGCCGGCGTGATTTTGCTCCGCCGCAAATTTTCTTTAGCCACACGTCGATGTGCTCTGTGAATTGGGGGGAGTTGGAGGAGGAAGGGCCGGGGCTATTAACTGTACAGAACATTGGTCCCGGGTCGTCCCAACAACCGGGACCAAAGGACGAACAGTCCCGAATCATGCCACCAACCGGGACCAAAGGTCTGGGGCAAGAGCGTTGTTGTGCTGCCACGTGCGCGGGCCTTTGGTCCCGGTTCGTCCCACCAACCGGGCCCAAAGGATCAACGGTCCCGGATCGAGCCAACAACCGGGACCAAAGGCATGTTAATGGCAGCGCGCGCATCCAGGATCATCGGTCCCGGTTGGTGGTACGAACCGGGATCATTGACCCGTTTTTCAAATTTTGGCAAACCTATTGGTCTTCCCGCCATTTTCAAATTTGTTTTCTTCTTTAATTAATAAGATGTTTCAATTTAAGTTGATTATTTAGAATTTCAAAAAACTTTCAACAGGAAAAGTGCTTCAATTTACATAACTAATCAAAAACCATTTTGTGTTTTCAAATATTTTTATTTGAACTATACAATTTTACTATTTTCAATTAAAATTGCATTACCAAATATTTATTGCATAATTTGGAATTTGAAAAAACTTTCAACAGGAAATGTGCTTCAATTTAAATAACTAATCAAAAACCATTTTGTGTTTTCAAATATTTTTATTTGAACTATACAATTTTACTATTTTCAATTAAACTTGCATTAACAAATATTTATTACATAATTTGGAATTTCAAAAAACTTTCAACAGGAAAAGTGCTTCAATTTACATAACTAATCAAAAACCATTTTGTGTTTTCAAATATTTTTATTTGAACTATACAATTTTACTATTTTCAATTAAAATTGCATTACCAAATATTTATTGCATAATTTGGAATTTGAAAAACTTTCAATAGGAAAAGTGCTTCAATTTAAATAACTAATCAAAAACCATTTTGTGTTTTCAAATATTTTTATTTGAACTATACAATTTTACTATTTTCAATTAAAATTGCATTACCAAATATTTATTACATAATTTGGAATTTCAAAAAACTTTCAACAAGAAAAGTGCTTCAATTTAAATAACTAATCAAAAACCATTTTGTGTTTTCAAATATTTTTATTTGAACTATACAATTTTAGTATTTTCAATTAAAATTGCATTAACAAATATTTGAACTACAAGTACATGATATAATGCTTGTGAATTTTAAAAAAAATCATTTATAGGTTCACAACATGCTATTTCATCAGAGATCCACTTCAAGTTCAGCGAGGCTCAGCCCCGGGCTAAGAAGCTTCATGCCCGCCGTTTTGAATATAGTTTGAAACGGGCATAAGAAATTCAAAAATGATCCAAACAATGTGAAACCTTCGCGTGGTGTCATATTATGTGTCACAGTTGCAAGGAAAATATTTAACTTGAAAAATTGCAAACATCATAAAAAATCCTTCACAAAATGACCTATCATGTTCGAGGTTTCATGGCATTTAGGTCAAACCACCAATGTTATGCCTAGAATCAGGGCATAGTTTGCGATAATGTGCCCATATTATGCACACATGTGCATCTTGGGATGGATTACGATGTTGCAGGAGGAAGTTTTCCCTTTCGACGCATGAAAAAGCCAACTGAGACTAAAGTTGTCAATGGGATAAGGACGCGTGGGTAACCTTTAGTCCCGGCTGGTGGGTGCAACCAAGACTAAAGCTGTCGGTGGGATAAGGACGCATGGGTAACCTTTAGTCCCGGCTGGTGGGTGCAACCGAGACTATATCTGTTGGTGGGATAAGGACGCGTGGGTAACCTTTAGTCCCGGCTGGTGGGTGCAACCGAGACTAAAGCTGTCGGCGGGATAAGGACGAGTGGGTAACCTTTAGTCCCGGCTGGTGGGTGCAACCGAGACTAAAGTTGTCGGTGGGATAAGGACGCGTGGGTAACCTTTAGTCCCGGCTGGTGGGTGCAACCGAGACTAAAGCTGTCGGCGGGATAAGGACGTGTGGGTGGACGCACTGCTCGATGAGATAAAGCATGTAGCGCACGATGCCCTATCGGAGGAACAAGACAAAGTAGAAGCGGCGCCGTGCCTATAAAAGGACCATCGATACGCCATGGCAAGCAGCTCAACAAGCCAACATAGGTAGAGAGAGTTTCATCCCCATGGATGGAGGGTTGGGAAATCTCCCGTGGCGGAGCTTCTCGAAGATGTCGTTGGTGCACACGCCCTACGGCATCTTCGGAAGCTCCGCCTCGGAAACATTTCCCTGCAAGACCGTGAAAGACTCCATCTCCTCTAACAATGTTGGGAAATCTCCCGTGGCGGAGCTTCTCGAAGATGTCGTTGGTGCACACGCCCTACGGCATATTCGGAAGCTCTGCCTCGGAAAAATTTCCCTGCAAGCCCGTGAAAGACTCTATCTCCTCTAATAGTGTTGGGTAAAGGGTTGAGAAATCTCCCGTGGCGGAGCTTCTCGAAGATGTCGTTGGTGCACACGCCCTACGGCATCTTCCGAAGCTCCACCTCGGAAAAATTTCCCTACAAGCCCGTGAAAGACTCCATCTCCTCTAACAGTGTTGGGGAAAGGGTTGAGAAATCTCCCGTGGCGGAGCTTCTCGAAGATGTCGTTGGTGCACACGCCCTACGGCATCTTCGGAAGCTCCGCCTTGGAAAAATTTCCCTGCAAGCCTGTGAAAGACTCCATTACATAAAGTTTCGATACATCACATAAAGTTTCCATACATCACATAAAGTTTCCATACGTTACATAGATTTACATAGGGTTTAGGGTTTAGGATATGAATCCTTCATCGCGTATGTCGATCCCTTGCCTATGATCGCTTCTTAGGCCGTAACCATGGAGCATCTTCTTTGCTTAACGGGATGCTTGGGTCAGTTTTCACGGTAAAGGGCGGAATTTCATCAAACTTATCATAATCTGCTGACATGTCTGTCTTGTCCTCGACTCCCGTGATGTTTCTTTTCCCTGAAAGAACTATGTGATGCTTGGGCTCATCGTCTGATGTATTCGTTTCCTTATTTTTTCTTTTTTCGGTCTAGAGGACATGTCCTTCACATAAAAAACCTGAGCCACATCATTGGTTAGGACGAATGGTTCATCTGTGTAACCAAGATTCTTGAGATCCACTGTTGTCATTCCGTACAACTGGTCTACCTTTACCCCTTCTCCATTCATGTTGACCCAACTGCACCAAAACAATGGGACCTTAAAAGTAGGTCCATAGTCAAGTTCCCATATCTCCTCTATGTAACCATAGTATGTGTCCTTTTTCCCATTCTTGCATGTTGCATCAAAGCGGACACCACTGTTTTGGTTGGTGCTCTTTTTATCTTGGGCAATCATGTAAAATGTATTCCCATTTATCTCGTACCCTTGGAAAGTCAATACAGTCGCAGATGGTGTTGCGGCCAACAAGTAGAGCTGATCTCCAATAGTGGTGTCATTCATGAGATGTAATTGCAACCAAGTGCCGAAAGTCTGCATGTGATTTTCTATAATCTAGTAGTCATCCTTCCCTGGGAACTTGGAGCGTACAACATTCATGTGTTCCTCGATATACGGAGCCACGAAGGTAGAACTTTGGAGAACTATGTAGTGTGCTTGATTCAAAGAATGTCCGTCCCTAAATATCATTGCTTTCTTTCCTAGCGTGCCTTTTCCACTCAGTCTCCCCTCATACCGTGATTCAGGAACACCAATTGGCTTAAGGTTAGGAAGAAAGTCTACACAGAACCCAATGACCTCCTCTGTTCCATAGCCCTTGGAGATGCTTCCTTATGGCCTAGCACGGTTACGAACATATTTCTTTAAGACTCCCATGAACCTCTCGAAGGGGAACATATTGTGCAAAAATACAGGACCGAGAATGTAAATCTCTTCGACTAGGTGAACTAAGAGATGTGTCATAATATTGAAGAAGGACGGGGGAACACCAACTCAAAACTGACAAGACATTGGACCAAATCCTTCTGTAGCCTTTCTAGACTTTCTCGATCGATTACCTTATGAGCTATTGCATTGAGGAATGCACATAGCTTCACAATGGCTAATCGAACATTTTCCAGTAGAAGCCCCCTCAATGCAACCGGAAGCAACTGTGTCATAATCACGTGGAAATCATGAGACTTCAGGTTCTGAAATTTTTTCTCTGCCATATTTATTATTCTCTTTACATTTCACGAGAAGCCAGCCGGGACCTTGATACTGTAAAGGACTTCAAAAAAGATTTCCTTCTCTGCTTTGGTAAGAGCGTAGCTACTTAAGTATTTACGTCCTTTATCAGTATGCTTGTTGTTTGGGTCTTTGATACGTTGCTGGTCCTCCCATGCTTCTGGTGTATCTTTTGTCTTCCCATACACGCCTAGGAAGCCTAGCAGGTTCACGCAAAGATTCTTTGTCACGTGCATCACGTTGATTGAAGAACGGACCTCTAGGTCTTTCCAATACTCAAGCTCCCAAAATATAGATTTCTTTTTCCACATGGCCGTGTGTCCGGTAATGGGGTCTTTCGGAACAGATTGACCGCCAAGACCCTTTCCAAAGATTACTTCTAGGTCCTTCACCATACCAAATACATCAGCACCTTTAGGGAGCTTAGGCTTCTTCCGATAATCTGCCTCACCGTTGAAATTCTTGCCTTTCTTTCTTACTTGATGATTGGTCGGAAGAAATTTACGACACCCCAGGTACACAACCTTCTTACATTTATCCAAATATGTACCTTTAGTATTATCTAAACAGTGCGTGCATGCATTGTATCCCTTGTTTGACTGTCCTGAAATGTTACTAAGAGCATGCCAATCATTGATGGTTACGAACAACAACGCTCGTAGGTCAAATGGCTCCTGTTTGTGCTCATCCCACACCTTTACACCTGGTTCTGCCCACAACTGCAAAAGTTCATCGACTAATGGCCTTAGGTACACATCAATGTCGTTGCCGGGTTTCTTCGGTCCTTGGATGAGCACTGGCATCATAATGAACTTTCGTTTCATGCACAACCAAGGAGGAAGGTTGTAGATACATAGAGTCACTGGCCAGGTGCTGTGACTACAGCTCTGCTCCCCAAAAGGATTCATGCCATCTGTACTTAGACCAAACCATAAGTTCCTCGTGTCACCTGCAAAGTTTGAGTACTTTCTCTTGATGTTTCTCCACTGCGACCCATCGACGGGGTGTCTCAGTTTCCCTATCTTTCTTACGCTCTTCTTTGTGCCACCGCAACAACCTGACATGCTCTTTATTTCTGAACAGACATTTCAACCGTGGTATTATAGGAGCATACCACATAACCTTAGCAGGATCCCTCTTCCTGGAGGGCTCGTCATCGCCCTCAACATCACCAGGGTCATCTTGTCTGATCTTGTATCGACATGCATTGCATACCGGGTATTTATCCATATTCTCGTACTTCTCACCGCGGTACAGGATGCAATCATTAATGCATGCATGTATCTTCTCCACATCTAATCCTAGAGGGCAGATAGTCTTGTTTGCTTCGTATATTGTCTCGGGCAGCTCGTTATCCTTTGGAAGCTTCGTCTTCATTATTTTCAGTAACTTCTCAAATCCCTTGTCAGATAAGCCAGTCTCTGCCTTCCATTTCAGCAGTTCAAGTGTTGTACCGAGCTTTGTGCTGCCATCTTTGCAATTTGGGTACAACAACGTTTTGTGATCCTTTTGCATGGCCTCCAACTTAAGCTTCTCCCTTTCTGTATCACATTGTTGCTTTGCATCAGAAATGAGCCGACCAAGACCATCAGCGGGCTCATCCGATGCCTGTTGTTCTTCTTCATTGCCGCCTCCCTCTTTTTCATTGTCTTCCATTGCAGTATCACCGTATTCTTCATGGGACATAGGATAGTTGTCATCCTCCTCCTCTTCTTCATTTTATTCTAGCCTAACCCCTCTTTTTCCGTGCATGGCCCAACAATAATATCCGGGCATGAAACCTCTCCGAAGTAGATGGCTTTGAAGGATTCTCGGGGCAGAGTGCTCTGCCATGTTCTGACAGTCAACGCAGGGACAAGGTATAAAATTATCCACTTTGTTTGCCTTAGCCAAATCGAGAAATTTATGGAGGCCTGCAATAAAATCGGAAAGGCGTCGGTCGCCATACATCCATCGCATCCGTGCATCGATCTGTGTCATAATAATTAACAATTAGAATAACATCGTGAATAGTAAAATGACCACCCTACATGGACAGATGCAATATTTTTGTATCAGTTATAGATAAAGAAGATAAGGTTGCTAACCTCAGCCGAGGATACCGTGTTGTGCGAACTAAAGTGTGGCTCGGACATTTCGTCGAACACCTTGTGTGCAATCAAAGAAAAAAAAAGCTAGCACCCACACCTCACACACAATCCAGCAAAATTTGGTGGGCAAAGGGCTGGGCTTATATATAGCCAGGGGAGGGTTTTTGGTCCCGGTTATTGCCACGAACCGGGACCAAAGCCCCTCCCGCGCGACACATGGCGGCCTAGCAACTCGCACCCCACCCAGGTCATTGGTCCCGGTTAATGGCACGACCCGGGACCAATGACCTGGGTGGGGGGCACGCTGCTGGGCCGCCACGTGTCGCTCGGGAGGGGCTTTGGTCCCGGTTCGTGGCAATAACCGGGACCAATGCCCACCGTCGCTTCGTCGTCCCCGTGTATAAATATGAGGCCACAGCGCTTGCTTTCGCCATCGCCTCTGCCTCTCTGCAGTCCCTCTCCACCCCACCCCTTTAGCCATCGCCTCTCCACCGCGCCGTCGTCTCGCCTCCCCTCCCTCTCCAATCTCCACCGCACCGTCATGGAGGTGCCCACGCTCAACCACTACGAGGCGGCGATGTTTGCGTACTACGGCATCCTCGCGCCGCCGCGCGCGACCGTGCCCGCCGGATTTCGCATCAGCGAGGCGGGTGTGCTGGTGGCTTCGCTCTTCAACCCCCGCGGATACGAGAAGGAGTACGTCATCGTGGAGCATCGCCGCCAGCTTCCCGCGTGCATGAGGGCGTTGCCCCGGTACGCGGCGGCCAGCGAGTACTAGCCCCGGCTGTTCAAGAAGGAGTGGAAGGCCAAGCTAGCAACTGCATCATGGACGGGCGCCTGGTGCACCCGAATCGCCGCAACCAAGAAGGGCGGGAGATGTTCTAGTCCGTCCTTGGACGGACCATCTACACCACCATCGACGCTGCTGGGCGTGCAGAGGAGCTCCGTCTCCCGAACAACGCCGAAATCATGGAGATTTCGTCCGACGACGACGGGGAAGCCGGCGGCTCGGAGGACAGCGGCAGCGGAAGTGTTGTCAACTAGTAATTTGTAAAGTCCCATCTTTGTTTGGAAAAATTTGTGGTCAAATAATAAAATTTCTCAATTTAGACCTTTGTCTCGGTTAATTCGTGAAAGATTTTTTCAAAAATACTGATCAATTCAATTTCTACCTCGAATTAATTACTGCCTCAAATTAATTTCTGCCCCGAATTAATTTACATTAATTGTCCTGGACTGCTGACCGTAGCGGGGTTTTTGGTCCCGGTTCGTGGCATGAACGGGGACCAATGCCCCGCAGAGCGCCACGTGTGCGTCGTGGGGGCATTGGTCCCGGTTCGTGCCACCAACTGGGACCAATGCTTACAGATGAACCGGGACCAATGCCCAGGCGACATGACCGGGACCGGTGCCTGACATTGGTCCCGATTATGGAAATGAACCGGGACCAATGGAATTTGGGTGCTAGACCAAAGGCTCTCTTTCTACCAGTGATACTTTGTTCACTTTAACCTTAATCACTTCAAGATGCTTATGGTAGGGGCAAGGAGAGCTGAAAGCTAATAAGTACCATAATTTTTGGAAGCTCTTTATGAGACTTGAATCCCTGCTTCCTTCTATGAAGGCCTTTCTTTTACTTTTATGTTGAGTCTCCATCTTCTATCTTTATACACCTATTGAGAGAGCATAGTGGCCATTCTTAGTTTAATGTGCATTTTCCCAAGACTTGTTGATTGATGCATATCTTTGATATTGCTTGTTCTTAAACTATTTGTATCAAGTCACCCTTATGAACTTTGAAGGTGTCCTATGCATTTATGTTTTGCTACACTATGAGGGACAAGCTGAATACCATTCTCATTATGCTTTCTTTATGTGAAACAAACAAACGTCTTGCAAAGCATTGCTATTCATGAATCTTTTGTTTGTACCTTTTCATGTTACAACATAGTTGCTATGTCTTATTGATTAGAACTATATCTTTCATGCTATGTTAAAGTACTATGATCCCAACTATCAATGTTTTACAAATACTTTGATCAAGATTATGATGGTGCATGTCACCTCAAAAATTATTCTTTCTTTTTATCACTTACCCACTCGAGGACGAGCAGGAGTTAAGCTTGGGGATGTTGATATGTTGCTAATGTATCTATAATTTTTGATGTTCCATGCTTGTTTTATATCTACTTTCTTATGTTTTGTCCACACTTTGGTGTATTTTTATACACTTTCTTGGACTAACCTATTAACAAGATGCCACAGTGCCAGTTGCTAGTTTTCTGCTGTTTTTGGTTCCAGGAAAGCCAGAAAATGAATATTCTCCTAATTGGACGAGACAAAAGCCAAAGTCAATATTTCACCGAGGGGAACACGGAGCCAGAATACGAGATGGAGAGGGGCCAGGGGCCGGCCACACCACCTAGCCATGCAGCCAGGCCTGGCCCGTGCCAGGGGGTGGTGTGGCTGCCTAGGGCACCCCCTCAGCCTCCCCTTTCTCCCATAAGAAGCCTCCAAGACAGAAACCCTAAGCACCTGATCAAAATTCCACGAAAGAGTCTATAGCCGCTGCCATCTCCATCCCTAGATCGGGAGGGATCTGAAGATCTTCCCGGCACTCTGCTGGAGGGGAGAATTCACCCTAGAGGCCTTCTTCATCACTATGCCTGCCTCCAGTGTGATGCGTGAGTAGTTCATCCCTGGACTACGGGTCCATGTAGTAGCTAGAGGTTGGTTCTTCTCCTTTGTGCTACCTTGTATAGATCTTGTGAGCTCTGTTCATGATCAACATCGTCTATTTGTAATCTTACATGTTGTGTTTGCGGGGATCCGATGGATATTGAGACGCTATTTCATATTGATTATTGATTCTATCATGTCTTTGGTATTTGTGATCTTGCATGCTCTCCGTTGTTAGTAGCTATCTTGGCCGAGTAGATGCTAGCAACTCCAAGAGTGAGTATTTATGCTCGATAGTGGGTTCATGCCTCTAGGAATCTGGGGAAGTGACAGAAATCTCTAAGGTACTAGATGTGTTGTTGCTACTAGGGAGAAAACATCAATCCTTTGTTCATAGAACAATTGTATTGTTTACTTTACACACAATGCTTAATGCAATTAACTGTTGCTTGCAACTTAATGCTGGAGGGGGTTCGGATGATAACCTGAAGGTGGATTATTAGTCATAGATGTAGTTGGATTACGGTCTATGTATAATGTTGTAATGCCCAATCAAATCTAATAGGAGTCAATATGATTAGTATATGCATGTATGCTTTCTTGATGTTTGTCAATTGCCCCGCTATAATTTTCTCACCCAACATGTCATCTATATTAAGGAGAATCACCACTAGTGAACTATGGACCCTGGTCCTTTCTTTTACCATAAATCTACAATCTACTATTTACTATTTTCTGTTTACTTTCTACAAGAAATTACAATCTTCCACAAGATATGTTTAATCCTTTGTTTTCAGCAAAACCGATGAGATTGACAACCTCACTGTAAGTTGGGGCAAAGTTCTTGTTGGTAAACGGGTAGGCTACACTAGCGTAAAATCAAATTTTTCTACCGTGTCAACCAGGAATACTATTGTCATAGATCACGGGATTACCGCTAGACGCGCAGGTGCGGAACTCGATGAAGCACATTGCAGCAGTGTAGATGTTCTACTTCTCCTCCTCGTCCTTGTCCCACGAGCAGCTCCCCTTTGCGCGGCTCGTCCAAGTGCTACAAATGCAGCACCTCGTATCCACACGTCCGAAGTGGAAGCCGTCACCCGCCAGACTGCTAGGTCTGCGCGTGCAACACATGCGGAAGAGGAGTGGCGGCTGGGTGGAATGCTCAACCCTTTTTAGCTCGCCTCACCCTCTCTTATATAGGCATCCCTAGTGGGCTTCTACATTAGCAGCCCATTAGCAGCCTAAGCCTGGTCTAATTCGGATCCAATCCTCATTAGGCTTCCAACCCCTAAAGTGTGTGACCCTATAGGTTCATACACGTATAGACATGATGCGAGTACACTTACTCCGTCAATAGTTGGTAGCAGCCTCTAGCAAGACGTGCCAACTCCTAAACGCATATAAAGATCATTCGGACGAAACATCACAAGGTTGAGTACATGTCTTTCCCTTTGCCTCATGATATTTGGTCTAGCTCCAAGCTGACCTCTCTTTCTCGATACCGTGATTCGGAATCCCTTTACTAGGTTAACTCTTAACCATATGTAGCACGGCCATGCATTTTTTGGATCCGATCACTCGAGGGGCCCAGAGATATCTCTCTCAAGTAGAGAGGGGCAAATCCCATCTTGATTGACCGATGCCTTGCAGCATGTATCAGGACAAACCCGGAAGCTACCTTTATAACTACCCAGTTACGGAGTAGTGTTTGATAGACCCAAAGTAGGTCGATCCACATCTCAAGTACATGCGACAATCTCAGGTCTAAGGACAAAACATACACGATGTGTAGAGAGAGCTGCGAGTATTATTGCCAGTCTCATGTTGGGCCAGTCCAACCCCATGTTCATAACATGTGTCCACATCATTTGTTTGACATCTCCATGTCTATGACTTGCGAAACATAGTCATTAACCAATCGATGTGCTAGTCTAATATTCACATGTGTCCTCGCATGAACTCCGATTAGAGACAATTATTAGATAACCATACAAGTAAAGAGTTTCACAAACAATTCACATAATTGCCAATCAATACAAGTTGCCTGGTATATGGATATTCAAGGAACATAATAATAACTCATGGATACACATGAAATACAATCATCTCTATGATTGCCTCTAGGGCATATTTCCTTCAGTCTCCCACTTGCACTAGAGTCAATCTAGACAGTATCTAATACCTATTGCTCTTGTGTGCGCTTCATGCGCAGGCTGCGGGAGTGGCTTAGTCAAGGGATCAGCAACATTTGAGTCCGTATGTATTTTGCATAACATGACACTACCATCATCAATGAACTCACGAAACAGATGGTAACGCATGCGAATATGTTTGTTCTTCTGGTGCTGTCTAGGTTCCTTAGCTTGTGCAATAGCACCATTGTTGTCACAATAAACGTCCAAGGGATTGGACGAGCCCTGAACCACACCAAGAGCGATCAGGAAATTCCTAATCCAAATAGCTTCCTTTGCAGCCTCCGAGGCATCAATATATTCAGCTTCTATTGAAGAGGAGGCCACTGTATCTTGCTTGGAACTTTTCCAGCTCACAGCACCACCATTCATGACAAACACATAACCTGATTGCAATTTCGAGTCATCTGAGTCGTTAAGGTAACTCGCATCTGTGTAACCCTTTACACTGATTTCAACCTCACCTCCATAAACTAGGAACATATCCTTAGTCCTTCTCAAGTACTTAAGGATATTCTTTACCGCTGTCCAGTGAATCTCACCTGGATCAGCCTGGTATCTGCTCGTAACACTTAGATCATAGTAAACATCTGGGCGAGTACATGTCATTGCATACATGATGGATCCAATAGCCGAAGCATATGGAACCCTACTCATGCGTTCTCGCTCATCAGTGGTCGAAGGACACTGAGTCTTGCTGAGTTTAATGCCGTGAGACATGGTCAAGAACCCCTTCTTAGCCTCTTCCATGCTGAACCATTTCAACACTTTGTCAATGTATGTACTCTGGCTTAATCCAATTAGCCTCCTTGATCTATCTCTATAGATCTTGATACCCAGAATATATGCCGCTTCTCCCCACTCCTTCATAGAAAAACTATTTTTCAATGAGGTCTTAACAGACTCGAGCATAGGAATGTCATTTCCAATCAATAATATGTCATCCACATATAAGATTATAAACACAAGTGATTTCCCATTTTCTTTCTTATACACACAAGGTTCTTGTTCATTTTTGGTGAAGCCAAACTCCTTTACAACTTCATCAAATCGAATGTTCCAACTCCGGGATGCTTGCTTCAGCCCATAAATAGACTTTTGAAGTTTGCATACCTTTCCAACATTGTTTGGATCGACAAAACCTTCAGGCTGCATCATATACACGTCCTCAGAAAGGATTCCATTTAAGAAAGCCGATTTGACATCCATCTGCCATATCTCATAATTGAAATGTGCAGCAATGGATAGAATGATCCGTATAGATTTAAGCATCGCTATGGGCGAGAAAGTCTCATCGTAGTCAACTCCTTGAACTTGTCGAAAACCTTTTGCAACAAGTCGAGCTTTATGGATGTGAACATTTCCATCCATATCAATCTTCTTCTTATAGATCCACTTGCACTCGATGGCTTTAAAACCATCAGGCAGGTCAACCAAGTTCCAAACTTGATTGTCTCCCATGGACTCTATCTCGGATCTCATGGCAATCAGCCATTTCTCAGAGTCTGGGTCCACCATCGCTTCTGCATAGGTCGCAGGCTCATCATTGTCTAACAATAATAACTCTCGCGTTTCGTGGAGCCTCGCCGACCTTCGTGGCTGTGGTGCTTCTATTGCCACGGGTTCCTCAACTTGTTCTGCTACAATAGCATCACTCGTAAAAGCATCCCCGACTGGCTCATCTTGAACTTCTTCAAGTCGCACCGACCTTCCACTCGTTCCCTTTGTGAGAAACTCTTTCTCTAGGAAAACACCGCTACGAGCGACAAACACTTTGCCCTCTTCTCGGTTGTAGAATTAATACCCTAAGGTTTCCCTTGGGTATCCCACAAAAATGCACTTATCCGATTTGGGTGTTAGCTTATCCGACTGAAGTCGCTTGACAAATGCATCACAACCCCAAATCTTTAGAAAAGACAAACTGGGATTCTTTCCAGTCCACATCTCATATGGTGTCTTAACTACGGATTTAGATGGTACCCTGTTTAGTGTGAAAGCTGCTGTTTCTAGCGCGTAACCCCAAAATGATAATGGTAAATCCGACTGGCTCATCATCGATCGAACCATGTCCAACAAAGTTTGATTACGCTGTTCAGAGACCCCGTTTCTTTGAGGCGTTCCGGGCGGCGTGAGCTGTGGAACAATTCCGCAACTCTTAAGATGATTGCTAAACTCGTGACTCAAATATTCACCTTCACGATCAGATCGCAAGACCTTTATTTTCTTGCCACATTGATTCTCTACCTCATTTTGAAACTCTTTGAACTTTTCAAAAGTTTCAGACTTATGCCTCATCAAGTAGACATAGTCATATCTACTTAAATCATCAGTGGAAGTAATGAAGTAGTGATATCCTCCTCTGGCTGTCGTGCTCATTGGTCCACATACATCAGTATGTATGAGTTCCAACAAGTTTGTCGCTCTCTCGGGAAACCCCGTAAAAGGCGTCTTGGTCATCTTTCCAAGTAAACAAGCTTGACATGTCTCGTATGATTCAAAATCAAACGAAGTTAGAAGACCATCACCATGGAGCTTCTTCATGCGCTTTTCACTTATATGCCCCAAACGACAATGCCATAAATAGGTAGGACTCAAATCATTTGGCCGAAGCCTTTTAGCACTAACATTGTAAACACATGCATTATCAAGATTTAAAATAAATAACCCATTCACAATGGGAGCATTAGCCACAAACATAGCATTCTTAGAGATTACACAACCATTGTTTGTCCTCTGAATGGATAACCATCCCTCATCAAACGTGAAGGTGATAAAATGTTTCGACCCATACTAGGAATGTAATAACAATTATTCAACTCCATGATAAATCCTGACGGAAGGTGAAGTTGCATGACGCCAATGAACAATGCAGCAACCCTTGCTTTATTTCCGACGCAAAAATCCACTTCGCCTTTCTGCACTTCTCTAGTCCTTATTAGCCCCTGCATCGAATTGCAAATATGAGCAACCGATCCGGTATCAAATACCCAAGAGTTAACATAAGAATCTGCGAGAAAAATGTCCACAACATTTACAACAAGCGTTCCTGAGTAGGAAGTACTCTTACTTCCACTCTTCTTCAAAGAAGCCTGGTACTTGCTGCAGTTTCTCTTCCAGTGGCCATATTCATGACAAAAGAAACACTCACTGTCTCCTGCAGGACCAACCTTTTGCTTTGGTGCAGGGTTTGGCTTAGGGATCGTATCCTTAGCCTTGCCCTTCTTCTTCTGCCAAGAAGTGCCCTTTTTCTTGAAGCTAGGCTTGTTCTGCACAGCCATCACATGGCTATGCCCTGCACACTTCTTAATGTCACATTCTTCTGTTTTCAGCATCCCACATAATTCATTAAGGCCCCTCTCCACCCCATGCATATGGTAGTTCGAAATGAAATGCCCATAGCTAGATGGAAGAGATGCCAAAATGAAATCAGTGGCCAACTCTTGGCCTAATGGAAAACCAAGCTTTTCCAAAGTCTGACTGTAACCAACCATTTTGATCACATGGGGGCCTACAGCTGCTCCCTCTGCCAGCTTGCATTCCACAAAGGACTTAGCGACATTGTACCTCTCAGTCCTAGCCTGAGTCTGGAACATGTTCTTAAGCGCAACGATCATATCATACTCTTCCTGATCCTCAAACTGCTTTTGAAGATCAGGTTCCATGCATGCAAGCATAAGACAACTAACCTCAAGAGATTCATCACATGCTTTCTTGTAGGCATTCTTAAGGATAACAGTTGCATTATCAGCAGGTTCATCCGGGATTGGGGTATCTAGAACAGTTTCCTTTTTCTCAGCCCTGAGAACAATTCTCAGGTTACGGACCCAGTCCGAATAGTTTGTTCCATTTAGTTTATCCTTTTCAAGAATCGAACGCAAAGCAAAAGGTGATGGATTGTTCGGTGCCATTGATCTACAACAAAAAAATATGCAAAATACTAAGCCATGTAACCATGAAAGAGTAAAACATATTAAACAATTTAATAGCATATACTCCCACTTAAATCAACATCCCTCTATTGATACTAAGTGATTCAAGATCCACAATTAACAAGTCGACTAGTGAGCTTTAGCATCACTTCTAGAAGACAAGGTAAATCGGTAAGCAACCTTTGCTAATCATATCACATATGACTCTTGTTGTTGGGTGACATCTCTATGTCAAAACTAGGCGCCCAACCTTTATGCCCCAAGGTCCTTAACTGTTAAGATGACCTTGTTAAGCTCACCAACCCTTATGCGTGTAGGTATCCGATACAAACCCATCCAGCCAAGGAAAACCGTGGCACCCTAATTTCATAGACCCACCAACGATTGTACATGGCATAGGATGGTGCAAGGTTTGGTTGGGAGGGCATGGTTTAACTTAAACTTTGTGAGGGATCATTCTACTTCTATCATCTAAGCATGCATAGTAGTAAAACGTATAAGAATAGCATTCACATAGATGTGATACAGTATGGCCCATTTTCTCATGGTGACCTACATCGCCATGGAACCTGTCCACCATGATGATCTCCATCTTCATGTTCTATGCGAGCCATCCTCCAAGTGATGAGTTCTCCAAGAACTAATACAAGCTATTACTCCTAACAACTAGTAATCAAAATTACATGGTATTGGGATCATCACAAGTTGGCACGCAGACCATTACAATAATTGACAACACATATGGCTCCAGCCGTGTTGCCCTACTCACGACACGTAGGTCATGAAAAAATACATACATGCATCACATACATATTTGGGCCATACTGATCACATAAATCCGCTAAAAACAAGTTGTGCATAGAATCGCATTCTACCGGATCATGTGAAATCGTAGCACCTATGAACCTTAACGAGATACAAAAGGGGGCTACGACTAAGGGGGGTCTAGGGGTCTCCCCCTGCGGGGTTCAAAGGGGCAGCACCCCTCGCGGTACAATTTTCTTTAAGGATTTTGATCGGCAAATCAAATTTACCATAAACCGACCATAGTTTCGATTCGACCAAACTCCTTTGATCACGGTACGTCGATTCAGATCTAATTCCCGATTCGATCAATCATATTGATCTTCGCGTGATTCAAAAGGATTTATGTGTCACTGTCTACCCCGATGGCAGAAACCGACCGGTAGGGGTAAGTCGTTCGACGACCTTAGAATCACGATCACGGAAAGTAAGATCATAGATCAATCCAGAAACACCGCCATACAAATGATAACATCATTCATATCAATCTACATATCACCATATGCAAACTTCCCGAACCTATGACTGAAAAGCATCGGCTCTGATACCACCATTGGTAAACTGGTAGGCTACACTAGCGTAAAATCAAAATTTTCTACCGCGTCAACCAGGAATACTATTGTCATAGATCACGGGATTACCGCTAGACGCGCAGGTGCGGAACTTGATGAAGCACGTTGCGGCAGTGTAGATGTTCTACGTCTCCTCCTTGTCCTCGTCCCACGAGCAACTCCCCTTTGCGCGGCTCGTCCAAGTGCTACAGATGCAGCACCTCCGAGGTATCCACACGTCTGGAGTGGAAGCCGTCACCCGCCAGACTGCTAGGTCTGCGCGTGCAACACGGGCGGAAGAGGAGTGGCGGCTGGGTGGAATTCTCAACCCTTTTCAGCTCGCCTCACCCTCTCTTATATAGGCATCCCTGGTGGGCTTCTACATTAGCAGCCCATTAGCAGCCTAAGCCTGGTCTAATTCAGATCCAACCCTCATTAGGCTTCCAGCCCCTAAAGTGTGTGTGACCCTATAGGTTCATACACGTATAGACATGGCGCGAGTACACTTACTCCATCAATAGTTGGTAGAGGCCTCTAGCAAGACATGCCAACTCCTAAACGCATATAAAGATCATTCAGACGAACCATCACAAGGTTGAGTACATGTCTTTCCCTTTGCCTCATGATATTTGGTCTAGCTCCAAGCTGACCTCTCTTTCTCGATATTGTGATTTGGAATCCCTTTACTAGGTTAACTCTTAACCATATGTAGCACGGCCATGCATTTCTAGATCCGATCACTCGAGGGGCCCAGAGATATCTCTCTCAAGTAGAGAGGGGCAAATCCCATCTTGATTGACCGATGCCTTGCAGCATGTATCAGGACAAACCCGAAAGCTACCTTTATAACTACCCAGTTATGGAGTAGTGTTTGATAGCCCCAAAGTAGGTCGATCCACATCTCAAGCACATGCGACAATCTCAGGTCTAAGGACAAAACATACACGATGTGTAGAGAGAGCTGTAAGTATTATTGCCAGTCTCATGTTGGGTCAGTCCAACCCCATGTTCATAACATGTGTCCACATCATTGGTTTGACATCTCCATGTCTATGACTTGCGAAACATAGTCATCAACCAATCGATGTGCTAGTCTAATATTCACGTGTGTCCTCGCATGAACTCCGACTAGGGAGAATTATTAGATAACCATACAAGTAAAGAGTTTCATAAACAATTCACATAATTGCCAATCAATACAAGTTGCCTGGTATATGGATATTCAAGGAACATTATAATAACTCATGGATACACATGAAATACAATCATCTCTATGATTGCCTCTAGGGCATATTTCCTTCAGTTCTATGATTATGTTGTGCAGGATTCCAAGTTGGAAACAACACCTTGGAGGTGTTTCCTTGCTCCAACTGGTTCGATAGCTGAGGGAAAACTTGTTGCTATACTCATCATACCTTCCTCTTCGGGTTCCCCAACGATCTCAACATCTTGAGTAAGCATGGATCAATGTTATTGAGGAAAGGAACACACTTGCAATGACTTTAGGTGATCCATGTGGTTTATGAAAGGAAAACACATACAATGATTCTGGTGGTGGTTTAGGAAAAGAACACATATGCAATGACTCTGGTGGATCCATGTGGTTTAGGAAAGGACACACATGCAATGACTCTGGTGGATCAATGTGGTTTAGGAACGTAACACACATGCAATGACACAGGTGGCTCAATGTGGTTTAGGAAAGGAACACACATGCAATGACTCTGGTGGATGCATCTGGTTTAGGAAAGGAACACACATGCAATGACTCTGGTGGTGGTTTAGGAAAAGAACACACATGCAATGGCTCTGGTGGATCCATCTAGTTTAGGAAAGGAACACACATGCAATGACTCTATTGGATCCATGTGGTTTATGAAAGGAACACACATGCAATGACTCTATTGGATCAATGTGGTTGAGGAAAGGGACACACATGCAATGACTCTAGTGGATGAATGTGGTTTAGGAAAGGAAAATGCATGCAATGACTCTAGTGGGGGTTTAGGAAAAGAACACACATGCAATGGCTCTGGTGGATCCATGTGGTTTAGGAAAGGAGCACACATCCAATAACTCTAGTGGATCCATGTGATTTAGGAAAGGAACACACATGCAATGACTTTAGGTGATCCATGTGGTTTATGAAAGGAACACACATGCAATGATTCTGGTGGTGGTTTAGGAAAAGAACACACATGCAATGACTCTGGTGGATCCATGTGGTTTAGAAAAGGACACAAATGCACTGACTCTGGTGGATACATGTGGTTTAGGAAAGGAACACACATGCAATGACTCTGGTGGTGGTTTAGGAAAAGAACACACATGCAATGACTCTAGTGGATCCATGTGGTTTAGGAAAGGAACACACATGCAATGACTCTGGTGGTGGTTTAGGAAAAGAACACACATGCAATGACTCTGGTGGATCAATGTTGTTTAGGAAAGGAACATACATGGAAAGACTATATTGGTGGTTTAGGAAAAGAACACACATGCAATGACTTTGGTGGATCCATGTGGTTTAGGAAAAGAAGACACATGCAATGACACTGGTGGATCCATGTGGTAAAGGAAACGAACACACATGCAATGACTCTAGCTCTAGTGGTGGTTTAAGAAAATAACACACATGCAATGACTCTTGTGGATCAATGTAGTTTAGGAAAAGAACACACATACAATGACTGTATTGGTGTTTCAGGAAAAGAACACACATGCAATGACTCTGGTGGATCCATGTGGTTTAGGAAAAGAAGACACGTGCAATGACACTGGTGGATCCATGTGGTTTATGAAAGGAACACATATGCAATAACTCTGGTGGTAGTTGAGGAAAAGAACACACATGCAATGACTCTGGTGGATCAATATGGTTTAGGAAAGGAACACACAAGGAAAGTCTCTATTGGTGGATCCATGTGGTTTAGGAAAGGAACACACATGCAATGACACTGGTGGATCAATCTGGTTTAGGAAAATAAAACACATGCAAAGATTTTATTGGTGGTTGAGGAAAGGAACACACATGCAATGACTCTGGTGGATCCATGTGGTTTAGGAAAAGAATACACATGCAATGGGCAATGACACTCGTGGATCCATGTGGTTTGGGAAAGGAAGACCCATGAAATGACTCTGGTGGTGGTTTAGGAAAAGAAAACACATGCAATGACTCTACTGCATCAATGTGGTTTATGAAAAGTAGACACATGTAATGACTCTAGTGGTGGTTTAGTAAAGTAACACACATGCAATGACTCTGGTGGATCCATGTGGTTTTGGAAAGGAACACACATGCAATAACTCTAGTGGTGGTTTAGGAAAATAAAACACATGTGATGACTTTGGTGGTAGTTTAGGAAAAGAACACACATGCAATGGCTCTAGTGGATCAATGTGGTTTAGGAAAGGATCACACATGCAATGACTCTGGTAGAAGTTTAGAAAAGGAACACACATGAAGTGACTCTGGTGGATCAATGTGGTTTATGAAAGGAACACACATGCAACGACTCTCATGGTGATTTAGGAAAGAAACACAGATGCAATGACTCTCGTGGTGGTTTAGGAAAGGAACACACATGCCATGACTCTGGTGGATCCATGTGGTTTAGGAAAGGAACACACATACAATGACTGTAGTCGTGGTTTAGGAAAAGAACACACATGCAATGACTTTAGTGGTTGTTTAGGAAAAGAACATACATGCAATGTCTCTGGTGGATCCATGTGATTTAGGAAAACAAGACACATGCAATGACACTGGTGGATCCTTGTGGTTGGGAAAGGAACACACATGCAATAACTCTAGTGGTGGTTTAGGAAAAAAAAACACATGTGATGACCCTAGTGGTGGTTTAGGAAAAGAACACACATGCAATGAATCTAGTGGATCAATGTGGTTTAGGAAAGGAACACACATGCAATGACTCTGGTGGTGGTTTAGAAAAGGAACACACATGAAGTGACTCTAGTGGATCAATGTGGTTTACGAAAGGAACACACATGCAATGAATCTCTGGGTGGTTTAGGAAAGGAATACAAATGCAATGACTCTGGTGGTTGTTTAGGAATGGAACACACATGCAATGACTCTGGTGGATCCATGTGGTTTAGGAAAGGAACACACATGTAATGACTGTAGTGGTGGTTTAGGAAATGAACACACATGCAATGCCTTTGGTGGTGGTTTAGGATAAGAACACACATGCAATGTCTCTGGTGGTGGTTTAGAAAAGGAACACACATGTAATTACTCTGGTGTATCCATGTGGTTTAGGAAAGGAACACACATGCAATGACTCTGGTGGATCCATGCGGTTTAGGAAAGGAACACACAATCAATGACTCTAGTGGTGGTTTAGGAAAAAAACACATGCAATGACTCTGGTGGATCCATGTGGTTTAGGAAAGGAACACACATGCAATGACTCTAGTGGATCCATGTGGTTTAGGAAAGGAACACACATGCAATGACTCCGGTGGATCCATGTGGTTTATGAAAGGAACATACATGCAATGACTCTGGTGGTTGTTTAGGAAAAGAACACACATGTAATGACTCTAGTCGATCCATGTTGTTTAGGAAAAGGACACACATGGAAAGACTCTATTGGTGGTTCAGGAAAAGAACACACATGCAATGACTCTGGTGGATCCATGTGGTTTAGGAAAAGAAGACACATGCAATGATACTGGTGGCTCCATGTGGTAACGGAAACGAACACACATGCAATGACTCTAGTGGTGGTTTAGGAAAATAACACACATGCCATGACTCTTGTGGATCAATATGGTTTAGGAAAAGAGCACATATGCAATGACTCTATTGGTGGTTTAGGAAAACAATACACAAGCAATGACTCTGGTTGATCCATGTGGTTTAGGAAAAGAAGGCACGTGCAACAACACTGGTGGATCCATGTGGTTTATGAAAGGAACACACAAGCAAAGACTCTATTGGTGGATCCATGTGGTTTAGGAAAGGAACACACATGCAATGACTCTAGCGGTGGTTCAGGAAAAGAACACACATGTAATGACTCTAGTGGTGGTTTAGGAAAGGAACACAGATGAAATGAATCTGGTGGATCCATATGGTTTAGGAAAGGAAAACACATGCAATGACTATGGTGGTGGTTTAGGAAAATAACACACATGCAATGACTCTGGTGGATCCATGTGGTCTAGGAAAGCAACACAACTGCAATGACTCTGATGGATCCATGTGGTTTATGAAAGGAAGACACATGTAATGACTCTGGTGGAACAATGTGGTTTAGGAAAGGAACACACATGCAATGACTCTGGTGGATCCAGGTGGTTTAGGAAAGGAACACACATGCAATGACTCTGGTGGTGGTTTAGGAAAAGAACACACATGCAATGACTCTGGTGGATCCATGTAGTTTAGGAAAGGAACACACATGCAATGACTCTAGTGGATCCATCTGGTTTAGGAAAGGAACACACATGTAGTGAATCTAGTGGATCCATGTGGTTTATGAAAGGAACACACATGCAATGACTCTGGTGGTGGTTTAGGAAAAGAACACACATGCAATGACTCTGGTGGATCCATGTGGTTTAGAAAGGAACACACATGCAATGACTCTGGTGGAGATTTAGGAACAGAACACACATGCAATGAATCTGGTAGATCCATGTGGTTTAGGAAAGGAACAGGCATGCAATGACCCTGGTGGATCCATGTGGTTTAGGAAAGAAACACACAAGCAATGACTCTATTGGTGGTTTAGGAAAATAACACACATGCAATGACTTTAGTGGTGGTTTAGGAAAGGAATACACATGCAATGCCTCTGGTGGATCAATGTGGTTTCGGAAAGGAACACACATGCAATGACTCTGGTGGATCAATGTGGTTTAGGAAAGGAACACACATGCAATGGCTCTGGTGGATCCATGTGGTCTAGGAAAGGAACACACATGCAATGACTCTGGTGGTGGTTTAGGAAAAGAACACACATGCAATGACTCTGGTGGATGCATGTGGTTTAGGAAAGGAACACACATGCAATGACTCTGATGGATCCATGTGGTTTATGAAAGGAACACACATGCAATGGCTCTACTGGATCAATGTGGTTTAGGAAAGGAACACTATTGTAATGACTCTAGTGGATCAATGTGGTTTAGGAAAGGAAGACGCATGGAATGACTCTAGTGGTGGTTTAGGAAAAGAACACACATGTACTGACTCTGGTGGATCCATGTGGTTTAGGAAAGGAGCACACATCCAATGACTCTAGGTGATCCATGTGGTTTATGAAAGGAACACGCATGCAGTGATTCTGGTGGTGGTTTAGGAAAAGAACACACACGCAATGACTCTGGTGGATCCATGTGGTTTAGGAAAGGACACACATGCAATGACTCTGGTGGATCCATGTTGTTTACGAAAGCAACACACATGCAATGACTCTAATGGATCCATGTGGTTTATGAAAGGAACAAACATGTAATGACTCTGGTGTATCAATGTGGTTTAGGAAAGGAACACACATGCAATGACTCTGGTGGATCCATGTGGTCTAGGAAAGGAACACACATGCAATGACTCTTGTGGTGGTTTAGGAAGAGAACACACATGCAATGACTCTGGTGGATCCATCTAGTTTAGGAAAGGAACACACATGCAATGACTCTAGTGGATCCATGTGGTTTAGGAAAGGAACACACATGCAATGACTCTAGCGGATCCATGTGGTTTATGAAAGGAACACACATGCAATGACTCTGGTGGTGGTTTAGGAAAAGAACACACATGCAATGACTGGTGGATCCATGTGGTTTAGAAAGTAACACACATTCAATGACTCTGGTGGTGGTTTAGGAAAAGAACACACATGCAATGACTCTAGTCGATCCATGTTGTTTAGGAAAGGAACACACATGGAAAGACTCTATTGGTGGTTCAGGAAAAGAACACACATGCAATGACTCTGGTGGATCCATGTGGTTTAGGAAAAGAACACACATGCAATGGCACAGGTGGATCCATGTGGTAAGGGAAACGAACACACATGAAATGACTCCAGTGGTGGTTTAGGAAAAGAACACATATGCGATGACTCTTGCGGATCAATGTGGTTTAGGAAAAGAACACACATGCAATGAATCTATTGGTTGTCTAGGAAAAGAACAGACATGCAATGACTCTGGTGGATCCATGTGGTTTAGGAAAAGAAGAGACGTGCAATGCCACTGGTGGATCCATGTGGTTTATGAAAGGAACAGACATGGAGTGACTCTAGTACTAGTTTAGGAAAAGTACACACATGCAATGACTCTAGTGGATCAATATGGTTTAGGAAAGGAACACACAAGCGAAGACTCTATTGGTGGATCCATGTGGTTTAGGAAAGGATCACACATGCAATGACTCTAGCGGTGGTTTATGAAACGAACACTCATGCAATGACTCTAGTGGTGGTTTAGGAAAGGAACACACATGCAATGACTCTGGTGGATCCATATGGTCTAGGAAAGGAACACACATGCAATGACTATGGTGGTGGTCTAGGAAAGGAACACACATGCAATGGCTCTGGTGGATCCATGTGGTTTAGGAAAGGAACACACATGCAATGACTCTGGTGGTGGTTTAGGAAAAGAACACACATGCAATGACTCTGGTGGATGCATGTGGTTTAGGAAAGGAACACACATGCAATGACTCTGGTGGATCCATGTGGTTTATGAAAGGAACACACATACAATGGCTCTACTGGATCAATGTGGTTTAGGAAAGGAACCCTATTGTAATGACTCTAGTGGATCAATGTGGTTTAGGAAAGGAAGACACATGGAATGACTCTAGTGGTGGTTTAGGAAAAGAACACACATGTACTGACTCTGGTGGATCCATGTGGTTTAGGAAAGGAGCACACATCCAATGACTCTAGGTGATCCATGTGGTTTATGAAAGGAACACGCATGCAATGATTCTGGTGGTGATTTAGGAAAAGAACACACACACAATGACTCTGGTGGATCCATGTGGTTTAGGAAAGGACACACATGCAATGACTCTGGTGGATCCATGTTGTTTACGAAAGCAACACACATGCAATGACTCTGATGGATCCATGTGGTTTATGAAAGGAAGAAACATGTAATGACTCTGGTGTATCAATGTGGTTTAGGAAAGGAACACACATGCAATGACTCTGGTGGATCCATGTGGTCTAGGAAAGGAACACACATGCAATGACTCTTGTGGTGGTTTAGGAAAAGAACACACATGCAATGACTCTGGTGGATCCATCTAGTTTAGGAAAGGAACACACATGCAATGACTCTAGTGGATCCATGTGGTTTAGGAAAGGAACACACATGCAATGACTCTAGCGGATCCTTGTGGTTTATGAAAGGAACACACATGCAATGACTCTGGTGGTGGTTTAGGAAAAGAACACACATGCAATGACTCTGGTGGATCCATGTGGTTTAGAAAGTAACACACATTTAATGACTCTGGTGGTGGTTTAGGAAAAGAACACACATGCAATGACTCTAGTCGATCCATGTTGTTTAGGAAAGGAACACACATGGAAAGACTCTATTGGTGGTTCAGGAAAAGAACACACATGCAATGACTCTGGTGGATCCATGTGGTTTAGGAAAAGAACACACATGCAATGGCACAGGTGGATCCATGTGGTAAGGGAAACGAACACACATGAAATGACTCCAGTGGTGGTTTAGGAAAAGAACACATATGCGATGACTCTTGCGGATCAATGTGGTTTAGGAAAAGAACACACATGCAATGAATCTATTGGTTGTCTAGGAAAAGGACACACATGCAATGACTCTGGTGGATCCATGTTGTTTACGAAAGCAACACACATGCAATGACTCTAATGGATCCATGTGGTTTATGAAAGGAACAAACATGTAATGACTCTGGTGTATCAATGTGGTTTAGGAAAGGAACACACATGCAATGACTCTGGTGGATCCATGTGGTCTAGGAAAGGAACACACATGCAATGACTCTTGTGGTGGTTTAGGAAGAGAACACACATGCAATGACTCTGGTGGATCCATCTAGTTTAGGAAAGGAACACACATGCAATGACTCTAGTGGATCCATGTGGTTTAGGAAAGGAACACACATGCAATGACTCTAGCGGATCCATGTGGTTTATGAAAGGAACACACATGCAATGACTCTGGTGGTGGTTTAGGAAAAGAACACACATGCAATGACTGGTGGATCCATGTGGTTTAGAAAGTAACACACATTCAATGACTCTGGTGGTGGTTTAGGAAAAGAACACACATGCAATGACTCTAGTCGATCCATGTTGTTTAGGAAAGGAACACACATGGAAAGACTCTATTGGTGGTTCAGGAAAAGAACACACATGCAATGACTCTGGTGGATCCATGTGGTTTAGGAAAAGAACACACATGCAATGGCACAGGTGGATCCATGTGGTAAGGGAAACGAACACACATGAAATGACTCCAGTGGTGGTTTAGGAAAAGAACACATATGCGATGACTCTTGCGGATCAATGTGGTTTAGGAAAAGAACACACATGCAATGAATCTATTGGTTGTCTAGGAAAAGAACAGACATGCAATGACTCTGGTGGATCCATGTGGTTTAGGAAAAGAAGAGACGTGCAATGCCACTGGTGGATCCATGTGGTTTATGAAAGGAACAGACATGGAGTGACTCTAGTACTAGTTTAGGAAAAGTACACACATGCAATGACTCTAGTGGATCAATATGGTTTAGGAAAGGAACACACAAGCGAAGACTCTATTGGTGGATCCATGTGGTTTAGGAAAGGATCACACATGCAATGACTCTAGCGGTGGTTTATGAAACGAACACTCATGCAATGACTCTAGTGGTGGTTTAGGAAAGGAACACACATGCAATGACTCTGGTGGATCCATATGGTCTAGGAAAGGAACACACATGCAATGACTATGGTGGTGGTCTAGGAAAGGAACACACATGCAATGGCTCTGGTGGATCCATGTGGTTTAGGAAAGGAACACACATGCAATGACTCTGGTGGTGGTTTAGGAAAAGAACACACATGCAATGACTCTGGTGGATGCATGTGGTTTAGGAAAGGAACACACATGCAATGACTCTGGTGGATCCATGTGGTTTATGAAAGGAACACACATACAATGGCTCTACTGGATCAATGTGGTTTAGGAAAGGAACCCTATTGTAATGACTCTAGTGGATCAATGTGGTTTAGGAAAGGAAGACGCATGGAATGACTCTAGTGGTGGTTTAGGAAAAGAACACACATGTACTGACTCTGGTGGATCCATGTGGTTTAGGAAAGGAGCACACATCCAATGACTCTAGGTGATCCATGTGGTTTATGAAAGGAACACGCATGCAATGATTCTGGTGGTGATTTAGGAAAAGAACACACACGCAATGACTCTGGTGGATCCATGTGGTTTAGGAAAGGACACACATGCAATGACTCTGGTGGATCCATGTTGTTTACGAAAGCAACACACATGCAATGACTCTAATGGATCCATGTGGTTTATGAAAGGAACAAACATGTAATGACTCTGGTGTATCAATGTGGTTTAGGAAAGGAACACACATGCAATGACTCTGGTGGATCCATGTGGTCTAGGAAAGGAACACACATGCAATGACTCTTGTGGTGGTTTAGGAAGAGAACACACATGCAATGACTCTGGTGGATCCATCTAGTTTAGGAAAGGAACACACATGCAATGACTCTAGTGGATCCATGTGGTTTAGGAAAGGAACACACATGCAATGACTCTAGCGGATCCATGTGGTTTATGAAAGGAACACACATGCAATGACTCTGGTGGTGGTTTAGGAAAAGAACACACATGCAATGACTGGTGGATCCATGTGGTTTAGAAAGTAACACACATTCAATGACTCTGGTGGTGGTTTAGGAAAAGAACACACATGCAATGACTCTAGTCGATCCATGTTGTTTAGGAAAGGAACACACATGGAAAGACTCTATTGGTGGTTCAGGAAAAGAACACACATGCAATGACTCTGGTGGATCCATGTGGTTTAGGAAAAGAACACACATGCAATGGCACAGGTGGATCCATGTGGTAAGGGAAACGAACACACATGAAATGACTCCAGTGGTGGTTTAGGAAAAGAACACATATGCGATGACTCTTGCGGATCAATGTGGTTTAGGAAAAGAACACACATGCAATGAATCTATTGGTTGTCTAGGAAAAGAACAGACATGCAATGACTCTGGTGGATCCATGTGGTTTAGGAAAAGAAGAGACGTGCAATGCCACTGGTGGATCCATGTGGTTTATGAAAGGAACAGACATGGAGTGACTCTAGTACTAGTTTAGGAAAAGTACACACATGCAATGACTCTAGTGGATCAATATGGTTTAGGAAAGGAACACACAAGCGAAGACTCTATTGGTGGATCCATGTGGTTTAGGAAAGGATCACACATGCAATGACTCTAGCGGTGGTTTATGAAACGAACACTCATGCAATGACTCTAGTGGTGGTTTAGGAAAGGAACACACATGCAATGACTCTGGTGGATCCATATGGTCTAGGAAAGGAACACACATGCAATGACTATGGTGGTGGTCTAGGAAAGGAACACACATGCAATGGCTCTGGTGGATCCATGTGGTTTATGAAAGGAACACACATGCAATGACTCTGGTGGTGGTTTAGGAAAAGAACACACATGCAATGACTCTGGTGGATGCATGTGGTTTAGGAAAGGAACACACATGCAATGACTCTGGTGGATCCATGTGGTTTATGAAAGGAACACACATACAATGGCTCTACTGGATCAATGTGGTTTAGGAAAGGAACCCTATTGTAATGACTCTAGTGGATCAATGTGGTTTAGGAAAGGAAGACACATGGAATGACTCTAGTGGTGGTTTAGGAAAAGAACACACATGTACTGACTCTGGTGGATCCATGTGGTTTAGGAAAGGAGCACACATCCAATGACTCTAGGTGATCCATGTGGTTTATGAAAGGAACACGCATGCAATGATTCTGGTGGTGATTTAGGAAAAGAACACACACACAATGACTCTGGTGGATCCATGTGGTTTAGGAAAGGACACACATGCAATGACTCTGGTGGATCCATGTTGTTTACGAAAGCAACACACATGCAATGACTCTGATGGATCCATGTGGTTTATGAAAGGAAGAAACATGTAATGACTCTGGTGTATCAATGTGGTTTAGGAAAGGAACACACATGCAATGACTCTGGTGGATCCATGTGGTCTAGGAAAGGAACACACATGCAATGACTCTTGTGGTGGTTTAGGAAAAGAACACACATGCAATGACTCTGGTGGATCCATCTAGTTTAGGAAAGGAACACACATGCAATGACTCTAGTGGATCCATGTGGTTTAGGAAAGGAACACACATGCAATGACTCTAGCGGATCCTTGTGGTTTATGAAAGGAACACACATGCAATGACTCTGGTGGTGGTTTAGGAAAAGAACACACATGCAATGACTCTGGTGGATCCATGTGGTTTAGAAAGTAACACACATTTAATGACTCTGGTGGTGGTTTAGGAAAAGAACACACATGCAATGACTCTAGTCGATCCATGTTGTTTAGGAAAGGAACACACATGGAAAGACTCTATTGGTGGTTCAGGAAAAGAACACACATGCAATGACTCTGGTGGATCCATGTGGTTTAGGAAAAGAAGACACATGCAATGGCACAGGTGGATCCATGTGGTAAGGGAAACGAACACACATGAAATGACTCCAGTGGTGGTTTAGGAAAAGAACACATATGCGATGACTCTTGCGGATCAATGTGGTTTAGGAAAAGAACACACATGCAATGACTCTATTGGTTGTCTAGGAAAAGAACAGACATGCAATGACTCTGGTGGATCCATGTGGTTTAGGAAAAGAAGAGACGTGCAATGCCACTGGTGGATCCATGTGGTTTATGAAAGGGACAGACATGGAGTGACTCTAGTACTAGTTTAGGAAAAGTACACACATGCAATGACTCTAGTGGATCAATATGGTTTAGGAAAGGAACACACAAGCGAAGACTCTATTGGTGGATCCATGTGGTTTAGGAAAGGAACACACATGCAATGACTCTAGCGGTGGTTTATGAAACGAACACTCATGCAATGACTCTAGTGGTGGTTTAGGAAAGGAACACACATGCAATGACTCTGGTGGATCCATATGGTCTAGGAAAGGAACACAGATGCAATGACTATGGTGGTGGTTTAGGAAAAGAACACACATGGAATGACTCTGGTGGATCCATGTGGTTTAGGAAAGGAACGCACAAGCAAAGACTCTATTGGTGGATCTATGTTGTTTAGGAAAGGAACACACATGCAAAGTCAATGGTGGATCCTTGTGGTTTAGGAAAATAAAACACATGCAAAGATTATATTGGTGGTTCAGGAAAGGAACACACATGCAATGACTCTGGCGGATCCACGTGGTTTAGGAAAAGAAGACACATGCAATGGAAAATGACACTGGTGGATCAATGTGGTTTAGGAAAGGAAGACACATGCAATGACTCTTGTAGTGGTTTAGAAAAAGAATACAAATGCAATTACTCTGGGGAATCAATGTGGTTTACGAAAAGAAGACACGTGTAATGACTCTGGTGCTGGTTGAGTAAAGGAATACACATGCAATGACTCTGGTGGATCCATGTGTTTAGGAAAGGAACACACATGCAATAACTCTAGTGGTGCTTTTGGAAAAGAAAACACATGTGATGACTCTGGTGGTGGTTTAGGAAAAGAACACACATGCAATGACTCTAGTAGATCAATGTGGTTTAGGAAAGGAACACACACGCAATGACTCTGGTGGTGGTTTAGAAAAGGAACACACATGAAGTGACTCTGGTGGATCAATGTGGTTTATGAAAGGAACACACATGCAACGAATCTCGTGGTGGTTTAGGAAAGGAAGACACATGCAATGACTCTGGTGTTGGTTTAGGAAAGGAACACAATTGCAATGACTCTGGTGGATCCATGTGGTTTAGGAAAGGAACACACATGCAATGACTGTAGTGGTGGTTTAGGAAAAGAACACACATGCAATGACTTTGGTCGTAGTTTAGGAAAAGAACACACATGCAATGTCTCTGATGGTGGTTTAGAAAAGGAACACACATGTAATTACTCTGGTGGATCCATGTGGTTTAGGAAAGGAACACACATGCAATTACTCTGGTGGATCCATGCGGTTTAGGAAAGGAACGCACATGCAATGACTCTAGTGGTGGTTTAGGAAAAGAACACACATGCATTGACTCTGGTGGATCCATGTGGTTTAGGAAAGGACACACATGCAATGAATTTGGTGGATCCATGTGGTTTAGGAAAGGAACATACATGCAATGACTCTAGTGGTCCAAGTGGTTTAGGAAAGGAACACACATGCAATGACTCCGGTGGATCCATGTGGTTTATGAAAGGAAAACACATGCAATGACTCTGGTGGTTGTTTAGGAAAAGAACACACATGTAATGACTCTGGTGGATCAATGTTCTTTAGGAAAAGAACACACATGGAAGACTCTATTGGTGGTTCAGGAAAATAACACACATGCAATGACTCTGGTGAATCCTTGTGGTTTTGGAAAAGAAGACACATGCAATGACACTGGTGGATCCATGTGGTAAGGAAAACGAACACACATGCAATGATTCTAGTGGTGGTTTATTAAAATAACACACATGCAATGACTCTTGTGGATCAATGTGGTTTAGGAAAAGAACACACATGCAATGACTCTATTGGTGGTTTAGGAAAAGAATACACATGCAATCACTCTGGTGGATCCATGTGGTTTAGGAAAAGAAGACACGTGCAACGACACTGGTGGATCCATGTAGTTTATGAAAGGAACACACATGCAATGACTCTGGTGGTAGTTTAGCAAAAGAACACACATTCAATGACTCTGGTGGATCAATATGGTTTAGGAAAGGAACGCACAAGAAAAGACTCTATTGGTGGATCCATGTGGATTAGTAAAGGAACACACATGCAATGACTCTAGCGGTGGTTTAGGAAAAGAACACACATGTAATGACTCTAGTCATCATGAAATGCATTCACAAGAACTAATATGGGTTCATAAAGGGGAGAACTATCCATGATTGCTTGGCTGTTACCTTTGAGTACATTCATCAATGCAAAACATCCAAAAAGCCAATGGTAATTCTCAAATTAGACTTTGAAAAAGCCTTTGACACTATTGAGCATGAAGTAATTTTTCTGATTTTGGAAAAGAAAGGTTTCAGCAAAGAATGGATTGCTTGGGTTAAATTGCTGCTTCAATCTGGTACATCCTCTATACTTATTAATGGAGTACCTGGTAAACAGTTCAGGTGTAGGAGGGGAGGCAGACAAGGGGACCCATTGTCCCCCTTGATGTTTGTTCTTGGGGTAGATTTGTTACAATCAATAATTAATGATCTATTGAGAAGAGGTCTACTGTAACATCCCAATTTCGGCAACCCTGATTAGCTGTACCGAATGCAAAAATCAGGGGGAACAAAAACTTTTTCTTGTTGAGTGCTGAAGTGCTTGCTTGTTGTTTGGATATGCTATGCCTATGATTGTGTATTAGATGATATACTCCTTACCTCAACACCAGTTGACAAAAGCTACTTACCAAAACTGTCTTGGCTCAATCTCCATATTCTCAAATGTTCTGGCATTTCAAAAGCTGAGCCAAGAAGCCTTTCCAAACCAACTATTTTAGTAGCTTCTATTGATCAAACTATGGAGAGCTATATAATATAATCTCCTTATGTTTTCAAGACAGAACCTTCTAATACTCTTACCTCTAGATTTAACAAAACCTTTTTGTAAACTTTTGAATTCTACTCTTGGTAGAGATACCAAGGACCTTACCTTGTTCAAACTTCAACCTATTTCAAAATACCCATCCTTACCTCAAGCTAAGCTTGGTGGTAACCCCAATAGTAGTTGATTTGTTTGTAAGATGAGTTGCCTTGATCTGCTGTTTGACTTGATTGCTTAGAGATAGTATGAGCTACTCTAGGAGATCATCACTAGGATCAAGATGTTTCCAACTCATCAACCCCTAAGCAAGAATACAAATCTGGATATGATCCCTAGCTACTAGGTGATCATCTCAAACCCTTTACCAGATCAATTCTGAAGATTTCCATTCTAGGAGCTTACAAGTCCATGAAGACCAATATCAAGCATGGATCCTTACCACTCAATCTACACCTCAACATCATCCACTTGATGATGCTTGGGTCCCTTGCAACCCATCAAAAACATCTCCTCTCATGCTCTAGTCAAAAACACTAAATCTGCCAAATTTGACTAAGTCCGGAAAACTATTTCCAACATCACCTTTTTGAATGCCTCCCTTTCTCAACCCTTGTGCACTTTTGGAAATGCATCTGAACCATATTGTTAACCATCCTAAGGACTACCAAGGCCCACTCTTTCCCTTGGATAGATCATAATCCAATCCACTTGTTCTTGATGGTTTTGCAGGCAAGAAAATAACTAATCCTGCAAATCTAATCAACATGCCTACTTTGCTAGAAGCTCACACCCCCATCCAACCTTCTATGTACCAACTCTTTGCATGTTTGTGTTCTAATCATATAGTTCTATACATATCCACTTTACTTGTTCCAAGTGGATTTTTGTGCTTCTTAAACCCACAAGGTTTTGGAGGCTAGTTGATAATCTGCTTTGGCAGGCTTATTTTATTAAAAGTTTGAAAGTCTGTGTTGGTGAGCTCAAACAATATCAAGCTCAAACCTATGTACCATGTTGATCTACATCACTTGGTCTATCCAACCATCTACCCCCTGCCCCAAGGGGAGATCTGAACTCCAAGATACAACCATGTTTTGATGGTATGAAATTAACATCACCCTAGATCCTTAATCTAGGGAATTTCACCAAAATCAACTTGGATTCTCCAATCTCAAGGTTGAAAATGCTTGTTACACCTTGTCTACATCATCTACCTTGATCATCAAGATTTATCAAATATTTTCCATAATTATTATGGCCCCAAATCCATTTAACTTCTTTAATAGACAAATTCTTCAAAACCCCTTCCATAAGGGAAAGTTTGGTTTTTACCAAAACACTTCCCCAACTCTAAGCACTTTTGAGGCCCATATATCATACCCTATCTTCCCACTTCAAAAAGAAATATTTTTGAAGAGCTTTATTATTTATTTTTGCCCATTTTCTTAAATGGCTGAAACAAGAAATAATTCTTTAAAAATACCTTCCCACCTCAATAAATTCCAATAAAATTACCCAATGTGTTATATGGTATCTAGGACCAGCTCACCCCAAAAACCAACTTTGTCTAATGTAAAATATCACATGAGCTTCTAGAAACTACTTCTGCCCTTTCTGAATAAATGGATTTAAGTGGACTTTAAATCCTCTGAAAAATCCCAAATAAATCCTGGAAGTATACCTTGACCTCATATATCTACCAGTACCATTTTCCCTCCTTGTCCTATGCCGAACTTTGAATTTCCTTCACAAGCACATATTTAGTCAATTTGGCAAACCTAGCTAGTTTTGAGCTAAATCAATATAAAACCACCACCAATCTTGCAAAGTAATGCACCACAGCAACTCCACCTCCCCTGGTCGTGCCCACACTATAGAAACACTATAGCAACATTGTAGCAACTTACACCTCTTGTCTCTAGTGCTTGTCCATGATGGAGACACAAGCCAACCCCTCTTTCTCCTTGTCCTCAAAGCTTTGCAATAGCTGCCCCTGCTCCTCTCTGACCTAAACACGACCAGAACCACCCCTCCACCGCCCACAGAAAACCCTCTCCTGGTTTCACCTCCCTCCTCCACAAGCTCCATGGACAAGGTCCATCAAAAACCTCCCCCTCTCGGTATATAGTGCTAGAGGCCACTACAGCTCTCCTTGCCCCTCATTGCTTCCTCTCCTTCCTTCTCACCACCCCAGAGAACCCCATCCTCTCTCCCTCTGCCCTCCCTCACCATGGAAAGAGAGGAGGCCTTCCTCTCAGCTTTTGCTCGAGCAAGGCAAGTTTGCTCTCGGCCTAGACATTCCTGGCTCCCTCTCGTCGCTCTGGTAATTTTTCCTCCGAATAACATGCATCTCGGTGCCGTCCCTTTTGGTCGCAGGCTCACCGGAGGCCGCCGCGCAAGTTCCTGTCCGAGTAAGAACTCCTCCCGCGAACCAGAAGCTCTCGAGCTCCAGATCCAGCGCCTACCCACCTTACTTCCTCCTTGGAATCGCCACGTATGAACGCACCTCTCCCCGGTGGCATGCATGCACCTCTGGACCACTCCGACGAGCTCCCGCGGCGTCCGCCACAGACGCTCTCGCGCGAGCCGTCTCCAGACGCCGAACCCCAACTCGCCGCCCCTCTCCTGGACCACCACATCACGCTGCTCCTCCTCCGCCACTCCTCCGACGCCGGCGCCGCCCAAGTGAGCCGCCCCACCCCTTTCCCCATCACCCCTAGGGTTTCCGCCGCTGCGCTGCATTCAGACAAGGACGACGACGCCCCTGCGTTGATCCTTTCTTAAGCGGACGGTAGGGATCTCCCCATACCGCTTCGGCCGCCGGCGCCCGCTGACGGGCGGGCCCTGCCTGCCAGGCCGTTTAAATCCTGCCCACGTGCAGCGCAGCCCGGGTGGGCCGAATTCGCCCACTAGGGCCTAGTTCTCCTTCGGATCTGGCCCGCCAACCACCTGCCTTTTAATCTTTTCTCAGAACCAGAAATTGGGGATTTTTGTTTAAATCTTTTCAAAAATACAAATCCACCTCAAATTACAAGATCCAAATTTTTACATGTTCTATGGAGTATTCCCTACCACCCAGAGCTAGTCTCATACCAATATCTACCTTAGGGTTTTGCTGGATTTAAAATTACTAAAATGTGTCAATTACACTAAATAATTTCCTCACTAAGCTAACCAACTCCAATTGGAGTGAAACCAACTGCCCTTGGTAGTTTTTGAACATACCTATCTTTGCACCCTGGTCCCATGCCAAGGTGAATAGTAGTTTATCTTTAGTAAAAATAACAAAAATAGCTCTGATTTGACTTTAGGAATTTCTATAGGACAAACCAACAGAGGTATTGACCTATTTTCAACTCTCATGGATGAGATACACCCATATCTACCCAACCCTAGGAGATCACTATTTTTGAGCTTCTGTAGATTTATAAGTGAATTAAATACTTCTACATGAGGTATTTTCACTATATAAATCACCATAGTAGTTCTGCTAATCCAGAAAGGGTTATTCCAATTTCTACAGAAAGGTATTCTAAATACCTATAATGTGTCCTTGGATTCACCCCAAAAGATTTTGTAGATTAAATCTGGTGAAAAAGACAAGTTGTCTACAGAATTGCCTTTGGGAATTTCTTGAGGGCATTCTGGTAATTATTTTGGAGTGATTCCAACTCTCAGTGAACAAGTACATCGAACCCTACCTAACACCCCCAAGGAAATAATTTTTGGAGCTCCAGAACTCTTCTGGTGAATTATTTCCTAAAACTAGAGCATTTATCACTAGAAAATTCATAAGTAATTAAAGAAAAGTGATAATATAGTGAAACCACTTTTGTTGGTTTCATTTTATCCAATCCTATCTGTTGGTATCATGTTTTTACCATAGCACAATACAGAATATTGACTTGCCCAAAAATCCATCTCTTAGGTAGTTTCTAGACTATAAATCCTAAGGGATTTTCTTCCACTCTTCAAGACAAGGCCAATATTCTTAAATCCATTCTTCCTAAGACCTTCAGATTTGTAAACTTGTTTTGTTCCTTGCTTGCTGTATGTATTGGTGAGTGTATGCCTTGTATTGATTGTGCCCTTTTGTTTGTTTGCATGTGTGCCCCTATCGACGATAGTTGCGATTATATCGGAGAGCAGAAGAAGTGGTATTTATTGTTGGTATTGGTATTCTGGGTTATCTAAAGAAGAAGTCCAGGGACATTTATGCCGTATTGTTGATCATCAGGCAAGCCACCTTCTTACTCATAAGCCGTGTCCTACTATTTTACTTATGCATGTTTTATCTACTGTTTATTAAAAACTGCATTGTTTTACTATATGTTGATATATATACATATATATATGGTAGTGGTTTGGCTCCTCCAAACCATTACACTTGGTACTACTAAGTACAACCCCCTTGGTGATACCTAATTGTCCCTAGTAGAGTAGAGGGTGCTTATCCGCCATACCCCTTTGGAGACCCCAATTTAGCCGAAGCAAAAGCTAGAGGATGGGAAAACCCCGGAAAAAGTTCTACCAAATGTTTTATGATAAAACCTTGGTGAGGTGGGACCTCCCAAGAGATGTTGAGAAAGAAAAAGGTTTTGTTTTATAAATGCTGGTGGAAAAATCGGAGGAAAAAGGTTTATGAAAACGCACCTAGTTCTCTGCAGTTTTGCTAGAACAATTAACCCTGTGCAACCACATTACTCTGGAATGGGACAGGGCTGGATTTGATGTTTGTCTGTTCTGGTATAAGCTGCCTCGCAACTACTACAGGGGATCGGGGATCCTTGGAGGGTGGGCCTTCTCCGATAAAGGTGGGACCTGGAGAAGGAACAAAGGGTCGATAGGCCTCCACGCGTTACTATGAGCCCCTCATTGAAATCGCACACTCTCGAGGAGTGGAAAAAGCGCTCTGGTTGGTCCTCGCCCGACGTCCCGGTTTTGAGGGGATTAACACTCATAGGGTAGGAACTTGTATTGGAATGGGCATCCGGAGAGTCTTGATCGGTTACTCGACCCACGATCGGTGAAGATCAGGGTAGTGTACCCGGATGGTGTGGGTAAAGTGTACAACCTCTACAGAGTGTAAATCTATTCGAATAGGCGCGTCCGTGGTCATGGTCGGTTGGGAAGGTTGCTGTAGAGCAGTGCTGGTTTTGTTTTCAAAAAGGATTTCGGAAAAGAAATGTTTTCGAAATGTTTTGACCATGGGATGGTCAGAAAGGATACCTGCTTTGACCATGGGATGGTCAGAGAGGTATGGAAGGAGTTTGGTCGTGGGATGACCTGAAAACGGGAGCAATTGGGTGACCCAGTCCTAATGTTTTCCAAAACTTTTCAACAAGGTTTCCAAACTGTTTTCAAAAGTTTTCAACAAAGGTATGTAGATGTTATATCTACAAGAGAAACTATTTGAGAAAACAACCTCTCTTGGAGCTCTCCTAATCCCACAGCCATATTGCATAGCCTCTTATTATTATTATTTTATTAAGGTGGTTTGCGAGTACATTCAAAGTACTCACCGGCATTGTCCCTGGCTATTAACTTGGCCAGATATCAAGAAGAAGGTGAAGTGGATGACTATGCGAGCTAGGACGTTCTCCCAGTCAGTTGCCTGTAGGTTAAGGCATGGCTCGGGCTCTACGCTTGATGAAGTTCCGCTGATGATTATTGATGTAGCCATAACGGCATTTATGTAAGTCTTGTAATTCCGGTATATTCTCGGATGTTGTAATGATACTTGTCGGTTATGTGCCACGACTAACTGATCATGGGATCGTGCTTGTATGCATAATAGGGATTCTCGGAGGATTAATCCGGGGGCCCCACAACTACTGACCCTGCCCATTGCCACTAGAGATCCTGACTTTCCAATTCTACAATATGCCGATGATACATTGTTGATTATGCCGGCGGATGCTGCTCAATTGAATGTGTTAAAGGAAGCTTTGCAAGATTTTAGTGCCTCGACTAGGCTTGCCATAAATTTCCACAAATCATGTATGCTGCCAATCAATCTTTTTGATGGGGAAGTACAGACTTTAGCTGATGAGTTTGGGTGTGTCATAGGAACTATGCCTTTTACATACCTTGGCTTATCATTAGGCACAACAAGACCAACTATCCATGACTTATTGCCTCTAGTAACTAGAGTTGAACAAAGATTGACAGCAAGTTCTTCTCTTCTAGCTTATGGTGGTCGTTTGCAGCTTATTCAGTCTTGCCTGAGTTCAATGCTGATATTCTTTTTATGCTCTCTAAGCATTCATACCGGGATCATCTCACAACTAAATAGAATCATTCGACAATGCCTATGGAGAAGGAAAACGGGAGAAAGCACGTCCAGATTCAAAATGAGGCTCTCCTTATTAAGCATTTACACAAATTTTTCAATAAAGAGAAAATCCCTTGGGTTCAGCTTGTGTGGAATTATTACCCAAACGGAGTACCCCATGCAAGTAAATTAATGGGCTCATTTTGGTGGCGAGACATCATGAAGTTGTCAAATGAGTATAGATCAGTTGCTAACATTACAATTGGTACAGGGGACACGGCAATGTCCTGGGCTAATAGGTGGAATGATATATGCCCACAAGATCAATTCCCTCGACTTTTCTCACATGCCGTTGATACCAAGATGTCTGTCCAGGAAGTTTTCATAACTAAAGACAGATCTCAGCTTTTTCATCTGCCTATGTCGAGCGAAGCCTTCCAGGAGTTTCAGCACATGCAGTCTGTTCTAGAATCCATGGTACTTGATTCATAGCAACATGACACTTGGCCCACAATTTGGCCAGGGGGAGTCTACACCGCTCATAGCTATTATAATCACTGTTTCAGAGATATCAATTGCAGTCAGGTTTACAAGTGGATCTAGAAGAGTAGATGTATGTTGAGAATCAAAGTTTTTGCTTGGCTATTAATGACTGATCGATTGAACACTGGTGATATGATCAGGAGGAGGAACTAAAATGTAGCTAATAGTGATGTTTGTGTACTTTGCCCATGCCATTTATACGAAGACCGGTTACACCTCTTTTTTGACTGCAACTTTAGCAGGAGGATATGGATCTATTTACAGGTGGACTGAGTACTGGTCAGACCATAGCGGAGAAATTTACTCAAGCTAGGAAGTCGTTTGGGTATCCTTTCTTCACCGAGGTTGTTATCCTTGCTACCTGGCATATATGGAAGCAAAGGAATCGCCTCATTTTTTATGGAACCAGACCATCCTTTATATCCTAGAAAAGAGCTTTTGTCCACGAGCTCACCATGCATGTGCATAGGATAAAGGACAAGCACTCCTCGGCATTCTCAATATGGATAGATAATCTTCCATAAGATTTGTCGATAGTTCTTTCTTTTGGTTTTGTACATATTCTGTACATATGTAAAATCTTTGCTACTTTTTTTTATTATTAATAAAATACTGCGAGGCAATGCCTTAGAGTTTCCCCTAAACAAATGACTCTAGTGGTGGTTTAGGAAAGGAACACACATGCAATGAGTCTGGTGGATCCATATGGTTTAGGAAAGGAAAACACATGCAATGACTATGGTGGTGGTTTAGGGAAATAACACACATGCAATGACTTTGGTGAATCCATGTGGTTTAGGAAAGCAACACAACTGCAATGACTCTGATGGATCCATGTGGTTTATGAAAGGAACACACATGTAATGACTCTGGTGGAACAATGTGGTTTAGGAAAGGAACACACATGCAATGACTCTGGTGGATCCAGGTGGTTTAGGAAAGGAACACACATGCAATGACTCTGGTGCTGGTTTAGGAAAAGAACACACATGCAATGACTCTGGTGGATCCATGTAGTTTAGGAAAGGAACACACATGCGATGACTCTAGTGGATCCATGTGGTTTAGGAAAGGAACACACCTGTAGTGACTCTAGTGGATCCATGTCGTTTATGAAAGGAACACACATGCCATGACTCTGGTGGTGGTTTAGGAAAACAACACACATGCAATGACCCTAGTGGATCCATGTGGTTTAGAAAGGAACACACATGCAATGACTCTGGTGGTGGTTTAGGAAAAGAACACACATGCAATGAATCTGGTGGATCTATGTGGTTTAGGAAACGAACAGGCATGCAATGACCCCGGTGGATCCATGTGGTTTAGGAAAGAAACACACATGCAATGACTCTAGTGGTGGTTTAGGAAAATAACACACATGCAATGACTCTAGTGGTGGTTTAGGAAAGGAACACACATGCAATGACTCTGGTGGATCCATGTGGTTTACGAAAGGAACACACATATAATGACTCTGCTGGATCAATGTGGTTTAGGAAAGGAACACACATGCAATGACTCTGCTGGATCCATGTGGTTTAGGAATGGAACACACATGCAATGACTCTGCTGGATCCATGTGGTTTAGGAATGGAACACACATGCAATGACTCTGGTGGTGGTTTAGGAAAAGAACAAACATGCAATGACTCTGGTGGATGCATGTGGTTTAGGAAAGGAACACACATGCAATGACTCTGGTGGATCCATGCGGTTTATGAAAGGAACACACGTGCAATGGCTCTGCTAGATCAATGTGGTTTAGAAAAGGAACACACTTGCAATGACTCTACTAGATCAATGTGGTTTAGGAAAGGAAAACGCATGGAATGACTCTACTGGTGGTTTAGGAAAAGAACACACATGGAATGACTCTAGTGGATCCATGTGGTTTAGAAAAGGAGCACACATGCAATGACTCAAGTGGATCCATGTGATTTAGGAAAGGAACACACATCCAATGACTCTAGGTGATCCATGTGGTTTATGAAAGGAACATGCATGCAATGATTCTGGTGGTGGTTTAGGAAAAGAACACACACGCAATGACTCTGGTGGATCCATGTGTTTTAGGAAAGGACACACATGCAATGACTCTGGTGGATCCATGTTGTTTAGGTAAGCAACACACATGCAAAGACTCTGATGGATCCATGTGGTTTATGCAAGGAACAAACATGTAATGACTCCGGTGGATCAATGTGGTTCAGGAAAGGAATACACATGCAATGACTCTGGTGGATCCATGTGGTTTAGGAAAGGAACACACATGCAATGACTCTGGTGGTGGTTTAGGAAAAGAACACACATGCAATCACTCTGGTGGATCCATCTAGTTTAGGAAAGGAACACAAATGCAATGACTCTTGTGGATCCATGTGGTTTAGGAAAGGAACACACATGCAATGACTCTAGCAGATCCATTTGTTTTATGAAAGGAACACACATGCAATGACTCTGGTGGTGGTTTAGGAAAAGAACACACATGCAATGACTCTAGTGGTTCCATGTGGTTTAGAAAGGAACACACATGCAATGACTCTAGTGGATCCATGTGGTTTATGAAAGGAACACACATGCAATGACTCTAGTGGATCCATGTGGTTTATGAAAGGAACACACATGCAATGACTCTGGTGGTGGTTTAGGAAAAGAACACACATGCAATGACTCTGGTGGATCCATGTGGTTTAGGAAAGGAACACACGTGCAATGACTCTGGTGGATCCATGTGGTTTAGGAAAGGAACACACATGCAATGACTCTAGTGGTGGTTTAGGAAAACAACACACATGCAATGAATCTGGTGGATCCATCTAGTTTAGGAAAGGAATACACATGCAATGACTCTAGTCGATCCATGTGGTTTAGGAAAGGAACAGACATGCAATGACTCTAGCGGATCCATGTGGTTTATGAAAGGAACACACATGCAATGACTCTAGTGGTGGTTTAGGAAAAGAACACACATGCAATGACTCTGGTGGATGCATGTGGTTTAGGAAAGGAACACACATGCAATGACCCTAGTGGATCCATGTGGTTTAGGAAAGAAACACACATGCAATGACTCTAGGGGTGGTTTAGAAAAATAACATACATGAAATGACTCTAGTGGTGGTTTAGGAAAGGAACACACATGCAATGACTGTGGTGGATCCATGTGGTTTAGGAAAGGAACACACATGCTATGACTCTGGTGTATCCATGTGGTTTAGGAAAATAACACACATGTAATGACTCTAGTGGTGGTTTAGGAAAGGAACACACATGCAATGACTGTAGTGGTGGTTTAGGAAAAGAACACACATGCAATGACTTTGGTGGGGGTTTAGGAAAAGAACACACATGCAATGTCTCTGGTTGTGTTTTAGAAAAGGAACACACATGTAATTACTCTGGTGGATCCATGCGGTTTAGGAAAGGAACACAAATTGAATGACTCTAGTGGTGGTTTAGGAAAAGAACACACATGCAATGACTCTGGTGGATCCATGTGGTTTAGGAAAGGACGCACATGCAATGAATTTGGTGGATCCATGTGGTTTAGGAAAGGAACATACATGCAATGACTCTAGTGGATCCAACTGGTTTAGGAAAGGAACACACATGCAATGACTCTGGTGGATCCATGTGGTTTATGAAAGGAACACACATCCAATGACTCTAGGTGATCCATGTGGTTTATGAAAGGAACATGCATGCAATGATTCTGGTGGTGGTTTAGGAAAAGAACACACACGCAATGACTCTGGTGGATCCATGTGTTTTAGGAAAGGACACACATGCAATGACTCTGGTGGATCGATGTTGTTTAGGTAAGCAACACACATGCAAAGACTCTGATGGATCCATGTGGTTTATGCAAGGAACAAACATGTAATGACTCCGGTGGATCAATGTGGTTTAGGAAAGGAATACACATGCAATGACTCTGGTGGATCCATGTGGTTTAGGAAAGGAACACACATGCAATGACTCTGGTGGTGGTTTAGGAAAAGAACACACATGCAATGACTCTGGTGGATCCATCTAGTTTAGGAAAGGAACACAAATGCAATGACTCTAGTGGATCCATGTGGTTTAGGAAAGGAACACACATGCAATGACTCTAGCGGATCCATTTGTTTTATGAAAGGAACACACATGCAATGACTCTGGTGGTGGTTTAGGAAAAGAACACACATGCAATGACTCTAGTGGTTCCATGTGGTTTAGAAAGGAACACACATGCAATGACTCTAGTGGATCCATGTGGTTTATGAAAGGAACACACATGCAATGACTCTAGTGGATCCATGTGGTTTATGAAAGGAACACACATGCAATGACTCTGGTGGTGGTTTAGGAAAAGAACACACATGCAATGACTCTGGTGGATCCATGTGGTTTAGGAAAGGAACACACGCGCAATGACTCTGGTGGATCCATGTGGTTTAGGAAAGGAACACACATGCAATGACTCTAGTGGTGGTTTAGGAAAACAACACACATGCAATGAATCTGGTGGATCCATCTAGTTTAGGAAAGGAATACACATGCAATGACTCTAGTCGATCCATGTGGTTTAGGAAAGGAACACACATGCAATGACTCTAGCGGATCCATGTGGTTTATGAAAGGAACACACATGCAATGACTCTGGTGGTGGTTTAGGAAAAGAACACACATGCAATGACTCTGGTGGATTCATGTGGTTTAGGAAAGGAACACACATGCAATGACCCTGGTGGATCCATGTGGTTTAGGAAAGAAACACACATGCAATTACTCTAGGGGTGGTTTAGAAAAATAACATACATGAAATGACTCTAGTGGTGGTTTAGGAAAGGAACACACATGCAATGACTGTGGTGGATCCATGTGGTTTAGGAAAGGAACACACATGCTATGAGTCTGGTGTATCCATGTGGTTTAGGAAAATAACACACATGTAATGACTCTAGTGGTTGTTTAGGAAAGGAACACACATGCAATGACTGTAGTGGTGGTTTAGGAAAAGAACACACATGCAATGACTTTGGTGGGGGTTTAGGAAAAGAACACACATGCAATGTCTCTGGTTGTGTTTTAGAAAAGGAACACACATGTAATTACTCTGGTGGATCCATGCGGTTTAGGAAAGGAACACACATTGAATGACTCTAGTGGTGGTTTAGGAAAAGAACACACATGCAATGACTCTGGTGGATCCATGTGGTTTAGGAAAGGACGCACATGCAATGAATTTGGTGGATCCATGTGGTTTAGGAAAGGAACATACATGCAATGACTCTAGTGGATCCAAGTGGTTTAGGAAAGGAACACACATGCAATGACTCCGGTGGATCCATGTGGTTAATTAAAGGAACACACATGCAATGACTCTGGTGGTTGTTTAGGAAAAGAACACACATGTAATGACTCTGGTGGATCAATATTGTTTAGGAAAAGAACACACAAGGAAATACTATATTGGTGGTTCAGGAAAAGAACACACATGCAACACTAGTAGGAAAATGCCCTTTTGTACCGGTTCTAGAGGGGCTTTGGTACCGGTTTGGCAACCGGTACTAATCATTCGGGACTAAATCATTCCCCCCTTTGGCACCGGTTCCTTATGAACCGGTATTAAAAGTGCCTCCATGTGGACACGCATGAGCCAGCGGGGCTGGAGTTTTTGGTACCGGTTTGTAACATGAACCGGTACCAAAAGTGGGGACGTGGCAGAGATTAGGCAAAGAATTCAGTGTTTAGGGTTTAGGAGGGGTTTAGGGGTATCGGACCATTTCATCATACGAGGATCCCGTCGATGTGCCAGAAACGCGTTTGGGTTTAGGTAATACATGAAGATCAAGGTGATGCATATCAGCTTGGTGCATATATATAAAATATGTAATTGCATAAGATCGCAAATTAAGTAGTACATGCATAGTGGTACTCTTCGGAGCATACTATATATTACATGTAGCATAGTGGTACTCTCCGAGGCAAACTATATATTACATGTAGTACATGCATGAAGATCGATCTTCATGCATAGTGGTACTCTCCGAAATTAGCTATGACGTCCTGAAGGAAAAATCCCGCCAATTCCTCGCCAATTGCTTTGAAGCGGTGCTCGATTGAGAGTGTGTCCCGCTTTCTTGCCAACTGTAAAAGAATGAGATACAAATAAATACATGAGCTATGTGTATATATATATATCAAATCATAATGAAACAATTATGACTAAAACTCAGCACAACTGAAACAAAATAAATTTGTGATTATTATTTACGTACCTCTTTATTTCTTTTATTATTCATTCTCTCGCTGACAATCTTGTGAATGTACTCACAAACATAGTATCCACATAGATTAGTCCCCAGTGGTTGTTTCGCACATTTCTATACAAGAATATAATTCAATCAAACAATAATCAAGTATGATAAAGATGTGTGGACCTCGGTAGTACTACTTACTTTGTTCGAACGCCATATCAGCTTCGGTTTCCATCCACCGGCCGGATCTTCCTCGATGAACTTTTGCCATACGCTGCCCGACAAAGAAAATGCATAAAAGAGTTAGCAATCTTCATTAATCACTTTCACTTGTAATTCGCATCCCATTTTAAATTCGAGTGATTCTACCTATGGGTTAGCATTGGCTTTTGCATTAGGCATGCACAAGTTGCAGGTAAGGATGGGAGTTGGTTAATCATTTACCTTTCGAAATCGAACCTATTTAACCATTTGTAGTCATTGATGCATGCATGTATCTTCTGCACCTCTAATCCTAGAGGGCAGACAACCTTCTTTGCTTCATATGTACTAGAGGGCAATACGTTCTTCCCTGGAAGCATCTTCTTTATTATTTTCAGCAACTTTTCAAATCCCTTGTCAGAAGTACCATTCTCTGCCTTCTATTGCAGCAATTCCAGTGTAGTACCTAGCTTTTTCTGGCCATCTTCGCAATTTGGGTACAATAGTTTGTTGTGATCCTCTAACATTTTCTCCAACTTCAACCTCTCCTTTTCACTTCCGCAGTTTATCTTCGCATCAAGAATGGCCCGACCCAAATCGTCATCGGGCTCATCAAAAATGGGCTCATAAAAAATGGGCTCTTCTTCAGATTCGTCTCCCCTCATTCTACTATCACCGTCTTCAGTGAACATAGGATAGTTGTCATTATCCTCTTCTTCTTTGTTGTCTTTCATTATAACCCCATCTTTCTCCGTGCTTGGTCCAACAATTATAGCCGGGCATGAAACCGTTCTCAAGCAGGTGGACGTGAAGGGTTTTTGAAGTAGAGTAATCCTTCTTATTCTTACAGGAACTACATGGACAACAAATGAAACCATTTGACCGCCTGTTTGCCTCAGCCACGTTGAGAAAATAATGCATGCCAGTAATGAACTCGGGATGGCATCGGTCACCGTACATCCATTGTCGATTCATCTGCATTATATAAGTATATAAAAAATCATTAATTACACAACATCATGAATATATGAGTGACCAAATTAATTAATATTCAAGTTTATCATCACATAAAACTAAGTGTTTTTATATAAAAAAGAGACTCACCGAGGTTGTGCCGGCTAGGGGACGACGCTGGCGATCGACGGCGATGAGGACGGGGACGATACTAAAACCAAAAAATCATACTTCAATTTGAGCTCAAATTGCATATAAAAAGAATGAAATCCCTAACTTAGGCATTTCATCGAACACCTTTCTAGCACTAGAAAAATGATACAAGTTAGATTAGCAATGAAATAAGCTAAATTAGGATGATATTGCTAACCCTTGGATAGACGGCCGATGCCATCAATCTTGACAAAATGGTGGAGAAAAATGGAGATTTATTGGAGTGTGAGAGGAGGGAAATATTTGGAAATATGAGAGGACAAGCAAAAATGGAGCTGGCTCGGGTGGCTCGCGTTAAGAAATAGAGCTGGAGACCTTTTAGTACCGGTTCTTTATACGAACCTATACTAAAGGTGCAACGCTGGACCCACCTCTGCCTCAAATTTGGCGCGAAACCCTTTAGTACCGGTTCGTAACACGAACCGGTACTATACAGCCTAAATGAACCGGTACTAAGGTTTGCCGGTGACCTGCGTAGTTAAACCGGTACTAATGCATCCTTTAGTACCGGTTCTTACGAAACCGGTACTAAAGGTCAAATCCTTTGGCTAGTTTTCTACTAGTGCAATGACTCTGGTGAATCCATGTGGTTCAGGAAAAGAAGACACATGCAATGACACTGGTGGGTCCATGTGGTAAGGGAAACAAACACACATGAAATGACTCTAGTGGTGGTTTATTAAAAGAACACACATGCAATGACTCTTGTGGATCAATGTGGTTTAGGAAAAGAACACACATGCAATGACTCTATTGGTGGTTTAGGAAAAGAATACACATGCAATGACTCTCGTGGATCCATGTGGTTTAGGAAAGGATCACACATGCAATGACTCTGGTGGTAGTTTAGCAAAAGAACACACATTCAATGACTCTGGTGGATCAATATGGTTTAGGAAAGGAACATACAAGCAAAGACTCTATTGGTGGATCCATGTGGATTAGGAAAGGAACACACAAGCAATGATTCTAGCGGTGGTTTAGGAAAAGAACACACATGTAATGACTCTAGTGGTGGTTTAGGAAAGGAAAACACATGCAATGACAATGGTGGTGGTTTAGGAAAATAACACACATGCAATGACTCAGGTGGATCCATGTGGTTTAGGAAAGCAACACAACTGCAATGACTCTGATGGATCTATGTGCTTTATGGTAGGAACACACATGTAATGACTTTGGTGGATCAATGTGGTTTAGGAAAGGAACAGATATGCAATGACTCTGGTGGATCCAGGTGGTTTATGAAAGGAACACACATGCAATGACTCTGGTGGTGGTTTAGGAAAAGAACACACATGCAATGACTCTGGTGGATCCATGTGGTTTAGGAAAGGAACATACATGCAATGACCCTGGTGAATCCATGTGGGTTAGGAAAGACACACACATGCAATGACTCTAGTGGTGGTTTAGGAAAATAACACACATGCAATGACTCTAGTGGTGGTTTAGGAAAGGAACACATATGCAATGACTCTGGTGGATCCATGTGGTTTAGGAAAGGAACACACATACAATGACTTTGATGGATCAATGTGGTTTAGGAAAGGAACACACATGCAATGCCTCTAGTGGATCCATGTGGTTTAGGAAAGGAACACACATGCAATGACTCTAGTGGATCCATGTGGTTTATGAAAGGAACACGCATGCAATGACTCTGGTGGTGGTTTTGGAAAAGAACACACATGCAATGACTCTGGTGGATCCATGTGGTTTAGAAAGGAACACACATGCAATGACTCTGGTGGTGGTTTAGGAACAGAACACACATGCAATGAATCTGGTGGATCCATGTGGTTTAGGAAAGGAACAGACATGCAATGACCCTGGTGGATCAATGTGGTTTAGGAAAAGAACACACATGCAATGACTCTATTGGTGGTTTAGGAAAAGAATACACATGCAATGACTCTCGTGGATCCATGTGGTTTAGGAAAGGATCACACATGCAATGACTCTGGTGGTAGTTTAGCAAAAGAACACACATTCAATGACTCTGGTGGATCAATATGGTTTAGGAAAGGAACATACAAGCGAAGACTCTATTGGTGGATCCATGTGGATTAGGAAAGGAACACACAAGCAATTATTCTAGCGGTGGTTTAGGAAAAGAACACACATGTAATGACTCTAGTGGTGTTTTAGGAAAGGAAAACACATGCAATGACAATGGTGGTGGTTTAGGAAAATAACACACATGCAATGACTCAGGTGGATCCATGTGGTTTAGGAAAGCAACACAACTGCAATGACTCTGATGGATCCATGTGCTTTATGGTAGGAACACACATGTAATGACTTTGGTGGATCAATGTGGTTTAGGAAAGGAACAGATATGCAATGACTCTGGTGGATCCAGGTGGTTTAGGAAAGGAACACACATGCAATGACTCTGGAGGTGGTTTAGGAAAAGAACACACATGCAATGACTCTGGTGGATCCATGTGGTTTAGGAAAGGAACATACATGCAATAACCCTGGTGGATCCATGTGGGTTAGGAAAGAAACACACATGCAATGACTCTAGTGGTGGTTTAGGAAAATAACACACATGCAATGACTCTAGTGGTGGTTTAGGAAAGGAACACATATGCAATGACTCTGGTGGATCCATGTGGTTTAGGAAAGGAACACACATACAATGACTTTGATGGATCAATGTGGTTTAGGAAAGGAACACACATGCAATGCCTCTAGTGGATCCATGTGGTTTAGGAAAGGAACACACATGCAATGACTCTAGTGGATCCATGTGGTTTATGAAAGGAACACGCATGCAATGACTCTGGTGGTGGTTTTGGAAAAGAACACACATGCAATGACTCTGGTGGATCCATGTGGTTTAGAAAGGAACACACATGCAATGACTCTGGTGGTGGTTTAGGAACAGAACACACATGCAATGAATCTGGTGGATCCATGTGGTTTAGGAAAGGAACAGACATGCAATGACCCTGGTGGATCCATGTGGTTTAGGAAACAAACACACATGCAATGACTCTAGTGGTGGTTTAGGAAAATAACACACATGCAATGACTCTAGTGGTGGTTTAGGAAAGGAACACATATGCAATGACTCTGGTGGATCCATGTGGTTTAGGAAAGGAACACACATGCATTGGCTCTTCTGGATCAATGTGGTTTAGGAAAGGAAAACGCATGGAATGACTCTAGTGGTGGTTTAGTAAAAGAACACAAATGCAATGACTCAGGCGGATCCATGTGGTTTAGGAAAGGAGCACACATGCAATGACTCTAGTAGATCCATGTGATTTAGGAAAGGAACACACATGCAATGAATCTTGGTGATCCATGTGGTTTATGAAAGGAACACACATGCAATGATTCTGGTGGTGGTTCAGGAAAATAACACACACGCAGTGACTCTGGTGGATCCATGTGGTTTAGTTAAGGACACACATGCAATGACTCTGGTGGATCCATGTGGTTTAGGAAAGCAACACACATGCAATGACTCTGATGGATCCATGTTGTTTATGCAAGGAACAACATGTAATGACTCCGGTGGATCAATGTGGTTTAGGAAAGGAACACACATGCAATGACTCTGGTGGATCCATGTGGTTTATGAAAGGAACACACATGCAATGACTCTGGTGGTGGTTTAGGAAAAGAACACACATGCAATGACTCTGGTGGATCCATCTAGTTTAGGAAAGTAACACAAATGCAATGACTCTAGTGGAGCCATGTGGTTTAGGAAAGGAACACACATGCAATGACTCTAGCGGATGCATTTGTTTAATGAATGGAACACAAATGTAATGACTCTGGTGGTGGTTTAGGGAAAAACACACATGCAATGACTCTGGTGGATCCATGTGGTTTAGAAAGTAACACACATGCAATGACTCTGGTGGTGGTTTAGGAAAAGAACACACATGCAATGACTCTGGTGGATCCATGTGGTTTAGGAAAGGAACAGACATGCAATGACCCTGGTGGATCCATGTGGTTTAGGAATGAAACACACATGCAATGACTCTAGTGGTGGTTTAGGAAAATAACACACATGCAATGACAGTAGCAGTCGTTTAGGAAAGGAACACACATGCAATGACTCTGGTGGATCCATGTGGTTTAGGAAAGGAACTCACATACAATGACTCTAGGGGATCGATGTGGTTTGGGAAAATGACACACATGCAATGACTCTAGTGGTTGTTTAGGAAAGGAACACACATGCAATGACTCTGGCGGATCCATATGGTTTAGGAAAGAAACACACATGAAATGACTCTGGTGGATCAATGTGGTTTAGGAAAGGAACACAGATGCAATGACTCTGGTGGATCAATATGGTTTAGGAAACGAACACACATGCAATGACTCTGGTGGTGGCTTAGGAAAAGAACACACATGCAATGCCTCTCGTGGATGCATGTGGTTTAGGAAAGGAACACACATACAATGACTCTGGTGGATCCATGTGGTTTATGAAAGGAACACACGTGCAATGGCTCTGCTGGATCAATGTGGTTTAGGAAAGGAACACACATGCAATGACTCTACTAGATCAATGTGGTTTAGGAAAGGAAAACACATGGAATGGCTCTAGTGGTGGTTTAGGAAAAGAACACACATGCAATGACTCTGGTGGATCCATGTGGTTTAGGAAAGGAGCACACATGCAATGACTCAAGTGGATCTATGTGATTTAGGAAAGGAACACACATGTAGTGACTCTAGGTGATCCATGTGGTTTATGAATGGAACACACATGCAATGATTCTGGTGGTGGTTTAGGAAAAGAACACACACGCAAAGACTCTGCTGGATCCATGTGGTTTAGGAAAGGACACACATGCAATGACTCTGGTGGATCCATGTGGTTTAGGAATGCAACACACATGCAATGAATCTGATGGATCCATGTGGTTTATGAAAAGAACACACATGTAATGACTCTAGTGGATCAATGTGGTTTAGGAAAGGAACACACATGCAATCCCTCTGGTGGTGGTTTAGGAAAAGAACACACATGCAATGAATCTGGTGGATCCATCTAGTTTAGGAAAGGAATACACATGCAATGACTCTAGTGGATCCATATGGTTTAGGAAAGGAACCTGCATGCAATGTCTCTAGCGGATCCATGTGGTTTATGAAAGGAACACACATGCAATGACTCTGGTTGTGGTTTAGGTAAAGAACACACATGTAATGACTCTGGAGGATCCATGTGGTTTAGAAAGTAACACACATGCAATGACTCTAGTGGTGGTTTAGGAAAAGAACACACATGCAATGACTCTAGTGGTGGTTTAGGAAAGGAACACAGATGCAATGACTCTGGTGGATCCATGTGGTTTAGGAAAGGAACACACATGCAATGACTCTGGTGGACCAATGTGGTTTAGGAAAGGAACACACATGCAACGATTCTGGAGGATCCAAGTGGTTTAGTAAAGGAACACACATGCAATGACTCTAGTGTTGGTTTAAGAAAAGAACACACATGCAATGACTCTGATGGATGCATGTGGTTTAGGAAAGGAAGACACATGCAATGACTCTGGTGGATCCATGTGGTTTATGAAAGGAACACACATGCAATGACTCTTGTGGTAGTTTAGCAAAAGAACACACATTCAATGACTCTGGTGGATCAATATGGTTTAGGAAAGGAACATACAAGCAGAGACTCTATTGGTGAATCCATGTGGATTAGGAAAGGAACACACAAGCAATGACTCTAGTGGTGGTTTAGGAAAAGAACACACATGTAATGACTCTAGTGGTGGTTTAGGAAAAGAAAACACATGCAATGACAATGGTGGTGGTTTAGGAAAATAACACACATGCAATGACTCAGGTGGATCCATGTGGTTTAGGAAAGCAACACAACTGTAATGACTCTGATGGATCCATGTGCTTTATGGTAGGAACACACATGTAATGACTCTAGTGGATCAATGTGGTTTAGGAAAGGAACATATATGCAATGACTCTGGTGGATCCAGGTGGTTTACGAAAGGAACACACATGCAATGACTCTGGTGGTGGTTTAGGAAAAGAACACACATGGAATGACTCTGGTGGATCCATGTGGTTTAGGAAAATAACACACATGCAATGACTCTAGTGGTGGTTTAGGAAAGGAACACATATGCAATGACTCTGGTGGATCCATGTGGTTTAGGAAAGGAACACACATACAATGACTCTGATGGATGAATGTGGTTTAGGAAAGGAACACACATGCAATGCCTCTAGTGGATCCATGTGGTTTAGGAAAGGAACACACATGCAATGACTCTAGTGGATCCATGTGGTTTATGAAAGGAACACGCATGCAATGACTCTGGTGGTGGTTTAGGAAAAGAACACACATGCAATGACTCTGGTGGATCCATGTGGTTTAGAAAGGAACACACATGCAATGACTCTGGTGGTGGTTTAGGAACAGAACACACATGCAATGAATCTGGTGGATCCATGTTGTTTAGGAAAGGAACAGACATGCAATGACCCTGGTGGATCCATGTGGTTTATGAAAGAAACACACATGCAATGACTCTAGTGGTGGTTTAGGAAAATAACACACATGCAATGACTCTAGTGGTGGTTTAGGAAAGGAACACATATGCAATGACTCTGGTGGATCCATGTGGTTTAAGAAAGGAACACACATGCAATGGCTCTGCTGGATCAATGTGGTTTAGGAAAGGAACACACATGCAATAACTCTAGTGGATCAATGTGGTTTAGGAAAGGAAAACGGATGGAATGACTCTAGTGGTGGTTTAGGAAAAGAACACAAATGCAATGACTCAGGCGGATCCATGTGGTTTAGGAAAGGAGCACACATGCAATGACTCTAGTAGATCCATGTGATTTAGGAAAGGAACACACATGCAATGAATGTAGGTGATCCATGTGGTTTATGAAAGGAACACACATGCAATGATTCTGCTGGTGGTTCAGGAAAATAACACACACGCAATGACTCTGGTGGATCCATGTGGTTTAGGAAAGGACACACATGCAATGACTCTGGTGGATCCATGTGGTTTAGGAAAGCAACACACATGCAATGACTCTGATGGATCCATGTGGTTTATGCAAGGAACAACATGTAATGACTCCGGTGGATAAATGTGGTTTAGGAAAGGAACACACATGCAATGACTCTGGTGGATCCACGTGGTTTATGAAAGGAACACACATGCAATGACTCTGGTGGTGGTTTAGGAAAAGAACACACATGCAATGACTCTGGTGGATCCATCTAGTTTAGGAAAGTAACACAAATGCAATGACTCTAGTGGAGCCATGTGGTTTAGGAAAGGAACACACATGCAATGACTCTAGCGGATCCATTTATTTTATGAATGGAACACAAATGCAATGACTCTGGTGGGGGTTTAGGAAAAGAACACACATGCAATGACTCTGGTGGATCCATGTGGTTTAGAAAGTAACACACATGCAATGACTCTGGTGGTGGTTTAGGAAAAGAACACACATGCAATGACTCTAGTGGATCCATGTGGTTTAGGAAAGGAATAGACATGCAATGACCCTGGTGGATCCATGTGGTTTAGGAAAGAAACACACATGCAATGACTCTAGTGGTGGTTTAGGAAAATAACACACATGCAATGACTCTAGCGGTGGTTTAGGAAAGGAACACACATGCAATGACTCTGGAGGATCCATGTGGTTTAGGAAAGGAACTCACATGCAATGACTCTAGGGGATCGATGTGGTTTGGGAAAATAACACACATGCAATGACTCTGGTGGATCAATGTGGTTTAGGAAAGGAACACACATGCAATGACTCTGGTGGATCAATGTGGTTTAGGAAACAAACACACATCCAATGACTCTGGTGGTGTCTTAGGAAAAGAACACACATGCAATGACTCTCGTGGATGCATGTGGTTTAGGAAAGGAACACACATGCAATGACTCTGGTGTATCCATGTGGTTTATGAAAGGAACACACGTGCAATGGCTCTGCTGGATCAATGTGGTTTAGGAAAGGAACACACATGCAATGACTCTGGTGGTGGTTTAGGAAAAGAACACACATGCAATGACTCTGGTGGATCCATCTAGTTTAGGAAAGTAACACAAATGCAATGACTCTAGTGGAGCCATGTGGTTTAGGAAAGGAACACACATGCAATGACTCTAGCGGATCCATTTGTTTTATGAATGGAACACGAATGCAATGACTCTGGTGGTGGTTTAGGAAAAGAACACACATGCAATGACTCTGGTGGATCCATGTGGTTTAGAAAGTAACACACATGCAATGACTCTGATGGTGGTTTAGGAAAAGAACACACATGCAATGACTCTGGTGGATCCATGTGGTTTAGGAAAGGAACAGACATGCAATGACCCTGGTGGATCCATGTGGTTTAGGAAAGAAACACACATGCAATGACTCTAGTGGTGGTTTAGGAAAATAACACACATGCAATGACTCTAGCGGTGGTTTAGGAAAGGAACACACATGCAATGACTCTGGTGGATCCATGTGGTTTAGGAAAGGAACTCACATGCAATGACTCTAGGGGATCGATGTGGTTTGGGAAAATAACACACATGCAATGACTCTGGTGGATCAATGTGGTTTAGGAAAGGAACACATATGCAATGACTCTGGTGGATCAATATGGTTTAGGAAACGAACACACATGCAATGACTCTGGTGTCGGCTTAGGAAAAGAACACACATGCAATGACTCTCGTGGATGCATGTGGTTTAGGAAAGGAACACACATGCAATGACTCTGGTGGATCCATGTGGTTTATGAAAGGAACGCACGTGCAATGGCTCTGCTGGATCAATGTGGTTTAGGAAAGGAACACACATGCAATGACTCTAGTGGATCAATGTGGTTTAGGAAAGGAAAACGCATGGAATGGCTCTAGTGGTGGTTTAGGAAAAGAACACACGTGCAATGGCTCTGGTGGATCCATGTGGTTTAGGAAAGGAGCACACATGCAATGACTCTAGTGGATCTATGTGATTTAGGAAATAAACACACATGGAATGACTCTAGGTGATCCATGTGGTTTATGAATGGAACACACATGCAATGATTCTGGTGGTGGTTTAGGAAAAGAACACACACACAAAGACTCTGCTGGATCCATGTGGTTTAGGAAAGGACACACATGCAATGACTCTGGTGGATCCATGTGGTTTAGGAATGCAACACACATGCAATGAATCTGATGGATCCATGTGGTTTATGAAAAGAACACACATGTAATGACTCTGGTGGATCAATGTGGTTTAGGAAAGGAACACACATGCAATGAATCTGGTGGATCCATGTGGTTTAGGAAAGGAACACACATGCAATGACTCTGGTGGTGGTTTAGGAAAAGAACACACATGCAATGAATCTGGTGGATCCATCTAGTTTAGGAAAGGAATACACATGCAATGACTCTAGTGGATCCATATGGTTTACGAAAGGAACATGCATGCAATGTCTCTAGCGGATCCATGTGGTTTATGAAAGGAACACACATGCAATGACTCTGGTTGGGGTTTAGGTAAAGAACACACATGTAATGACTCTGGAGGATCCATGTGGTTTAGAAAGTAACACACATGCAATGACTCTAGTGGTTTTTCAGGAAAAGAACACACATGCAATGACTCTAGTGGTGGTTTAGGAAAGGAACACAGATGCAATGACTCTGGTGGATCAATGTAGTTTAGGAAAGGAACACACATGCAATGATTCTGGAGGATCCAAGTGGTTTAGTAAAGGAACACACATGCAATGACTCTGGTGGTGGTTTAGGAAAAGAACACACATGCAATGACTCTGATGGATGCATGTGGTTTAGGAAAGGAACACACATGCAATGACTCTGGTGGATCCATGTGGTTTATGAAAGGAACACACATGTAATGACTCTAGCGGATCCATTTGTTTTATGAAAGGAACACATATGCAATGACTCTGGTGGTGGTTTGGGAAAAGAACACACATGCAATGACTCTGCTGGATCCATGTGGTTGAGAAAGTAACACACATGCAATGACTCTGGTGGTGATTTAGGAAAAGAACACGCATGCAATGACTCTGCTGGATCCATGTGGTTTAAGAAAGGAACAGACATGCAATGAACCTGGTGGATCCATGTGGTTTAGGAAAGAAACCCACAGGCAATGACTCTAGTGGTGGTTTATGAAAATAACACACATGCACTGACTCTACCGGTGGTTTAGGAAAGGAACTCACATGCTATGACTCTGGTGGATCCATGTGGTTTAGGAAAATAACACACATGCAATGACTCTAGTGGTGGTTTAGGAAAGGAACACACATGCAATGACTCTGGTGGATCAATGTGGTATATGAAAGGAACACACATGCAATGACTCTAGGGGATCGATGTGGATTAGGAAAATAACACACATGCAATGACTCTAGTGGTTGTTTAGGAAAGGAACACACATGCAATGACTCTGGTGGATCCATATGGTTTAGGAAAGAAACACACATGCAATGACTCTGGTGGATCAATGTGGTTTAGGAAAGGAACACACATGCAATGACTCTGGTGGATCCATATGGTTTAGGAAAGGAACAGACATGGAATGAATCTGGTGGTGGCTTAGGAAAAGAACACACATGCAATGACTCTCGTGGATGCATGTGGTTTAGGAAAGGAACACACATGCAACGCCTCTGGTGGATCCATGTGGTTTATGAAAGGAACACACATGCAATGGCTCTGCTGGATCAATGTGGTTTAGGAAAGGAACACACATGCAATGACTCTAGTGGATAAATGTGGTTTAGGAAAGGAAAACACACGGAATGACTCTAGTGGTGGTTTAGGAAAAGAACACACACGCAATGACTCTGGTGGATCCATGTGGTTTAGGAAAGGAGAACACATGCAATGACTCTAGTGGATCCATGTGATTTAGGAAAGGAACACACATGCAATGACTCTAGGTGATCCATGTGGTTTAGGAAAGGACACACATGCAATGACTCTGGTGGATCCATGTGGTTTAGGAAAGAAACACACATGCAATGACTCTGATGGATCCATGTGGTTTATGCAAGGAACAACATGTAATGACTCCGGTGGATCAATGTGGTTTAGGAAAGGAACAGACATGCAATGACTCTGGTGGATCCATGTGGTTTAGGAAAGAAACACACATGCAATGACTCTGGTGGTGGTTTAGGAAAAGAACACACATGCAATAACTCTGGTGGATCCATCTAGTTTAGGAAAGTAACACAAATGCAATGACTCTAGTAGATCCATGTGGTTTAGGAAAGGAACACACATGCAATGACTCTAGCGGATCCATTTGTTTTATGAAAGGAACACACATGCAATGACTCTGGTGGTGGTTTAGGAAAATAACACACATGCAATGACTCTGGTGGATCCATGTGGTTTAGAAAGTAACACACATGCAATGACTCTGGTGATGGTTTAGGAAAAGAACACACATGCAATGACTCTGGTGGATCCATGTGGTTTAGGAAAGGAACAAACATGCAATGAACCTGGTGGATCCATGTGGTTTAGGAAAGAAACCCACATGCAATTACTCTAGTGGTGGTTTAGGAAAATAACACACATGCAATGACTCTGGTGGATCCATATGATTTAGGAAAGAAACACACATGCAATGACTCTGGTGGATCAATGTGGTTTAGGAAAGGAACACACATGCAATGACTCTGGTGGATCCATATGGTTTAGGAAAGGAACACACATGCAATGACTCTGGTGGTGGCTTAGGAAAAGAACATACATGCAATGACTCTCGTGGATGCATGTTGTTTAGGAAAGGAACACACATGCAATGCCTTTGGTGGATCCATGTGGTTTATGAAAGGAACACACATGCAATGGCTCTGCTGGATCAATGTGGTTTAGGAAAGGAACACACATGCAATGACTTTAGTGGATCAGTGTGGTTTAGGAAAGGAAAACACATGGAATGACTCTAGTGGTGGTTTAGGAAAAGAACACACATGCAATGACTGTGGTGGATCCATGTGGTTTAGGAAAGGAGCACACATCCAATGACTCTAGTGGATCCATGTGATTTAGGAAAGGAACACACATGCAATGACTCTAGATGATCCATGTGGTTTATGAATGGAACACACATGCAATGATTCTGGTGGTGGTTTAGGAAAAGAACACACACGCAAAAACTCTGCTGGATCCATGTGCTTTAAGAAAGGACACACATGCAATGACTCTGGTGGATCCATGTGGTTTAGGAATGCAACGCACATGCAATGAATCTGATGGATCCATGTGGTTTATGAAAAGAACACACATGTAATGACTCTGGTGGATCAATGTGGTTTAGGAAAGGAGCACACATGCAATGACTCTGGTGGATCCATGTGGTTTAGGAAAGGAACACACATGCAATGACTTTGGTGGTGGATTAGGAAAAGAACACACATGTAATGAATCTGGTGGATCCATCTAGTTTAGGAAAGGAATACACATGCAATGACTCTAATGGATCCATGTGGTTTAGGAAAGGAACATGCATGCAATGTCTCTAGCGCATCCATGTGGTTTATGAAAAGAACACACATGCAATGACTCTGGTGGTGGTTTAGGAAAAGAACACACATGCAATGACTCTGGAGGATCCATGTGGTTTAGAAAGTAACACACATGCAATGACTCTAGTGGTGGTTTAGGAAATGAACACACATGCAATGACTCTGGTGGATCTATGTGGTTTAGGAAAGGAACATACATGCAATGAACCTGGTGGATCCATGTGGTTTAGGAAAGAAACACACATGCAATGACTCTAGTGGTGGTTTAGGAAAATAACACCCATGCAATGACTCTAGTGTTGGTTTAGGAAAGGAACACACATGCAATGACTCTGGTCGATCCATGTGGTTTAGGAAAGGAACACACATGCAATGACTCTGGTGGATCAATGTGGTTTAGGAAAGGAACACACATGCAATGACTCTGGGGGATCCAAGTTGTTTAGGAAAGGAACACACATGCAATGACTCTGGTGGTTGTTTAGGAAAAGAACACACATACAATGACTCTGGTGGATGCATGTGGTTTAGGAAAGGAACACACATGCAATGACTCTGGTGGATCCATGTGGTTTATGAAAGGAACACACATGCAATGGCTCTGCTGGATCAATGTGGTTTAGGAAAGGAACACACATGCAATGACTCTAGTGGATCAATGTGGTTTAGGAAAGGAAAACACATGGAATGACTCTAGTGGTGGTTTAGGAAAAGAACACACACGCAATTACTCTGGTGGATCCATGTGGTTTAGGAAAGCAGCACACATGCAATGACTCTAGTGGATCCATGTGATTTAGGAAAGGAACACATGTAATGACTCTAGGTGATCCATGTGGTTTATGAAAGGAACACACATGCAATGATAATGGTGGTGGTTTAGGAAAAGAACACACACGCAATGACTCTGGTGGATCCATGTGGTTTAGGAAAGGACACACATGCAATGACTCTGGTGGATCCATGTGGTTTAGGAAAGCAACGCACATGCAATGACTCTGATGGATCCATGTGGTTTATGAAAGGAACACACATGTAATGACTCTGGTGGATCAATGTGTTTTAGGAAAGGAACACACATGCAATGACTCTGGTGGATCTATGTGGTTTAGGAAAGGAACACACATGTAATGACTTTGGTGGTGGTTTAGGAAAGGAACACACATGCAATGACTTTGGTGGTGGTTTAGGAAAAGAACACACATGCAATGACTCTGGTGGTGGTTTAGGAAAAGAACACACATGCAATGACTCTGGTGGATCCATCTAGTTTAGGAAAGGAACACACATGCAATGACTCTATTGGATCCATGTGGTTTAGGAAAGGAACACACATGCAATGACTCTAGCGGATCCATGTGGTTTATGAAAGGAACACACATGCAATGACTCTGGTGGTGGTTTAGGAAAAGAACACACACGCAAAGACTCTGCAGGATCCATGTGGTTTAGGAAAGGACACACATGCAATGACTCTGGTGGATCCATGTGGTTTAGGAATGCAACGCACATGCAATGAATCTGATGGATCCATGTGGTTGATGAAAAGAACACACATGTAATGACTCTGGTGGATCAATGTGGTTTAGGAAAGGAGCACACATTCAATGACTCTGGTGGATCCATGTGGTTTAGGAAAGGAACACACATGCAATGACTTTGGTGGTGGATTAGGAAAAGAACACACATGCAATGAATCTGGTGGATCCATCTAGTTTAGGAAAGGAATACACATGCAATGACTCTAATGGATCCATGTGGTTTAGGAAAGGAACATGCATGCAATGTCTCTAGCGCATCCATTTGGTTTATGAAAAGAACACACATGCAATGACTCTGGTGGTGGTTTAGGAAAAGAACACAGATGCAATGACTCTGGTGGATCCATGTGGTTTAGGAAAGGAACAGACATGCAATGAACCTGGTGGATCCATGTGGTTTAGGAAAGAAACCCACATGCAATTACTCTAGTGGTGGTTTAGGAAAAGAACACACATGCAATGACTCTAGCGGTGGTTTAGGAAAGGAACACACATGCAATGACTCGGGTGGATCCATGTGGTTTAGGAAAGGAACTCACATGTTATGACTCTGGTGGATCCATGTGGTTTAGGAAAATAACACACATGCAATGACTCTAGTTGTCGTTTAGGAAAGGAACACACATGCAATGACTCTGGTGGATCAATGTGGTATAGGAAAGGAACACACATGCAATGACTCTAGGGGATCGATGTGGATTAGGAAAATAACACACATGCAATGATTCTAGTGGTTGTTTAGGCAAGGAACACACATGCAATGACTCTGGTGGATCCATATGGTTTAGGAAAGAAACACACATGCAATGACTCTGGTGGATCAATGTGGTTTAGGAAAGGAACACACATGCAATGACTCTGGTCGATCCATGTGGTTTAGGAAAGGAACACACATGCAATGACTCTGGTGGATCAATGTGGTTTAGGAAAGGAACACACATGCAATGACTCTGGGGGATCCAAGTTGTTTAGGAAAGGAACACACATGCAATGACTCTGGTGGTTGTTTAGGAAAAGAACACACATGCAATGACTCTGGTGGATGCATGTGGTTTAGGAAAGGAACACACATGCACTGACTTTGGTGGATCCATGTGGTTTATGAAAGGAACACACATGCAATGGCTCTGCTGGATCAATGTGGTTTAGGAAAGGAACACACATGCAATGCCTCTAGTGGATCAATGTGGTTTAGGAAAGGAAAACACATGGAATGACTCTAGTGGTGGTTTAGGAAAAGAACACACACGCAATTACTCTGGTGGATCCATGTGGTTTAGGAAAGCATCACACATGCAATGACTCTAGTGGATCCATGTGATTTAGGAAAGGAACACATGCAATGACTCTAGGTGATCCATGTGGTTTATGAAAGGAACAGACATGCAATGATAATGGTGGTGGTTTAGGAAAAGAACACACACGCAATGACTCTGGTGGATCCATGTGGTTTAGGAAAGCACACACATGCAATGACTCTGGTGGATCCATGTGGTTTAGGAAAGCAACGCACATGCAATGACTCTGATGGATCCATGTGGTTTATGAAAGGAACACACATGTAATGACTCTGGTGGATCAATGTGGTTTAGGAAAGGAACACACATGCAATGACTCTGATGGATCTATGTGGTTTAGGAAAGGAACACACATGTAATGACTTTGGTGGTGGTTTAGGAAAGGAACACACATGCAATGACTTTGGTGGTGGTTTAGGAAAAGAACACACATGCATTGACTCTGGTGGATCCATCTAGTTTAGGAAAGTAACACAAATTCAATGACTCTAGTGGATCCATGTGGTTTAGGAAAGGAACACACATGCAATGACTCTAGGGGATCCATTTGTTTTATGAAAGGAACACACATGCAATGACTCTGGTGGATCAATGTGGTATAGGAAAGGAACACACATGCAATGACTCTAGGGGATCGATGTGGATTAGGAAAATAACACACATGCAATGACTCTAGTGGTTGTTTAGGAAAGGAACACACATGCAATGACTCTGGAGGATCCATATGGTTTAGGAAAGAAACACACATGCAATGACTCTGGTGGATCAATGTGGTTTAGGAAAGGAACACACATGCAATGACTCTGGTGGATCCATATGGTTTAGGAAAGGAACACACATGCAATGACTCTGGTGGTGGCTTAGGAAAAGAACATACATGAAATGACTCTCGTGGATGCATGTGGTTTAGGAAAGGAACACACATGCAATGGCTCTGCTGGATCAATGTGGTTTAAGAAAGGAACACACATGCAATGACTCTAGTGGATCAATGTGGTTTAGGAAAGGAAAACACATGGAATGACTCTAGTGGTGGTTTAGGAAAAGAACACACATGCAATGACTCTGGTGGATCCATGTGGTTTAGGAAAGGAGCACACATGCAATGACTCTAGTGGATCCATGTGATTTAGGAAAGGAACACACATGTAATGACTCGAGATGATCCATGTGGTTTATGAATGGAACACACATGCAATGATTCTGGTGGTGGTTTAGGAAAAGAACACACACGCAAAGACTCTGCAGGATCCATGTGGTTTAGGAAAGGACACACATGCAATGACTCTGGTGGATCCATGTGGTTTAGGAATGCAACGCACATGCAATGAATCTGATGGATCCATGTGGTTGATGAAAAGAACACACATGTAATGACTCTGGTGGATCAATGTGGTTTAGGAAAGGAGCACACATGCAATGACTCTGGTGGATCCATGTGGTTTAGGAAAGGAACACACATGCAATGACTTTGGTGGTGGATTAGGAAAAGAACACACATGCAATGAATCTGGTGGATCCATCTAGTTTAGGAAAGGAATACACATGCAATGACTCTAATGGATCCATGTGGTTTAGGAAAGGAACATGCATGCAATGTCTCTAGCGCATCCATTTGGTTTATGAAAAGAACACACATGCAATGACTCTGGTGGTGGTTTAGGAAAAGAACACAGATGCAATGACTCTGGTGGATCCATGTGGTTTAGGAAAGGAACAGACATGCAATGAACCTGGTGGATCCATGTGGTTTAGGAAAGAAACCCACATGCAATTACTCTAGTGGTGGTTTAGGAAAATAACACACATGCAATGACTCTAGCGGTGGTTTAGGAAAGGAACACACATGCAATGACTCTGGTGGATCCATGTGGTTTAGGAAAATAACACACATGCAATGACTCTAGTTGTCGTTTAGGAAAGGAACACACATGCAATGACTCTGGTGGATCAATGTGGTATAGGAAAGGAACACACATGCAATGACTCTAGGGGATCGATGTGGATTAGGAAAATAACACACATGCAATGATTCTAGTGGTTGTTTAGGCAAGGAACACACATGCAATGACTCTGGTGGATCCATATGGTTTAGGAAAGAAACACACATGCAATGACTCTGGTGGATCAATGTGGTTTAGGAAAGGAACACACATGCAATGACTCTGGTGGATCCATATGGTTTAGGAAAGGAACACACATGCAATGACTCTGGTGGTGGCTTAGGAAAAGAACATACATGCAATGACTCTCGTGGATGCATGTTGTTTAGGAAAGGAACACACATGCAATGCCTTTGGTGGATCCATGTGGTTTATGAAAGGAACACACATGCAATGGCTCTGCTGGATCAATGTGGTTTAGGAAAGGAACACACATGCAATGACTCTAGTGGATCAATGTGGTTTAGGAAAGGAAAACACATGGAATGACTCTAGTGGTGGTTTAGGAAAAGAACACACATGCAATGACTCTGGTGGATCCATGTGGTTTAGGAAAGGAGCACACATGCAATGACTCTAGTGGATCCATGTGATTTAGGAAAGGAACACACATGTAATGACTCTAGATGATCCATGTGGTTTATGAATGGAACACACATGCAATGATTCTGGTGGTGGTTTAGGAAAAGAACACACACGCAACGACTCTGCAGGATCCATGTGGTTTAGGAAAGGACACACATGCAATGACTCTGGTGGATCCATGTGGTTTAGGAATGCAACGCACATGCAATGAATCTGATGGATCCATGTGCTTTATGAAAATAACACACATGTAATGACTCTGGTGGATCAATGTGGTTTAGGAAAGGAGCACACATGCAATGACACTGGTGGATCCATGTGGTTTAGGAAAGGAACACACATGCAATGACTTTGGTGGTGGATTAGGAAAAGAACACACATGTAATGAATCTGGTGGATCCATCTAGTTTAGGAAAGGAATACACATGCAATGACTCTAATGGATCCATGTGGTTTAGGAAAGGAACATGCATGCAATGTCTCTATCGCATCCATGTGGTTTATGAAAAGAACACACATGCAATGACTCTGGTGGTGATTTAGGAAAAGAACACACATGCAATGACTCTGGAGGATCCATGTGGTTTAGAAAGTAACACACATGCAATGACTCTAGTGGTGGTTTAGGAAATGAACACACATGCAATGACTCTGGTGGATCTATGTGGTTTAGGAAAGGAACATACATGCAATGAACCTGGTGGATCCATGTGGTTTAGGAAAGAAACACACATGCAATGACTCTAGTGGTGGTTTAGGAAAATAACACCCATGCAATGACTCTAGTGTTGGTTTAGGAAAGGAACACACACGCAATGACTCTGGTCGATCCATGTGGTTTAGGAAAGGAACACACATGCAATGACTCTGGTGGATCAATGTGGTTTAGGAAAGGAACACACATGCAATGACTCTAGGGGATCCAAGTTGTTTAGGAAAGGAACACACATGCAATGACTCTGGTGGTGGTTTAGGAAAAGAACACACATGCAATGACTCTGGTGGATGCATGTGGTTTAGGAAAGGAACACACATGCAATGACTCTGGTGGATCCATGTGGTTTATGAAAGGAACACACATGCAATGGCTCTGCTGGATCAATGTGGTTTAGGAAAGGAACACACATGCAATGACTCTAGTGGATCAATGTGGTTTAGGAAAGGAAAACACATGGAATGACTCTAGTGGTGGTTTAGGAAAAGAACACACACGCAATTACTCTGGTGGATCCATGTGGTTTAGGAAAGCAACACACATGCAATGACTCTAGTGGATCCATGTGATTTAGGAAAGGAACACATGCAATGACTCTAGGTGATCCATGTGGTTTATGAAAGGAACACACATGCAATGATAATGGTGGTGGTTTAGGAAAAGAACACACACGCAATGACTCTGGTGGATCCATGTGGTTTAGGAAAGGACACACATGCAATGACTCTGGTGGATCCATGTGGTTTAGGAAAGGAGCACACATGCAATGACACTGGTGGATCCATGTGGTTTAGGAAAGGAACACACATGCAATGACTTTGGTGGTGGATTAGGAAAAGAACACACATGTAATGAATCTGGTGGATCCATCTAGTTTAGGAAAGGAATACACATGCAATGACTCTAATGGATCCATGTGGTTTAGGAAAGGAACATGCATGCAATGTCTCTAGCGCATCCATGTGGTTTATGAAAAGAACACACATGCAATGACTCTGGTGGTGATTTAGGAAAAGAACACACATGCAATGACTCTGGAGGATCCATGTGGTTTAGAAAGTAACACACATGCAATGACTCTAGTGGTGGTTTAGGAAATGAACACACATGCAATGACTCTGGTGGATCTATGTGGTTTAGGAAAGGAACATACATGCAATGAACCTGGTGGATCCATGTGGTTTAGGAAAGAAACACACATGCAATGACTCTAGTGGTGGTTTAGGAAAATAACACCCATGCAATGACTCTAGTGTTGGTTTAGGAAAGGAACACACACGCAATGACTCTGGTCGATCCATGTGGTTTAGGAAAGGAACACACATGCAATGACTCTGGTGGATCAATGTGGTTTAGGAAAGGAACACACATGCAATGACTCTAGGGGATCCAAGTTGTTTAGGAAAGGAACACACATGCAATGACTCTGGTGGTGGCTTAGGAAAAGAACACACATGCAATGACTCTGGTGGATGCATGTGGTTTAGGAAAGGAACACACATGCAATGACTCTGGTGGATCCATGTGGTTTATGAAAGGAACACACATGCAATGGCTCTGCTGGATCAATGTGGTTTAGGAAAGGAACACACATGCAATGACTCTAGTGGATCAATGTGGTTTAGGAAAGGAAAACACATGGAATGACTCTAGTGGTGGTTTAGGAAAAGAACACACACGCAATTACTCTGGTGGATCCATGTGGTTTAGGAAAGCAGCACACATGCAATGACTCTAGTGGATCCATGTGATTTAGGAAAGGAACACATGCAATGACTCTAGGTGATCCATGTGGTTTATGAAAGGAACACACATGCAATGATAATGGTGGTGGTTTAGGAAAAGAACACACACGCAATGACTCTGGTGGATCCATGTGGTTTAGGAAAGGACACACATGCAATGACTCTGGTGGATCCATGTGGTTTAGGAAAGCAACGCACATGCAATGACTCTGATGGATCCATGTGGTTTATGAAAGGAACACACATGTAATGACTCTGGTGGATCAATGTGGTTTAGGAAAGGAACACACATGCAATGACTCTGGTGGATCTATGTGGTTTAGGAAAGGAACACACATGCAATGACTTTGGTGGTGGTTTAGGAAAGGAACACACATGCAATGACTTTGGTGGTGGTTTAGGAAAAGAACACACATGCAATGACTCTGGTGGATCCATCTAGTTTAGGAAAGTAACACAAATGCAATGACTCTAGTGGATCCATGTGGTTTAGGAAAGGAACACACATGCAATGACTCTAGGGGATCCATTTGTTTTATGAAAGGAACACACATGCAATGACTCTGGTGGTGGTCTAGGAAAAGAACACACATGCAATGACTCTGGTGGATCCATGTGGTTTAGAAAGTAACACACATGCAATGACTCTGGTGGTGGTTTAGGAAAAGAACACACATGCAATGACTCTGGTGGATCCATGTGGTTTAGGAAAGAAACACACATGCAATGACTCTAGTGGTGGTTTAGGAAAATAACACACATGCAATGACTGTAGCGGTGGTTTAGGAAAGGAACACACATGCAATGACTCTGGTGGATCCATGTGGTTTAGGAAAGGAACTCACATGCTATGACTCTGGTGGATCCATGTGGTTTAGGAAAATAACACACATGCAATGACTCTAGTCGTGGTTTAGGAAAGGAACACACATGCAATGACTCTGGTGGACCAATGTGGTATAGGAAAGGAACACACATGCAGTGACTCTAGTGGTTGTTTAGGAAAGGAACACACATGCAATGACTCTGGTGGATCCATATGGTTTAGGAAAGAAACACACATGCAATGACTCTGGTGGATCAATGTGGTTTAGGAAAGGAACACACATGCAATGACTCTGGTGGATCCATATGGTTTAGGAAAGGAACACACATGCAATGACTCTGGTGGTGCCTTAGGAAAAGAACACACATGCAATGACTCTCGTGGATGCATGTGGTTTAGGAAAGGAACTCACATGCTATGACTCTGGTGGATCCATGTGGTTTAGGAAAATAACACACATGCAATGACTCTAGTCGTGGTTTAGGAAAGGAACACACATGCAATGACTCTGGTGGACCAATGTGGTTTAGGAAAGGAAAATACATGGAATGACTCTAGTGGTGGTTTAGGAAAAGAACACACATGCAATGACTCTGGTGGATGCATGTGGTTTAGGAAAGGAGCACACATGCAATGACTCTAGTGGATCCATGTGATTTAGGAAAGGAACACACATGCACTGACTCTAGGTGATCCATGTGGTTTATGAATGGAACACACATGCAATGATTCTGGTGGTGGTTTAGGAAAAGAACACACACGCAAAGACTCTGCTGGATCCATGTGGTTTAGGAAATGACACACATGCAATGACTCTGGTGGATCCATGTGGTTTAGGAATGCAACACACATGCAATGAATCTGATGGATCCATGTGGTTTATGAAAAGAACACACATGTAATGACTCTGGTGGATCAATGTGGTTTAGGAAAGGAACACACATGCAATGACTCTGGTGGATCCATGTGGTTTAGGAAAGGGACACACATGCAATGACTCTGGTGGTGGTTTAGGAAAAGAACACACATGCAATGAATCTAGTGGATCCATCTAGTTTAGGAAATGAATACACATGCAATGACTCTAGTGGATCCATGTGGTTTAGGAAAGGAACATGCATGCAATGTCTCTAGCGGATCCATGTGGTTTATGAAAGGAACACACATGCAATGACTCTTGTGGTGGTTTAGGAAAATAACACACATGCAATGACTCTGGAGGATCCATGTGGTTTAGAAAGTAACACAGATGCAATGACTCTAGTGGTGGTTTAGGAAAAGAACACACATGCAATGACTCTGGTGGATATATATGGTTTAGGAAAGGAACATACATGCAATGAACCTGGTGGATCCATGTGGTTTAGGAAAGAAACACACATGCAATGACTCTAGTGGTGGTTTAGGAAAATAACACACATGCAATGACTCTAGTGGTGGTTTAGGAAAGGAACACACATGCAATGACTCTGGTCGATCCATGTGGTTTAGGAAAGGAACACACATGCAATGACTCTGGTGGATCAATGTGGTTTAGGAAAGGAACACACATGCAATGACTCTGGGGGATCCAAGTTGTTTAGGAAAGGAACACACATGCAATGACTCTGGTGGTGGTTTAGGAAAAGAACACACATGCAATGACTCTGGTGGATGCATGTGGTTTAGGAAAGGAACACACATGCAATGACTCTGGTGGATCCATGTGGTTTATGAAAGGAACACACATGCAATGGCTCTGCTGCATCAATGTGGTTTAGGAAAGGAACACACACGCAATGACTCTGGTGGATCAATGTGGTTTAGGAAAGTAACACAAATGCAATGACTCTAGTGGATCCATGTGGTTTAGGAAAGGAATACACATGCAATGACTCTAGTGGATCCATTTGTTTTATGAAAGGAACACACATGCAATGACTCTGGTGGTGGTTTAGGAAAAGAACACACATGCAATGACTCTGGTGGATCCATGTGGTTTATAAAGTAACACACATGCAATGACTCTGGTGGTGGGTTAGGAAAAGAACACACATGCAATGACTCCGGTGGATCCATGTGGTTTAGGAAAGGAACATACATGCAATGAACCTGGTGGATCCATGTGGTTTAGGAAAGAAACCCACATGCAATTACTTTGGTGGTGGTTTAGGAAAGGAACACACATGCAATGAACCTGGTGGATCCATGTGGTTTAGGAAAGGAACACACATGCAATGACTTTGGTGGTGGATTAGGAAAAGAACACACATGTAATGAATCTGGTGGATCCATCTAGTTTAGGAAAGGAATACACATGCAATGACTCTAATGGATCCATGTGGTTTAGGAAAGGAACATGCATGCAATGTCTCTAGCGCATCCATGTGGTTTATGAAAAGAACACACATGCAATGACTCTGGTGGTGATTTAGGAAAAGAACACACATGCAATGACTCTGGAGGATCCATGTGGTTTAGAAAGTAACACACATGCAATGACTCTAGTGGTGGTTTAGGAAATGAACACACATGCAATGACTCTGGTGGATCTATGTGGTTTAGGAAAGGAACATACATGCAATGAACCTGGTGGATCCATGTGGTTTAGGAAAGAAACACACATGCAATGACTCTAGTGGTGGTTTAGGAAAATAACACCCATGCAATGACTCTAGTGTTGGTTTAGGAAAGGAACACACACGCAATGACTCTGGTCGATCCATGTGGTTTAGGAAAGGAACACACATGCAATGACTCTGGTGGATCAATGTGGTTTAGGAAAGGAACACACATGCAATGACTCTAGGGGATCCAAGTTGTTTAGGAAAGGAACACACATGCAATGACTCTGGTGGTGGCTTAGGAAAAGAACACACATGCAATGACTCTGGTGGATGCATGTGGTTTAGGAAAGGAACACACATGCAATGACTCTGGTGGATCCATGTGGTTTATGAAAGGAACACACATGCAATGGCTCTGCTGGATCAATGTGGTTTAGGAAAGGAACACACATGCAATGACTCTAGTGGATCAATGTGGTTTAGGAAAGGAAAACACATGGAATGACTCTAGTGGTGGTTTAGGAAAAGAACACACACGCAATTACTCTGGTGGATCCATGTGGTTTAGGAAAGCAGCACACATGCAATGACTCTAGTGGATCCATGTGATTTAGGAAAGGAACACATGCAATGACTCTAGGTGATCCATGTGGTTTATGAAAGGAACACACATGCAATGATAATGGTGGTGGTTTAGGAAAAGAACACACACGCAATGACTCTGGTGGATCCATGTGGTTTAGGAAAGGACACACATGCAATGACTCTGGTGGATCCATGTGGTTTAGGAAAGCAACGCACATGCAATGACTCTGATGGATCCATGTGGTTTATGAAAGGAACACACATGTAATGACTCTGGTGGATCAATGTGGTTTAGGAAAGGAACACACATGCAATGACTCTGGTGGATCTATGTGGTTTAGGAAAGGAACACACATGCAATGACTTTGGTGGTGGTTTAGGAAAGGAACACACATGCAATGACTTTGGTGGTGGTTTAGGAAAAGAACACACATGCAATGACTCTGGTGGATCCATCTAGTTTAGGAAAGTAACACAAATGCAATGACTCTAGTGGATCCATGTGGTTTAGGAAAGGAACACACATGCAATGACTCTAGGGGATCCATTTGTTTTATGAAAGGAACACACATGCAATGACTCTGGTGGTGGTCTAGGAAAAGAACACACATGCAATGACTCTGGTGGATCCATGTGGTTTAGAAAGTAACACACATGCAATGACTCTGGTGGTGGTTTAGGAAAAGAACACACATGCAATGACTCTGGTGGATCCATGTGGTTTAGGAAAGAAACACACATGCAATGACTCTAGTGGTGGTTTAGGAAAATAACACACATGCAATGACTGTAGCGGTGGTTTAGGAAAGGAACACACATGCAATGACTCTGGTGGATCCATGTGGTTTAGGAAAGGAACTCACATGCTATGACTCTGGTGGATCCATGTGGTTTAGGAAAATAACACACATGCAATGACTCTAGTCGTGGTTTAGGAAAGGAACACACATGCAATGACTCTGGTGGACCAATGTGGTATAGGAAAGGAACACACATGCAGTGACTCTAGTGGTTGTTTAGGAAAGGAACACACATGCAATGACTCTGGTGGATCCATATGGTTTAGGAAAGAAACACACATGCAATGACTCTGGTGGATCAATGTGGTTTAGGAAAGGAACACACATGCAATGACTCTGGTGGATCCATATGGTTTAGGAAAGGAACACACATGCAATGACTCTGGTGGTGCCTTAGGAAAAGAACACACATGCAATGACTCTCGTGGATGCATGTGGTTTAGGAAAGGAACTCACATGCTATGACTCTGGTGGATCCATGTGGTTTAGGAAAATAACACACATGCAATGACTCTAGTGGTGGTTTAGGAAAGGAACACACATGCAATGACTCTGGTGGACCAATGTGGTTTAGGAAAGGAAAATACATGGAATGACTCTAGTGGTGGTTTAGGAAAAGAACACACATGCAATGACTCTGGTGGATGCATGTGGTTTAGGAAAGGAGCACACATGCAATGACTCTAGTGGATCCATGTGATTTAGGAAAGGAACACACATGCACTGACTCTAGGTGATCCATGTGGTTTATGAATGGAACACACATGCAATGATTCTGGTGGTGGTTTAGGAAAAGAACACACACGCAAAGACTCTGCTGGATCCATGTGGTTTAGGAAAGGACACACATGCAATGACTCTGGTGGATCCATGTGGTTTAGGAATGCAACACACATGCAATGAATCTGATGGATCCATGTGGTTTATGAAAAGAACACACATGTAATGACTCTGGTGGATCAATGTGGTTTAGGAAAGGAACACACATGCAATGACTCTGGTGGATCCATGTGGTTTAGGAAAGGGACACACATGCAATGACTCTGGTGGTGGTTTAGGAAAAGAACACACATGCAATGAATCTAGTGGATCCATCTAGTTTAGGAAATGAATACACATGCAATGACTCTAGTGGATCCATGTGGTTTAGGAAAGGAACATGCATGCAATGTCTCTAGCGGATCCATGTGGTTTATGAAAGGAACACACATGCAATGACTCTTGTGGTGGTTTAGGAAAATAACACACATGCAATGACTCTGGAGGATCCATGTGGTTTAGAAAGTAACACAGATGCAATGACTCTAGTGGTGGTTTAGGAAAAGAACACACATGCAATGACTCTGGTGGATATATATGGTTTAGGAAAGGAACATACATGCAATGAACCTGGTGGATCCATGTGGTTTAGGAAAGAAACACACATGCAATGACTCTAGTGGTGGTTTAGGAAAATAACACACATGCAATGACTCTAGTGGTGGTTTAGGAAAGGAACACACATGCAATGACTCTGGTCGATCCATGTGGTTTAGGAAAGGAACACACATGCAATGACTCTGGTGGATCAATGTGGTTTAGGAAAGGAACACACATGCAATGACTCTGGGGGATCCAAGTTGTTTAGGAAAGGAACACACATGCAATGACTCTGGTGGTGGTTTAGGAAAAGAACACACATGCAATGACTCTGGTGGATGCATGTGGTTTAGGAAAGGAACACACATGCAATGACTCTGGTGGATCCATGTGGTTTATGAAAGGAACACACATGCAATGGCTCTGCTGCATCAATGTGGTTTAGGAAAGGAACACACACGCAATGACTCTGGTGGATCAATGTGGTTTAGGAAAGTAACACAAATGCAATGACTCTAGTGGATCCATGTGGTTTAGGAAAGGAATACACATGCAATGACTCTAGTGGATCCATTTGTTTTATGAAAGGAACACACATGCAATGACTCTGGTGGTGGTTTAGGAAAAGAACACACATGCAATGACTCTGGTGGATCCATGTGGTTTATAAAGTAACACACATGCAATGACTCTGGTGGTGGGTTAGGAAAAGAACACACATGCAATGACTCCGGTGGATCCATGTGGTTTAGGAAAGGAACATACATGCAATGAACCTGGTGGATCCATGTGGTTTAGGAAAGAAACCCACATGCAATTACTTTGGTGGTGGTTTAGGAAAGGAACACACATGCAATGAACCTGGTGGATCCATGTGGTTTAGGAAATGAACACACTTGCAATGACTTTGGTGGTGGTTTAGGAAAGGAACACACATGCAATGACTCTAGCCGTGGTTTAGGAAAGGAACACACATGCGATGACTCTAGTGGATCCATGTGGTTTAGGAAAGGAACTCACATGCTATGACTCTGGTGGATCCATGTGGTTTAGGAAAATAACACACATGCAATGACTCTAGTGGTGGTTTAGGAAAGGAACACACATGCAATGACTCTGGTGGACCAATGTGGTATAGGAAAGGAACACACATGCAATGACTCTAGGGGATCGATGTTGTTTAGGAAAATAACACACATGCAATGACTCTAGTGGTTGTTTAGGAAAGGAACACACATGCAATGACTCTGGTGGATCCATATGGTTTAGGAAAGAAACACACATGCAATGACTCTGGTGGATCAATGTGGTTTAGGAAAGGAACACACATGCAATGGCTTTGGTGGATCCATATGGTTTAGGAAAGGAACACACATGCAATGACTCTAGTGGTGCCTTAGGAAAAGAACACACATGCAATGACTCTCGTGGATGCATGTGGTTTAGGAAAGGAACACACATGCAATGGCTCTGGTGGATCCATGTGGTTTAGGAAAGGAACACACATGCAATGGCTCTCCTAGATCAATGTGGTTTAGGAAAGGAACACACATGCAATAACTCTAGTGGATCAATGTGGTTTAGGAAAGGAAAATGCATGGAATGACTCTAGTGGTGGTTTAGGAAAAGAACACACATGCAATGACTCTGGTGGATCCATGTGGTTTAGGAAAGGAGCACACATGCAATGACTGTAGTGGATCCGTGGGATTTAGGAAACGAACACACATGCACTGACTCTAGGTGATCCATGTGGTTTATGAATGGAACACACATGCAATGATTCTGGTGGTGGTTTAGGAAAAGAACACACACGCAAAGACTCTGCTGGATCCATGTGGTTTAGGAAAGGACACACATGCAATGACTCTGGTGGATCCATGTGGTTTAGGAATGCAACGCACATGCAATGAATCTGATGGATCCATGTGGTTTATGAAAAGAAAACACATGTAATGACTCTGGTGGATCAATGTAGTTTAGGAAAGGAACACACATGCAATGACTCTGGTGGATCCATGTGGTTTAGGAAAGGAACACACATGCAATGACTCTGGTGGTGGTTTAGGAAAAGAACACACATGCAATGAATATGGTGGATCCATCTAGTTTAGGAAAGGAATACACATGCAATGACTCTAGTGGATCCATGTGGTTTAGGAAAGGAACATGCATGCAATGTCTCTAGCGGATGCATGTGGTTTATGAAAGGAACACACATGCAATGACTCTGGTGGTGGTTTAGGAAAAGAACACACATGCAATGACTCTGGAGGATCCATGCGGTTTAGAAAGTAACACACATGCAATGACTCTAGTGGTGGTTTAGGAAAAGGACACACATGCAATGACTCTGGTGGATCTATGTGGTTTAGGAAAGGAACATACATGCAATGAACCTGGTGGATCCATGTGGTTTAGGAAATAAACACACATGCAATGACTCTAGTGGTGGCTTAGGAAAATAACACACATGCAATGACTCTAGTGGTGGTTTAGGAAAGGAACACACATGCAATGACTCTGGTGGATCCATGTGGTTTAGGAAAGGAACACACATGCAATGACTCTGGTGGATCAATGTGGTTTAGGAAAGGAACACACATGCAATGACTCTAGGGGATCCAAGTGGTTTAGGAAAGGAACACACATGCAACGACTCTGGTGGTGGTTTAGGAAAAGAACACACATGCAATGACTTTGGTGGATGCATGTGGTTTAGGAAAGGAACACACATGCAATGACTCTGGTGGATCCATGTGGTTTATGAAAGGAACACACATGCAATGGCTCTGCTGGATCATTGTGGTTTAGGAAAGGAACACACATGCAATTACTCTAGTGGATCAATGTGGTTGTGGAAAGGAAAACACATGGAATGACTCTAGTGGTGGTTTAGGAAAAGAACACACACGCAATGACTCTGGTGGATCCATGTGGTTTAGGAAAGGAGCACACATGCAATGACTCTAGTGGATCCATGGGATTTAGGAAAGGAACACACATGAAATGACTCTAGGTGATCCATGTGGTTTATGAAAGGAACACACATGCAATGATAATGGTGGTGGTTTAGGAAAAAAACACACACGCAATGACTCTGGTGGATCCATGTGGTTTAGGAAAGGACACACATGCAATGACTCCGGTGGATCCATGTGGTTTAGGAAAGCAATGCACATGCAATGACTCAGATGGATCCATGTGGTTTATGAAAGGAACACACATGTAACGACTCTGGTGGATCAATGTGGTTTAGGAAAGGAACACACATGCAATGACTCTGGTGGATCTATGTGGTGTAGGAAATGAACACACATGCAATGACTCTGGTGGTGGTTTAGGAAAAGAACACACATGCAATGACTCTGGTGGATCCATCTAGTTTAGGAAAGGAACACACATGCAATAACTCTATTGGATCCATGTGGTTTAGGAAAGGAACACACATGCAATGTCTCTAGCGGATCCTTGTGGTTTATTAAAGGAACACACATGCAATGACTCTAGTGGTGGTTTAGGAAAGGAACACACATGCAATGGCTCTGCTGGATCAATGTGGTTTAGGAAAGGAACACACATGCAATGACTCTAGTGGATCAATGTGGTTTAGGAAAGGAAAACACATGGAATGACTCTAGTGGTGGTTTAGGAAAAGAACACACATGCAATGACTCTGGTGGATCCATGTGGTTTAGGAAAGGAGCACACATGCAATGACTCTAGTGGATCCATGTGATTTAGGAAAGGAACAGACATGTAATGACTCTAGATGATCCATGTGGTTTATGAATGGAACACACATGCAATGATTCTGGTGGTGGTTTAGGAAAAGAACACACACGCAACGACTCTGCAGGATCCATGTGGTTTAGGAAAGGACACACATGCAATGACTCTGGTGGATCCATGTGGTTTAGGAATGCAACGCACATGCAATGAATCTGATGGATCCATGTGGTTTATGAAAAGAACACACATGTAATGACTCTGGTGGATCAATGTGGTTTAGGAAAGGAACACACATGCAATGACTCTGGTGGATCCATGTGGTTTAGGAAAGGGACACACATGCAATGACTCTGGTGGTGGTTTAGGAAAAGAACACACATGCAATGAATCTGGTGGATCCATCTAGTTTAGGAAATGAATACACATGCAATGACTCTAGTGGATCCATGTGGTTTAGGAAAGGAACATGCATGCAATGTCTCTAGCGCATCCATTTGGTTTATGAAAGGAACACACATGCAATGACTCTGGTGGTGGTTTAGGAAAAGAACACAGATGCATTGACTCTGATGGATCCATGTGGTTATGAAAGGAACAGACATGCAATGAACCTGGTGGATCCATGTGGTTTAGGAAAGAAACCCACATGCAATTACTCTAGTGGTGGTTTAGGAAAATAACACACATGCAATGACTCTAGCGGTGGTTTAGGAAAGGAACACACATGCAATGACTCTGGTGGATCCATGTGGTTTAGGAAAGGAACTCACATGTTATGACTCTGGTGGATCCATGTGGTTTAGGAAAATAACACACATGCAATGACTCTAGTTGTCGTTTAGGAAAGGAACACACATGCAATGACTCTGGTGGATCAATGTGGTATAGGAAAGGAACACACATGCAATGACTCTAGGGGATCGATATGGATTAGGAAAATAACACACATGCAATGTTTCTAGTGGTTGTTTAGGCAAGGAACACACATGCAATGACTCTGGTGGATCAATGTGGTTTAGGAAAGGAACAAACATGCAATGACTCTGGTGGATCCATATGGTTTAGGAAGGGAACACACATGCAATGACTCTGGTGGTGGCTTAGGAAAAGAACATACATGCAATGACTCTCGTGGATGCATGTTGTTTAGGAAAGGAACACACATGCAATGCCTTTGGTGGATCCATGTGGTTTATGAAAGGAACACACATGCAATGGCTCTGCTGGATCAATGTGGTTTAGGAACGGAACACACATGCAATGACTCTAGTGGATCAATGTGGTTTAGGAAAGGAAAACACATGGAATGACTCTAGTGGTGGTTTAGGAAAAGAACACACATGCAATGACTCTGGTGGATCCATGTGGTTTAGGAAAGGAGCACACATGCAATGACTCTAGTGGATCCATGTGATTTAGGAAAGGAACACACATGTAATGACTCTAGATGATCCATGTGGTTTATGAATGGAACACACATGCAATGATTCTGGTGGTGGTTTAGGAAAAGAACACACACGCAACGACTCTGCAGGATCCATGTGGTTTAGGAAAGGACACACATGCAATGACTCTGGTGGATCCATGTGGTTTAGGAATGCAACGCACATGCAATGAATCTGATGGATCCATGTGGTTTATGAAAAGAACACACATGTAATGACTCTGGTGGATCAATGTGGTTTAGGAAAGGAGCACACATGCAATGACACTGGTGGATGCATGTGGTTTAGGAAAGGAACACACATGCAATGACTTTGGTGGTGGATTAGGAAAAGAACACACATGTAATGAATCTGGTGGATCCATCTAGTTTAGGAAAGGAATACACATGCAATGACTCTAATGGATCCATGTGGTTTAGGAAAGGAACATGCATGCAATGTCTCTAGCGCATCCATGTGGTTTATGAAAAGAACACACATGCAATGACTCTGGTGGTGATTTAGGAAAAGAACACACATGCAATGACTCTGGAGGATCCATGTGGTTTAGAAAGTAACACACATCCAATGACTCTAGTGGTTGTTTAGGAAATGAACACACATGCAATGACTCTGGTGGATCTATGTGGTTTAGGAAAGGAACATACATGCAATGAACCTGGTGGATCCATGTGGTTTAGGAAAGAAACACAGATGCAATGACTCTAGTGGTGGTTTAGGAAAATAACACCCATGCAATGACTCTAGTGTTGGTTTAGGAAAGGAACACACACGCAATGACTCTGGTCGATCCATGTGGTTTAGGAAAGGAACACACATGCAATGACTCTGGTGGATCAATGTGGTTTAGGAAAGGAACACACATGCAATGACTCTAGGGGATCCAAGTTGTTTAGGAAAGGAACACACATGCAATGACTCTGGTGGTGGTTTAGGAAAAGAACACACATGCAATGACTCTGGTGGATGCATGTGGTTTAGGAAAGGAACACACATGCAATGACTCTGGTGGATCCATGTGGTTTATGAAAGGAACACACATGCAATGGCTCTGCTGGATCAATGTGGTTTAGGAAAGGAACACACATGCAATGACTCTAGTGGATCAATGTGGTTTAGGAAAGGAAAACACATGGAATGACTCTAGTGGTGGTTTAGGAAAAGAACACACACGCAATTACTCTGGTGGATCCATGTGGTTTAGGAAAGCAGCACACATGCAATGACTCTAGTGGATCCATGTGATTTAGGAAAGGAACACATGCATTGACTCTAGGTGATCCATGTGGTTTATGAAAGGAACACACATGCAATGATAATGGTGGTGGTTTAGGAAAAGAACACACACGCAATGACTCTGGTGGATCCATGTGGTTTAGGAAAGGACACACATGCAATGACTCTGGTGGATCCATGTGGTTTAGGAAAGCAACGCACATGCAATGACTCTGATGGATCCATGTGGTTTATGAAAGGAACACACATGTAATGACTCTGGTGGATCAATGTGGTTTAGGAAAGGAACACACATGCAATGACTCTGGTGGATCTATGTGGTTTAGGAAAGGAACACACATGTAATGACTTTGGTGGTGGTTTAGGAAAGGAACACACATGCAATGACTTTGGTGGTGGTTTAGGAAAAGAACACACATGCAATGACTCTGGTGGATCCATCTAGTTTAGGAAAGTAACACAAATGCAATGACTCTAGTGGATCCATGTGGTTTAGGAAAGGAACACACATGCAATGACTCTAGGGGATCCATTTGTTTTATGAAAGGAACACACATGCAATGACTCTGGTGGATCAATGTGGTATAGGAAAGGAACACACATGCAATGACTCTAGGGGATCTATGTGGATTAGGAAAATAACACACATGCAATGACTCTAGTGGTTGTTTAGGAAAGGAACACACATGCAAGGACTCTGGTGGATCCATATGGTTTAGGAAAGAAACACACATGCAATGACTCTGGTGGATCAATGTGGTTTAGGAAAGGAACACACATGCAATGACTCTGGTGGATCCATATGGTTTAGGAAAGGAACGCACATGCAATGACTCTGGTGGTGGCTTAGGAAAAGAACATACATGCAATGACTCTCGTGGATGCATGTGGTTTAGGAAAGGAACACACATGCAATGGCGCTGCTGGATCAATGTGGTTTAGGAAAGGAACACACATGCAATGACTCTAGTGGATCAATGTGGTTTAGGAAAGGAAAACACATGGAATGACTCTAGTGGTGGTTTAGGAAAAGAACACACATGCAATGACTCTGGTGGATCCATGTGGTTTAGGAAAGGAGCACACATGCAATGAATCTAGTGGATCCATGTGATTTAGGAAAGGAACACACATGTAATGACTCGAGATGATCCATGTGGTTTATGAATGGAACACACATGCAATGATTCTGGTGGTGGTTTAGGAAAAGAACACACACGCAAAGACTCTGCAGGATCCATGTGGTTTAGGAAAGGACACAGATGCAATGACTCTGGTGGATCCATGTGGTTTAGGAATGCAACACACATGCAATGAATCTGATGGATCCATGTGGTTGATGAAAAGAACACACATTTAATGACTCTGGTGGATCAATGTGGTTTAGGAAAGGAGCACACATGCAATGACTCTGGTGGATCCATGTGGTTTAGGAAAGGAACACACATGCAATGACTTTGGTGGTGGATTAGGAAAAGAACACACATGCAATGAATCTGGTGGATCCATCTAGTTTAGGAAAGGAATACACATGCAATGACTCTAATGGATCCATGTGGTTTAGGAAAGGAACATGCATGCAATGTCTCTAGCGCATCCATTTGGTTTATGAAAAGAACACACATGCAATGACTCTGGTGGTGGTTTAGGAAAAGAACACAGATGCAATGACTCTGGTGGATCCATGTGGTTTAGGAAAGGAACAGACATGCAATGAACCTGGTGGATCCATGTGGTTTAGGAACGAAACCCACATGCAATTACTCTAGTGGTGGTTTAGGAAAATAACACACATGCAATGACTCTAGCGGTGGTTTAGGAAAGGAACACACATGCAATGACTCTGGTGGATCCATGTGGTTTAGGAAAGGAACTCACATGTTATGACTCTGGTGGATCCATGTGGTTTAGGAAAATAACACACATGCAATGACTCTAGTTGTCGTTTAGGAAAGGAACACACATGCAATGACTCTGGTGGATCAATGTGGTATAGGAAAGGAACACACATGCAATGACTCTAGGGGATCGATGTGGATTAGGAAAATAACACACATGCAATGACTCTAGTGGTTGTTTAGGCAAGGAACACACATGCAATGACTCTGGTGGATCCATATGGTTTAGGAAAGGAACACACATGCAATGACTCTGGTGGATCAATGTGGTTTAGGAAAGGAACACACATGCAATGACTCTGGTGGATCCATATGGTTTAGGAAAGGAACACACATGCAATGACTCTGGTGGTGGCTTAGGAAAAGAACATACATGCAATGACTCTCGTGGATGCATGTGGTTTAGGAAAGGAACATACAGGCAATGGCTCTGCTGGATCAATGTGGTTTAGGAAAGGAACACACATGCAATGGCTCTGCTGGATCAATGTGGTTTAGGAAAGGAACACACATGCAATGACTCTAGTGGATCAATGTGGTTTAGGAAAGGAAAACACATGGAATGACTCTAGTGGTGGTTTAGGAAAAGAACACACATGCAATGACTCTGGTGGATCCATGTGGTTTAGGAAAGGAGCACACATGCAATGACTCTAGTGGATCCATGTGATTTAGGAAAGGAACACACATGTAATGACTCTAGATGATCCATGTGGTTTATGAATGGAACACACATGCAATGATTCTGGTGGTGGTTTAGGAAAAGAACACACACGCAAAGACTCTGCAGGATCCATGTGGTTTAGGAAAGGACACACATGCAATGACTCTGGTGGATCCATGTGGTTTAGGAATGCAACGCACATGCAATGAATCTGATGGATCCATGTGGTTGATGAAAAGAACACACATGTAATGACTCTGGTGGATCAATGTGGTTTAGGAAAGGAGCACACATGCAATGACTCTGGTGGATCCATGTGGTTTAGGAAAGGAACACACATGCAATGATTTTGGTGGTGGATTAGGAAAAGAACACACATGCAATGAATCTGGTGGATCCATCTAGTTTAGGAAAGGAATACACATGCAATGAATCTAATGGATCCATGTGGTTTAGGAAAGGAACATGCATGCAATGTCTCTAGCACATCCATTTGGTTTATGAAAAGAACACACATGCAATGACTCTAGTGGTGGTTTAGGAAAAGAACACACATGCAATGACTCTGGAGGATCCATGTGGTTTAGAAAGTAACACACATGGAATGACTCTAGTGGTGGTTTAGGAAAAGAACACACATGCAATAACTCTGGTGGATCTATGTGGTTTAGGAAAGGAACATACATGCAATGAACTTGGTGGATCCATGTGGTTTAGGAAAGAAACACACATGCAATGACTCTAGTGGTGGTTTAGGAAAATAACACACATGCAATGACTCTAGTGTTGGTTTAGGAAAGGAACACACATGCAATGACTCTGGTCGATCCATGTGGTTTAGGAAAGGAACACACATGCAATGACTCTGGTGGATCAATGTGGTTTAGGAAAGGAACACACATGCAATGACTCTGGGGGATCCAAGTTGTTTAGGAAAGGAACACACATGCAATGACTCTGGTGGTGGTTTAGGAAAAGAACACACATGCAATGACTCTGGTGGATGCATGTGGTTTCGGAAAGGAACACACATGCAATGACTCTGGTGGATCCATGTGGTTTATGAAAGGAACACACATGCAATGGCTCTGCTGGATCAATGTGGTTTAGGAAAGGAACACACATGCAATGACTCTAGTGGATCAATGTGGTTTAGGAAAGGAAAACGCATGGAATGACTCTAGTGGTGGTTTAGGAAAAGAACATACACGCAATTACTCTGGTGGATCCATGTGGTTTAGGAAAGGAGCACACATGCAATGACTCTAGTGGATCCATGTGATTTAGGAAAGGAACACATGCAATGACTCTAGGTGATCCATGTGGTTTATGAAAGGAACACACATGCAATGATAATGGTGGTGGTTTAGGAAAAGAACACACACGCAATGACTCTGGTGGATCCATCTGGTTTAGGAAAGGACACACATGCAATGACTCTGGTGGATCCATGTGGTTTAGGAAAGTAACGCACATGCAATGACTCTGATGGATCCATGTGGTTTATGAAAGGAACACACATGTAATGACTCTGGTGGATCAATGTGGTTTAGGAAAGGAACACACATGCAATGACTCTAGTGGATCTATGTGGTTTAGGAAAGGAACACACATGCAATGACTTTGGTGGTGGTTTAGGAAAGGAACACACATGCAATGACTTTGGTGGTGGTTTAGGAAAAGAACACACATGCAATGACTCTAGTGGATCCATCTAGTTTAGGAAAGTAACACAAATGCAATGACTCTAGTGGATCCATGTGGTTTAGGAAAGGAACACACATGCAATGACTCTAGGGGATCCATTTGTTTTATGAAAGGAACACACATGCAATGACTCTGGTGGTGGTCTAGGAAAAGAACACACATGCAATGACTCTGGTGGATCCATGTGGTTTAGAAAGTAACACACATGCAATGACTCTGGTGGTGGTTTAGGAAAAGAACACACATGCAATGACTCTGGTGGATCCATGTGGTTTAGGAAAGAAACACACATGCAATGACTCTAGTGGTGGTTTAGGAAAATAACACACATGCAATGACTGTAGCGGTGGTTTAGGAAAGGAACACACATGCAATGACTCTGGTGGATCCATGTGGTTTAGGAAAGGAACTCACATGCTATGACTCTGGTGGATCCATGTGGTTTAGGAAAATAACACACATGCAATGACTCTAGTCGTGGTTTAGGAAAGGAACACACATGCAATGACTCTGGTGGACCAATGTGGTATAGGAAAGGAACACACATGCAGTGACTCTAGTGGTTGTTTAGGAAATTAACACACATGCAATGACTCTGGTGGATCCATATGGTTTAGGAAAGAAACACACATGCAATGACTCTGGTGGATCAATGTGGTTTAGGAAAGGAACACACATGCAATGACTCTGGTGGATCCATATGGTTTAGGAAAGGAACACACATGCAATGACTCTGGTGGTGCCTTAGGAAAAGAACACACATGCAATGACTCTCGTGGATGCATGTGGTTTAGGAAAGGAACTCACATGCTATGACTCTGGTGGATCCATGTGGTTTAGGAAAATAACACACATGCAATGACTCTAGTGGTGGTTTAGGAAAGGAACACACATGCAATGACTCTGATGGACCAATGTGGTTTAGGAAAGGAAAATACATGGAATGACTCTAGTGGTGGTTTAGGAAAAGAACACACATGCAATGACTCTGGTGGATGCATGTGGTTTAGGAAAGGAGCACACATGCAATGACTCTAGTGGATCCATGTGATTTAGGAAAGGAACACACATGCACTGACTCTAGGTGATCCATGTGGTTTATGAATGGAACACACATGCAATGATTCTGGTGGTGGTTTAGGAAAAGAACACACACGCAAAGACTCTGCTGGATCCATGTGGTTTAGGAAAGGACACACATGCAATGACTCTGGTGGATCCATGTGGTTTAGGAATGCAACGCACATGCAATGAATCTGATGGATCCATGTGGTTTATGAAAAGAACACACATGTAATGACTCTGGTGGATCAATGTGGTTTAGGAAAGGAACACACATGCAATGACTCTGGTGGATCCATGTGGTTTAGGAAAGGTACACACATGCAATGACTCTGGTGGTGGTTTAGGAAAAGAACACACATGCAATGAATCTGGTGGATCCATCTAGTTTAGGAAATGAATACACATGCAATGACTCTAGTGGATCCATGTGGTTTAGGAAAGGAACATGCATGCAATGTCTCTAGCGGATCCATGTGGTTTATGAAAGGAACACACATGCAATGACTCTTGTGGTGGTTTAGGAAAAGAACACAATTGCAATGACTCTGGAGGATCCATGTGGTTTAGAAAGTAACACAGATGCAATGACTCTAGTGGTGGTTTAGGAAAAGAACACACATGCAATGACTCTGGTGGATATATGTGGTTTAGGAAAGGAACATACATGCAATGAACCTGGTGGATCCATGTGGTTTAGGAAAGAAACACACATGGAATGACTCTAGTGGTGGTTTAGGAAAATAACACACATGCAATGACTCTAGTGGTGGTTTAGGAAAGGAACACACATGCAATGACTCTGGACGATCCATGTGGTTTAGGAAAGGAACACACATGCAATGACTCTGGTGGATCAATGTGGTTTAGGAAAGGAACACACATGCAATGACTCCGGGGGATCCAAGTTGTTTAGGAAAGGAACACACATGCAATGACTCTGGTGGTGGTTTAGGAAAAGAACACACATGCAATGACTCTGGTGGATGCATGTGGTTTAGGAAAGGAACACACATGCAATGACTCTGGTGGATCCATGTGGTTTATGAAAGGAACACACATGCAATGGCTCTGCTGCATCAATGTGGTTTAGGAAAGGAACACACATGCAATGACTCTGGTGGATCAATGTGGTTTAGGAAAGTAACACAAATGCAATGACTCTAGTGGATCCATGTGGTTTAGGAAAGGAATACACATGCAATGACTCTAGTGGATCCATTTGTTTTATGAAAGGAACACACATGCAATGACTCTGGTGGTGGTTTAGGAAAAGAACACACATGCAATGACTCTGGTGGATCCATGTGGTTTAGAAAGTAACACACATGCAATGACTCTGGTGGTGGGTTAGGAAAAGAACACACATGCAATGACTCTGGTGGATCCATGTGGTTTAGGAAAGGAACATACATGCAATGAACCTGGTGGATCCATGTGGTTTAGGAAAGAAACCCACATGCAATTACTTTGGTGGTGGTTTAGGAAAGGAACACACATGCAATGAACCTGGTGGATCCATGTGGTTTAGGAAAGGAACACACATGCAATGACTTTGGTGGTGGTTTAGGAAAGGAACACACATGCAATGACTCTAGCGGTGGTTTAGGAAAGGAACACACATGCGATGACTCTACTGGATCCATGTGGTTTAGGAAAGGAACTCACATGCTATGACTCTGGTGGATCCATGTGGTTTAGGAAAATAACACACATGCAATGACTCTAGTGGTGGTTTAGGAAAGGAACACACATGCAATGACTCTGGTGGACCAATGTGGTATAGGGAAGGAACACACATGCAATGACTCTAGGGGATCGATGTTGTTTAGGAAAATAACACACATGCAATGACTCTAGTGGTTGTTTAGGAAAGGAACACACATGCAATGACTCTGGTGGATCCATATGGTTTAGGAAAGAAACACACATGCAATGACTCTGGTGGATCAATGTGGTTTAGGAAAGGAACACACATGCAATGGCTTTGGTGGATCCATATGGTTTAGGAAAGGAACACACATGCAATGACTCTGGTGGTGCCTTAGGAAAAGAACACACATGCAATGACTCTCGTGGATGCATGTGGTTTAGGAAAGGAACACACATGCAATGGCTCTGGTGGATCCATGTGGTTTAGGAAAGGAACACACATGCAATGGCTCTCCTGGACCAATGTGGTTTAGGAAAGGAACACACATGCAATAACTCTAGTGGATCAATGTGGTTTAGGAAAGGAAAATGCATGGAATGACTCTAGTGGTGGTTTAGGAAAAGAACACACATGCAATGACTCTGGTGGATCCATGTGGTTTAGGAAAGGAGCACACATGCAATGACTGTAGTGGATCCATGGGATTTAGGAAAGGAACACACATGCACTGACTCTAGGTGATCCATGTGGTTTATGAATGGAACACACATGCAATGATTCTGGTGGTGGTTTAGGAAAAGAAAACACACGCAAAGACTCTGCTGGATCCATGTGGTTTAGGAAAGGACACACATGCAATGACTCTGGTGGATCCATGTGGTTTAGGAATGCAACGCACATGCAATGAATCTGATGGATCCATGTGGTTTATGAAAAGAACACACATGTAATGACTCTGGTGGATCAATGTAGTTTAGGAAAGGAACACACATGCAATGACTCTGGTGGATCCATGTGGTTTAGGAAAGGAACACACATGCAATGACTCTGGTGGTGGTTTAGGAAAAGAACACACATGCAATGAATCTGGTGGATCCATCTAGTTTAGGAAAGGAATACACATGCAATGACTCTAGTGGATCCATGTGGTTTAGGAAAGGAACATGCATGCAATGTCTCTAGCGGATCCATGTGGTTTATGAAAGGAACACACATGCAATGACTCTGGTGGTGGTTTAGGAAAAGAACACACATGCAATGACTCTGGAGGATCCATGCGGTTTAGAAAGTAACACACATGCAATGACTCTAGTGGTGGTTTAGGAAAAGGACACACATGCAATGACTCTGGTGGATCTATGTGGTTTAGGAAAGGAACATACATGCAATGAACCTGGTGGATCCATGTGGTTTAGGAAATAAACACACATGCAATGACTCTAGTGGTGGTTTAGGAAAATAACACACATGCAATGACTCTAGTGGTGGTTTAGGAAAGGAACACACATGCAATGACTCTGGTGGATCCATGTGGTTTAGGAAAGGAACACACATGCAATGACTCTGGTGGATCAATGTGGTTTAGGAAAGGAACACACATGCAATGACTCTAGGGGATCCAAGTGGTTTAGGAAAGGAACACACATGCAACGACTCTGGTGGTGGTTTAGGAAAAGAACACACATGCAATGACTTTGGTGGATGCATGTGGTTTAGGAAAGGAACACACATGCAATGACTCTGGTGGATCCATGTGGTTTATGAAAGGAACACACATGCAATGGCTCTGCTGGATCATTGTGGTTTAGGAAAGGAACACACATGCAATGACTCTAGTGGATCAATGTGGTTGTGGAAAGGAAAACACATGGAATGACTCTAGTGGTGGTTTAGGAAAAGAACACACACGCAATGACTCTGTTGGATCCATGTGGTTTAGGAAAGGAGCACACATGCAATGACTCTAGTGGATCCATGTGATTTAGGAAAGGAACACACATGAAATGACTCTAGGTGATCCATGTGGTTTATGAAAGGAACACACCTGCAATGATAATGGTGGTGGTTTAGGAAAAAAACACACACGCAATGACTCTGGTGGATCCATGTGGTTTAGGAAAGGACACACATGCAATGACTCCGGTGGATCCATGTGGTTTAGGAAAGCAATGCACATGCAATGACTCAGATGGATCCATGTGGTTTATGAAAGGAACACACATGTAACGACTCTGGTGGATCAATGTGGTTTAGGAAAGGAACACACATGCAATGACTCTGGTGGATCTATGTGGTGTAGGAAATGAACACACATGCAATGACTCTGGTGGTGGTTTAGGAAAAGAACACACATGCAATGACTCTGGTGGATCCATCTAGTTTAGGAAAGGAACACACATGCAATAACTCTATTGGATCCATGTGGTTTAGGAAAGGAACACACATGCAATGTCTCTAGCGGATCCTTGTGGTTTATTAAAGGAACACACATGCAATGACTCTAGTGGTGGTTTAGGAAAAGAACACACATGCAATGACTCTGGAGGATCCATGTGGTTTAGAAAGTAACACACATGCAATGACTCTAGTGGTGGTTTCGGAAAAGAACACACATGCAATGACTCTGGTGGATCTATGTGGTTTAGGAAAGGAACATACATGCAATGACCCTGGTGGATCCATGTGGTTTAGGAAACAAACACACGTGTAATGACTCTAGTGGTGGTTTAGTAAATAACACACATGCAATGACTCTAGTGGTGGTTTAGGAAAGGAACACACATGCAATGACTCTGGTGGATCAATGTGGTTTAGGAAGGAATGCACATGCAATGAATTTGGGGGATCCAAGTGGTTTAAGAAAGGAACACACATGCAATGACTCTGGTGGTGGTTTAGGAAAAGAACACACATGCAATGACTCTGGTGGATGCATGTGGTTTAGGAAAGGAACACACATGCAATGACTCTGGTGGATCCATGTGGTTTATGAAAGCAACACACATGCAATGGCTCTGCTGGATCAATGTGGTTTAGGAAAGGAACACACATGCAATGACTCTAGTGGATCAATGTGGTTTAGGAAAGGAAAACGCATGGAATGACTCTGGTGGTGGTTTAGGAAAAGAACATACACGCAATGACTCTGGTGGATCCATGTGGTTTAGGAAAGGAGCACACATGCAATGACTCCGGTGGATCCATGTGATTTATGAAAGGAACACACATGCAATGATAATGGTGGTGGTTTAGGAAAAGAACACACACGCAATGACTCTAATGGATCCATGTGCTTTAGGAAAGGACACACATGCAATGAATCTGGCGGATCCATGTGGTTTAGGAAAGCAACGCACATGCAATGACTCTGATGGATCCATGTGGTTTATGAAAGGAACGCACATGTAATGACTCTGGTGGATCAATGTGGTTTAGGAAAGGAACACACATGCAATGACTCTGGTGGTGGTTTAGGAAAAGAACACACATGCAATGACTCTGGTGGATCCATCTAGTTTAGGAAAGGAACACACATGTAATGACTCTATTGGATCCATGTGGTTTAGGAAAGGAACACACATGCAATGACTCTAGCGGATCCATGTGGTTTATGAAAGGAACACACATACAATGACTCTGGTGGTGGTTTAGGAAAAGAACACACATGCAATGACTCTGGTGGATCCATGTGGTTTAGAAAGTAACACACATGCAATGACTCTGGTGGTGGTTTAGGAAAAGAACACACATGCAATGACTCTGGTCGATCCATGTGGTTTAGGAAAGTTACAGACATGCAATGACTCTAGTGGATCCATGTGGTTTAGGAAAGGAACACACATGCAATGACTCTGGTGGATCCATTTGGTTTAGGAAAGGAACACACATGCAATGACTCTGGTGGATCAATGTGGTTTAGGAAAGGAACACACATGCAATGACTCTGGGGGATCCAAGTGGTTTAGAAAGGAACAAACATGCAATGACTCTGGTGGTGGTTTAGGAAAATAACACACATGCAATGACTCTGGTGGATGCATGTGGTTTAGGAAAGGAACAAACATGCAATGACTCTGGTGGATCCATGTGGTTTATGAAAGGAACACACATGCAATGGCTCTGCTGGATCAATGTGGTTTAGGAAAGGAACACACATGCAATGACTCTAGTGGATCAATGTAGTTTAGGAAAGGAAAACGCATGGAATGACTCTAGTGGTGGTTTAGGAAAAGAACACACACGCAATGACTCTGGTGGATCCATGTGGTTTCGAAAAGGAGCACACATGCAATGACTCTAGTTGATCCATGTGATTTAGTAAAGGAACACACATGCAATGACTCTAGGTGATCCATGTGGTTTATAAAAGGAACACACATGCAATGATAATGGTGGTGGTTTAGGAAAAGAACACACACGCAATGACTCTGGTGGATCCATGTGGTTTAGGAAAGGACACACATGCAATGACTCTGGTGGATCCATGTGGTTTAGGAAAGCAATGCACATGCAATGACTCTGATGGATCCATGTGGTTTATGAAAGGAACACACATGTAATGACTCTGGTGGATCCATGTGGTTTAGGAAAGGACACACATGCAATGACTCTGGTGGATCCATGTGGTTTAGGAAAGCAATGCACATGCAATGACTCTGATGGATCCATGTGGTTTATGAAAGGAACACACATGCAATGACTCTGGTGGATCTATGTGGTTTAGGAAAGGAACATACATGCAATGAACCTGGTGGATCCATGTGGTTTAGGAAGGAAACACACATGCAATGACTCTAGTGGTGGTTTAGGAAAATAACACACATGCAATGACTCTAGTGTTGGTTTAGGAAAGGAACACACATGCAATGACTCTTGTGGATCCATGTGGTTTAGGAAAGGAACACACATGCAATGACTCTGGTGGATCAATGTGGTTTAGGAAAGGAACATACATGCAATGACCCTGGTGGATCCATGTGGTTTAGGAAACAAACACACATGTAACGACTCTAGTGGTGGTTTAGTAAAATAACACACATGCAATGACTCTAGTGGTGGTTTAGGAAAGGAACACACATGCAATGACTCTGGTGGATCAATGTGGTTTAGGAAGGAACGCACATGCAATGACTTTGGGGGATCCAAGTGGTTTAGGAAAGGAACACACATGCAATGACTCTGGTGGTGGTTTAGGAAAAGAACACACATGCAATGACTCTAGTGGATGCATGTGGTTTAGGAAAGGAACACACATGCAATGACTCTGGTGGATCCATGTGGTTTATGAAAGGAACACACATGCAATGGCTCTGCTGGATCAATGTGGTTTAGGAAAGGAACACACATGCAATGACTCTAGTGGATCCATGTGGTTTAGGAAAGGAACACACATGCAATGTCTCTAGTGGATCCATGTAGTTTATGAAAGGAACACACATGCAATGACTCTGGTGGTGGTTTAGGAAAAGAACACACATGCAATGACTCTGGAGGATCCATGTGGTTTAGAAAGTAACACACATGCAATGACTCTAGTGGTGGTTTCGGAAAAGAACACACATGCAATGACTCTGGTGGATCTATGTGGTTTAGGAAAGGAACATACATGCAATGACCCTGGTGGATCCATGTGGTTTAGGAAACAAACACACATGTAATGACTCTAGTGGTGGTTTAGTAAAATAACACACATGCAATGACTCTAGTGGTGGTTTAGGAAAGGAACACACATGCAATGACTCTGGTGGATCAATGTGGTTTAGGAAGGAACGCACATGCAATGACTTTGGGGGATCCAAGTGGTTTAGGAAAGGAACACACATGCAATGACTCTGGTGGTGGTTTAGTAAAAGAACACACATGCAATGACTCTGGTGGATGCATGTGGTTTAGGAAAGGAACACACATGCAATGATAATGGTGGTGGTTTAGGAAAAGAACACACACGCAATGACTCTAATGGATCCATGTGCTTTAGGAAAGGACACACATGCAATGAATCTGGCGGATCCATGTGGTTTAGGAAAGCAACGCACATGCAATGACTCTGATGGATCCATGTGGTTTATGAAAGGAACGCACATGTAATGACTCTGGTGGATCAATGTGGTTTAGGAAAGGAACACACATGCAATGACTCTGGTGGTGGTTTAGGAAAAGAACACACATGCAATGACTCTGGTGGATCCATCTAGTTTAGGAAAGGAACACACATGCAATGACTCTATTGGATCCATGTGGTTTAGGAAAGGAACACACATGCAATGACTCTAGCGGATCCATGTGGTTTATGAAAGGAACACACATACAATGACTCTGGTGGTGGTTTAGGAAAAGAACACACATGCAATGACTCTGGTGGATCCATGTGGTTTAGAAAGTAACACACATGCAATGACTCTGGTGGTGGTTTAGGAAAAGAACACACATGAAATGACTCTGGTCGATCCATGTGGTTTAGGAAAGTTACAGACATGCAATGACTCTAGTGGATCCATGTGGTTTAGGAAAGGAACACACATGCAATGACTCTGGTGGATCCATTTGGTTTAGGAAAGGAACACACATGCAATGACTCTGGTGGATCAATGTGGTTTAGGAAAGGAACACACATGCAATGACTCTGGGGGATCCAAGTGGTTTAGAAAGGAACAAACATGCAATGACTCTGGTGGTGGTTTAGGAAAATAACACACATGCAATGACTCTGGTGGATGCATGTGGTTTAGGAAAGGAACAAACATGCAATGACTCTGGTGGATCCATGTGGTTTATGAAAGGAACACACATGCAATGGCTCTGCTGGATCAATGTGGTTTAGGAAAGGAACACACATGCAATGACTCTAGTGGATCAATGTAGTTTAGGAAAGGAAAACGCATGGAATGACTCTAGTGGTGGTTTAGGAAAAGAACACACACGCAATGACTCTGGTGGATCCATGTGGTTTCGAAAAGGAGCACACATGCAATGACTCTAGTTGATCCATGTGATTTAGTAAAGGAACACACATGCAATGACTCTAGGTGATCCATGTGGTTTATAAAAGGAACACACATGCAATGATAATGGTGGTGGTTTAGGAAAAGAACACACACGCAATGACTCTGGTGGATCCATGTGGTTTAGGAAAGGACACACATGCAATGACTCTGGTGGATCCATGTGGTTTAGGAAAGCAATGCACATGCAATGACTCTGATGGATCCATGTGGTTTATGAAAGGAACACACATGTAATGACTCTGGTGGATCCATGTGGTTTAGGAAAGGATACACATGCAATGACTCTGGTGGATCCATGTGGTTTAGGAAAGCAATGCACATGCAATGACTCTGATGGATCCATGTGGTTTATGAAAGGAACACACATGCAATGACTCTGGTGGATCTATGTGGTTTAGGAAAGGAACATACATGCAATGAACCTGGTGGATCCATGTGGTTTAGGAAGGAAACACACATGCAATGACTCTAGTGGTGGTTTAGGAAAATAACACACATGCAATGACTCTAGTGTTGGTTTAGGAAAGGAACACACATGCAATGACTCTTGTGGATCCATGTGGTTTAGGAAAGGAACACACATGCAATGACTCTGGTGGATCAATGTGGTTTAGGAAAGGAACATACATGCAATGACCCTGGTGGATCCATGTGGTTTAGGAAACAAACACACATGTAACGACTCTAGTGGTGGTTTAGTAAAATAACACACATGCAATGACTCTAGTGGTGGTTTAGGAAAGGAACACACATGCAATGACTCTGGTGGATCAATGTGGTTTAGGAAGGAACGCACATGCAATGACTTTGGGGGATCCAAGTGGTTTAGGAAAGGAACACACATGCAATGACTCTGGTGGTGGTTTAGGAAAAGAACACACATGCAATGACTCTAGTGGATGCATTTTGTTTAGGAAAGGAACACACATGCAATGACTCTGGTGGATCCATGTGGTTTATGAAAGGAACACACATGCAATGGCTCTGCTGGATCAATGTGGTTTAGGAAACGAACACACATGCAATGACTCTAGTGGATCCATGTGGTTTAGGAAAGGAACACACATGCAATGTCTCTAGTGGATCCATGTAGTTTATGAAAGGAACACACATGCAATGACTCTGGTGGTGGTTTAGGAAAAGAACACACATGCAATGACTCTGGAGGATCCATGTGGTTTAGAAAGTAACACACATGCAATGACTCTAGTGGTGGTTTCGGAAAAGAACACACATGCAATGACTCTGGTGGATCTATGTGGTTTAGGAAAGGAACATACATGCAATGACCCTGGTGGATCCATGTGGTTTAGGAAACAAACACACATGTAATGACTCTAGTGGTGGTTTAGTAAAATAACACACATGCAATGACTCTAGTGGTGGTTTAGGAAAGGAACACACATGCAATGACTCTGGTGGATCAATGTGGTTTAGGAAGGAACGCACATGCAATGACTTTGGGGGATCCAAGTGGTTTAGGAAAGGAACACACATGCAATGACTCTGGTGGTGGTTTAGTAAAAGAACACACATGCAATGACTCTGGTGGATGCATGTGGTTTAGGAAAGGAACACACATGCAATGACTCTGGTGGATCCATGTGGTTTATGAAAGGAACACACATGCAATAGCTCTGCTGGATCAATGTGGTTTAGGAAAGGAACACACATGCAATGACTCTAGTGGATCAATGTGGTTTAGGAAAGGAAAACGCATGGAATGACTCTGGTGGTGGTTTAGGAAAAGAACATACACGCAATGACTCGGGTGGATCCATATGGTTTAGGAAAGGAGCACACATGCAATATTTCTAGTGGATCCATGTTATTTATGAAAGGAACACACATGCAATGGCTCTGCTAGATCAATGTGGTTTAGGAAAGGAACACACATGAAATGACTCTAGTGGATCCATGTGGTTTAGGAAAGGAACACACATGCAATGTCTCTAGTGGATCCATGTGCTTTATGAAAGGAACACACATGCAATGACTCTGGTGGTGGTTTAGGAAAAGAAGACACATGCAATGACTCTGGAGGATCCATGTGGTTTAGAAAGTAACATACATGCAATGACTCTAGTGGTGGTTTCGGAAAAGAACACACATGCAATGACTCTGGTGGATCTATGTGGTTTAGGAAAGGAACATACATGCAATGACCCTGGTGGATCCATGTGGTTTAGGAAACAAACACACATGTAATGACTCTAGTGGTGGTTTAGTAAAATAACACACATGCAATGACTATAGTGGTGGTTTAGGGAAGGAACGCACATGCAATGACTTTGGGGGATCCAAGTGGTTTAGGAAAGGAACACACATGCAATGACTCTGGTGGTGGTTTAGGAAAAGAACACACATGCAATGACTCTAGTGGATGCATGTGGTTTAGGAAAGGAACACACATGCAATGACTCTGGTGGATCCATGTGGTTTATGAAAGGAACACACATGCAATGGCTCTGCTGGATCAATGTGGTTTATGAAAGGAACACACATGCAATGACTCTAGTGGATCAATGTGGTTTAGGAAAGGAAAACGCATGGAATGACTCTGGTGGTGGTTTAGTAAAAGAACATACACGCAATGACTCTGGTGGATCCATGTGGTTTAGGAAAGGAGCACACATGCAATATTTCTAGTGGATCCATGTGATTTAGGAAAGGAACACACATGCAATGACTCTAGGTGATCCATGTGGTTTATGAAAGGTACACACATGCAATGATAATGGTGGTGGTTTAGGACAATGACTCTAATGGATCCATGTGGTTTAGGAAAGGACACACATGCAATGAATCTGGTGGATCCATGTGGTTTAGGAAAGCAACGCACATGCAATGACTCTGATGGATCCATGTGGTTTATGAAAGGAACACACATGTAATGACTCTGGTGGATCAATGTGGTTTAGGAAAAGAACACACATGCAATGACTCTGGTGGATCCATCTAGTTTAGGAAAGGAACACACATGCAATGACTCTATTGGATCCATGTGGTTTAGGAAAGGAACACACATGCAATGACTCTAGCGGATCCATGTGGTTTATGAAAGGAACACACATGCAATGACTCTGGTGGTGGTTTAGGAAAAGAACACACATGCAATGACTCTGGTGGATCCATGTGGTTTAGAAGTAACACACATGCAATGACTCTGATGGTGGTTTAGGAAAAGAACACACATGCAATGACTCTGGTGGATCCATGTGGTTTAGAAAGTAACACACATGCAATGACTCGGGTGGTGGTTTAGGAAAAGAACACAGATGCAATGACTCTGGTGGATCCATGTGGTTTAGGAAAGGAACAGACATGCAATGACTCTAGTGGATCCATGTGGTTTAGGAAAGGAACACACATGCAATGACTCTGGTGGATCTATTTGGTTTAGGAAAGGAACACACATGCAATGACTCTGGTGGATCAATGTGGTTTAGGAAAGGAACACACATGCAATGACTCTGGGGGATCCAAGTGGTTTAGAAAGGAACACACATGCAATGACTCTGGTGGTGGTTTAGGAAAATAACACACATGCAATGACTCTGGTGGATGCATGTGGTTTAGGAAAGGAACAAACATGCAATGACTCTGGTGGATCCATGTGGTTTATGAAAGGAACACACATGCAATGGCTCTGCTGGATCAATGTGGTTTAGGAAAGGAACACACATGCAATGACTCTAGTGGATCAATGTAGTTTAGGAAAGGAAAACGCATGGAATGACTCTAGTGCTGGTTTAGGAAAAGAACACACACGCAATGACTCTGGTGGATCCATGTGGTTTCGGAAAGGAGCACACATGCAATGACTCTAGTTGATCCATGTGATTTAGGAAAGGAACACACATGCAATGACTCTAGGTGATCCATGTGGTTTATAAAAGGAACACACATGCAATGATAATGGTGGTGGTTTAGGAAAAGAACACACACGCAATGACTCTGGTGGATCCATGTGGTTTAGGAAAGGACACACATGCAATGACTCTGGTGGATCCATGTGGTTTAGGAAAGCAACGCACATGCAATGACTCTGATGGATCCATGTGGTTTATGAAAGGAACACACATGTAATGACTCTGGTGGATCAATGTGGTTTAGGAAAGGAACACACATGCAATGACTCTGGTGGATCCATGTGGTTTAGGAAAGGAACACACATGCAATGACTCTGGTGGTGGTTTAGGAAAAGAACACACATGCAATGACTCTGGTGGATCCATCTAGTTTAGGAAAGGAACACACATGCAATGACTCTATTGGATCCATGTGGTTTAGGAAAGGAACACACATGCAATGACTCTAGAGGATCCATGTGGTTTATGAAAGGAACACACATGCAATGACTCTGGTGGTGGTTTAGGAAAAGAACACACATGCAATGACTCTGGGGGATCCAAGTGGTTTAGAAAGTAACACACATGCAATGACTCTAGTGGTGGTTTCGGAAAAGAACACACATGCAATGACTCTGGTGGATCTATATGGTTTAGGAAAGGAACATACATGCAATGACCCTGGTGGATCCATGTGGTTTAGGAAACAAACACACATGTAATGACTCTAGTGGTGGTTTAGTAAAATAACACACATGCAATGACTCTAGTGGTGGTTTAGGAAAGGAACACACATGCAATGACTCTGGTGGTGGTTTAGGAAAAGAACACACATGCAATGACTCTGGTGGATGCATGTGGTTTAGGAAAGGAACACACATGCAATGACTCTGGTGGATCCATGTGGTTTATGAAAGGAACACACATGCAATGGCTCTGTTGGATCCATGTGATTTAGGAAAGGAACACACATGCAATGACTCTAGTGGATCAATGTGGTTTAGGAAAGGAACACACATGCAATGACTCTGGTGGTGGCTTAGGAAAAGAACATACATGCAATGACTCTCGTGGATGCATGTTGTTTAGGAAAGGGACACACATGCAATGCCTTTGGTGGATCCATGTGGTTTATGAAATGAACACACATGCAATGGCTCTGCTGGATCAATGTGGTTTAGGAAAGGAACACACATGCAATGACTCTAGTGGATCAATGTAGTTTAGGAAAGGAAAACACATGGAATGACTCTAGTGGTGGTTTAGGAAAAGAACACACATGCAATGACTCTGGTGGATCCATGTGGTTTAGGAAAGGAGCACACATGCAATGACTCTAGTGGATCCATGTGATTTAGGAAAGGAACACACATGTAATGACTCTAGATGATCCATGTGGTTTATGAATGGAACACACATGCAATGATTCTGGTGGTGGTTTAGGAAAAGAACACACACGCAAAGACTCTGCAGGATCCATGTGGTTTAGGAAAAGAACACACATGCAATGACTCTAGAGGATCCATGTGGTTTAGAAAGTAACACACATGCAATGACTCTAGTGGTGGTTTCGGAAAAGAACACACATGCAATGACTCTGGTGGATCTATGCGGTTTAGGAAAGGAACATACATGCAATGACCCTGGTGGATCCATGTGGTTTAGGAAACAAACACACATGTAATGACTCTAGTGGTGGTTTAGTAAAATAACACACATGCAATGACTCTAGTGGTGGTTTAGGAAAGGAACACACATGCAATGACTCTGGTGGATCAATGTGGTTTAGGAAGGAACGCACATGCAATGACTTTGGGGGATCCATGTGGTTTAGGAAAGGAACACACATGCAATGACTCTGGTGGTGGTTTAGGAAAAGAACACACATGCAATGACTCTAGTGGATGCATGTGGTTTAGGAAAGGAACACACATGCAATGACTCTGGTGGATCCATGTGGTTTATGAAAGGAACAAACATTGAATGGCTCTGCTGGATCAATGTGGTTTAGGAAAGGAACACACATGCAATGACTCTAGTGGATCTATGTGGTTTAGGAAAGGAACACACATGCAATGTCTCTAGTGGATCCATGTAGTTTATGAAAGGAACACACATGCAATGACTCTGGTGGTGGTTTAGGAAAAGAACACACATGCAATGACTCTGGAGGATCCATGTGGTTTAGAAAGTAACACACATGCAATGACTCTAGTGGTGGTTTCGGAAAAGAACACACATGCAATGACTCTGGTGGATCTATGTGGTTTAGGAAAGGAACATACATGCAATGACCCTGGTGGATCCATGTGGTTTAGGAAACAAACACACATGTAATGACTCTAGTGGTGGTTTAGTAAAATAACACACATGCAATGACTCTAGTGGTGGTTTAGGAAAGGAACACACATGCAATGACTCTGGTGGATCAATGTGGTTTAGGAAGGAACGCACATGCAATGACTTTGGGGGATCCATGTGGTTTAGGAAAGGATTACACATGCAATGACTCTGGTGGTGGTTTAGGAAAAGAACACACATGCAATGACTCTAGTGGATCCATGTGGTTTAGGAAAGGAACACACATGCAATGACTCTGGTGTATCCATGTGGTTTATAAAAGGAACACACATGCAATGGCTCTGCTGGATCAATGTGGTTTAGGAAAGGAACACACATGCAATGACTCTAGTGGATCAATGTGGTTTAGGAAGGGAAAATGCATGGAATGACTCTGGTGGTGGTTTAGGAAAAGAACATACACGCAATGACTCTGGTGGATCCATGTGGTTTAGGAAAGGAGCACACATGCAATATTTCTAGTGGATCCATGTTATTTATGAAAGGAACACACATGCAATGGCTCTGCTGGATCAATGTGGTTTAGGAAAGGAACACACATGCAATGACTCTAGTGGATCCATGTGGTTTAGGAAAGGAACACACATGCAATGTCTCTAGTGGATCCATGTGCTTTATGAAAGGAACACACATGCAATGACTCTGGTGGTAGTTTAGGAAAATAACACACATGCAATGACTCTGGAGGATCCATGTGGTTTAGAAAGTAACACACATGCAATGACTCTAGTGGTGGTTTCAGAAAAGAACACACATGCAATGACTCTGGTGGATCTATGTGGTTTAGGAAAGGAACATACATGCAATGACCCTGGTGGATCCATGTTGTTTAGGAAACAAACACACATGTAATGACTCTAGTGGTGGTTTAGTAAAATAACACACATGCAATGACTCTTGTGGTGGTTTAGCAAAGGAACACACATGCAATGACTCTGGTGGATCAATGTGGTTTAGGAAGGAACGCACATGCAATGACTTTGGGGGATCCAAGTGGTTTAGGAAAGGAACACACATGCAATGACTCTGGTGGTGGTTTAGGAAAAGAACACACATGCAATGACTCTGGTGGATGCATGTGGTTTAGGAAAGGAACACAGATGCAATGACTCTGGCGGATCCATGTGGTTTATGAAAGGAACACACATGCAATGGCTCTGCTGGATCAATGTGGTTTAGGAAAGGAACACACATGCAATGACTCTAGTGGATCAATGTGGTTTAGGAAAGGAAAACACATGGAATGACTCTGGTGGTGGTTTAGGAAAAGAACATACACGCAATGACTCTGGTGGATCCATGTGGTTTAGGAAAGGAGGACACATGCAATATTTCTAGTGGATCCATGTGATTTAGGAAAGGAACACACATGCAATGACTCTAGGTGATCCATGTGGTTTATGAAAGGTACACACATGCAATGATAATGGTGGTGGTTTAGGACAATGACTCTAATGGATCCATGTGGTTTAGGAAAGGACACACATGCAATGAATCTGGTGGATCCATGTGGTTTAGGAAAGCAACGCACATGCAATGACTCTGATGGATCCATGTGGTTTATGAAAGGAACACACATGTAATGACTCTGGTGGATCAATGTGGTTTAGGAAAGGAACACACAAGCAATGACTCTGGTGGATCCATGTGGTTTAGGAAAGGAACACACATGCAATGACTCTGGTGGTGGTTTAGGAAAAGAACACACATGCAATGACTCTGGTGGATCCATCTAGTTTAGGAAAGGAACACACATGCAATGACTCTATTGGATCCATGTGGTTTAGGAAAGGAACATACATGCAATGACTCTAGCGGATCCATGTGGTTTATGAAAGGAACACACATGCAATGACTCTGGTGATGGTTTTGGAAAAGAACACACATGCAATGACTCTGGTGGATCCATGTGGTTTAGAAAGTAACACACATGCAATGACTCTGGTGGTGGTTTAGGAAAAGAACACATATGCAATGACTCTGGTGGATCCATGTGGTTTAGAAAGTAACACACATGCAATGACTCTGGTGGATCCATGTGGTTTAGAAAGTAACACACATGCAATGACTCTGATGGTGGTTTAGGAAAAGAACACAGACGCAATGACTCTGGTGGATCCATGTGGTTTAGGAAAGGAACAGATATGCAATGACTCTAGTGGATCCATGTGGTTTAGGAAAGGAACACACATGCAATGACTCTGGTGGATCTATTTGGTTTAGGAAAGGAACACACATGCAATGACTCTGGTGGATCAATGTGGTTTAGGAAAGGAACACACATGCAATGACTCTGGGGGATCCAAGTGGTTTAGAAAGGAATACACATGCAATGACGCTGGTGGTGGTTTAGGAAAATAACACACATGCAATGACTCTGGTGGATGCATGTGGTTTAGGAAATGAACAAACATGCAATGACTCTGGTGGATCCATGTGGTTTATGAAAGGAACACACATGCAATGGCTCTGCTGGATCAATGTGGTTTAGGAAAGGAACACACATGCAGTGACTCTAGTGGATCAGTGTAGTTTAGGAAAGGAAAACGCATGGAATGACTCTAGTGGTGGTTTAGGAAAAGAACACACACGCAATGACTCTGGTGGATCCATGTGGTTTCGGAAAGGAGCACACATGCAATGACTCTAGTTGATCCATGTGATTTAGGAAAGGAACACACATGCAATGACTCTAGGTGATCCATGTGGTTTATAAAAGGAACACACACGCAATGATAATGGTGGTGGTTTAGGAAAAGAACACACACGCAATGACTCTGGTGGATCCATGTGGTTTAGGAAAGGACACACATGCAATGACTCTGGTGGATCCATGTGGTTTAGGAAAGCAACGCACATGCAATGACTCTGATGGATCCATGTGGTTTATGAAAGGAACACACATGTAATGACTCTGGTGGATCAATGTGGTTTAGGAAAGGAACACACATGCAATGACTCTGGTGGATCCATGTGGTTTAGGAAAGGAACACACATGCAATGACTCTGGTGGTGGTTTAGGAAAAGAACACACATGCAATGACTCTGGTGGATCCATCTAGTTTAGGAAAGGAACACACATGCAATGACTCTATTGGATCCATGTGGTTTAGGAAAGGAACACACATGCAATGACTCTAGCGGATCCATGTGGTTTATGAAAGGAACACACATGCAATGACTCTGGTGGTGGTTTAGGAAAAGAACACACATGCAATGACTCTGGGGGATCCAAGTGGTTTAGAAAGTAACACACATGCAATGACTCTAGTGGTGGTTTCGGAAAAGAACACACATGCAATGACTCTGGTGGATCTATGTGGTTTAGGAAAGGAACATACATGCAATGACCCTGGTGGATCCATGTGGTTTAGGAAACAAACACACATGTAATGACTCTAGTGGTGGTTTAGTAAAATAACACACATGCAATGACTCTAGTGGTGGTTTAGGAAAGGAACACACATGCAATGACTCTGGTGGATCAATGTGGTTTAGGAGGGAACGCACATGCAATGACTTTGGGGGATCCAAGTGGTTTAGGAAAGGAACACACATGCAATGACACTGGTGGTGGTTTAGGAAAAGAACACACATGCAATGACTCTGGTGGATGCATGTGGTTTAGGAAAGGAACACACATGCAATGACTCTGGTGGATCCATGTGGTTTATGAAAGGAACACACATGCAATGGCTCTGTTGGATCCATGTGATTTAGGAAAGGAACACACATGCAATGACTCTAGTGGATCAATGTGGTTTAGGAAAGGAACACACATGCAATGACTCTGGTGGTGGCTTAGGAAAAGAACATACATGCAATGACTCTCGTGGATGCATGTTGTTTAGGAAAGACACACACATGCAATGCCTTTGGTGGATCCATGTGGTTTATGAAAGGAACACACATGCAATGGCTCTGCTGGATCAATGTGGTTTAGGAAAGGAACACACATGCAATGACTCTAGTGGATCAATGTGGTTTAGGAAAGGAAAACACATGGAATGACTCTAGTGGTGGTTTAGGAAAAGAACACACATGCAATGACTCTGGTGGATCCATGTGGTTTAGGAAAGGAGCACACATGCAATGACTCTAGTGGATCCATGTGATTTAGGAAAGGAACACACATGTAATGACTCTAGATGATCCATGTGGTTTATGAATGGAACACACATGCAATGATTCTGGTGGTGGTTTAGGAAAAGAACACATACGCAAAGACTCTGCAGGATCCATGTGGTTTAGGAAAGGACACACATGCAATGACTCTGGTGGATCCATGTGGTTTAGGAATGCAACGCACATGCAATGAATCTGGTGGATCCATGTGGTTGATGAAAAGAACACACATGTAATGACTCTGGTGGATCAATGTGGTTTAGGAAAGGAGCACACATGCAATGACTCTGGTGGATCCATGTGGTTTAGGAAAGGAACACACATGCAATGACTTTGGTGGTGGATTAGGAAAAGAACACACATGCAATGAATCTGGTGGATCCATCTAGTTTAGGAAAGGAATACACATGCAATGACTCTAATGGATCCCTGTGGTTTAGGAAAGGAACATGCATGCAATGTCTCTAGCGCATCCATTTGGTTTATGAAAAGAACACACATGCAATGACTCTGGTGGTGGTTTAGGAAAAGAACACACATGCAATGACTCTGGAGGATCCATGTGGTTTAGAAAGTAACACACATGCAATGACTCTAGTGGTGGTTTAGGAAAAGAACACACATGCAATAACTCTGGTGGATCTATGTGGTTTAGGAAAGGAACATACATGCAATGAACCTGGTGAATCCATGTGGTTTAGGAAAGAAACACACATGCAATGACTCTAGTGGTGGTTTAGGAAAATAACACACATGCAATGACTCTAGTGTTGGTTTAGGAAAGGAACACACATGCAATGACTCTGGTCGATCCATGTGGTTTAGGAAAGGAGCACACATGCAATGACTCTGGTGGATCAATGTGGTTTAGGAAAGGAACACACATGCAATGACTCTGGGGGATCCAAGTTGTTTAGGAAAGGAACACACATGCAATGACTCTGGTGGTGGTTTAGGAAAAGAACACACATGCAATGACTCTGGTGGATGCATGTGGTGCGGGAAAGGAACACACATGCAATGACTCTGGTGGATCCATGTGGTTTATGAAAGGAACACACATGCAATGGCTCTGCTGGATCAATGTGGTTTAGGAAAGGAACACACATGCAATGACTCTAGTGGATCAATGTGGTTTAGGAAAGGAAAACGCATGGAATGACTTTAGTGGTGGTTTAGGAAAAGAACACACACGCAATTACTCTGGTGGATCCATGTGGTTTAGGAAAGGAGCACACATGCAATGTATCTAGTGGATCCATGTGATTTAGGAAAGGAACACATGCAATGACTCTAGGTGATCCATGTGGTTTATGAAAGGAACACACATGCAATGATAATGGTGGTGGTTTAGGAAAAGAACACACACGCAATTACTCTGGTGGATCCATCTGGTTTAGGAAAGGACACACATGCAATGACTCTGGTGGATCCATGTGGTTTAGGAAAGCAACGCACATGCAATGACTCTGATGGATCCATGTGTTTTATGAAAGGAACACACATGTAATGACTCTGGTGGATCAATGTGGTTTAGGAAAGGAACACACATGCAATGACTCTGGTGGATCTATTTGGTTTAGAAAAGGAACACACATGCAATGACTTTGGTGGTGGTTTAGGAAAGGAACACACATGCAATGACTTTGGTGGTGGTTTAGGAAAAGAACACACATGCAATGACTCTAGTGGATCCATCTAGTTTAGGAAAGTAACACAAATGCAATGACTCTAGTGGATCCATGTGGTTTAGGAAAGGAACACACATGCAATGACTCTAGGGGATCCATTTGTTTTATGAAAGGAACACACATGCAATGACTCTGGTGGTGGTCTAGGAAAAGAACACACATGCAATGACTCTGGTGGATCCATGTGGTTTAGAAAGTAACACACATGCAATGACTCTGGTGGTGGTTTAGGAAAAGAACACACATGCAATGACTCTGGTGGATCCATGTGGTTTAGGAAAGGAATAGACATGCAATGACCCTGGTGGATCCATGTGGTTTAGGAAAGAAACATACATGCAATGACTCTAGTGGTGGTTTAGGAAAATAACACACATGCAATGACTGTAGCGGTGGTTTAGGAAAGGAACACACATGCAATGACTCTGGTGGATCCATGTGGTTTAGGAAAGGAACTCACATGCTATGACTCTGGTGGATCCATGTGGTTTAGGAAAATAACACACATGCAATGACTCTAGTGTTGGTTTAGGAAAGGAACACACATGCAATGACTCTGGTGGACCAATGTGGTATAGGAAAGGAACACACATGCAGTGACTCTAGTGGTTGTTTAGGAAAGGAACACACATGCAATGACTCTGGTGGATCCATATGGTTTAGGAAAGAAACACACATGCAATGACTCTGGTGGATCAATGTGGTTTAGGAAAGGAACACACATGCAATGACTCTGGTGGATCCATATATGTTTAGGAAAGGAACACACATGCAATGACTCTGGTGGTGCCTTAGGAAAAGAACACACATGCAATGACTCTCGTGGATGCATGTGGTTTAGGAAAGGAACTCACATGCTATGACTCTGGTGGATCCATGTGGTTTAGGAAAATAACACACATGCAATGACTCTAGTGGTGGATTAGGAAAGGAACACACATGCAATGACTCTGGTGGACCAATGTGGTTTAGGAAAGGAAAATACATGGAATGACTCTAGTGGTGGTTGAGGAAAAGAACACACATGCAATGACTCTGGTGGATGCATGTGGTTTAGGAAAGGAACACACATGCAATGATTTTGTTGGTGGTTTAGGAAAACCACACAGATGCAATGACTCTCGTGGATACATGTGGTTTAGGAAAAGAACACACATGCAATGACTCTGGTGGATCAATGTGGTTTAGGAAAGGAACACACATGCAATGACTCTAGTGGATCCATGTGGTTTAGGAAAATAGCACACATGCAATGACTCTAGTGGTGGTTTAGGAAAGGAACACACATGCAATGACTCTGGTGGACCAATGTGGTTTAGGAAAGGAAAATACATGGAATGACTCTATTGGTGGTTGACGAAAAGAACACACATGCAATGAGTCTGGTGGATGCATGTGCTTTAGGAAAGGAGCACACATGCAATGACTCTAGTGGATCCATGTGATTTAGGAAAGGAACACACATGCACTGACTCTAGGTGATCCATGTGGTTTATGAATGGAACACACATGCAATGATTCTGGTGGTGGTTTAGGAAAAGAACACACTCGCAAAGACTCTACTGGATCCATGTGGTTTAGGAAAGGACACACATGCAATGACTCTGGTGGATCCATGTGGTTTAGGAATGCAACGCACATGCAATGAATCTGATGGATCCATGTGGTTTATGAAAAGAACACACATGTAATGACTCTGGTGGATCAATGTGGTTTAGGAAAGGAACACACATGCAATGACTCTGGTGGATCCATGTGGTTTAGGAAAGGAACACACATGCAATGACTCTGGTGGTGGTTTAGGAAAAGAATACACATGCAATGAATCTGGTGGATCCATCTAGTTTAGGAAAGGAATACACATGCAATGACTCTAGTGGATCCATGTGGTTTAGGAAAGGAACATGCATGCAATGTCTCTAGCGGATCCATGTGGTTTATGAAAGGAACACACATGCAATGACTCTTGTGGTGGTTTAGGAAAAGAACACACATGCAATGGCTCTGGAGGATCCATGTGGTTTAGAAAGTAACACAGATGCAATGACTCTAGTGGTGGTTTAGGAAAAGAACACACATGCAATGACTCTGGTGGATATATGTGGTTTAGGAAAGGAACATACATGCAATGACCCTGGTGGATCCATGTGGTTTAGGAAACAAACACACATGTAATGACTCTAGTGGTGGTTTAGTAAAATAACACACATGCAATGACTCTAGTGGTGGTTTAGGAAAGGAACACACATGCAATGACACTGGGGGATCCAATTTGTTTAGGAAAGGAACACACATGCAATGACTCTGGTGGTGGTTTAGGAAAATAACACACATGCAATGACTCTGGTGGATGCATGTGGTTTAGGAAAGGAACACACATGCAATTACTCTGGTGGATCCATGTGGTTTATGAAAGGAACACACATGCAATGGCTCTGCTGGATCAATGTGCTTTAGGAAAGGAACACACATGCAATGACTCTAGTGGATCAATGTCGTTTAGGAAAGGAAAACGCATGGAATGACTCTAGTGGTGGTTTAGGAAAAGAACACACACGCAATGACTCTGGTGGATCCATGTGGTTTAGGAAAGGAGCACACATGCAATGACTCTAGTTGATCCATGTGATTTAGCGAAGGAACACACATGCAATGACTCTAGGTGATCCATGTGGTTTATAAAAGGAACACACATGCAGTGATAATGGTGGTGGTTTAGGAAAAGAACACACACGTAATGACTGTAGTGGATCCATGTGGTTTAGAAAAGGACACACATGCAATGACTCTGGTGGATCCATGTGGTTTAGGAAAGCAATGCACATGCAATGACTCTGATGGATCCATGTGGTTTATGAAAGGAACACACATGTAATGACTCTAGTGGATCAATGTGATTTAGGAAAGGAACACACATGCAATGACTCTGGTGGATCCATGTGGTTTAGGAAAGGAACACACATGCAATGACTCTGGTGGTGGTTTAGGAAAGGAACACACATGCAATGACTCTGGTGGATCCATCTAGTTTAGGAAAGGAACACACATGCAATGACTCTATTGGATCCATGTGGTTTAGGAAAGGAACACACATGCAATGACTCTAGCGGATCCATGTGGTTTATGAAAGGAACACAGATGTAATGACTCTGGTGGATCAATGTGGTTTAGGAAAGTAACACAAATGCAATGAATCTAGTGGATCCATGTGGTTTAGGAAAGGAACACACATGCAATGACTCTAGGTGATCCATCTGGTTTATGAAAGGTACACACATGCAATGATAATGGTGGTGGTTTAGGACAATGACTCTAATGGATCCATGTGGTTTAGGAAAGGACACACATGCAATGAATCTGGTGGATCCATGTGGTTTAGGAAAGCAACGCACATGCAATGACTCTGATGGATCCATGTGGTTTATGAAAGGAACACACATGTAATAACTCTGGTGGATCAATGTGGTTTAGGAAAGGAACACACATGCAATCACTCTGGTGGATCCATGTGGTTTAGGAAAGGAACACACATGCAATGACTCTGGTGGTGGTTTAGGAAAAGAACACACATGCAATGACTCTGGTGGATCCATCTAGTTTAGGAAAGGAACACACATGCAATGACTCTGGTGGATCCATGTGGTTTAGAAACTAACACACATGCAATGACTCTGGTGGTGGTTTAGGAAAAGAACACACATGCAATGACTCTGGTGGATCCATGTGGTTTAGAAAGTAACACACATGCAATGACTCTGGTGGTGGTTTAGGAAAAGAACACACATGCAATGACTCTGGTGGATCCATGTGGTTTAGGAAAGGAACAGACATGCAATGACTCTAGTGGATCCATGTGGTTTAGGAAAGGAACACACATGCAATGACTCTGGTGGATCTATTTGGTTTAGGAAAGGAACACACATGCAATGACTCTGGTGGATCAATGTGGTTTAGGAAAGGAACACACATGCAATGACTCTGGGGGATCCAAGTGGTTTAGAAAGGAACACACATGCAATGACTCTGGTGGTGGTTTAGGAAAATAACACACATGCAATGACTCTGGTGGATGCATGTGGTTTAGGAAAGGAACACACATGCAATTACTCTGGTGGATCCATGTGGTTTATGAAAGGAACACACATGCAATGGCTCTGCTGGATCAATGTAGTTTAGGAAAGGAACACACATGCAATGACACTAGTGGATCAATGTAGTTTAGGAAAGGAAAACACATGGAATGACTCTAGTGGTGGTTTAGGAAAAGAACACACACGCAATGACTCTGGTGGATCCATGTGGTTTAGGAAAGGAGCACACATGCAATGACTCTAGTTGATCCATGTGATTTAGGGAAGGATCACACATGCAATGATTCTAGGTGATCCATGTGGTTTATAAAAGGAACACACATGCAATGATAATGGTGGTGGTTTAGGAAAAGAACACACACGCAATGACTCTAGTGGATCCATGTGGTTTAGGAAAGGACACACATGTAATGACTCTGGTGGATCCATGTGGTTTAGGAAAGCAATGCACATGCAATGACTCTGATGGATCCATGTGGTTTATGAAAGGAACACACATGTAATGACTCTGGTGGATCAATGTGATTTAGGAAAGGAACACACATGCAATGACTCTGGTGTATCCTTGTGGTTTAGGAAAGGAACACACATGCAATGACTCTGGTGGATGCATGTGGTTTAGGAAAGGAGCACACATGCAATGACTCTAGTGGATCCATGTGATTTAGGAAAGGAACACACATGCACTAACTCTAGGTGATCCATGTGGTTTATGAATGGAACACACATGCAATGATTCTGGTGGTGGTTTAGGAAAAGAACACACACGCAAAGACTCTGCTGGATCCATGTGGTTTAGGAAAGGACACACATGCAATGACTCTCGTGGATCCATGTGGTTTAGGAATGCAACGCACATGCAATGAATCTGATGGATCCATGTGGTTTATGAAAAGAACACACATGTAATGACTCTGGTGGATCAATGTGGTTTAGGAAAGGAACACAAATGCAATGACTCTGGTGGATCCATGTGGTTTAGGAAAGGAACACACATGCAATGACTCTGGTGGTGGTTTAGGAAAAGAACACACATGCAATGAATCTGGTGGATCCATCTAGTTTAGGAAAGGAATACACATGCAATGACTCTAGTGGATCCATGTGGTTTAGGAAAGGAACATGCATGCAATGTCTCTAGCGGATCCATGTGGTTTATGAAAGGAACACACATGTAATGACTCTTGTGGTGCTTTAGGAAAAGAACACACATGCAATGACTCTGGAGGATCCATGTGGTTTAGAAAGTAACACAGATGCAATGACTCTAGTGGTGGTTTAGGAAAAGAACACACATGCAATGACTCTGGTGGATATATGTGGTTTAGGAAAGGAACATACATGCAATGAACCTGGTGGATCCATGTGGTTTAGGAAAGAAACACACATGCAATGACTCTAGTGGTGGTTTAGGAAAATAACACACATGCAATGACTCTAGTGGTGGTTTAGGAAAGGAACACACATGCAATGACTCTGGTCGATCCATGTGGTTTAGGAAAGGAACACACATGCAATGACTCTGGTGGATCAATGTGGTTTAGGAAAGGAACACACATGCAATGACTCTGGGGGATCCAATTTGTTTAGGAAAGGAACACACATGCAATGACTCTGGTGGTGGTTTAGGAAAATAACACACATGCAATGACTCTGGTGGATGCATGTGGTTTAGGAAAGGAACACACATGCAATTACTCTGGTGGATCCATGTGGTTTATGAAAGGAACACACATGCAATGGCTCTGCTGGATCAATGTGGTTTAGGAAAGGAACACAGATGCAATGACTCTAGTGGATCAATGTCGTTTAGGAAAGGAAAACGCATGGAATGACTCTAGTGGTGGTTTAGGAAAAGAACACACACGCAATGACTCTGGTGGATCCATGTGGTTTAGGAAAGGAGCACACATGCAATGACTCTTGTTGATCCATGTGATTTAGCGAAGGAACACACATGCAATGACTCTAGGTGATCCATGTGGTTTATAAAAGGAACACACATGCAATGATAATGGTGGTGGTTTAGGAAAAGAACACACACGTAATGACTCTAGTGGATCCATGTGGTTTAGGAAAGGACACACATGCAATGACTCTGGTGGATCCATGTGGTTTAGGAAAGCAATGCACATGCAATGACTCTGATGGATCCATGTGGTTTATGAAAGGAACACACATGTAATGACTCTAGTGGATCAATGTGATTTAGGAAAGGAACACACATGCAATGACTCTGGTGGATCCATGTGGTTTAGGAAAGGAACACACATGCAATGACTCTGGTGGTGGTTTAGGAAAGGAACACACATGCAATGACTCTGGTGGATCCATCTAGTTTAGGAAAGGAACACACATGCAATGACTCTATTTGATCCATGTGGTTTAGGAAAGGAACACACATGCAATGACTCTAGCGGATCCATGTGGTTTATGAAAGGAACACATATGTAATGACTCTGGTGGATAAATGTGGTTTAGGAAAGTAACACAAATGCAATGAATCTAGTGGATCCATGTGGTTTAGGAAAGGAACACACATGCAATGACTCTAGGTGATCCATCTGGTTTATGAAAGGTACACACATGCAATGATAATGGTGGTGGTTTAGGACAATGACTCTAATGGATCCATGTGGTTTAGGAAAGGACACACATGCAATGAATCTGGTGGATCCATGTGGTTTAGGAAAGCAACGCACATGCAATGACTCTAATGGATCCATGTGGTTTATGAAAGGAACACACATGTAATGACTCTGGTGGATCAATGTGGTTTAGGAAAGGAACACACATGCAATCACTCTGGTGGATCCATGTGGATTAGGAAAGGAACACACATGCAATGACTCTGGTGGTGGTTTAGGAAAAGAACACACATGCAATGACTCTGGTGGATCCATCTAGTTTAGGAAAGGAACACACATGCAATGACTCTGGTGGATCCATGTGGTTTAGAAAGTAACACACATGCAATGACTCTCGTGGTGGTTTAGGAAAAGAACACACATGCAATGACTCTGGTGGATCCATGTGGTTTAGAAAGTAACACACATGCAATGACTCTGGTGGTGGTTTAGGAAAAGAACACAGATGCAATGACTCTGGTGGATCCATGTGGTTTAGGAAAGGAACAGACATGCAATGACTCTAGTGGATCCATGTGGTTTAGGAAAGGAACACACATGCAATGACTCTGGTGGATCTATTTGGTTTAGGAAAGGAACACACATGCAATGACTCTGGTGGATCAATGTGGTTTAGGAAAGGAACACACATGCAATGACTCTGGGGGATCCAAGTGGTTTAGAAAGGAACACACATGCAATGACTCTGGTGGTGGATTAGGAAAATAACACACATGCAATGACTCTGGTGGATGCATGTGGTTTAGGAAAGGAACACACATGCAATTACTCTGGTGGATCCATGTGGTTTATGAAAGGAACACACATGCAATGGCTCTGCTGGATCAATGTGGTTTAGGAAAGGAACACACATGCAATGACACTAGTGGATCAATGTAGTTTAGGAAAGGAAAACACATGGAATGACTCTAGTGGTGGTTTAGGAAAAGAACACACACGCAATGACTCTGGTGGATCCATGTGGTTTAGGAAAGGAGCACACATGCAATGACTCTAGGTGATCCATGTGATTTAGGGAAGGATCACACATGCAATGATTCTAGGTGATCCATGTGGTTTATAAAAGGAACACACATGCAATGATAATGGTGGTGGTTTAGGAAAAGAACACACACGCAATGACTCTAGTGGATCCATGTGGTTTAGGAAAGGACACACATGTCATGACTCTGGTGGATCCATGTGGTTTAGGAAAGCAATGCACATGCAATGACTCTGATGGATCCATGTGGTTTATGAAAGGAACACACATGTAATGACTCTGGTGGATCAATGTGATTTAGGAAAGGAACACACATGCAATGACTCTGGTGTATCCCTGTGGTTTAGGAAAGGAACACACATGCAATGACTCTGGTGGTGGTTTAGGAAAGGAACACACATGCAATGACTCTGGTGGTGGTTTAGGAAAGGAACACACATGCAATGACTCTGGTGGATCCATCTAGTTTAGGAAAGGAACACACATGCAATGACTCTATTGGATCCATGTGGTTTAGGAAATGAACACACATGCAATGACTCTAGCGGATCCATGTGGTTTATGAAAGGAACACAGATGTAATGACTCTGGTGGATCAATGTGGTTTAGGAAAGTAACACAAATGCAATGAATCTAGTGGACCCATGTGGTTTAGGAAAGTAACATACATGCAATGACTCTATTTGATCCATGTGGTTTATGAAAGGTACACACATGCAATGATAATGGTGGTGGTTTAGGACAATGACTCTAATGGATCCATGTGGTTTAGGAAAGGACACACATGCAATGAATCTGGTGGATCCATGTGGTTTAGGAAAGCAACGCACATGCAATGACTCTGATGGATCCATGTGGTTTATGAAAGGAACACACATGTAATGACTCTGGTGGATCAATGTGGTTTAGGAAAGGAACACACATGCAATGACTCTGGTGGATCCATGTGGTTTAGGAAAGGAACACACATGCAATGACTCTGGTGGTGGTTTAGGAAAAGAACACACATGCAATGACTCTGGTGGATCCATCTAGTTTAGGAAAGGAACACACATGCAATGACTCTATTGGATCCATGTGGTTTAGGAAAGGAACACACATGCAATGACTCTAGCGGATCCATGTGGTTTATGAAAGGAACACACATGCAATGACTCTGGTGGTGGTTTAGGAAAAGAACACACATGCAATGACTCTGGTGGATCCATGTGGTTTAGAAAGTAACACACATGCAATGACTCTCGTGGTGGTTTAGGAAAAGAACACACATGCAATGACTCTGGTGGATCCATGTGGTTTAGAAAGTAACACACATGCAATGACTCTGGTGGTGGTTTAGGAAAAGAACACAGATGCAATGACTCTGGTGGATCCATGTGGTTTAGGAAAGGAACAGACATGCAATGACTCTAGTGGATCCATGTGGTTTAGGAAAGGAACACACATGCAATGACTCTGGTGGATCTATTTGGTTTAGGAAAGGAACACACATGCAATGACTCTGGTGGATCAATGTGGTTTAGGAAAGGAACACAGATGCAATGACTCTGGGGGATCCAAGTGGTTTAGAAAGGAACACACATGCAATGACTCTGGTGGTGGTTTAGGAAAATAACACACATGCAATGACTCTGGTGGATGCATGTGGTTTAGGAAAGGAACACACATGCAATTACTCTGGTGGATCCATGTTGTTTATGAAAGGAACACACATGCAATGGCTCTGCTGGATCAATGTGGTTTAGGAAAGGAACACACATGCAATGACTCTAGTGGATCAATGTAGTTTAGGAAAGGAAAACACATGGAATGACTCTAGTGGTGGTTTAGGAAAAGAACACACACGCAATGACTCTGGTGGATCCATGTGGTTTGGGAAAGGAACACACATGCAATGACTCTAGTTGATCCATGTGGTTTAGGGAAGGATCACACATGCAATGATTCTAGGTGATCCATGTGGTTTATAAAAGGAACACACATGCAATGATAATGGTGGTGGTTTAGGAAAAGAACACACACGCAATGACTCTAGTGGATCCATGTGGTTTAGGAAAGGAACACACATGCAATGACTCTGGTGGATCCATGTGGTTTAGGAAAGGAACACACATGCAATGACTCTGGTGGTGGTTTAGGAAAGGAACACACATGCAATGACTCTGGTGGATCCATCTAGTTTAGGAAAGGAACACACATGCAATGACTCTATTTGATCCATGTGGTTTAGGAAAGGAACACACATGCAATGACTCTAGCGGATCCATGTGGTTTATGAAAGGAACACAGATGTAATGACTCTGGTGGATCAATGTGGTTTAGGAAAGTAACACAAATGCAATGAATCTAGTGGATCCATGTGGTTTAGGAAAGGAACACACATGCAATGACTCTAGGTGATCCATCTGGTTTATGAAAGGTACACACATGCAATGATAATGGTGGTGGTTTAGGACAATGACTCTAATGGATCCATGTGGTTTAGGAAAGGACACACATGCAATGAATCTGGTGGATCCATGTGGTTTAGGAAAGCAACGCACATGCAATGACTCTAATGGATCCATGTGGTTTATGAAAGGAACACACATGTAATGACTCTGGTGGATCAATGTGGTTTAGGAAAGGAACACACATGCAATCACTCTGGTGGATCCATGTGGTTTAGGAAAGGAACACACATGCAATGACTCTGGTGGTGGTTTAGGAAAAGAACACACATGCAATGACTCTGGTGGATCCATCTAGTTTAGGAAAGGAACACACATGCAATGACTCTGGTGGATCCATGTGGTTTAGAAAGTAACACACATGCAATGACTCTGGTGGTGGTTTAGGAAAAGAACACACATGCAATGACTCTGGTGGATCCATGTGGTTTAGAAAGTAACACACATGCAATGACTCTGGTGGTGGTTTAGGAAAAGAACACACATGCAATGACTCTGGTGGATCCATGTGGTTTAGGAAAGGAACAGACATGCAATGACTCTAGTGGATCCATGTGGTTTAGGAAAGGAACACACATGCAATGACTCTGGTGGATCTATTTGGTTTAGGAAAGGAACACACATGCAATGACTCTGGTGGATCAATGTGGTTTAGGAAAGGAACACACATGCAATGACTCTATTGGATCCATGTGGTTTAGGAAAGGAACACACATGCAATGACTCTAGCGGATCCATGTGGTTTATGAAAGGAACACACATGCAATGACTCTGGTGGTGGTTTAGGAAAAGAACACACATGCAATGACTCTGGTGGATCCATGTGGTTTAGAAAGTAACACACATGCAATGACTCTCGTGGTGGTTTAGGAAAAGAACACACATGCAATGACTCTGGTGGATCCATGTGGTTTAGAAAGTAACACACATGCAATGACTCTGGTGGTGGTTTAGGAAAAGAACACAGATGCAATGACTCTGGTGGATCCATGTGGTTTAGGAAAGGAACAGACATGCAATGACTCTAGTGGATCCATGTGGTTTAGGAAAGGAACACACATGCAATGACTCTGGTGGATCTATTTGGTTTAGGAAAGGAACACACATGCAATGACTCTGGTGGATCAATGTGGTTTAGGAAAGGAACACACATGCAATGACTCTGGGGGATCCAAGTGGTTTAGAAAGGAACACACATGCAATGACTCTGGTGGTGGTTTAGGAAAATAACACACATGCAATGACTCTGGTGGATGCATGTGGTTTAGGAAAGGAACACACATGCAAATACTCTGGTGGATCCATGTTGTTTATGAAAGGAACACACATGCAATGGCTCTGCTGGATCAATGTGGTTTAGGAAAGGAACACACATGCAATGACTCTAGTGGATCAATGTAGTTTAGGAAAGGAAAACGCATGGAATGACTCTAGTGGTGGTTTAGGAAAAGAACACACACGCAATGACTCTGGTGGATCCATGTGGTTTAGGAAAGGAGCACACATGCAATGACTCTAGTTGATCCATGTGATTTAGGGAAGGATCACACATGCAATGATTCTAGGTGATCCATGTGGTTTATAAAAGGAACACACATGCAATGATAATGGTGGTGGTTTAGGAAAAGAACACACACGCAATGACTCTAGTGGATCCATGTGGTTTAGGAAAGGAACACACATGCAATGACTCTGGTGGATCCATGTGGTTTAGGAAAGGAACACACATGCAATGACTCTGGTGGTGGTTTAGGAAAGGAACACACATGCAATGACTCTGGTGGATCCATCTAGTTTAGGAAAGGAACACACATGCAATGACTCTATTTGATCCATGTGGTTTAGGAAAGGAACACACATGCAATGACTCTAGCGGATCCATGTGGTTTATGAAAGGAACACAGATGTAATGACTCTGGTGGATCAATGTGGTTTAGGAAAGTAACACAAATGCAATGAATCTAGTGGATCCATGTGGTTTAGGAAAGGAACACACATGCAATGACTCTAGGTGATCCATCTGGTTTATGAAAGGTACACACATGCAATGATAATGGTGGTGGTTTAGGACAATGACTCTAATGGATCCATGTGGTTTAGGAAAGGACACACATGCAATGAATCTGGTGGATCCATGTGGTTTAGGAAAGCAACGCACATGCAATGACTCTAATGGATCCATGTGGTTTATGAAAGGAACACACATGTAATGACTCTGGTGGATCAATGTGGTTTAGGAAAGGAACACACATGCAATCACTCTGGTGGATCCATGTGGTTTAGGAAAGGAACACACATGCAATGACTCTGGTGGTGGTTTAGGAAAAGAACACACATGCAATGACTCTGGTGGATCCATCTAGTTTAGGAAAGGAACACACATGCAATGACTCTGGTGGATCCATGTGGTTTAGAAAGTAACACACATGCAATGACTCTGGTGGTGGTTTAGGAAAAGAACACACATGCAATGACTCTGGTGGATCCATGTGGTTTAGAAAGTAACACACATGCAATGACTCTGGTGGTGGTTTAGGAAAAGAACACACATGCAATGACTCTGGTGGATCCATGTGGTTTAGGAAAGGAACAGACATGCAATGACTCTAGTGGATCCATGTGGTTTAGGAAAGGAACACACATGCAATGACTCTGGTGGATCTATTTGGTTTAGGAAAGGAACACACATGCAATGACTCTGGTGGATCAATGTGGTTTAGGAAAGGAACACACATGCAATGACTCTATTGGATCCATGTGGTTTAGGAAAGGAACACACATGCAATGACTCTAGCGGATCCATGTGGTTTATGAAAGGAACACACATGCAATGACTCTGGTGGTGGTTTAGGAAAAGAACACACATGCAATGACTCTGGTGGATCCATGTGGTTTAGAAAGTAACACACATGCAATGACTCTCGTGGTGGTTTAGGAAAAGAACACACATGCAATGACTCTGGTGGATCCATGTGGTTTAGAAAGTAACACACATGCAATGACTCTGGTGGTGGTTTAGGAAAAGAACACAGATGCAATGACTCTGGTGGATCCATGTGGTTTAGGAAAGGAACAGACATGCAATGACTCTAGTGGATCCATGTGGTTTAGGAAAGGAACACACATGCAATGACTCTGGTGGATCTATTTGGTTTAGGAAAGGAACACACATGCAATGACTCTGGTGGATCAATGTGGTTTAGGAAAGGAACACACATGCAATGACTCTGGGGGATCCAAGTGGTTTAGAAAGGAACACACATGCAATGACTCTGGTGGTGGTTTAGGAAAATAACACACATGCAATGACTCTGGTGGATGCATGTGGTTTAGGAAAGGAACACACATGCAAATACTCTGGTGGATCCATGTTGTTTATGAAAGGAACACACATGCAATGGCTCTGCTGGATCAATGTGGTTTAGGAAAGGAACACACATGCAATGACTCTAGTGGATCAATGTAGTTTAGGAAAGGAAAACGCATGGAATGACTCTAGTGGTGGTTTAGGAAAAGAACACACACGCAATGACTCTGGTGGATCCATGTGGTTTAGGAAAGGAGCACACATGCAATGACTCTAGTTGATCCATGTGATTTAGGGAAGGATCACACATGCAATGATTCTAGGTGATCCATGTGGTTTATAAAAGGAACACACATGCAATGATAATGGTGGTGGTTTAGGAAAAGAACACACACGCAATGACTCTAGTGGATCCATGTGGTTTAGGAAAGGAACACACATGCAATGACTCTGGTGGATCCATGTGGTTTAGGAAAGGAACACACATGCAATGACTCTGGTGGTGGTTTAGGAAAGGAACACACATGCAATGACTCTGGTGGATCCATCTAGTTTAGGAAAGGAACACACATGCAATGACTCTATTTGATCCATGTGGTTTAGGAAAGGAACACACATGCAATGACTCTAGCGGATCCATGTGGTTTATGAAAGGAACACAGATGTAATGACTCTGGTGGATCAATGTGGTTTAGGAAAGTAACACAAATGCAATGAATCTAGTGGATCCATGTGGTTTAGGAAAGGAACACACATGCAATGACTCTAGGTGATCCATCTGGTTTATGAAAGGTACACACATGCAATGATAATGGTGGTGGTTTAGGACAATGACTCTAATGGATCCATGTGGTTTAGGAAAGGACACACATGCAATGAATCTGGTGGATCCATGTGGTTTAGGAAAGCAACGCACATGCAATGACTCTAATGGATCCATGTGGTTTATGAAAGGAACACACATGTAATGACTCTGGTGGATCAATGTGGTTTAGGAAAGGAACACACATGCAATCACTCTGGTGGATCCATGTGGTTTAGGAAAGGAACACACATGCAATGACTCTGGTGGTGGTTTAGGAAAAGAACACACATGCAATGACTCTGGTGGATCCATCTAGTTTAGGAAAGGAACACACATGCAATGACTCTGGTGGATCCATGTGGTTTAGAAAGTAACACACATGCAATGACTCTGGTGGTGGTTTAGGAAAAGAACACACATGCAATGACTCTGGTGGATCCATGTGGTTTAGAAAGTAACACACATGCAATGACTCTGGTGGTGGTTTAGGAAAAGAACACACATGCAATGACTCTGGTGGATCCATGTGGTTTTGGAAAGGAACAGACATGCAATGACTCTAGTGGATCCATGTGGTTTAGGAAAGGAACACACATGCAATGACTCTGGTGGATCTATTTGGTTTAGGAAAGGAACACACATGCAATGACTCTGGTGGATCAATGTGGTTTAGGAAAGGAACACACATGCAATGACTCTGGGGGATCCAAGTGGTTTAGAAAGGAACACACATGCAATGACTCTGGTGGTGGTTTAGGAAAATAACACACATGCAATGACTCTGGTGGATGCATGTGGTTTAGGAAAGGAACACACATGCAATTACTCTGGTGGATCCATGTGGTTTATGAAAGGAACACACATGCAATGGCTCTGCTGGATCAATGTGGTTTAGGAAAGGAACACACATGCAATGACACTAGTGGATCAATGTAGTTTAGGAAAGGAAAACCCATGGAATGACTCTAGTGGTGGTTTAGGAAAAGAACACACACGCAATGACTCTGGTGGATCCATGTGGTTTAGGAAAGGAGCACACATGCAATGACTCTAGTTGATCCATGTGATTTAGGGAAGGATCACACATGCAATGATTCTAGGTGATCCATGTGGTTTATTAAAGGAACACACATGCAATGATAATGGTGGTGGTTTAGGAAAAGAACACACACGCAATGACTCTAGTGGATCCATGTGGTTTAGGAAAGGACACACATGTAATGACTCTGGTGGATCCATGTGGTTTAGGAAAGCAATGCACATGCAATGACTCTGATGGATCCATGTGGTTTATGAAAGGAACACACATGTAATGACTCTGGTGGATCAATGTGATTTAGGAAAGGAACACACATGCAATGACTCTGGTGTATCCCTGTGGTTTAGGAAAGGAACACACATGCAATGACTCTGGTGGTGGTTTAGGAAAGGAACACACATGCAATGACTCTGGTGGTGGTTTAGGAAAGGAACACACATGCAATGACTCTGGTGGATCCATCTAGTTTAGGAAAGGAACACACATGCAATGACTCTATTGGATCCATGTGGTTTAGGAAATGAACACACATGCAATGACTCTAGCGGATCCATGTGGTTTATGAAAGGAACACAGATGTAATGACTCTGGTGGATCAATGTGGTTTAGGAAAGTAACACAAATGCAATGAATCTAGTGGACCCATGTGGTTTAGGAAAGTAACATACATGCAATGACTCTATTTGATCCATGTGGTTTATGAAAGGTACACACATGCAATGATAATGGTGGTGGTTTAGGACAATGACTCTAATGGATCCATGTGGTTTAGGAAAGGACACACATGCAATGAATCTGGTGGATCCATGTGGTTTAGGAAAGCAACGCACATGCAATGACTCTGATGGATCCATGTGGTTTATGAAAGGAACACACATGTAATGACTCTGGTGGATCAATGTGGTTTAGGAAAGGAACACACATGCAATGACTCTGGTGGATCCATGTGGTTTAGGAAAGGAACACACATGCAATGACTCTGGTGGTGGTTTAGGAAAAGAACACACATGCAATGACTCTGGTGGATCCATCTAGTTTAGGAAAGGAACACACATGCAATGACTCTATTGGATCCATGTGGTTTAGGAAAGGAACACACATGCAATGACTCTAGCGGATCCATGTGGTTTATGAAAGGAACACACATGCAATGACTCTGGTGGTGGTTTAGGAAAAGAACACACATGCAATGACTCTGGTGGATCCATGTGGTTTAGAAAGTAACACACATGCAATGACTCTCGTGGTGGTTTAGGAAAAGAACACACATGCAATGACTCTGGTGGATCCATGTGGTTTAGAAAGTAACACACATGCAATGACTCTGGTGGTGGTTTAGGAAAAGAACACAGATGCAATGACTCTGGTGGATCCATGTGGTTTAGGAAAGGAACAGACATGCAATGACTCTAGTGGATCCATGTGGTTTAGGAAAGGAACACACATGCAATGACTCTGGTGGATCTATTTGGTTTAGGAAAGGAACACACATGCAATGACTCTGGTGGATCAATGTGGTTTAGGAAAGGAACACACATGCAATGACTCTGGGGGATCCAAGTGGTTTAGAAAGGAACACACATGCAATGACTCTGGTGGTGGTTTAGGAAAATAACACACATGCAATGACTCTGGTGGATGCATGTGGTTTAGGAAAGGAACACACATGCAATTACTCTGGTGGATCCATGTTGTTTATGAAAGGAACACACATGCAATGGCTCTGCTGGATCAATGTGGTTTAGGAAAGGAACACACATGCAACGACTCTAGTGGATCAATGTAGTTTAGGAAAGGAAAACGCATGGAATGACTCTAGTGGTGGTTTAGGAAAAGAACACACACGCAATGACTCTGGTGGATCCATGTGGTTTAGGAAAGGAGCACACATGCAATGACTCTAGTTGATCCATGTGATTTAGGGAAGGATCACACATGCAATGATTCTAGGTGATCCATGTGGTTTATAAAAGGAACACACATGCAATGATAATGGTGGTGGTTTAGGAAAAGAACACACACGCAATGACTCTAGTGGATCCATGTGGTTTAGGAAAGGACACACATGTAATGACTCTGGTGGATCCATGTGGTTTAGGAAAGCAATGCACATGCAATGACTCTGATGGATCCATGTGGTTTATGAAAGGAACACACATGTAATGACTCTGGTGGATCAATGTGATTTAGGAAAGGAACACACATGCAATGACTCTGGTGTATCCCTGTGGTTTAGGAAAGGAACACACATGCAATGACTCTGGTGGTGGTTTAGGAAAGGAACACACATGCAATGACTCTGGTGGTGGTTTAGGAAAGGAACACACATGCAATGACTCTGGTGGATCCATCTAGTTTAGGAAAGGAACACACATGCAATGACTCTATTGGATCCATGTGGTTTAGGAAATGAACACACATGCAATGACTCTAGCGGATCCATGTGGTTTATGAAAGGAACACAGATGTAATGACTCTGGTGGATCAATGTGGTTTAGGAAAGTAACACAAATGCAATGAATCTAGTGGACCCATGTGGTTTAGGAAAGTAACATACATGCAATGACTCTATTTGATCCATGTGGTTTATGAAAGGTACACACATGCAATGATAATGGTGGTGGTTTAGGACAATGACTCTAATGGATCCATGTGGTTTAGGAAAGGACACACATGCAATGAATCTGGTGGATCCATGTGGTTTAGGAAAGCAACGCACATGCAATGACTCTGATGGATCCATGTGGTTTATGAAAGGAACACACATGTAATGACTCTGGTGGATCAATGTGGTTTAGGAAAGGAACACACATGCAATGACTCTGGTGGATCCATGTGGTTTAGGAAAGGAACACACATGCAATGACTCTGGTGGTGGTTTAGGAAAAGAACACACATGCAATGACTCTGGTGGATCCATCTAGTTTAGGAAAGGAACACACATGCAATGACTCTATTGGATCCATGTGGTTTAGGAAAGGAACACACATGCAATGACTCTAGCGGATCCATGTGGTTTATGAAAGGAACACACATGCAATGACTCTGGTGGTGGTTTAGGAAAAGAACACACATGCAATGACTCTGGTGGATCCATGTGGTTTAGAAAGTAACACACATGCAATGACTCTCGTGGTGGTTTAGGAAAAGAACACGCATGCAATGACTCTGGTGGATCCATCTAGTTTAGGAAAGGAACACACATGCAATGACTCTATTGGATCCATGTGGTTTAGGAAAGGAACACACATGCAATGACTCTAGCGGATCCATGTGGTTTATGAAAGGAACACACATGCAATGACTCTGGTGGTGGTTTAGGAAAAGAACACACATGCAATGACTCTGGTGGATCCATGTGGTTTAGAAAGTAACACACATGCAATGACTCTCGTGGTGGTTTAGGAAAAGAACACACATGCAATGACTCTGGTGGATCCATGTGGTTTAGAAAGTAACACACATGCAATGACTCTGGTGGTGGTTTAGGAAAAGAACACAGATGCAATGACTCTGGTGGATCCATGTGGTTTAGGAAAGGAACAGACATGCAATGACTCTAGTGGATCCATGTGGTTTAGGAAAGGAACACACATGCAATGACTCTGGTGGATCTATTTGGTTTAGGAAAGGAACACACATGCAATGACTCTGGTGGATCAATGTGGTTTAGGAAAGGAACACACATGCAATGACTCTGGGGGATCCAAGTGGTTTAGAAAGGAACACACATGCAATGACTCTGGTGGTGGTTTAGGAAAATAACACACATGCAATGACTCTGGTGGATGCATGTGGTTTAGGAAAGGAACACACATGCAATTACTCTGGTGGATCCATGTTGTTTATGAAAGGAACACACATGCAATGGCTCTGCTGGATCAATGTGGTTTAGGAAAGGAACACACATGCAATGACTCTAGTGGATCAATGTAGTTTAGGAAAGGAAAACGCATGGAATGACTCTAGTGGTGGTTTAGGAAAAGAACACACACGCAATGACTCTGGTGGATCCATGTGGTTTAGGAAAGGAGCACACATGCAATGAATCTAGTTGATCCATGTGATTTAGCGAAGGAACACACATGCAATGACTCTAGGTGATCCATGTGGTTTATAAAAGGAACACACATGCAATGATAATGGTGGTGGTTTAGGAAAAGAACACACACGCAATGACTCTAGTGGATCCATGTGGTTTAGGAAAGGACACACATGCAATGACTCTGGTGGATCCATGTGGTTTAGGAAAGCAATGCACATGCAATGACTCTGATGGATCCATGTGGTTTATGAAAGGAACACACATGTAATGACTCTGGTGGATCAATGTGATTTAGGAAAGGAACACACATGCAATGACTCTGGTGGATCCATGTGGTTTATGAAAGGTACACACATGCAATGATAATGGTGGTGGTTTAGGACAATGACTCTAATGGATCCATGTGGTTTAGGAAAGGACACACATGCAATGAATCTGGTGGATCCATGTGGTTTAGGAAAGCAACGCACAAGCAATGACTCTGATGGATCCATGTGGTTTATGAAAGGAACACACATGTAATGACTCTGGTGGATCAATGTGGTTTAGAAAAGGAACACACATGCAATGACTCTGGTGGATCCATGTGGTTTAGGAAAGGAACACACATGCAATGACTCTGGTGGTGGTTTAGGAAAAGAACACACATGCAATGACTCTGGTGGATCCATCTAGTTTAGGAAAGGAACACACATGCAATGACTCTATTGGATCCATGTGGTTTAGGAAAGGAACACACATGCAATGACTCTAGCGGATCCATGTGGTTTATGAAAGGAACACACATGCAATGACTCTGGTGGTGGTTTAGGAAAAGAACACACATGCAATGACTCTGGTGGATCCATGTGGTTTAGAAAGTAACACACATGCAATGACTCTCGTGGTGGTTTAGGAAAAGAACACACATGCAATGACTCTGGTGGATCCATGTGGTTTAGAAAGTAACACACATGCAATGACTCTGGTGGTGGTTTAGGAAAAGAACACAGATGCAATGACTCTGGTGGATCCATGTGGTTTAGGAAAGGAACAGACATGCAATGACTCTAGTGGATCCATGTGGTTTAGGAAAGGAACACACATGCAATGACTCTGGTGGATCTATTTGGTTTAGGAAAGGAACACACATGCAATGACTCTGGTGGATCAATGTGGTTTAGGAAAGGAACACACATGCAATGACTCTGGGGGATCCAAGTGGTTTAGAAAGGAACACACATGCAATGACTCTGGTGGTGGTTTAGGAAAATAACACACATGCAATGACTCTGGTGGATGCATGTGGTTTAGGAAAGGAACACACATGCAATTACTCTGGTGGATCCATGTTGTTTATGAAAGGAACACACATGCAATGGCTCTGCTGGATCAATGTGGTTTAGGAAAGGAACACACATGCAATGACTCTAGTGGATCAATGTAGTTTAGGAAAGGAAAACGCATGGAATGACTCTAGTGGTGGTTTAGGAAAAGAACACACACGCAATGACTCTGGTGGATCCATGTGGTTTAGGAAAGGAGCACACATGCAATGACTCTAGTTGATCCATGTGATTTAGGGAAGGATCACACATGCAATGATTCTAGGTGATCCATGTGGTTTATAAAAGGAACACACATGCAATGATAATGGTGGTGGTTTAGGAAAAGAACACACACGCAATGACTCTAGTGGATCCATGTGGTTTAGGAAAGGACACACATGTAATGACTCTGGTGGATCCATGTGGTTTAGGAAAGCAATGCACATGCAATGACTCTGATGGATCCATGTGGTTTATGAAAGGAACACACATGTAATGACTCTGGTGGATCAATGTGATTTAGGAAAGGAACACACATGCAATGACTCTGGTGTATCCCTGTGGTTTAGGAAAGGAACACACATGCAATGACTCTGGTGGTGGTTTAGGAAAGGAACACACATGCAATGACTCTGGTGGTGGTTTAGGAAAGGAACACACATGCAATGACTCTGGTGGATCCATCTAGTTTAGGAAAGGAACACACATGCAATGACTCTATTGGATCCATGTGGTTTAGGAAATGAACACACATGCAATGACTCTAGCGGATCCATGTGGTTTATGAAAGGAACACAGATGTAATGACTCTGGTGGATCAATGTGGTTTAGGAAAGTAACACAAATGCAATGAATCTAGTGGACCCATGTGGTTTAGGAAAGTAACATACATGCAATGACTCTATTTGATCCATGTGGTTTATGAAAGGTACACACATGCAATGATAATGGTGGTGGTTTAGGACAATGACTCTAATGGATCCATGTGGTTTAGGAAAGGACACACATGCAATGAATCTGGTGGATCCATGTGGTTTAGGAAAGCAACGCACATGCAATGACTCTGATGGATCCATGTGGTTTATGAAAGGAACACACATGTAATGACTCTGGTGGATCAATGTGGTTTAGGAAAGGAACACACATGCAATGACTCTGGTGGATCCATGTGGTTTAGGAAAGGAACACACATGCAATGACTCTGGTGGTGGTTTAGGAAAAGAACACACATGCAATGACTCTGGTGGATCCATCTAGTTTAGGAAAGGAACACACATGCAATGACTCTATTGGATCCATGTGGTTTAGGAAAGGAACACACATGCAATGACTCTAGCGGATCCATGTGGTTTATGAAAGGAACACACATGCAATGACTCTGGTGGTGGTTTAGGAAAAGAACACACATGCAATGACTCTGGTGGATCCATGTGGTTTAGAAAGTAACACACATGCAATGACTCTCGTGGTGGTTTAGGAAAAGAACACGCATGCAATGACTCTGGTGGATCCATCTAGTTTAGGAAAGGAACACACATGCAATGACTCTATTGGATCCATGTGGTTTAGGAAAGGAACACACATGCAATGACTCTAGCGGATCCATGTGGTTTATGAAAGGAACACACATGCAATGACTCTGGTGGTGGTTTAGGAAAAGAACACACATGCAATGACTCTGGTGGATCCATGTGGTTTAGAAAGTAACACACATGCAATGACTCTCGTGGTGGTTTAGGAAAAGAACACACATGCAATGACTCTGGTGGATCCATGTGGTTTAGAAAGTAACACACATGCAATGACTCTGGTGGTGGTTTAGGAAAAGAACACAGATGCAATGACTCTGGTGGATCCATGTGGTTTAGGAAAGGAACAGACATGCAATGACTCTAGTGGATCCATGTGGTTTAGGAAAGGAACACACATGCAATGACTCTGGTGGATCTATTTGGTTTAGGAAAGGAACACACATGCAATGACTCTGGTGGATCAATGTGGTTTAGGAAAGGAACACACATGCAATGACTCTGGGGGATCCAAGTGGTTTAGAAAGGAACACACATGCAATGACTCTGGTGGTGGTTTAGGAAAATAACACACATGCAATGACTCTGGTGGATGCATGTGGTTTAGGAAAGGAACACACATGCAATTACTCTGGTGGATCCATGTTGTTTATGAAAGGAACACACATGCAATGGCTCTGCTGGATCAATGTGGTTTAGGAAAGGAACACACATGCAATGACTCTAGTGGATCAATGTAGTTTAGGAAAGGAAAACGCATGGAATGACTCTAGTGGTGGTTTAGGAAAAGAACACACACGCAATGACTCTGGTGGATCCATGTGGTTTAGGAAAGGAGCACACATGCAATGAATCTAGTTGATCCATGTGATTTAGCGAAGGAACACACATGCAATGACTCTAGGTGATCCATGTGGTTTATAAAAGGAACACACATGCAATGATAATGGTGGTGGTTTAGGAAAAGAACACACACGCAATGACTCTAGTGGATCCATGTGGTTTAGGAAAGGACACACATGCAATGACTCTGGTGGATCCATGTGGTTTAGGAAAGCAATGCACATGCAATGACTCTGATGGATCCATGTGGTTTATGAAAGGAACACACATGTAATGACTCTGGTGGATCAATGTGATTTAGGAAAGGAACACACATGCAATGACTCTGGTGGATCCATGTGGTTTATGAAAGGTACACACATGCAATGATAATGGTGGTGGTTTAGGACAATGACTCTAATGGATCCATGTGGTTTAGGAAAGGACACACATGCAATGAATCAGGTGGATCCATGTGGTTTAGGAAAGCAACGCACAAGCAATGACTCTGATGGATCCATGTGGTTTATGAAAGGAACACACATGTAATGACTCTGGTGGATCAATGTGGTTTAGAAAAGGAACACACATGCAATGACTCTGGTGGATCCATGTGGTTTAGGAAAGGAACACACATGCAATGACTCTGGTGGTGGTTTAGGAAAAGAACACACATGCAATGACTCTGGTGGATCCATCTAGTTTAGGAAAGGAACACACATGCAATGACTCTATTGGATCCATGTGGTTTAGGAAAGGAACACACATGCAATGACTCTAGCGGATCCATGTGGTTTATGAAAGGAACACACATGCAATGACTCTGGTGGTGGTTTAGGAAAAGAACACACATGCAATGACTCTGGTGGATCCATGTGGTTTAGAAAGTAACACACATGCAATGACTCTCGTGGTGGTTTAGGAAAAGAACACACATGCAATGACTCTGGTGGATCCATGTGGTTTAGAAAGTAACACACATGCAATGACTCTGGTGGTGGTTTAGGAAAAGAACACAGATGCAATGACTCTGGTGGATCCATGTGGTTTAGGAAAGGAACAGACATGCAATGACTCTAGTGGATCCATGTGGTTTAGGAAAGGAACACACATGCAATGACTCTGGTGGATCTATTTGGTTTAGGAAAGGAACACACATGCAATGACTCTGGTGGATCAATGTGGTTTAGGAAAGGAACACACATGCAATGACTCTGGGGGATCCAAGTGGTTTAGAAAGGAACACACATGCAATGACTCTGGTGGTGGTTTAGGAAAATAACACACATGCAATGACTCTGGTGGATGCATGTGGTTTAGGAAAGGAACACACATGCAATTACTCTGGTGGATCCATGTGGTTTATGAAAGGAACACACATGCAATGGCTCTGCTGGATCAATGTGGTTTAGGAAAGGAACACACATGCAATGACTCTAGTGGATCAATGTAGTTTAGGAAAGGAAAACGCATGGAATGACTCTAGTGGTGGTTTAGGAAAAGAACACACACGCAATGACTCTGGTGGATCCATGTGGTTTAGGAAAGGAGCACACATGCAATGACTCTAGTTGATCCATGTGATTTAGCGAAGGAACACACATGCAATGACTCTAGGTGATCCATGTGGTTTATAAAAGGAACACACATGCAATGATAATGGTGGTGGTTTAGGAAAAGAACACACACGCAATGACACTAGTGGATCCATGTGGTTTAGGAAAGGACACACATGCAATGACTCTGGTGGATCCATGTGGTTTAGGAAAGCAATGCACATGCAATGACTCTGATGGATCCATGTGGTTTATGAAAGGAACACACATGTAATGACTCTGGTGGATCAATGTGATTTAGGAAAGGAACACAGATGCAATGACTCTGGTGGATCCATGTGGTTTAGGAAAGGAACACACATGCAATGACTCTGGTGGTGGTTTAGGAAAGGAACACACATGCAATGACTCTGGTGGATCCATCTAGTTTAGGAAAGGAACACACATGCAATGACTCTATTGGATCCATGTGGTTTAGGAAAGGAACACACATGCAATGACTCTAGCGGATCCATGTGGTTTATGAAAGGAACACAGATGTAATGACTCTGGTGGATCAATGTGGTTTAGGAAAGTAACACAAATGCAATGAATCTAGTGGATCCATGTGGTTTAGGAAAGGAACACACATGCAATGACTCTAGGTGATCCATGTGGTTTATGAAAGGTACACACATGCAATGATAATGGTGGTGGTTTAGGACAATGACTCTAATGGATCCATGTGGTTTAGGAAAGGACACACATGCAATGAATCTGGTGGATCCATGTGGTTTAGGAAAGCAACGCACATGCAATGACTCTAATGGATCCATGTGGTTTATGAAAGGAACACACATGTAATGACTCTGGTGGATCAATGTGGTTTAGGAAAGGAACACACATGCAATCACTCTGGTGGATCCATGTGGTTTAGGAAAGGAACACACATGCAATGACTCTGGTGGTGGTTTAGGAAAAGAACACACATGCAATGACTCTGGTGGATCCATCTAGTTTAGGAAAGGAACACACATGCAATGACTCTGGTGGATCCATGTGGTTTAGAAAGTAACACACATGCAATGACTCTGGTGGTGGTTTAGGAAAATAACACACATGCAATGACTCTGGTGGATCCATGTGGTTTAGAAAGTAACACACATGCAATGACTCTGGTGGTGGTTTAGGAAAAGAACACAGATGCAATGACTCTGGTGGATCCATGTGGTTTAGGAAAGGAACAAACATTCAATGACTCTAGTGGATCCATGTGGTTTAGGAAAGGAAAACACATGCAATGACTCTGGTGGATCTATTTGGTTTAGGAAAGGAACACACATGCAATGACTCTAGTGGATCAATGTGGTTTAGGAAAGGAACACACATGCAATGACTCTGGGGATCCAAGTGGTTTAGAAAGGAACACACATGCAATGAGTCTGGTGGTGGTTGAGGAAAATAACACACATGCAATGACTCTGGTGGATGCATGTGGTTTAGGAAAGGAACACACATGCAATTACTCTGGTGGATCCATGTGGTTTATGAAAGGAACACACATGCAATGGCTCTGCTGGATCAATGTGGTTTAGCACAGGAACACACATGCAATGACTCTAGTGGATCAATGTAGTTTAGGAAAGGAAAACGCATGGAATGACTCTAGTGGTGGTTTAGGAAAAGAACACACACGCAATGACTCTGGTGGATCCATGTGGTTTAGGAAAGGAGCACACATGCAATGACTCTATTTGATCCATGTGATTTAGCGAAGGAACACACATGCAATGACTCTAGGTGATCCATGTGGTTTATAAAAGGAACACACATGCAATGATAATGGTGGTGGTTTAGGAAAAGAACACACACGCAATGACTCTAGTGGATCCATGTGGTTTAGGAAAGGACACACATGCAATGACTCTGGTGGATCCATGTGGTTTAGGAAAGCAATGCACATGCAATGACTCTGATGGATCCATGTGGTTTATGAAAGGAACACACATGTAATGACTCTGGTGGATCAATGTGATTTAGGAAAGGAACACAGATGCAATGACTCTGGTGGATCCATGTGGTTTAGGAAAGGAACACACATGCAATGACTCTGGTGGTGGTTTAGGAAAGGAACACACATGCAATGACTCTGGTGGATCCATCTAGTTTAGGAAAGGAACACACATGCAATGACTCTATTGGATCCATGTGGTTTAGGAAAGGAACACACATGCAATGACTCTAGCGGATCCATGTGGTTTATGAAAGGAACACAGATGTAATGACTCTGGTGGATCAATGTGGTTTAGGAAAGTAACACAAATGCAATGAATCTAGTGGATCCATGTGGTTTAGGAAAGGAACACACATGCAATGACTCTGGTGGTGGTTTAGGAAAAGAACACACATGCAATGACTCTGGTGGTGGTTTTGGAAAAGATCACACATGTAATGACTCTGGTGGATCCATGTGGTTTAGGAAAGGAACAGACATGCAATGACCCTGGTGGATCCATGTGGTTTAGGAAAGAAACACACATGCAGTGACTCTAGTGGTGGTTTAGGAAAATAACACACATGGAATGACTCTAGATGTGGTTTAGGAAACGAGCGCACATGCAATGACTCTAGTGGATCCATGTGATTTAGGAAAGGAACACACATGCAATGACTCTAGGTGATCCATGTGGTTTATGAAAATAACACACATGCAATGACTCTAGTGGTGGTTTAGGAAAGGAACACACATGCAATGACTCTAGGGGATCGATGTGGTTTAGGAAAATAACACACATGCAATGACTCTAGTGGTTGTTTAGGAAAGGAACACACATGCAATGACTCTAGTGGATCCATATGGTTTAGGAAAGAAACACACATGCAATGACTCTGGTGGATCAATGTGGTTTAGGAAAGGAACACACATGCAATGACTCTGGTGGATCCATATGGTTTATGAAAGGAACACACATGTAATGACTCTGGTGGATCAATGTGATTTAGGAAAGGAACACACATGCAATGACTCTGGTGGATCCATGTGGTTTATGAAAGGTACACACATGCAATGATAATGGTGGTGGTTTAGGACAATGACTCTAATGGATCCATGTGGTTTAGGAAAGGACACACATGCAATGAATCAGGTGGATCCATGTGGTTTAGGAAAGCAACGCACAAGCAATGACTCTGATGGATCCATGTGGTTTATGAAAGGAACACACATGTAATGACTCTGGTGGATCAATGTGGTTTAGAAAAGGAACACACATGCAATGACTCTGGTGGATCCATGTGGTTTAGGAAAGGAACACACATGCAATGACTCTGGTGGTGGTTTAGGAAAAGAACACACATGCAATGACTCTGGTGGATCCATCTAGTTTAGGAAAGGAACACACATGCAATGACTCTATTGGATCCATGTGGTTTAGGAAAGGAACACACATGCAATGACTCTAGCGGATCCATGTGGTTTATGAAAGGAACACACATGCAATGACTCTGGTGGTGGTTTAGGAAAAGAACACACATGCAATGACTCTGGTGGATCCATGTGGTTTAGAAAGTAACACACATGCAATGACTCTCGTGGTGGTTTAGGAAAAGAACACACATGCAATGACTCTGGTGGATCCATGTGGTTTAGAAAGTAACACACATGCAATGACTCTGGTGGTGGTTTAGGAAAAGAACACAGATGCAATGACTCTGGTGGATCCATGTGGTTTAGGAAAGGAACAGACATGCAATGACTCTAGTGGATCCATGTGGTTTAGGAAAGGAACACACATGCAATGACTCTGGTGGATCTATTTGGTTTAGGAAAGGAACACACATGCAATGACTCTGGTGGATCAATGTGGTTTAGGAAAGGAACACACATGCAATGACTCTGGGGGATCCAAGTGGTTTAGAAAGGAACACACATGCAATGACTCTGGTGGTGGTTTAGGAAAATAACACACATGCAATGACTCTGGTGGATGCATGTGGTTTAGGAAAGGAACACACATGCAATTACTCTGGTGGATCCATGTGGTTTATGAAAGGAACACACATGCAATGGCTCTGCTGGATCAATGTGGTTTAGGAAAGGAACACACATGCAATGACTCTAGTGGATCAATGTAGTTTAGGAAAGGAAAACGCATGGAATGACTCTAGTGGTGGTTTAGGAAAAGAACACACACGCAATGACTCTGGTGGATCCATGTGGTTTAGGAAAGGAGCACACATGCAATGACTCTAGTTGATCCATGTGATTTAGCGAAGGAACACACATGCAATGACTCTAGGTGATCCATGTGGTTTATAAAAGGAACACACATGCAATGATAATGGTGGTGGTTTAGGAAAAGAACACACACGCAATGACACTAGTGGATCCATGTGGTTTAGGAAAGGACACACATGCAATGACTCTGGTGGATCCATGTGGTTTAGGAAAGCAATGCACATGCAATGACTCTGATGGATCCATGTGGTTTATGAAAGGAACACACATGTAATGACTCTGGTGGATCAATGTGATTTAGGAAAGGAACACAGATGCAATGACTCTGGTGGATCCATGTGGTTTAGGAAAGGAACACACATGCAATGACTCTGGTGGTGGTTTAGGAAAGGAACACACATGCAATGACTCTGGTGGATCCATCTAGTTTAGGAAAGGAACACACATGCAATGACTCTATTGGATCCATGTGGTTTAGGAAAGGAACACACATGAAATGACTCTAGCGGATCCATGTGGTTTATGAAAGGAACACAGATGTAATGACTCTGGTGGATCAATGTGGTTTAGGAAAGTAACACAAATGCAATGAATCTAGTGGATCCATGTGGTTTAGGAAAGGAACACACATGCAATGACTCTAGGTGATCCATGTGGTTTATGAAAGGTACACACATGCAATGATAATGGTGGTGGTTTAGGACAATGACTCTAATGGATCCATGTGGTTTAGGAAAGGACACACATGCAATGAATCTGGTGGATCCATGTGGTTTAGGAAAGCAACGCACATGCAATGACTCTAATGGATCCATGTGGTTTATGAAAGGAACACACATGTAATGACTCTGGTGGATCAATGTGGTTTAGGAAAGGAACACACATGCAATCACTCTGGTGGATCCATGTGGTTTAGGAAAGGAACACACATGCAATGACTCTGGTGGTGGTTTAGGAAAAGAACACACATGCAATGACTCTGGTGGATCCATCTAGTTTAGGAAAGGAACACACATGCAATGACTCTGGTGGATCCATGTGGTTTAGAAAGTAACACACATGCAATGACTCTGGTGGTGGTTTAGGAAAATAACACACATGCAATGACTCTGGTGGATCCATGTGGTTTAGAAAGTAACACACATGCAATGACTCTGGTGGTGGTTTAGGAAAAGAACACAGATGCAATGACTCTGGTGGATCCATGTGGTTTAGGAAAGGAACAAACATTCAATGACTCTAGTGGATCCATGTGGTTTAGGAAAGGAAAACACATGCAATGACTCTGGTGGATCTATTTGGTTTAGGAAAGGAACACACATGCAATGACTCTAGTGGATCAATGTGGTTTAGGAAAGGAACACACATGCAATGACTCTGGGGATCCAAGTGGTTTAGAAAGGAACACACATGCAATGAGTCTGGTGGTGGTTGAGGAAAATAACACACATGCAATGACTCTGGTGGATGCATGTGGTTTAGGAAAGGAACACACATGCAATTACTCTGGTGGATCCATGTGGTTTATGAAAGGAACACACATGCAATGGCTCTGCTGGATCAATGTGGTTTAGCACAGGAACACACATGCAATGACTCTAGTGGATCAATGTAGTTTAGGAAAGGAAAACGCATGGAATGACTCTAGTGGTGGTTTAGGAAAAGAACACACACGCAATGACTCTGGTGGATCCATGTGGTTTAGGAAAGGAGCACACATGCAATGACTCTATTTGATCCATGTGATTTAGCGAAGGAACACACATGCAATGACTCTAGGTGATCCATGTGGTTTATAAAAGGAACACACATGCAATGATAATGGTGGTGGTTTAGGAAAAGAACACACACGCAATGACTCTAGTGGATCCATGTGGTTTAGGAAAGGACACACATGCAATGACTCTGGTGGATCCATGTGGTTTAGGAAAGCAATGCACATGCAATGACTCTGATGGATCCATGTGGTTTATGAAAGGAACACACATGTAATGACTCTGGTGGATCAATGTGATTTAGGAAAGGAACACAGATGCAATGACTCTGGTGGATCCATGTGGTTTAGGAAAGGAACACACATGCAATGACTCTGGTGGTGGTTTAGGAAAGGAACACACATGCAATGACTCTGGTGGATCCATCTAGTTTAGGAAAGGAACACACATGCAATGACTCTATTGGATCCATGTGGTTTAGGAAAGGAACACACATGCAATGACTCTAGCGGATCCATGTGGTTTATGAAAGGAACACAGATGTAATGACTCTGGTGGATCAATGTGGTTTAGGAAAGTAACACAAATGCAATGAATCTAGTGGATCCATGTGGTTTAGGAAAGGAACACACATGCAATGACTCTGGTGGTGGTTTAGGAAAAGAACACACATGCAATGACTCTGGTGGTGGTTTTGGAAAAGATCACACATGTAATGACTCTGGTGGATCCATGTGGTTTAGGAAAGGAACAGACATGCAATGACCCTGGTGGATCCATGTGGTTTAGGAAAGAAACACACATGCAGTGACTCTAGTGGTGGTTTAGGAAAATAACACACATGGAATGACTCTAGATGTGGTTTAGGAAACGAGCGCACATGCAATGACTCTAGTGGATCCATGTGATTTAGGAAAGGAACACACATGCAATGACTCTAGGTGATCCATGTGGTTTATGAAAATAACACACATGCAATGACTCTAGTGGTGGTTTAGGAAAGGAACACACATGCAATGACTCTAGGGGATCGATGTGGTTTAGGAAAATAACACACATGCAATGACTCTAGTGGTTGTTTAGGAAAGGAACACACATGCAATGACTCTAGTGGATCCATATGGTTTAGGAAAGAAACACACATGCAATGACTCTGGTGGATCAATGTGGTTTAGGAAAGGAACACACATGCAATGACTCTGGTGGATCCATATGGTTTAGGAAAGGAACACACATGCAATGACTCTGGTGGTGCCTTAGGAAAAGAACACACATGCAATGACTCTCGTGGATGCATGTGGTTTAGGAAAGGAACACACATGCAATGACTCTGGTGGATCCATGTGGTTTATGAAAGGAACACACATGCAATGGCTCTGCTGGATCAATGTGGTGTAGGAAAGGAATACACATGAAATAACTCTAGTGGATCAATGTGGTTTAGGAAAGGAAAATGCATGGAATGACTCTAGTGGTGGTTTAGGAAAGGAACACACATGCAATGACTCTGGTGGATCCATGTGGTTTAGGAAAGGAGCACACATGCAATGACTCTAGTGGATCCATGTGATTTAGGAAAGGAACACACATGCACTGACTCTGGTGGATCCATGTGGTTTAGGAAAGCAACGCACATGCAATGACTCTGATGGATCCATGTGGTTTATGAAAGGAACACACATGTAATGACTCTGGTGGATCAATGTGGTTTAGAAAAGGAACACACATGCAATGACTCTGGTGGATCCATGTGGTTTAGGAAAGGAACACACATGCAATGACTCTGGTGGTGGTTTAGGAAAAGAACACACATGCAATGACTCTGGTGGATCCATCTAGTTTAGGAAAGGAACACACATGCAATGACTCTATTGGATCCATGTGGTTTAGGAAAGGAACACACATGCAATGACTCTAGCGGATCCATGTGGTTTATGAAAGGAACACACATGCAATGACTCTGGTGGTGGTTTAGGAAAAGAACACACATGCAATGACTCTGGTGGATCCATGTGGTTTAGAAAGTAACACACATGCAATGACTCTCGTGGTGGTTTAGGAAAAGAACACACATGCAATGACTCTGGTGGATCCATGTGGTTTAGAAAGTAACACACATGCAATGACTCTGGTAGTGGTTTAGGAAAAGAACACAGATGCAATGACTCTGGTGGATCCATGTGGTTTAGGAAAGGAACAGACATGCAATGACTCTAGTGGATCCATGTGGTTTAGGAAAGGAACACACATGCAATGACTCTGGTGGATCTATTTGGTTTAGGAAAGGAACACACATGCAATGACTCTGGTGGATCAATGTGGATTAGGAAAGGAACACACATGCAATGACTCTGGGGGATCCAAGTGGTTTAGAAAGGAACACACATGCAATGACTCTGGTGGTGGTTTAGGAAAATAACACACATGCAATGACTCTGGTGGATGCATGTGGTTAAGGAAAGGAACACACATGCAATTACTCTGGTGGATCCATGTGGTTTATGAAAGGAACACACATGCAATGGCTCTGCTGGATCAATGTGGTTTAGGAAAGGAACACACATGCAATGACTCTAGTGGATCAATGTAGTTTAGGAAAGGAAAACGCATGGAATGACTCTAGTGGTGGTTTAGGAAAAGAACACACACGCAATGACTCTGGTGGATCCATGTGGTTTAGGAAAGGAGCACACATGCAATGACTCTAGTTGATCCATGTGATTTAGCGAAGGAACACACATGCAATGACTCTAGGTGATCCATGTGGTTTATAAAAGGAACACACATGCAATGATAATGGTGGTGGTTTAGGAAAAGAACACACACGCAATGACTCTAGTGGATCCATGTGGTTTAGGAAAGGACACACATGCAATGACTCTGGTGGATCCATGTGGTTTAGGAAAGCAATGCACATGCAATGACTCTGATGGATCCATGTGGTTTATGAAAGGAACACACATGTAATGACTCTGGTGGATCAATGTGATTTAGGAAAGGAACACACATGCAATGACTCTGGTGGATCCATGTGGTTTAGGAAAGGAACACACATGCAATGACTCTGGTGGTGGTTTAGGAAAGGAACACACATGCAATGACTCTGGTGGATCCATCTAGTTTAGGAAAGGAACACACATGCAATGACTCTATTGGATCCATGTGGTTTAGGAAAGGAACACACATGCAATGACTCTAGCGGATCCATGTGGTTTATGAAAGGAACACAGATGTAATGACTCTGGTGGATCAATGTGGTTTATGAAAGTAACACAAATGCAATGAATCTAGTGGATCCATGTGGTTTAGGAAAGGAACACACATGCAATGACTCTAGGTGATCCATGTGGTTTATGAAAGGTACACACATGCAATGATAATGGTGGTGGTTTAGGACAATGACTCTAATGGATCCATGTGGTTTAGGAAAGGACACACATGCAATGAATCTGGTGGATCCATGTGGTTTAGGAAAGCAACGCACATGCAATGACTCTGATGGATCCATGTGGTTTATGAAAGGAACACACATGTAATGACTCTGGTGGATCAATGTGGTTTAGGAAAGGAACACACATGCAATAACTCAGGTGGATCCATGTGGTTTAGGAAAGGAACACACATGCAATGACTCTGGTGGTGGTTTAGGAAAAGAACACACATGCAATGACTCTGGTGGATCCATCTAGTTTAGGAAAGGAACACACATGCAATGACTCTATTGGATCCATGTGGTTTAGGAAAGGAACACACATGCAATGACTCTAGCGGATCCATGTGGTTTATGAAAGGAACACACATGCAATGACTCTGGTGGTGGTTTAGGAAAAGAACACACATGCAATGACTCTGGTGGATCCATGTGGTTTAGGAAAGGAACACACATGCAATGACTCTAGCGGATCCATGTGGTTTATGAAAGGAACACAGATGTAATGACTCTGGTGGATCAATGTGGTTTAGGAAAGTAACACAAATGCAATGAATCTAGTGGATCCATGTGGTTTAGGAAAGGAACACACATGCAATGACTCTGGTGGTGGTTTAGGAAAAGAACACACATGCAATGACTCTGGTGGTGGTTTTGGAAAAGATCACACATGTAATGACTCTGGTGGATCCATGTGGTTTAGGAAAGGAACAGACATGCAATGACCCTGGTGGATCCATGTGGTTTAGGAAAGAAACACACATGCAGTGACTCTAGTGGTGGTTTAGGAAAATAACACACATGGAATGACTCTAGATGTGGTTTAGGAAACGAGCGCACATGCAATGACTCTAGTGGATCCATGTGATTTAGGAAAGGAACACACATGCAATGACTCTAGGTGATCCATGTGGTTTATGAAAATAACACACATGCAATGACTCTAGTGGTGGTTTAGGAAAGGAACACACATGCAATGACTCTAGGGGATCGATGTGGTTTAGGAAAATAACACACATGCAATGACTCTAGTGGTTGTTTAGGAAAGGAACACACATGCAATGACTCTAGTGGATCCATATGGTTTAGGAAAGAAACACACATGCAATGACTCTGGTGGATCAATGTGGTTTAGGAAAGGAACACACATGCAATGACTCTGGTGGATCCATATGGTTTAGGAAAGGAACACACATGCAATGACTCTGGTGGTGCCTTAGGAAAAGAACACACATGCAATGACTCTCGTGGATGCATGTGGTTTAGGAAAGGAACACACATGCAATGACTCTGGTGGATCCATGTGGTTTATGAAAGGAACACACATGCAATGGCTCTGCTGGATCAATGTGGTGTAGGAAAGGAATACACATGAAATAACTCTAGTGGATCAATGTGGTTTAGGAAAGGAAAATGCATGGAATGACTCTAGTGGTGGTTTAGGAAAGGAACACACATGCAATGACTCTGGTGGATCCATGTGGTTTAGGAAAGGAGCACACATGCAATGACTCTAGTGGATCCATGTGATTTAGGAAAGGAACACACATGCACTGACTCTGGTGGATCCATGTGGTTTAGGAAAGCAACGCACATGCAATGACTCTGATGGATCCATGTGGTTTATGAAAGGAACACACATGTAATGACTCTGGTGGATCAATGTGGTTTAGAAAAGGAACACACATGCAATGACTCTGGTGGATCCATGTGGTTTAGGAAAGGAACACACATGCAATGACTCTGGTGGTGGTTTAGGAAAAGAACACACATGCAATGACTCTGGTGGATCCATCTAGTTTAGGAAAGGAACACACATGCAATGACTCTATTGGATCCATGTGGTTTAGGAAAGGAACACACATGCAATGACTCTAGCGGATCCATGTGGTTTATGAAAGGAACACACATGCAATGACTCTGGTGGTGGTTTAGGAAAAGAACACACATGCAATGACTCTGGTGGATCCATGTGGTTTAGAAAGTAACACACATGCAATGACTCTCGTGGTGGTTTAGGAAAAGAACACACATGCAATGACTCTGGTGGATCCATGTGGTTTAGAAAGTAACACACATGCAATGACTCTGGTAGTGGTTTAGGAAAAGAACACAGATGCAATGACTCTGGTGGATCCATGTGGTTTAGGAAAGGAACAGACATGCAATGACTCTAGTGGATCCATGTGGTTTAGGAAAGGAACACACATGCAATGACTCTGGTGGATCTATTTGGTTTAGGAAAGGAACACACATGCAATGACTCTGGTGGATCAATGTGGATTAGGAAAGGAACACACATGCAATGACTCTGGGGGATCCAAGTGGTTTAGAAAGGAACACACATGCAATGACTCTGGTGGTGGTTTAGGAAAATAACACACATGCAATGACTCTGGTGGATGCATGTGGTTAAGGAAAGGAACACACATGCAATTACTCTGGTGGATCCATGTGGTTTATGAAAGGAACACACATGCAATGGCTCTGCTGGATCAATGTGGTTTAGGAAAGGAACACACATGCAATGACTCTAGTGGATCAATGTAGTTTAGGAAAGGAAAACGCATGGAATGACTCTAGTGGTGGTTTAGGAAAAGAACACACACGCAATGACTCTGGTGGATCCATGTGGTTTAGGAAAGGAGCACACATGCAATGACTCTAGTTGATCCATGTGATTTAGCGAAGGAACACACATGCAATGACTCTAGGTGATCCATGTGGTTTATAAAAGGAACACACATGCAATGATAATGGTGGTGGTTTAGGAAAAGAACACACACGCAATGACTCTAGTGGATCCATGTGGTTTAGGAAAGGACACACATGCAATGACTCTGGTGGATCCATGTGGTTTAGGAAAGCAATGCACATGCAATGACTCTGATGGATCCATGTGGTTTATGAAAGGAACACACATGTAATGACTCTGGTGGATCAATGTGATTTAGGAAAGGAACACACATGCAATGACTCTGGTGGATCCATGTGGTTTAGGAAAGGAACACACATGCAATGACTCTGGTGGTGGTTTAGGAAAGGAACACACATGCAATGACTCTGGTGGATCCATCTAGTTTAGGAAAGGAACACACATGCAATGACTCTATTGGATCCATGTGGTTTAGGAAAGGAACACACATGCAATGACTCTAGCGGATCCATGTGGTTTATGAAAGGAACACAGATGTAATGACTCTGGTGGATCAATGTGGTTTATGAAAGTAACACAAATGCAATGAATCTAGTGGATCCATGTGGTTTAGGAAAGGAACACACATGCAATGACTCTAGGTGATCCATGTGGTTTATGAAAGGTACACACATGCAATGATAATGGTGGTGGTTTAGGACAATGACTCTAATGGATCCATGTGGTTTAGGAAAGGACACACATGCAATGAATCTGGTGGATCCATGTGGTTTAGGAAAGCAACGCACATGCAATGACTCTGATGGATCCATGTGGTTTATGAAAGGAACACACATGTAATGACTCTGGTGGATCAATGTGGTTTAGGAAAGGAACACACATGCAATAACTCAGGTGGATCCATGTGGTTTAGGAAAGGAACACACATGCAATGACTCTGGTGGTGGTTTAGGAAAAGAACACACATGCAATGACTCTGGTGGATCCATCTAGTTTAGGAAAGGAACACACATGCAATGACTCTATTGGATCCATGTGGTTTAGGAAAGGAACACACATGCAATGACTCTAGCGGATCCATGTGGTTTATGAAAGGAACACACATGCAATGACTCTGGTGGTGGTTTAGGAAAAGAACACACATGCAATGACTCTGGTGGATCCATGTGGTTTAGAAAGTAACACACATGCAATGACTCTGGTGGTGGTTTAGGAAAAGAACACACATGCAATGACTCTGGTGGATCCATGTGGTTTAGAAAGTAACACACATGCAATGACTCTGGTGGTGGTTTAGGAAAAGAACACAGATGCAATGACTCTGGTGGATCCATGTGGTTTAGGAAAGGAACAAACATGCAATGACTCTAGTGGATCCATGTGGTTTAGGAAAGGAACACACATGCAATGACTCTGGTGGATCTATTTGGTTTAGGAAAGGAACACACATGCAATGACTCTAGTGGATCAATGTGGTTTAGGAAAGTAACACACATGCAATGACTCTGGGGGATCCAAGTGGTTTAGAAAGGAACACACATGCAATGACTCTGGTGGTGGTTGAGGAAAATAACACACATGCAATGACTCTGGTGGATGCATGTGGTTTAGGAAAGGAACACACATGCAATTACTCTGGTGGATCCATGTGGTTTATGGAAGGAACACACATGCAATGGCTCTTCTGGATCAATGTGGTTTAGCAAAGGAACACACATGCAATGACTCTAGTGGATCAATGTAGTTTAGGAAAGGAAAACGCATGGAATGACTCTAGTGGTGGTTTAGGAAAAGAACACACACGCAATGACTCTGGTGGATCCATGTGGTTTAGGAAAGGAGCACACATGCAATGACTCTAGTTGATCCATGTGATTTAGCGAAGGAACACACATGCAATGACTCTAGGTGATCCATGTGGTTTATAAAAGGAACACACATGCAATGATAATGGTGGTGGTTTAGGAAAAGAACACACACGCAATGACTCTAGTGGATCCATGTGGTTTAGGAAAGGACACACATGCAATGACTCTGGTGGATCCATGTGGTTTAGGAAAGCAATGCACATGCAATGACTCTGATGGATCCATGTGGTTTATGAAAGGAACACACATGTAATGACTCTGGTGGATCAATGTGATTTAGGAAAGGAACAAACATGCAATGACTCTGGTGGATCCATGTGGTTTAGGAAAGGAACACACATGCAATGACTCTGGTGGTGGTTTAGGAAAGGAACACACATGCAATGACTCTGGTGGATCCATCTAGTTTAGGAAAGGAACACACATGCAATGACTCTATTGGATCCATGTGGTTTAGGAAAGGAACACACATGCAATGACTCTAGCGGATCCATGTGGTTTATGAAAGGAACACAGATGTAATGACTCTGGTGGATCAATGTGGTTTAGGAAAGTAACACAAATGCAATGAATCTAGTGGATCCATGTGGTTTAGGAAAGGAACACACATGCAATGACTCTGGTGGTGGTTTAGGAAAAGAACACACATGCAATGACTCTGGTGGTGGTTTTGGAAAAGATCACACATGTAATGACTCTGGTGGATCCATGTGGTTTAGGAAAGGAACAGACATGCAATGACCCTGGTGGATCCATGTGGTTTAGGAAAGAAACACACATGCAGTGACTCTAGTGGTGGTTTAGGAAAATAACACACATGGAATGACTCTAGATGTGGTTTAGGAAACGAGCACACATGCAATGACTCTAGTGCATCCATGTGATTTAGGAAAGGAACACACATGCAATGACTCTAGGTGATCCATGTGGTTTATGAAAATAACACACATGCAATGACTCTAGTGGTGGTTTAGGAAAGGAACACACATGCAATGACTCTAGGGGATCGATGTGGTTTAGGAAAATAACACACATGCAATGACTCTAGTGGTTGTTTAGGAAAGGAACACACATGCAATGACTCTAGTGGATCCATATGGTTTAGGAAAGAAACACACATGCAATGACTCTGGTGGATCAATGTGGTTTACGAAAGGAACACACATGCAATGACTCTGGTGGATCCATATGGTTTAGGAAAGGAACACACATGCAATGACTCTGGTGGTGCCTTAGGAAAAGAACACACATGCAATGACTCTCGTGGATGCATGTGGTTTAGGAAAGGAACACACATGCAATGACTCTGGTGGATCCATGTGGTTTATGAAAGGAACACACATGCAATGGCTCTGCTGTATCAATGTGGTGTAGGAAAGGAATACACATGAAATAACTCTAGTGGATCAATGTGGTTTAGGAAAGGAAAATGCATGGAATGACTCTAGTGGTGGTTTAGGAAAGGAACACACATGCAATGACTCTGGTGGATCCATGTGGTTTAGGAAAGGAGCACACATGCAATGACTCTAGTGGATCCATGTGATTTAGGAAAGGAACACACATGCACTGACTCTAGGTGATCCATGTGGTTTATGAATGGAACACACATGCAATGATTTTGGTGGTGGTTTAGGAAAAGAACACACACACAAAGACTTTGCTGGATCCACGTGGTTTAGGAAAGGACACACATGCAATGACTCTGGTGGATCCATGTGGTTTAGGAATGCAACGCACATGCAATGAATCTGATGGATCCATGTGGTTTATGAAAAGAACACACATGTAATGACTCTGGTGGATCAATGTGGTTTAGGAAAGGAACACACATGCAATGACTCTGGTGGATCCATGTGGTTTAGGAAAGGAACACACATGCAATGACTCTAGTGGTGGTTTAGGAAAAGAACACACATGCAATAAATCTGGTGGATCCATCTAGTTTAGGAAAGGAATACACATGCAATGACTCTAGTGGATCCATGTGGTTTAGGAAAGGAACATGCATGCAATGTCTCTAGCGGATCCATGTGGTTTATGAAAGGAACACACATGCAATGACTCTGGTGGTGGTTTAGGAAAAGAACACACATGCAATGACTCTGGAGGATCCATGTGGTTTAGAAAGTAACACACATGCAATGAATCTAGTGGTGGTTTAGGAAAAGAACACACATGCAATGACTCTGGTGGATATATGTGGTTTAGGAAAGGAACATACATGCAATGAACCTGGTGGATCCATGTGGTTTAGGAAAGAAACACACATGCAATGACTCTAGTGGTGGTTTACGAAAATAACACACATGCAATGACTCTAGTGGTGGTTTAGGAAAGGAACACACATGCAATGACTCTGGTGGATCCATGTGGTTTAGGAAAGGAACACACATGTAATGACTCTGGTGGATCAATGTGGTTTAGGAAAGGAACACACATGCAATAACTCTGGGGGGTCCAAGTGGCTTCCCCCAAGAACAATGGGGCGTCTGCCTAAGCACCGACAGTTCATATTGTCGATATGAGTATAATTGCCTCGATAAATAGATAAGAATTCCTTCCTTGAAAGAAGAGTTGGTTACCGGAATTGGGGCTGCCAGTTCGAGGGTGTGCTTTTAGGTCTTGATCGAGAGTGCTTCCTTTCGTGCCTTGGTGGATTGTGTACCATGGAAAGTAAGTCTACCAAGAAGCTACCATTGAAATGGAATTGGATCCCGGCTTGTTAGTTAATAGAATCTAAATGAGATTGACTCGGTGAATGCGAAGCCTCTAACATGTAGTTCTTTCTAGCAATCCGTCTTCCGGGCTACTATCTCTTGTAACACTAGACTTCGGATCTGTGAAGTTAGCAAACAATCCATACTGGGCAGCGGGTGCAGGTGAAAGAGGGGGTTTCGTCATATCCGTATGCCATGACTTTAGGACTAAATAATCTAAACATGTTTGTTTTTGTGGATCCTGAATAAAAGGAGATGCAGTGGATTTCCCTAACTCTAGAAGAAGTGAGAGAAGGCTTGATCTTCTCGATTCCCGACCTTGCGGGTCCGTAACAGTTATAATGGTATTATTGAAACTAGCTTGAACATGAATAACCCCTTTTGTTATTCTACGTCTTACTGAAATCTTTGGGGAATATTCTGTATTACAATTTGGTTGAGATTTTTGGTATATTCTAGCACTTAGCTCCTGTGCATGGACGATAGTGCCTTTCACATGCAAAGGAACTAGAATAAAAAAGAAATCTATTCTAGGATAAGATCCATTGAGTTTTTGAGAATTAAGTTATTGCACTTATTTTTCATCCCATTTTCATCTTTAAATCGATTTGAAGGTGATCAACGACTTTCCATTTAGTTCTATTCCTTCTGTGCGTTACGCGCGGACGATTTGACCGACCCTGCTCCTGGGACAACATTTGCACATCTGGATGCTACTACCGTACTTTCTAGAGGATTAGAGCCGTGGTGGCCCCCCCGGACCGCCCGGATCCCACGAGTGGGATGAGGGTTCGAGATGCCTGAAAAGCTGGAAAGCGCATTTAGTCTAGAGAAAGGGATAAGCAAAGAACGATCAATGTAGGAAAGGGTAGAAGAATGGGCGGAAATAGCTAGAACTGAATGCGGAAAGTATGGAAAAACATCTTGTAATGTATTTAACCAGAAAATCGATTATGCTCCTGTGGAAGTATCTACTCGTAACGGAATTTTAGGTGTGGAAGAAACACCAGACATATCCCATACTTCTCGCTCCCACCGGCCGGCTGATGGAAATGGACTGACTACCGGAGATATTCGTGTTACTTCGTCTGCACTTGTTTGTACACGAATGCGTGACCGAGTACTCAGTAAATTATGGACAACTTCAAATCTGCGTTTTCGAGAGGGATGATCCACTCCGCAAATATCGATCGAAACTTGAACCCTTGTATAGGTATGCCATTTTAGAAAGCACAACAATGGAAATGGGTAGTCACTATTGGTATAAGATCTATTCCCATGTTCCGATCTTTTCATTTTATGTAGCCATTTCTTGGGTAAAATCTCCCAACTATATTGGAAAATGGATTGGTTATCCATAAATGAAAATAAAGAAAGCTTTATTTTGGTTCCGCTTCTTGCTCTAAGCAGAAAGACTTGTCGGAAATCGCCGGTTGGGTTGGTCCGACCAAGAAAGGCATGGGAGTGGAGAGGCAGAAGTGAAAGACTGGCTACCAATAAAGATCCCGGCGCGGATATTTCTCTTTCTAACCACACAATTACGAGTACCTCTATTGTGATTCCCAAAATATCACTATCCCATCTCTTCTATTAGTTCTAGTTACTTACCCTCGAATACTGTGCTTTCTTACCTAGCTATTATGCATAAACCAGTGCTGCTAAAACACCTAGTCCTTACTTCTATTGGACAAATCTCCCCTAAGCCTAGTTACCTTTAGATTCCACACCATTCTGAGATATAACTGCCATAACCCGACGTATCTTTACTTACCAATTTCTTCCCAAAACTTCCCAAGAAAAATCCCGATTTGGATCCAAAATTGATGGGTTAATGTGAGCTTATCCATGCGGTTAGGCACTCTTCAAATAGGAATCCATTTTCTAACTGGCTTGATCCAGTTGGTTCCTAAACAGGAAGGGGGATAGGTAGGTGGAGGATGCAACGAAAGGTCTCACTAGCTGGCGCCAGGAGGAGATATTGAAGGAAGAAGTGGTGATTAGAGAAGACCCAAGGTGAAAAATCAAATAAAAGTACTAGGAAGAAATGTCAGAACAAATTAGTTGATAGTGATAGGATTCCTTTTTTGACGTCCCGTTTTAGAAAATTTGAACGAAGGCTCTAGATTTATCTATGCTTCATTCTTCTTAAGGTGGGAAAAATGATCAAACTGATTATGGATAACAATTCCAGGATTGTAAATACCATAATAGCAAAGTAGAATGCACCAAATTGAGCCGGTAAATGACTTGTCGGGGATCCGCTGAAATACGATCAGATCCCGATGGTGCATCCCTTATAGTTTCCCCATCGGCTTCAGTTGGATCTGAAAAGCAAGATCCCGAATAAGAAAACAGAAACCGAGGAAACCACAAGAGTGAAGACTAGTAGAGTTTGATTTTTTTGGAAAGGGAGTGTGTGTGAGTTGTCTATTTCAAGAATAGATTGGATCTATTCGGCTGCACTTTATAATATTTTTTAGTATTTTTCAGATAAATAAGAAAAGGCAGGAAGGATGGATCAAGCATTATTGAAGGAAGAGTGAAGAAAAAAACATGACTATACCCTAGTCGACTAGGGTTCTTCTACCCCGGCGACGACTTGATCTCGCCTCTGTGTCCGTACCGGCTCTGATCTCGCTTTCCTGTTTGACATGGATTCCACTACCCGACTGTACTGGAGCCTAAGTAATAGCCCCGGCCGTACTTGTACCTTGCCCGAGAGCGGGATTCTTTCCGTAATATCCATATGGGAATGGAAAGGAAGATCCTAACTAAACACAGGTATGGAAAGGCACCAGAAGGTGTTTCGTCAGATGATGATTGAACCAAACTAAATCGCGGATCCAAATCTTGCATTTCTTCTTTACTCGTCAAAGGCCGTCATCCCATTTTGAGGACTAACAGAAATACCTCGGATAGTACCACAATCTCTTCTACGCACAAGAATATGTTGAACTACTTCAACAAGTCTACGTGTAAACTAAGTATTCTAAAAAATATGTCTATGAGGTATTTTGACTTAATGGGAACCTCCTCTGACTAAGACTATAGAATGTTCCTGCGAATTATGACCTTCGCCTAGAATGTGAGCAAATATATCATGTCGATTGCTCAACCGTACTTTTGCTATCTTACGTAGAGCTGAATTAGGTTTTTTCGGTCTTTCAGGCAATGAAAAAAAGATGGTTTCTAGTACCTCACTAACCACTGCTCGCGAGAAGCATGGGGGGGAGTCTAGATAGAAGGGTTTTCCATGAGGTCGAGGAAAGGGAATATCGGTCCTGTGAGTAACCAGGACTGCTCCTTCTAGAAAGCGCCAATTTCGCTTGTCATAATCCAGTTCATTTGATTGTGCGCCGGCCCTCTTCTCTTTTATAGGCACTTGAACTCAGGATGTAGAATAGCAACCTAGTTCGAATCGAAAGCTTTTCCTTTTGCTTGGGAACGATCTTATCCCGAGTCCTCTGTAGAGTGAAGGAAGTGATGCCAATTATACTGGGTCTGGTATCCCCTTAACAACGGATTCCATTTCTCTTGACCGATGGCGTTGGTTTTTCCAACGAAAAACAATATCGTTAGTTGATCGAACTTCCATGACAAAATTCTAGTTTCATACACTGGAGGTCCCCTCCTTCTTTACCACTTTAGGGGATGGGGGTGAAGGGGGGTTTACATACAACCGGGGCAAAGTGGTTTATGATTGAATCTCAGAGCCATTCTTATCACTTGGTAGATCCAAGTCCATGGCCTATTTCGGGTTCACTCGGAGCTTTGGCAACCACCGTAGGAGGTGTGATGTACATTCACTCATTTCAAGGGGGTGCAACTTCTTCGGACTTGATGCACAAATAGATGGAATAGCTGCAAATAGCATATTTTTCTCCTTCATATCCGTTGAACACATAGTATAGTAGGCTTTTTCAGTTCTGCTCCCGAAAAGAGAAATGAGACTGATCTTGACGTCCAACTGGGCATTCTCGAACAGATTCTTCTTTGCTACGTATCCTCTCTTCGATCTCATCTCATCCTTTCTTTCCCTAGCTTCCTTATATGCTAAAAGAAGCTTCTTTGAAGAGCCTAGAAGTGGCAGCTTCCCTTCCCTGCACCCTTAGATGAAATGAGTTGTAGCCTCGGAGGAAGCTGGAAGCATAGATAGGATTTAGGCCGTTGGGTCCTCCCAGAAAGCTGAAGTATTAACTGCCATGTTGGCTTAATCATTCATTTCTCGGATTAGAATGCCTAAAATATTCCAGTGAAGAAGCAAAGTGGAAATGGGAGCTTTCCCACCAAGTACCGGCATCCAACTCTTCTCTTCCATAAGCAAAGGGGCTTTCAACGAGATAGGGGGATAGACCTCAACAGAAAACTGTTGAGTAATGGCAGCAAGTGATTGAGTTCAGTAGTTCCTCATAGAAAATTATTGACTCTAGAGATATGGTAATATGGAGAAAACAAAATTGTTTGAAGCACGCACAGAACCGGAAGCGCCCCTTGTTTAAAAGAGAGGAGGATGGGTTATTCACATTTAATTTGATGGTCAGAGGCCTCACGAAAAAAAAAGTCAAGACCTTCCAAAGTTCCCGAAAAAGGCTCCTTACTCCTTCTCTTGCCTTCCTGATGAGGAAGATGCTAAAGACGGTTCGATAGACTCCTCGAGAGCCTGCCCGAAGCAATCCCTGAATGAAGAAGAATTGGAAGAAGAAAAGCTTTCTCAACATGGGGAAGAAGTCCCTTAGAAATTGGATTTGTTATCGGAAGGGTATTTTTAAGTATTTATCTAAAGGAAGGAACTAATGCGGATAAGAGAATTTTTTTAAATTCTATTTCACTATTCTTTTTCGGACCCCAAGAATGAATTGGAGCGAAACGACTTTCCTGCTTGAAAATAGGGGCCCTGTTTGAAGAGGTTCATATATAGAACGCTTGGAAATTATACTTGGAGCAGGGGATTCAATTAAGCGAGATTCTGAAGCTATAATTTCGCCTTTCCCATCAATAGGTTTAGCCAGAGCAACTCGGGAACATGAAGTTTAAATCGCTAGTAATCGCGGATCAGCATGCCGCGGTGAATATGTACCCGGGGCCTATACACACCGCCCGTCACACCCTGGGAATTGGTTTTGCCCGAAGCATCGGACCAATGATCACCCATGACTTCTGTGTACCACTAGTGCCACAAAGGCCCCAATCAATGCGACCTCGTAGGGCAGCTTTTGCTAAAACTCGAGCAGTTTCTTGAAAACTTGCTTTAGATATGAAACTTTGGGTATTCAGGGAAGCCCTTGTTATTCCCAATAATATTGCCCGATAATAGATCGATTCATCCAAAGCTCGCCCTGCTCGTTCCGCTCGCAATAGTCCGATTAATTCCCCAGGTGAAAAAACATTAGACATTCCATCTTCAGAAACCCGCACTTTTGATGTTACTTGGCGTATAATAATCTCTATATGTCTATTATGAATTTGTACCCCTTTGGATCGATAAACCTTTTGGATTTTATTAGCCCACAGCCTCTCTTCTGGATGCGAAAGAAGATTCTATCAATGTACAAGGTTCTTTGAAGTGAGAGACAATTGGTTTCAACTGTGTCGTAGGGGTTGTATTCTTAGACCTGCCAGGCGGGAGGAACCACCGTCCTGGGTATTGAGCATGTGAATCATGTTATTTTGTAGGAATAGAGGCTTTCTAGTTTTTCAAATTTCTTCTTTGGCCGAATGTGAAAGATTACCCAGAGGGGGGAATTAGTTGCAGGTTATCAAACCGAATATTCCGGTATCAAATATGTTTGAGGCTATTCTGATTGAAGGCTAGACAAATAACATGACTGAGGTATGTAAATCAAACCTACACAAGCGGGTAACCACTTAGGGAACTAGGACCCGGTATCTTAAATTCCACTGGAGTGACTTACTCTCGGAGGGAGCACCTGTCCTAATTAGAAATAAAAAAGATATGTGAATCAACCAGAACAAAGTGTTAGAGAAGCTGCAAAGGAGCAGTCTTATTCCCTTTCATAGTAGAAATGCGAGGACTGATTCTTGTTATTCGACAGGGGAGAAAAAAATATGACAGAAAAAAATAGGAGAGAAAAAAAAACCCGAGAGAAGCAAAAGTAACTTTCGAAGGTTTAGTTACGGAAGCCCTACCCAATGGAATGTTCCGCGTTCGTCTAGAGAATGACACCATCATCCTGGGCTATATTTCAAGAAAGCTAATTAATAAAGTAGGAGCGAGTACGGAGGTACTAGACGGTGATTCTCTGGTCCTGATGCCTCCTTGCGCTGAATATGAATGGGGCTAAGCGATCTGCCGAAGTCGTGGGATGTCAAAATGCATCGGTAGGGGAGCGTTCCGCCTTAGAGGGAAGCAACCGCGAAAGCGGGGGTCGATGAAGCGGAAGCGAGAATGTCGGCTTGAGTAACGAAAACATTGGTTAGGTGCACCCCTCGCCCAGTGGGAAGTCATGAGGCTAGCCCCCCCCCTGAATGAAGAAGTAGTGGGGCCCCCTGCCCACCCACGTATGCGCCTTTATTTAGATTCTAACTAAATATTATACGGAACTTTATCCGGGAATCTTTCTAAAGAATCCATCTGATAAAACACAATTTGTCGATTTTAATGAGTCTCCAACAATTATTCCAATAATTACATATCCGATTTGCCCTATGGACGAATATGCAAGCATATGTTTCATGCTTTCCTGTATCATCCAGCGAATTAAGACCCCTCGCCAGGAGCTTCTCCTAGAAAATTTCATCAATCAATCGAAGTTCAATTTCACTTGACCGACCAACCGACCGAATAGTAGGAGTAGGCGGCTGGCTTCTTATGTGAAGAGAACGGATGGAGAAACAGATGCGCGAAACTTGGAAAGCTTCGTTTTCCTATCCAAGTCAAGTATAAGTTGACAAAGGTTAGCGTGAATGCTTTAGGTTCGCTACGATAGTAGTTACTCACTAGGTCAACAAGTCACGGTATAGTTGTTTACAAGGTCTTTTTTTGAATCAGGCCTTACTGACCAAGTGGTGGTATAAGCTTCATTGCCACACATGCAATGGCTCTGCTGGATCAATGTGGTTTAGGAAAGGAACACACATGCAATGACTCTAGTGGATCAATGTGGTTTTGGAAAGGACAACACATGGAATGACTCTAGTGGTGGTTTAGGAAAAGAACACACATGCAATGACTCTGGTAGATCCATGTGGTTTAGTAAAGGAGCACACATGCAATGACTCTAGTGGATCCATGTGATTTAGGAAAGGAACACACATGCAATGACTCTATGTGATCCATGTGGTTTATGAAAGGAACACACATGCAATGATAATGGTGGTGGTTTAGGAAAAAAACACGCAATGACTCTGGTGGATCCATGTGGTTTAGGAAAGGACACACATGCAATGACTCTGGTGGATCCATGTGGTTTAGGAATGCAACGCACATGAAATGACTCAGATGGATCCATGTGGTTTATGAAATTAACACACATGTAATGACTCGGGTGGATCAATGTGGTTTAGGAAAGGAACACACATGCAATGACTCTAGTGGATCTATGTGGTTTAGGAAAGGAACATACATGCAATGACCCTGGTGGATCCATGTGGTTTAGGAAACAAAAACACATGCAATGACTCTTGTGGTGGTTTAGGAAAATAACACACATGCAATGACTCTAGTGGTGGTTTAGGAAAGGAACACACATGCAATGACTCTGGTGGATCCATTTGGTTTAGGAAAGGAACACACATGCAATGACTCTGATGGATCCATTTGGTTTAGGGAAGGAACACACATGCAATGACTCTGGTGGATAATTGTGCTTTAGGAAAGGAACGCACATGCAATGACTCTGGGGGATCCAAGTGGTTTAGGAAAGGAACACACATGCAATGACTCTGGTGGTGGTTTAGGAAAAGAACACACATGCAATGACTCTGGTGGATGCATGTGGTTTAGGAAAGGAACACACATGCAATGACTCTGGTGGATCCATGTGGTTTATGGAAGGGACACACTTGCAATGGCTCTGCTGGATCAATGTGGTTTAGGAAAGGAACACGCATGCAATGACTCTAGTGGATCAATGTGGTTTAGGAAAGGAAAACGCATGGAATGACTCTAGTGGTGGTTCAGGAAAAGAACACACACGCAATGACTCTGGTGGATCCATGTGGTTTAGGAAAGGAGCACACATGCAATGACTCTAGTGGATCCATGTGATTTAGGAAAGGAACACACATGCAATGACTCTAGGTGATCCATGTGGTTTATGAAAGGAACACACATGCAATGATAATGGTGGTGGTTTAGGAAAAGAACACACACGCAATGACTCTGGTGGATCCATGTGGTTTAGGAAAGGACACACATGCAATGACTCTGGTGGATCCATGTGGTTTAGTAAAGCAACGCACATGCAATGACTGATGGATCCATGTGGTTTATGAAAGGAACACACATTTAATGACTCTGGTGGATCAATGTGGTTTAGGAAAGGAACACACATGCAATGACTCTGGTGGATCCATGTGGTTTAGGAAAGGAACACACATGCAATGACTCTGGTGGTGGTTTAGGAAAAGAACACACATCCAATGACTCTGGTGGATCCATCTAGTTTAGGAAAGGAAGACACATGCAATGACTCTATTGGATCCATGTGGTTTAGGAAAGGAACACACATGCAATGACTCTACCGGATCCATGTGGTTTATGAAAGGAACACACATGCAATGACTCTGGTGGTGGTTTAGGAAAAGAACACACATGCAATGACTCTGGTGGATCCATGTGGTTTAGAAAGTAACACACATGCAATGACTCTAGTGGTGGTTTAGGAAAAGAACACACATGGAATGACTCTGGTGGATCCATGTGGTTTAGGAAAGGAACAGACATGCAATGACTCTAGTGGATCCATGTGGTTTATGAAAGGAACACACATGCAATGGCTCTGCTGGATCAATGTGTTTTAGGAAAGGAACACACATGCAATGATCCTAGTGGATCAATGTGCTTTAGGAAATGAAAATGCATGAATGACTCTAGTGGTGTTTTAGGAAAAGAACACACATATAATGACTCTGGTGGATCCATGTGGTTTAGGAAAGGAGCACACGTGCAATGACTCTAGTGGATCCATGTGATTTAGTTAAGGAACACACATGCAATGACTCTGGGGGATCCAAGTGATTTACGAAAGGAACACACATGCAATGACTCTGGTGGTGGTTTAGGAAAAGAACACACATGCAATGACTCTGGTGGATGCATGTGGTTTAGGAAAGGAACACACATGCAATGACTCTGGTGGATCCATGTAGTTTATGAAAGGAACACACATGCAATGGCTCTGCTGGATCAATGTGGTTTAGGAAAGGAACACACATGCAATGACTCTAGTGGATCAATGTAGTTTAGGAAAGGAAAACGCATGGAATAACTCTAGTGGTGGTTTAGGAAAAGAACACACACGCAATGACTCCGGTGGATCCATGTGGTTTAGGAAAGGAGCACACATGCAATGACTCTAGTTGATCCATGTGATTTAGGAAAGGAACACACATGCAATGACTCTAGGTGATCCATGTGGTTTATGAAAGGAACACACATGCAATGATAATGGTGGTGGTTTAGGAAAAGAACACACACGCAATGACTTTGGTGGATCCATGTGGTTTAGGAAAGGACACACATGCAATGACTCTGGTGGATCCATGTGGTTTAGGAAAGCAATGCACATGCAATGACTCTGATGGATCCATGTGGTTTATGAAAGGAACACACATGTAATGACTCATGTGGATCAATGTGGTTTAGGAAAGGAACACACATGCAATGACTCTGGTGGATCCATGTGGTTTAGGAAAGGAACACACATGCAATAACTCTGGTGGTAGTTTAGGAAAGGAACACACATGCAATGACTCTGGTGGATCCATCTAGTTTAGGAAAGGAACACACATGCAATGACTCTATTGGATCCATGTGGTTTAGGAAAGGACACACATGCAATGACTCTGGTGGATCCATGTGGTTTAGTAAAGCAACACACATGTTGATGGATCCATGTGTTTTATGAAAGGAACACACATGTAATGACTCTCGTAGATCAATGTGGTTTAGGAAAGGAACACACATGCAATTACTCAGGTGGATCCATGTGGTTTAGGAAAGGAACACACATGCAATGACTCTGGTGGTGGTTTAGGAAAAGAACACACATGCAATGACTCTGGTGGATCCATCTAGTTTAGGAAAGGAAGACACATGCAATGAGTCTATTGGATCCATGTGGTTTAGGAAAGGAACACACATGCAATGACTCTAGCGGATCCATGTGGTTTATTAAAGGAACACACATGCAATGACTCTGGTGGTGGTTTAATAAAAGAACACACATGCAATGACTCTGGTGGATCCACGTGGTTTAGAAAGTAACACACATGCAATGACCCTAGTGGTGGTTTAGGAAAAGAACACACATGCAATGACTCTGGTGGATCCATGTGGTTTAGGAAAGGAACAGACATGCAATGACTCTAGTGGATCCATGTGGTTTATGAAAGGAACATGTATGCAATGGCTCTGCTGGATCAATGTGGTTTAGGAAAGGAACACACATGCAATGATTCTAGTGGATCAATGTGCTTTAGGAAAGAAAAACGCATGGAATGACTCTAGTGGTGTTTTAGGAAAAGAACACACATATAATGACTCTGGTGGATCCATGTGGTTTAGGAAAGGAGCACACGTGCAACGAATCTAGTGGATCCATGTGATTTAGGAAAGGAACACACATGCAATGACTCTGGTGGATCAATGTGGTTTAGGAAAGGAACACACATGCAATGACTCTAGGGGATCCAAGTGGTTTAGGAAAGGAACACACATGCAATGACTCTGGTGGTGGTTTAGGAAAAGAACACACATGCAATGACTCTGGTGGATGCATGTGGTTTAGGAAAGGAACACACATGCAATGACTCTGGTGGATCCATGTGGTTTATGAAAGGAACACACATGCAATGGCTCTGATGGATCAATGTGGTTTAGGAAAGGAACACACATGCAATGACTCTAGTGGATCAATGTAGTTTAGGAAAGGAAAACGCATGGAATGACTCTAGTGGTGGTTTAGGAAAAGAACACACACGCAATGACTCTGGTGGATCCATGTGGTTTAGGAAAGGAGCACACATGCAATGACTCTAGTTGATCCATGTGATTTAGGAAAGGAACACACATACAATGACTCTAGGTGATCCATGTGGTTTATGAAAGGAACACACATGCAATGATAATGGTGGTGGTTTAGGAAAAGAACACACACGCAATGACTCTAGTGGATCCATGTGGTATAGGAAAGGACACACATGCAATGACTCTGGTGGATCCATGTGGTTTAGGAAAGCAACGCACATGCAATGACTCTGTTGGATCCATGTGGTTTAGGAAGGGAACAGACATGCAATGACCCTGGTGGATCCATGTGGTTTAGGAAATAAACACACATGCAATGACTCTATTGGTGGTTTAGGAAAATAACACACATGCAATGACTCTAGCGGTGGTTTACGAAAGTAACACACATGCAATGACTCTGGTGGATCCATGTGGTTTAGGAAAGGAACTCACATGCTATGACTCTGGTGGATCCATGTGGTTTAGGAAAATAACACACGTGCAATGACTCTAGTGGTGGTTTAGGAAAGGAACACACATGCAATGACTCTGGTGGATCAATGTGGTATAGGAAAGGAACACACATGCAATGACTCTAGGGGATCGATGTGGTTTATGAAAATAACACACATGCAATGACTCTAGTGGTTGTTTAGGAAAGGAACACACATGCAATGACTCTGGTGGATCCATATGGTTTAGGAAAGAAACACACGTGCAATAACTCTGGTGGATCAATGTGGTTTAGGAAGGAACACACATGCAATGAATTTGGGGGATCCATATGGTTTAGGAAAGGAACACGAATGCAATGACTCTGGTGGTGGCTTAGGAAAAGAACACACATGCAATGACTCTCGTGGATGCATGTGCTTTAGGAAAGGAACACACATGCAATGCCTCTGGTGGATCCATGTGGTTTATGAAAGGAGCGCACATGCAATGGCTCTGCTGGATCAAAGTGGTTTAGGAAAGGAACACACATGCAATGACTCTAGTGGATCAATGTGGTTTAGGAAAGGAAAACGCATGGAATGACTCTAGTGGTGGTTTAGGAAAAGAACACACATGCAATGACTCTGGTGGATCCATGTGGTTTAGGAAAGGAGCACACATGCAATGACTCTAGTGGATCCATGTGATTTAGGAAAGGAACACACATGCAATGACTCTAGGTGATCCATGTGGTTTATGAATGGAACAAACATGCAATGATTCTGGTGGTGGTTTAGGAAAAGAACACACACGCAATGACTCTGCTGGATCCATGTGGTTTAGGAAAGGACACACATCCAATGACTCTGGTGGATACACGTGGTTTAGGAATGCAACGCACATGCAATGAATCTGATGGATCCATGTGGTTTATGAAAAGAACACACATGTAATGACTCTGGTGGATCAATGTGGTTTAGGAAAGGAACACACATGCAATGACTCTGGTGGATCCATGTGGTTTAGGAAAGGAACACACATGCAATGACTCTGGTGGTGGTTTAGGAAAATAACTCACATGCAATGACTCTGGAGGATCCATGTGGTTTAGAAAATAACACACATGCAATGACTCTAGTGGTGGTTTAGGAAAAGAACACACATGCAATGACTCTGGTGGATCTATGTGGTTTAGGAAAGGAACATGCATGCAATGAACCTGGTGGATCCATGTGGTTTAGGAAAGAAACACACATGCAATGACTCTAGTGGTGGTTTAGGAAAGGAACACACATGTAATGAATCTGGTCGATCCATGTGGATTAGGAAAGGAACACACATGCAATGACTCGGGTGGATCAATGTGGTTTAAGAAAGGAACACACATGCAATGACTCTTGGGGATCCAAGTGGTTTAGGAAAGGAACACACATGCAATGACTCTGGTGGTGGTTTAGGAAAAGAACACACATGCAATGACTCTGGTGGATGCATGTGGTTTAGGAAAGGAACACACATGCAATGACTCTGGTGGATCCATGTGGTTTATGAAAGCAACACACATATAATGGTTCAGCTGGATCAATGTGGTTTAGGAAAGGAACACACATGCAATGACTCTAGTGGATCAAGGTGGTTTAGGAAAGGAAAACGCATGGAATGACTCTAGTGGTGGTTTAGGAAAAGAACACACACGCAATTACTCTGCTGGATCCATGTTGTTTAGGAAAGGAGCACACATGCAATGACTCTAATGGATCCATGTGATTTAGGAAAGGAACACACATGCAATGACTCTAGGTGATCCATGTGGTTTATGAATGGAACAAACATGCAATGATTCTGGTGGTGGTTTAGGAAAAGAACACACACGCAATGACTCTGCTGGATCCATGTGGTTTAGGAAAGGACACACATCCAATGACTCTGGTGGATACACGTGGTTTAGGAATGCAACGCACATGCAATGAATCTGATGGATCCATGTGGTTTATGAAAAGAACACACATGTAATGACTCTGGTGGATCAATGTGGTTTAGGAAAGGAACACACATGCAATGACTCTGGTGGATCCATGTGGTTTAGGAAAGGAACACACATGCAATGACACTGGTGGTGGTTTAGGAAAATAACTCACATGCAATGACTCTGGAGGATCCATGTGGTTTAGAAAATAACACACATGCAATGACTCTAGTGGTGGTTTAGGAAAAGAACACACATGCAATGACTCTGGTGGATCTATGTGGTTTAGGAAAGGAACATGCATGCAATGAACCTGGTGGATCCATGTGGTTTAGGAAAGAAACACACATGCAATGACTCTAGTGGTGGTTTAGGAAAGGAACACACATGTAATGAATCTGGTCGATCCATGTGGATTAGGAAAGGAACACACATGCAATGACTCGGGTGGATCAATGTGGTTTAGGAAAGGAACACACATGCAATGACTCTTGGGGATCCAAGTGGTTTAGGAAAGGAACACACATGCAATGACTCTGGTGGTGGTTTAGGAAAAGAACACACATGCAATGACTCTGGTGGATGCATGTGGTTTAGGAAAGGAACACACATGCAATGACTCTGGTGGATCCATGTGGTTTATGAAAGCAACACACATATAATGGTTCAGCTGGATCAATGTGGTTTAGGAAAGGAACACACATGCAATGACTCTAGTGGATCAAGGTGGTTTAGGAAAGGAAAACGCATGGAATGACTCTAGTGGTGGTTTAGGAAAAGAACACACACGCAATTACTCTGCTGGATCCATGTTGTTTAGGAAAGGAGCACACATGCAATGACTCTAATGGATCCATGTGATTTAGGAAAGGAACACACATGCAATGACTCTAGGTGATCCATGTGGTTTATGAAAGGAACACACATGCAATGATAATGGTGGTGGTTTAGGAAAAGAACACACACGCAATGACTCTGGTGGATCCATGTCATTTAGGAAAGGACACACATGCAATGACTCTGGTGGATCCATGTGGTTTAGGAAAGCAACGCACATGCAATGACTCTGATGGATCCATGTGGTTTATGAAAGGAACACACATGTAATGACTCTGGTGGATCAATGTGGTTTAGGAAAGGAACACACATGCAATGACTCTGGTGGATCTATGTGGTTTAGGAAAGGAACACACATGCAATGACTCATGTGGTGGTTTAGGAAAATAACACACATGCAATGACTCTGGTGGATCCATCTAGTTTAGGAAAGTAACACAAATGCAATGACTCTAGTGGATCCATGTGGTTTAGGAAAGGAACACACATGCAATGACTCTAGCGGATCCATTTGTGTTATGAAAGGAACACACATGCAATGATTCTTGTGGTGGTTTTGGAAAACAACACACATGCAATGACTCTGGTGGATCCATGTAGTTTAGAAAGTAACACACATGCAATGACTCTGGTGGTGGTTTAGGAAAAGAACACACATGCATTGACTCTGGTGGATCCATGTGGTTTAGGAAAGGAACAGACATGCAATGACTCTAGTGGATCCATGTGGTTTAGGAAAGGAACACACATGCAATGACTCTGGTGGATCCATTTGGTTAAGGAAAGGAACACACATGCAATGACTCTGGTGGATCAATGTGGTTTAGGAAAGGAACACACATGCAATGACTCTAGGGGATCCAAGTGGTTTAGAAAGGAACACACATGCAATGACTCTAGTGGTGGTTTAGGAAAATAACACACATGCAATGACTCTGGTGGATGCATGTGGTTTAGGAAAGGAACAAACATGCAATGACTCTGGTGGATCCATGTGGTTTATGAAAGGAACACACATGCGATGGCTCTGCTGGATCAATGTGGTTTAGGAAAGGAACACAAATGCAATGACTCTAGTGGATCAATGTAGTTTAGGAAAGGAAAACGCATGGAATGACTCTAGTGGTGGTTTTGGAAAAGAACACACACGCAATGACTCTGGTGGATCCATGTGGTTTCAGAAAGGAGCACACATGCAATGACTCTAGTTGATCCATGTGATTTAGGAAAGGAACACACATGCAATGACTCTAGGTGATCCATGTGGTTTATAAAAGGAACACACATGCAATGATAATGGTGGTGGTTTAGGAAAAGAACACACACGCAATGACTCTGGTGGATCCATGTGGTTTAGGAAAGGACACACATGCAATGACTCTGGTGGATCCATGTGGTTTAGGAAAGCAATGCACATTCAATGACTCTGATGGATCCATGTGGTTTATGAAAGGAACACACATGTAATGACTCTGGTGGATCCATGTGGTTTAGGAAAGGACACACATGCAATGACTCTGGTGGATCCATGTGGTTTAGGAAAGCAATGCACATGCAATGACTCTGATGGATCCATGTGGCTTATGAAAGGAACACACATGCAATGACTCTGGTGGATCTATGTGGTTTAGGAAAGGAACATACATGCAATGAACCTGGTGGATCCATGTGGTTTAGGAAAGAAACACACATGCAATGACTCTAGTGGTGGTTTAGGAAAATAACACACATGCAATGACTCTAGTGGTGGTTTAGGAAAGGAACACACATGCAATGACTCTGGTGGATCCATGTGGTTTAGGAAAGGAACACACATGCAATGACTCTGGTGGATCAATGTGGTTTAGGAAAGGAACACACATGCAATGACTCTGGGGGATCCAAGTGGTTTAGGAAAGGAACACACATGCAACGACTCTGGTGGTGGTTTAGGAAAAGAACACACATGCAATGACTCTGGTGGATGCATGTGGTTTAGGAAAGGAACACACATGCAATGACTCTGGTGGTTCCATGTGGTTTATGAAAGGAACACACATGCAATGGCTCTGCTGGATCAATGTGGTTTAGGAAAGAAACACACATGCAATGACTCTAGTTGATCAATGTGGTTTTGGAAAGGAACACGCATGGAAAGACTCTAGTGGTGGTTTAGGAAAAGAACACACACGCAATGACTCTGGTGGATCCATGTGGTTTAGGAAAGGAGCACACATGCAATGACTCTAGTGGATCCATGTGATTTAGGAAAGGAACACACATGCAATGACTCTAGGTGATCCATGTGGTTTATGAAAGGAACACACATGCAATGATAATGGTGGTGGTTTAGGAAAAAACACACACGCAATGACTCTGGTGGATCCATGTGGTTTAGGAAAGGACACACATGCAATGACTCCGGTGGATCCATGTGGTTTATGAAAGGAACACACATGTAATGACTCTGGTGGATCAATGTGGTTTAGGAAAGGAACACACATGCAATGACTCTGATGGATCTATGTGGTTTAGGAAAGGAACACACATGCAATGACTCTGGTGGTGGTTTAGGAAAGGAACACACATGCAATGACTCTGGTGGATCCATGTGGTTTATGAAAGCAACACACATATAATGGTTCAGCTGGATCAATGTGGTTTAGGAAAGGAACACACATGCAATGACTCTGGTGGATCAAGGTGGTTTAGGAAAGGAAAACGCATGGAATGACTCTAGTGGTGGTTTAGGAAAAGAACACACACGCAATTACTCTGCTGGATCCATGTTGTTTAGGAAAGGAGCACACATGCAATGACTCTAATGGATCCATGTGATTTAGGAAAGGAACACACATGCAATGACTCTAGGTGATCCATGTGGTTTATGAAAGGAACACACATGCAATGATAATGGTGGTGGTTTAGGAAAAGAACACACACGCAATGACTCTGGTGGATCCATGTCGTTTAGGAAAGGACACACATGCAATGACTCTGGTGGATCCATGTGGTTTAGGAAAGCAACGCACATGCAATGACTCTGATGGATCCATGTGGTTTATGAAAGGAACACACATGTAATGACTCTGGTGGATCAATGTGGTTTAGGAAAGGAACACACATGCAATGACTCTGGTGGATCTATGTGGTTTAGGAAAGGAACACACATGCAATGACTCATGTGGTGGTTTAGGAAAATAACACACATGCAATGACTCTGGTGGATCCATCTAGTTTAGGAAAGTAACACAAATGCAATGACTCTAGTGGATCCATGTGGTTTAGGAAAGGAACACACATGCAATGACTCTAGCGGATCCATTTGTTTTATGAAAGGAACACACATGCAATGATTCTTGTGGTGGTTTTGGAAAACAACACACATGCAATGACTCTGGTGGATCCATGTAGTTTAGAAAGTAACACACATGCAATGACTCTGGTGGTGGTTTAGGAAAAGAACACACATGCATTGACTCTGGTGGATCCATGTGGTTTAGGAAAGGAACAGACATGCAATGACTCTAGTGGATCCATGTGGTTTAGGAAAGGAACACACATGCAATGACTCTGGTGGATCCATTTGGTTAAGGAAAGGAACACACATGCAATGACTCTGGTGGATCAATGTGGTTTAGGAAAGGAACACACATGCAATGACTCTAGGGGATCCAAGTGGTTTAGAAAGGAACACACATGCAATGACTCTAGTGGTGGTTTAGGAAAATAACACACATGCAATGACTCTGGTGGATGCATGTGGTTTAGGAAAGGAACAAACATGCAATGACTCTGGTGGATCCATGTGGTTTATGAAAGGAACACACATGCGATGGCTCTGCTGGATCAATGTGGTTTAGGAAAGGAACACAAATGCAATGACTCTAGTGGATCAATGTAGTTTAGGAAAGGAAAACGCATGGAATGACTCTAGTGGTGGTTTTGGAAAAGAACACACACGCAATGACTCTGGTGGATCCATGTGGTTTCAGAAAGGAGCACACATGCAATGACTCTAGTTGATCCATGTGATTTAGGAAAGGAACACACATCCAATGACTCTAGGTGATCCATGTGGTTTATAAAAGGAACACACATGCAATGATAATGGTGGTGGTTTAGGAAAAGAACACACACGCAATGACTCTGGTGGATCCATGTGGTTTAGGAAAGGACACACATGCAATGACTCTGGTGGATCCATGTGGTTTAGGAAAGCAATGCACATGCAATGACTCTGATGGATCCATGTGGTTTATGAAAGGAACACACATGTAATGACTCTGGTGGATCCATGTGGTTTAGGAAAGGACACACATGCAATGACTCTGGTGGATCCATGTGGTTTAGGAAAGCAATGCACATGCAATGACTCTGATGGATCCATGTGGCTTATGAAAGGAACACACATGCAATGACTCTGGTGGATCTATGTGGTTTAGGAAAGGAACATACATGCAATGAACCTGGTGGATCCATGTGGTTTAGGAAAGAAACACACATGCAATGACTCTAGTGGTGGTTTAGGAAAATAACACACATGCAATGACTCTAGTGGTGGTTTAGGAAAGGAACACACATGCAATGACTCTGGTGGATCCATGTGGTTTAGGAAAGGAACACACATGCAATGACTCTGGTGGATCAATGTGGTTTAGGAAAGGAACACACATGCAATGACTCTGGGGGATCCAAGTGGTTTAGGAAAGGAACACACATGCAACGACTCTGGTGGTGGTTTAGGAAAAGAACACACATGCAATGACTCTGGTGGATGCATGTGGTTTAGGAAAGGAACACACATGCAATGACTCTGGTGGTTCCATGTGGTTTATGAAAGGAACACACATGCAATGGCTCTGCTGGATCAATGTGGTTTAGGAAAGAAACACACATGCAATGACTCTAGTTGATCAATGTGGTTTTGGAAAGGAACACGCATGGAAAGACTCTAGTGGTGGTTTAGGAAAAGAACACACACGCAATGACTCTGGTGGATCCATGTGGTTTAGGAAAGGAGCACACATGCAATGACTCTAGTGGATCCATGTGATTTAGGAAAGGAACACACATGCCATGACTCTAGGTGATCCATGTGGTTTATGAAAGGAACACACATGCAATGATAATGGTGGTGGTTTAGGAAAAAACACACACGCAATGACTCTGGTGGATCCATGTGGTTTAGGAAAGGACACACATGCAATGACTCCGGTGGATCCATGTGGTTTATGAAAGGAACACACATGTAATGACTCTGGTGGATCAATGTGGTTTAGGAAAGGAACACACATGCAATGACTCTGATGGATCTATGTGGTTTAGGAAAGGAACACACATGCAATGACTCTGGTGGTGGTTTAGGAAAAGAACACACATGCAATGACTCTGGTGGATCCATCTAGTTTAGGAAAGGAACACACATGCAATGTCTCTATTGCATCCATGTGGTTTAGGAAAGGAACACACATGCAATGTCTCTAGCGGATCCATGTGGTTTATGAAAGGAACACACATGCAATGACTCTGGTGGTTTAGGAAAAGAACACACATGCAATGACTCTAGAGGATCCATGTGGTTTAGAAAGTAACACACATGCAATGACTTTAGTGGTGGTTTCGGAAAAGAACACTCATGCAATGACTCTGGTGGATCTATGTGGTTTAGGAAAGGAACATACATGCAATGACCCTGGTGGATCCATGTGGTTTAGGAAACAAACACACATGTAATGACTCTAGTGGTGGTTTAGTAAAATAACACACATGCAATGACTCTAGTGGTGGTTTAGGAAAGGAACACACATGCAATGACTCTGGTGGATCAATGTGGTTTAGGAAGGAACGCACATGCAATGACTTTGGGGGATCCAAGTGGTTTAGGAAAGGAACACACATGCAATGACTCTGGTGGTGGTTTAGGAAAAGAACACACATGCAATGACTCTAGTGGATGCATGTGGTTTAGGAAGGAACACACATGCAATGACTCTGGTGGATCCATGTGGTTTATGAAAGGAACACACATGCAATGGCTCTGCTGGATCAATGTGGTTTTGGAAAGGAACACACATGCAATGACTCTAGCGGATCCATGTGGTTTAGGAAAGGAACACACATGCAATGTCTCTAGCGGATCCATGTGGTTTATGAAAGGAACACACATGCAATGACTCTGGTGGTGGTTTAGGAAAAAAACACACATGCAATGACTTTGGAGGATCCATGTGGTTTAGAAAGTAACACACATGCAATGACTCTAGTGGTGGTTTCGGAAAAGAACACACATGCAATGACTCTGGTGGATCTATGTGGTTTAGGAAAGGAACATACATGCAATGACCCTGGTGGATCCATGTGGTTTAGGAAACAAACACACATGTAATGACTCTAGTGGTGGTTTAGTAAAATAACACACATGCAATGACTCTAGTGGTGGTTTAGGAAAGGAACACACATGCAATGACTCTGTGGATCAATGTGGTTTAGGAAGGAACGCACATGCAATGACTTTGGGGGATCCAAGTGGTTTAGGAAAGGAACACACATGCAATGACTCTGGTGGTGGTTTAGGAAAAGAACACACATGCAATGACTCTGGTGGATGCATGTGGTTTAGGAAAGGAACACACATGCAATGACTCTGGTGGATCCATGTGGTTTATGAAAGGAACACACATGCAATGGCTCTGCTGGATCAATGTGGTTTAGGAAAGCAACACACATGCAATGACTCCAGTGGATCAATGTGGTTTAGGAAAGGAAAACACATGGAATGTCTCTGGTGGTGGTTTAGGAAAAGAACATACACACAATGACTCTGGTGGATCCATGTGGTTTAGGAAAGGAGCACACATGCAATAATTCTAGTGGATCCATGTGATTTAGGAAAGGAACACACATGCAATGACTCTAGGTGATCCATGTGGTTTATGAAAGGAACACACATGCAATGATAATGGTGGTGGTTTAGGACAATGACTCTAATGGATCCATGTGGTTTAGGAAAGGACACACATGGCATGAATCTGGTGGATCCATGTGGTTTAGGAAAGCAACGCACAGGCAATGACTCTGATGGATCCATGTGGTTTATGAAAGGAACACACATGTAATGACTCTGGTGGATCAATGTGGTTTAGGAAAGGAACACACATGCAATGACTCTGGTGGATCCATGTGGTTTAGGAAAGGAACACACATGCAATGACTCTGGTGGTGGTTTAGGAAAAGAACACACATGCAATGACTCTGGTGGATCCATCTAGTTTAGGAAAGGAACACACATGCAATGACTCTATTGGATCCATGTGGTTTAGGAAAGGAACACACATGCAATGACTCTAGCGAATCCATGTGGTTTATGAAAGGAACACACATGCAATGACTCTGGTGGTGGTTTAGGAAAAGAACACACATGCAATGACTCTGGTGGATCCATGTGGTTTAGAAAGTAACACACATGCAATGACTCTGGTGGTGGTTTAGGAAAAGAACACACATGTAATGACTCTGGTGGATCCATGTGGTTTAGAAAGTAACACACATGCAATGACTTTGGTGGTGGTTTAGGAAAAGAACACACATGCAATGACTCTGGTGGATCCATGTGGTTTAGGAAAGGAACAGACATGCAATGACTCTAGTGGATCCATGTGGTTTAGGAAAGGAACACACATGCAATGACTCTGGTGGATCTATTTGGTTTAGGAAAGGAACACACATGCAATGACTCTGGTGGATCAATGTGTTTAGGAAAGGAACACACATGCAATGACTCTGGGGGATCTAAGTGGTTTAGAAAGGAACACACATGCAATGACTCTGGTGGTATTTTAGGAAAATAACACACATGCAATGACTCTGGTGGATGCATGTGGTTTAGGAAAGGAACACACATGCAATGACTCTGGTGGATCCATGTGGTTTATGAAAGGAACACACATGCAATGGCTCTGCTGGATCAATGTGGTTTAGGAAAGGAACACACATGCAATGACTCTAGTGGATCAATGTAGTTTAGGAAAGGAAAACGCATGGAATGACTCTTGTGGTGGTTTAGGAAAAGAACACACACGCAATGACTCTGGTGGATCCATGTGGTTTAGGAAAGGAGCACACATGCAATGACTCTAGTTGATCCATGTGATTTAGGGAAGGAACACACATGCAATGACTCTAGGTGATCCATGTGGTTTATAAAAGGAACACACATGCAATGATAATGGTGGTGGTTTAGGAAAAGAACACACACGCAATGACTCTAGTGGATCCATGTGGTTTAGGAAAGGACACACATGCAATGACTCTGGTGGATCCATGTGGTTTAGGAAAGCAATGCACATGCAATGACTCTGATGGATCCATGTGGTTTATGAAAGGAACACGCATGTAATGACTCTGGTGGATCAATGTGATTTAGGAAAGGAACACACATGCAATGACTCTGGTGGATCCATGTGGTTTAGGAAAGGAACACACATGCAATGACTCTGGTGGTAGTTTAGGAAAGGAACACACATGCAATGACTCTGGTGGATCCATCTAGTTTAGGAAAGGAACACACATGCAATGACTCTATTGGATCCATGTGGTTTAGGAAAGGAACACACATGCAATGACTCTAGCGGATCCATGTGGTTTATAAAAGGAACACAGATGTAATGACTCTGGTGGATCAATGTGGTTTAGGAAAGTAACACAAATGCAATGAATCTAGTGGATCCAGGTGGTTTAGGAAAGGAACACACATGCAATGACTCTAGTGGATCCATTTATTTTATGAAAGGAACACACATGCAATGACTCTGGTGGTGGTTTAGGAAAAGAACACACATGCAATGACTCTGGTGGATCCATGTGGTTTAGAAAGTAACACACATGCAATGACTCTAGTGGTGGTTTTGGAAAAGAACACACATGCAATGACTCTGGTGGATCCATGTGGTTTAGGAAAGGAATAGACATGCAATGACCCTGGTGGATCCATGTGGTTTAGGAAAGAAACACACATGCAGTGACTCTAGTGGTGGTTTAGGAAAATAACACACATGGAATGACTCTAGATGTGGTTTAGGAAACGAGCACACATGCAATGACTCTAGTGGATCCATGTGATTTAGGAAAGGAACACACATGCAATGACTCTAGGTGATCCATGTGGTTTATGAAAATAACACACATGCGATGACTCTAGTGGTGGTTTAGGAAAGGAACACACATGCAATGACTCTGGTGGACCAATGTGGTATAGGAAAGGAACACACATGCAATGACTCTAGGGGATCGATGTGGTTTAGGAAAATAACACACATGCAATGACTCTAGTGGTTGTTTAGGAAAGGAACACACATGCAATGACTCTGGTGGATCCATATGGTTTAGGAAAGAAACACACATGCAATGACTCTGGTGGATCAATGTGGTTTAGGAAAGGAACACACATGCAATGACTCTGGTGGATCCATATGGTTTAGGAAAGGAACACACATGCAATGACTCTGGTGGTGCCTTAGGAAAAGAACACACATGCAATGACTCTCGTGGATGCATGTGGTTTAGGAAAGGAACACACATGCAATGACTCTGGTGGATCCATGTGGTTTATGAAAGGAACACACATGCAATGGATCTGCTGGATCAATGTGGTGTAGGAAAGGAACACACATGAAATAACTCTAGTGGATCAATGTGGCTTAGGAAAGGAAAATGCATGGAATGACTCTAGTGGTGGTTTAGGAAAGGAACACACATGCAATGACTCTGGTGGATCCATGTGGTTTAGGAAAGGAGCACACATGCAATGACTCTAGTGGATCCATGTGATTTAGGAAAGGAACACACATGCACTAACTCTAGGTGATCCATGTGGTTTATGAATGGAACACACATGCAATGATTCTGGTGGTGGTTTAGGAAAAGAACACACACGCAAAGACTCTGCTGGATCCACGTGGTTTAGGAAAGGACACACATGCAATGACTCTGGTGGATCCATGTGGTTTAGGAATGCAACGCACATGCAATGAATCTGATGGATCCATGTGGTTTATGAAAAGAACACACATGTAACGACTCTGGTGGATCAATGTGGTTTAGGAAAGGAACACACATGCAATGACTCTGGTGGATCCATGTGGTTTAGGAAAGGAACACACATGCAATGACTCTGGTGGTGGTTTAGGAAAAGAACACACATGCAATGAATCTGGTGGATCCATCTAGTTTAGGAAAGGAATACACATGCAATGACTCTAGTGGATCCATGTGGTTTAGGAAAGGAACATGCATGCAATGTCTCTAGTGGATCCATGTGGTTTATGAAAGGAACACACATGCAATGACTCTGGTGGTGGTTTAGGAAAAGAACACACATGCAATGACTCTGGAGGATCCATGTGGTTTAGAAAGTAACACACATGCAATGAATCTAGTGGTGGTTTAGGAAAAGAACACACATGCAATGTCTCTGGTGGATATATGTGGTTTAGGAAAGGAACATACATGCAATGAACCTGGTGGATCCATGTGGTTTAGGAAAGAAACACACATGCAATGACTCTAGTGGTGGTTTAGGAAAATAACACACATGCAATGACTCTAGTGGTGGTTTAGGAAAGGAACACACATGCAATGACTCTGGTGGATCCATGTGGTTTAGGAAAGGAACACACATGTAATGACTCTGGTGGATCAATGTGGTTTAGGAAAGGAACACACATGCAATAACTTTGAGGGGTCCAAGTGGCTTCCCCCAAGAACAATGGGGCGTCTGCCTAAGCACCGACAGTTCATATTGTCGATATGAGTATAATTGCCTCGATAAATAGATAAGAATTCCTTCCTTGAAAGAAGAGTTGGTTACCGGAATTGGGGCTGCCAGTTCGAGGGTGTGCTTTTAGGTCTTGATCGAGAGTGCTTCCTTTCGTGCCTTGGTGGATTGTGTACCATAGAAAGTAAGTCTACCAAGAAGCTACCATTGAAATGGAATTGGATCCCGGCTTGTTAGTTAATAGAATCTAAATTAGATTGACTCGGTGAATGCGAAGCCTCTAACATGTAGTTCTTTCTAGCAATCCGTCTTTCGGGCTACTATCTCTTGTAACACTAGACTTCGGATCTGTGAAGTTAGCAAACAATCCATACTGGGCAGCGGGTGCAGGTGAAAGAGGGGGTTTCGTCATATCCGTATGCCATGACTTAAGGACTAAATAATCTAAACATGTTTGTTTTTGTGGATCCTGAATAAAAGGAGATGCAGTGGATTTCCCTAACTCTAGAAGAAGTGAGAGAAGGCTTGATCTTCTCGATTCCCGACCTTGCGGGTCCGTAACAGTTATAATGGTATTATTGAAACTAGCTTGAACATGAATAACCCCTTTTGTTATTCTACGTCTTACTGAAATCTTTGGGGATGATTCTGTATTACAATTTGGTGGAGATTTTTGGTATATTTTAGCACTTAGCTCCTGTGCATGGACGATAGTGCCTTTCACATGCAAAGGAACTGGAATAAAAAAGAAATCTATTCTAGGATAAGATCCATTGAGTTTTTGAGAATTAAGTTATTGCACTTATTTTTCATCCCATTTTCATCTTTAAATCGATTTGAAGGTGATCAACGACTTTCCATTTAGTTCTATTCCTTCTGTGCGTTACGCGCGGACGATTTGACCGACCCTGCTCCTGCGACAACATTTGCACATCTGGATGCTACTACCGTACTTTCTAGAGGATTAGAGCCGTGGTGGCCCCCCCGGACCGCCCGGATCCCACGAGTGGGATGAGGGTTCGAGATGCCTGAAAAGCTGGAAAGCGCATTTAGTCTAGAGAAAGGGATAAGCAAAGAACGATCAATGTAGGAAAGGGTAGAAGAATGGGCGGAAATAGCTAGAACTGAATGCGGAAAGTATGGAAAAACATCTTGTAATGTATTTAACCAGAAAATCGATTATGCTCCTACGGAAGTATCTACTCGTAACGGAATTTTAGGTGTGGAAGAAACACCAGACATATCCCATACTTCTCGCTCCCACCGGCCGGCTGATGGAAATGGACTGACTACCGGAGATATTCGTGTTACTTCTTCTGCACTTGTTTGTACACGAATGCGTGACCAAGTACTCAGTAAATTATGGACAACTTCAAATCTGTGTTTTCGAGAGGGATGATCCACTCCGCAAATATCGATCGAAACTTGAACCCTTGTATAGGTATGCCATTTTAGAAAGCACAACAATGGAAATGGGTAGTCAGTATTGGTATAAGATCTATTCCCATGTTCCGATCTTTTCATTTTATGTACCCATTTCTTGGGTAAAATCTCCCAACTATATTGGAAAATGGATTGGTTATCCATAAATGAAAATAAAGAAATCTTTATTTTGGTTCCGCTTCTTGCTCTAAGCAGAAAGACTTGTCGGAAATCGCCGGTTGGGTTGGTCCGACCAAGAAAGGCATGGGAGTGGAGAGGCAGAAGTGAAAGACTGTCTACCAATAAAGATCCCGGCGCAGATATTTCTCTTTCTAACCACACAATTACGAGTACCTCTATTGTGATTCCCAAAATATCACTATCCCATCTCTTCTATTAGTTCTAGTTACTTACCCTCGAATACTGTGCTTTCTTACCTAGCTATTATGCATAAACCAGTGCTGCTAAAACACCTAGTCCTTACTTCTATTGGACAAATCTCCCCTAAGCCTAGTTACCTTTAGATTCCACACCATTCTGAGATATAACTGCCATAACCCGACGTATCTTTACTTACCAATTTCTTCCCGAAACTTCCCAAGAAAAATCCCGATTTGGATCCAAAATTGACGGGTTAATGTGAGCTTATCCATGCGGTTAGGCACTCTTCAAATAGGAATCCATTTTCTAACTGGCTTGATCCAGTTGGTTCCTAAACAGGAAGGGGGATAGGTAGGTGGAGGATGCAACGAAAGGTCTCACTAGCTGGCGCCAGGAGGAGATATTGAAGGAAGAAGTGGTGATTAGAGAAGACCCAAGGTGAAAAATCAAATCAAAGTACTAGGAAGAAATGTCAGAACAAATTAGTTGATAGTGATAGGATTCCTTTTTTGACGTCCCGTTTTAGAAAATTCGAACGAAGGCTCTAGATCTATCTATGCTTCATTCTTCTGAAGGTGGGAAAAAAGATCAAACTGATTATGGATAACAATTCCAGGATTGTAAATACCATAACAGCAAAGTAGAATGCACCAAATTGAGCCGGTAAATGACTTTTCGGGGATCCGCTGAAATACGATCAGATCCCGATGGTGCATCCCTTATAGTTTCCCCATCGGCTTCAGTTGGATCTGAAAAGCAAGATCCCAAATAAGAAAACAGAAACCGAGGAAACCACAAGAGTGAAGACTAGTAGAGTTTGATTTTTTGGAAAGGGAGTGTGTGCGAGTTGTCTATTTCAAGAATAGATTGGATCTATTCGGCTGCACTTTATAATATTTTTTAGTATTTTTCGGATAAATAAGAAAAGGCGGGAAGGATGGATCAAGCATTATTGAAGGAAGAGTGAAGAAAAAAACACGACTATACCCTAGTCGACTAGGGTTCTTCTACCCCGGTGACGACTCGATCTCGCCTCTGTGTCCGTACCGGCTCAGATTTCGCTTTCCTGTTTGACATGGATTCCACTACCCGACTGTACTGGAGCCTAAGTAATAGCCCCGGCCGTACTTGTACCTCGCCCGGGAGCGGGATTCTTTCCGTAATATCCATATGGGAATGGAAAGGAAGATCCTAACTAAACACAGGTATGGAAAGGCACCAGAAGGTGTTTCGTCAGATGATGATTGAACCAAACTAAATCGCGGATCCAAATCTTGCATTTTTTCTTTACTCGTCAAAGGCCGTCATCCCATTTTGAGGACTAACAGAAATACCTCGGATAGTACCACAATCTCTTCTACGCACAAGAATATGTTGAACTACTTCAACAAGTCTACGTGTAAACTAAGTATTCTAAAAAATATGTCTATGAGGTATTTTGACTTAATGGGAACGTCCTCTGACTAAGACTATAGAATGTTCCTGCGAATTATGACCTTCGCCTAGAATGTGAGCAAATATATCATGTCGATTGCTCAACCGTATTTTTGCTATCTTACGTAGAGCTGAATTAGGTTTTTTCGGTCTTTCAGGCAATGAAAAAAAGATGGTTTCTAGTACCTCACTAACCACTGCTCGCGAGAAGCATGGGGGGAGTCTAGATAGAAGGGTTTTCCATGAGGTCGAGGAAAGGGAATATCGGTCCTGTGAGTAACCAGGACTGCTCCTTCTAGAAAGCGTCAATTTCGCTTGTCATAATCCAGTTCATTTGATTGTGCGTCGGCCCTCTTCTCTTTGATAGGCACTTGAACTCAGGATGTAGAATAGCAACCTAGTTCGAATCGAAAGCTTTTCCTTCTGCTTGGGAACGATCTTATCCCGAGTCCTCTGTAGAGTGAAGGAAGTGATGCCAATTCTACCGGGTCCGGTATCCCCTTAACAACGGATTCCATTTCTCTTGACCGATGGCGTTGGTTTTACCAACGAAAAAAAATATCGTTAGTTGATCGAACTTCCATGACAAAATGCTAGTTTCATACACTGGAGGTCCCCTCCTTCTTTACCACTTTAGGGGATGGGGGTGAAGGGGGGTTTACATACAACCGGGGCAAAGTGGTTTATGATTGAATCTCAGAGCCATTCTTATCATTTGGTAGATCCAAGTCCATGGCCTATTTCGGGTTCACTCGGAGCTTTGGCAACCACCGTAGGAGGTGTGATGTACATTCACTCATTTCAAGGGGGTGGAACTTCTTCGGACTTGATGCACAAATAGATGGAATAGCTGCAAATAGCATATTTTTCTCCTTCATATCCGTTGAACTCATAGTATAGTAGGCTTTTTCAGTTCTGCTCCCGAAAAGAGAAAGGAGACTGACCTTGACGTCCAACTGGGCATTCTCGAACAGATTCTTCTTTGCTACGTATCCTCTCTTTGATCTCCTCTCATCCTTTCTTTCCCTAGCTTCTTTATATGCTAAAAGAAGCTTCTTTGAAGAGCCTAGAAGTGGCAGCTTCCCTTCCCTGCACCCTTAGATGAAATGAGTTGTAGCCTCGGAGGAAGCTGGAAGCATAGATAGGATTTAGGGCGTTGGGTCCTTCCAGAAAGCTGAAGTATTAACTGCCATGTTGGCTTAATCATTCATTTCTCGAATTAGAATGCCTAAAATATTCCAGTGAAGAAGCAAAGTGGAAATGGGAGCTTTCCCACCAAGTACCGGCATCCAACTCTTCTCTTCCGTAAGCAAAGGGGCTTTCAACGAGATAGGGGGATAGACCTCAACAGAAAACTGTTGAGTAATGGCAGCAAGTGATTGAGTTCAGTAGTTCCTCATAGAAAATTATTGACTCTAGAGATATGGTAATATGGAGAAAACAAAATTGTTTGAAGCACGCACAGAACCAGAAGCGCCCCTTGTTTAAAAGAGAGGAGGACGTGTTATTCACATTTAATTTGATGGTCAGAGGCCTCACGAAAAAGAAAAGTCAAGACCTTCCAAAGTTCCCGAAAAAGTCTCCTTACTCCTTCTCTTGCCTTCCTGATGAGGAAGATGCTAAAGACTCCTCGAGAGCCTGCCCGAAGCAATCCCTGAATGAAGAAGAATTGGAAGAAGAAAAGCTTTCTCAACATGGGGAAGAAGTCCCTTAGAAATTGGATTTGTTATCGGAAGGGTATTTTTAAGTATTTATCTAAAGGAAGGAAGAAATGCGGATAAGAGATTTTTTTTTTAATTCTATTTCACTATTTTTTTCGGACCCCAAGAATGAATTGGAGCGAAACGACTTTCCTGCTTGAAAATAGGGGCCCTGTTTGAAGAGGTTCATATATAGAACGCCTGGAAATTATACTTGGAGCAGGGGATTCAATTAAGCGAGATTACGAAGCTATAATTTCGCCTTTCCCATCAATAGGTTTAGCCAGAGCAACTCGGGAACATGAAGTTGAAATCGCTAGTAATCGCGGATCAGCATGCCGCGGTGAATATGTACCTGGGCCCTGTACACACCGCCCGTCACACCCTGGGAATTGGTTTTCCCCGAAGCATCGGACCAATGATCACCCATGACTTCTGTGTACCACTAGTGCCACAAAGGCCCCAATCAATGCGACCTCGTAGGGCAGCTTTTGCTAAAACTCGAGCAGTTTCTTGAAAACTTGCTTCAGATATGAAACTTTGGGTATTCAGGGAAGCCCTTGTTATTCCCAATAATATTGCCCGATAATAGATCGATTCATCCAAAGCTCGCCCTGCTCGTTCCGCTCGCAATAGTCCGATTAATTCCCCAGGTGAAAAAAACATTAGACATTCCATCTTCAGAAACCCGCACTTTTGATGTTACTTGGCGTATAATAATCTCTATATGTCTATTATGAATTTGTACCCCTTGGGATCGATAAACCTTTTGGATTTTATTAGCCCACAGCCTCTCTTCTGGATGCGAAAGAAGATTCTATCAACGTACAAGGTTCTTTGAAGTGAGAGACAATTGGTTTCAACAGTGTCGTAGGGGTTGTATTCTTAGACATGCCAGGCGGGAGGAACCACCGTCCTGGGTATTGAGCATGTGAATCATGTTATTTTGTAGGAATAGAGGCTTTCTAGTTTTTCAAATTTCTTCTTTGGCCGAATGTGAAAGATTACCCAGAGGGGGGAATTAGTTGCAGGTTATCAAACCGAATATTCCGGTATCAAATATGTTTGAGGCTATTCTGATTGAAGGCTAGACAAATAACATGACTGAGGTATGTAAATCAAACCTACACAAGCGGGTAACCACTTAGGGAACTAGGACCCGGTATCTTAAATTCCACTGGAGTGACTTACTCTCGGAGGGAGCACCTGTCCTAATTAGAAATAAAAAAGATATGTGAATCAACCAGAACAAAGTGTTAGAGAAGCTGCAAAGGAGCAGTCTTATTCCCTTTCATAGTAGAAATGCGAGGACTGATTCTTGTTATTCGACAGGGGAGAAAAAAATATGACAGAAAAAAAAATAGGAGAGAAAAAAAAAACCCGAGAGAAGAAAAAGTAACTTTCGAAGGTTTAGTTACGGAAGCCCTACCCAATGGAATGTTCCGCGTTCGGCTAGAGAATGACACCATCATCCTGGGCTATATTTCAGGAAAGCTAATTAATAAAGTAGGAGCGAGTACGGAGGTACTATACGGTGATTCTCTGGTCCTGATGCCTCCTTGCGCTGAATATGAATGGGGCTAAGCGATCTGCCGAAGTCGTGGGATGTCAAAATGCATCGGTAGGGGAGCGTTCCGCCTTAGAGGGAAGCAACCGCGAAAGCGGGGGTCGACGAAGCGGAAGCGAGAATGTCGGCTTGAGTAACGAAAACATTGGTTAGGTGCACCCCTCGCCCAGTGGGAAGTCATGAGGCTAGCCCCCCCCCTGAATGAAGAAGTAGTGGGGCCCCCTGCCCACCCACGTATGCGCCTTTATTTAGATTCTAACTAAATATTATACGGAACTTTATCCGGGAATCTTTCTAAAGAATCCATCTGATAAAACACAATTTGTCGATTTTAATGAGTCTCCAACAATTATTCCAATAATTACATATCCGATTTGCCCTATGGACGAATATGCAAGCATATGTTTCATGCTTTCCTGTATCATCCAGCGAATTAAGACCCCTCGCCAGGAGATTCTCCTAGAAACTTTCTAGCTTTCATCAATCAATCGAAGTTCAATTTCACTTGACCGACCAACCGACCCAATAGTAGGAGTAGGCGGCTGGCTTCTTATGTGAAGAGAACGGATGGAGAAACAGATGCGTGTAACTTGGAAAGCTTCATTTTCCTATCCAAGTCAAGTATAAGTTGACAAAGGTAAGCGTGAATGCTTTAGGTTCGCTACGATAGTAGTTACTCACTAGGTCAACAAGTCACGGTATAGTTGTTTACAAGGTCTTTTTTGAATCAGGCCTTACTGACCAAGTGGTGGTATAAGCTTCATTGCCACACATGCAATGGCTCTGCTGGATCAATGTGGTTTACGAAAGGAACACACATGCAATGACTCTAGTGGATCAATGTGGTTTTGGAAAGGAAAACGCATGGAATGACTCTAGTGGTGGTTTAGGAAAAGAACACACATGCAATGACTCTGGTAGATCCATGTGGTTTAGGAAAGGAGCACACATGCAATGACTCTAGTGGATCCATGTGATTTAGGAAAGGAACACACATGCAATGACTCTATGTGATCCATGTGGTTTATGAAAGGAACACACATGCAATGATAATGGTGGTGGTTTAGGAAAAAACACACGCAATGACTCTGGTGGATCCATGTGGTTTAGGAAAGGACACACATGCAATGACTCTGGTGGATCCATGTGGTTTAGGAATGCAACGCACATGCAATGACTCAGATGGATCCATGTGGTTTATGAAAGTAACACACATGTAATGACTCTGGTGGATCAATGTGGTTTAGGAAATGAACACACATGCAATGACTCTAGTGGATCTATGTGGTTTAGGAAAAGAACACACATGCAATGACTCTGGTGGATAATTGTGCTTTAGGAAAGGAACGCACATGCAATGACTCTGGGGATCCAAGTGGTTTAGGAAAGGAACACACATGCAATGACTCTGGTGGTGGTTTAGGAAAAGAACACACATGCAATGACTCTGGTGGATGCATGTGGTTTAGGAAAGTAACACACATGCAATGACTCTGGTGGATCCATGTGGTTTATGAAAGGGACACACATGCAATGGCTCTACTGGATCAATGTGGTTTAGGAAAGGAACACGCATGCAATGACTCTAGTGGATCAATGTGGTTTAGGAAAGGAAAACGCATGGAATGACTCTAGTGGTGGTTTAGGAAAAGAACACATACGCAATGACTCTGGTGGATCCATGTGGTTTAGGAAAGGAGCACACATGCAATGACTCTAGTGGATCCATGTGATTTAGGAAAGGAACACACATGCAATGACTCTAGGTGATCCATGTGGTTTATGAAAGGAACACACATGCAATGATAATGGTGGGGGTTTAGGAAAAGAACACACACGCAATGACTCTGGTGGATCCATGTGGTTTAGGAAAGGACACACATGCAATGACTCTGGTGGATCCATGTGGTTTTAGTAAAGCAACGCACATGCAATGACTGATGGATCCATGTGGTTTATGAAAGGAACACACATGTAATGACTCTGGTGGATCAATGTGGTTTAGGAAAGGAACACACATGCAATGACTCTGGTGGATCCATGTGGTTTAGGAAAGGAACACACATGCAATGACTCTGGTGGTGGTTTAGGAAAAGAACACACATGCAATGACTCTGGTGGATCCATCTAGTTTAAGAACAGAAGACACATGCAATGACTCTATTGGATCCATGTGCTTTAGGAAAGGAACACACATGCAATGACTCTAGCGGATCCATGTGGTTTATGAAAGGAACACACATGCAATGACTCTAGTGGTGGTTTAGGAAAAGAACACACATGCAATGACTCTGGTGGATCCATGTGGTTTAGAAAGTAACACACATGCAATGACTCTAGTGGTGGTTTAGGAAAAGAACACACATGGAATAACTCTGGTGGATCCATGTGGTTTAGGAAAGGAACAGACATGCAATGACTCTAGTGGATCCATGTAGTTTATGAAAGGAACACACATGCAATGGCTCTGCTGGATCAATGTGGTTTAGGAAAGGAACACACATGCAATGATCCTAGTGGATCAATGTGCTTTAGGAAATAAAAACGCATGAATGACTCTAGTGGTGTTTTAGGAAAAGAACACACATATAATGACTCTGGTGGATCCATGTGGTTTAGGAAAGGAGCACACGTGCAATGACTCTAGTGGATCCATGTGATTTAGGAAAGGAACACACATGCAATGACTCTGGTGGATCAATGTGGTTTAGGAAAGGAACACACATGCAACAACTCTGGGGGATCCAAGTGGTTTAGGAAAGGAACACACATGCAATGACTCTGGTGGTGGTTTAGGAAAAGAACACACATGCAATGACTCTGGTGGATGCATGTGGTTTAGGAAAGGAACACACATGCAATGACTCTGGTGGATCCATGTGGTTTATGAAAGGAACACACATGCAATGGCTCTGCTGGATCAATGTGGTTTAGGAAAGGAACACACATGCAATGACTCTAGTGGATCAATGTAGTTTAGGAAAGGAAAACGCGTGGAATAACTGTAGTGGTGGTTTAGGAAAAGAACACACACGCAATGACTCTGGTGGATCCATGTGGTTTAGGAAAGGAACACACATGCAATGACTCTGGTGGATCCATGTGGTTTAGGAAAGGAACACACATGCACTTACTCTAGTGGTGGTTTAGGAAAGGAACACACATGCAATGACTCTGGTGGATCCATCTAGTTTAGGAAAGGAACACACATGCAATGACTCTATTGGATCCATGTGGTTTAGGAAAGGACACACATGCAATGACTCTGGTGGATCCATGTGGTTTAGTAAAGCAACGCACATGTTGATGGATCCATGTGTTTTATGAAAGGAACACACATGTAATGACTCTGGTCGATCAATGTGGTTTAGGAAAGGAACACACATGCAATGACTCTGGTGGTGGTTTAGGAAAAGAACACACATGCAATGACTCTGGTGGATCCATGTGGTTTAGAAAGTAACACACATGCAATGACTCTAGTGGTTGTTTAGGAAAAGAACACATGTGCAATGACTCTAGTGGTGGTTTATGAAAATAACACACATGCAATGACTCTAGTGGTTGTTTAGGAAAGGAACACACATGCAATGACTCTAGGTGATCCATGTGGTTTATGAAAGGAACACACAAGGAATGATTCTGGTGGTGGTTTAGGAAAAGAACTCCCACGGAATGACTCTGGTGGATCCATGTGGTTTAGGAAAGGACATACATGCAATGACTCTTGTGGATCCATGTGGTTTAGGAAAGCAACGCACATGCAATGACTCTAGCGGATCCATGTGGTTTATGAAAGGAACACACATGCAATGACTCTAGTGGTGGTTTAGGAAAAGAACACACATGCAATGACTCTGGTGGATCCATGTGGTTTAGAAAGTAACACACATGCAATGACTCTAGTGGTGGTTTAGGAAAAGAACACACATGGAATAACTCTGGTGGATCCATGTGGTTTAGGAAAGGAACAGACATGCAATGACTCTAGTGGATCCATGTAGTTTATGAAAGGAACACACATGCAATGGCTCTGCTGGATCAATGTGGTTTAGGAAAGGAACACACATGCAATGATCCTAGTGGATCAATGTGCTTTAGGAAATAAAAACGCATGAATGACTCTAGTGGTGTTTTAGGAAAAGAACACACATATAATGACTCTGGTGGATCCATGTGGTTTAGGAAAGGAGCACACGTGCAATGACTCTAGTGGATCCATGTGATTTAGGAAAGGAACACACATGCAATGACTCTGGTGGATCAATGTGGTTTAGGAAAGGAACACACATGCAACAACTCTGGGGGATCCAAGTGGTTTAGGAAAGGAACACACATGCAATGACTCTGGTGGTGGTTTAGGAAAAGAACACACATGCAATGACTCTGGTGGATGCATGTGGTTTAGGAAAGGAACACACATGCAATGACTCTGGTGGATCCATGTGGTTTATGAAAGGAACACACATGCAATGGCTCTGCTGGATCAATGTGGTTTAGGAAAGGAACACACATGCAATGACTCTAGTGGATCAATGTAGTTTAGGAAAGGAAAACGCGTGGAATAACTGTAGTGGTGGTTTAGGAAAAGAACACACACGCAATGACTCTGGTGGATCCATGTGGTTTAGGAAAGGAACACACATGCAATGACTCTGGTGGATCCATGTGGTTTAGGAAAGGAACACACATGCACTTACTCTAGTGGTGGTTTAGGAAAGGAACACACATGCAATGACTCTGGTGGATCCATCTAGTTTAGGAAAGGAACACACATGCAATGACTCTATTGGATCCATGTGGTTTAGGAAAGGACACACATGCAATGACTCTGGTGGATCCATGTGGTTTAGTAAAGCAACACACATGTTGATGGATCCATGTGTTTTATGAAAGGAACACACATGTAATGACTCTGGTCGATCAATGTGGTTTAGGAAAGGAACACACATGCAATGACTCTGGTGGTGGTTTAGGAAAAGAACACACATGCAATGACTCTGGTGGATCCATCTAGTTTAGGAAAGGAAGACACATGCAATGACTCTATTGGATCCATGTGGTTTAGGAAAGGAACACACATGCAATGACTCTAGCGGATCCATGTGGTTTATGAAAGGAACACACATGCAATGACTCTGGTGGTGGTTTAGGAAAAGAACACACATGCAATGACTCTGGTGGATCCATGTGGTTTAGAAAGTAACACACATGCAATGACTCTAGTGGTTGTTTAGGAAAAGAACACATGTGCAATGACTCTAGTGGTGGTTTATGAAAATAACACACATGCAATGACTCTAGTGGTTGTTTAGGAAAGGAACACACATGCAATGACTCTAGGTGATCCATGTGGTTTATGAAAGGAACACACAAGGAATGATTCTGGTGGTGGTTTAGGAAAAGAACTCCCACGGAATGACTCTGGTGGATCCATGTGGTTTAGGAAAGGACATACATGCAATGACTCTTGTGGATCCATGTGGTTTAGGAAAGCAACGCACATGCAATGACTCTAATGGATCCATGTGGTTTATGAAAGGAACACACATGTAATGACTTTGGTGGATCTATGTGGTTTAGGAAAGGAACACACATGTAATGACTCTGGTGGATCCATGTGGTTTAAGAAAGGAACACACATGAAATGACTCTGGTGGATCCATGTGGTTTAGGAAAGGAACACACATGTAACGACTCTGGTGGATCCATGTGGTTTAAGAAAGGAACACACATGCAATGACTCTGGTGGATCCATGTGGTTTAGGAAAGGAACAGACATGAAATGACTCTAGTGGATCCATGTGGTTTATGAAAGGAACACATATGCAATGGCTCTGCTGGATCAATGTGGTTTAGGAAAGGAACACACATGCAATGATTCTAGTGGATCAATGTGCTTTAGGAAAGAAATACGCATGGAATGACTCTAGTGGTGGTTTAGGAAAAGAACACACATATAATGACTCTGGTGGATCCATGTGGTTTAGGAAAGGAGCACACGTGCAACGACTCTAGTGGATCCATGTGATTTAGGAAAGGAACATACATGCAATGACTCTGGTGGATCAATGTGGTTTAGGAAAGGAACACACATGCATTGACTCTAGGGGATCCAAGTGGTTTAGGAAAGGAACACACATGCAATGACTCTGGTGGTGGTTTAGGAAAAGAACACACATGCAATGACTCTGGTGGATGCATGTGGTTTAGGAAAGGAACACACATGCAATGACTCTGGTGGATCCATGTGGTTTATGAAAGGAACACATATGCAATGGCTCTGCTGGATCAATGTGGTTTAGGAAAGGAACACACATGCAATGACTCTAGTTGATCAATGTTGTTTAGGAAAGGAAAACACATGGAATGACTCTAGTGGTGGTTTAGGAAAAGAACACACATGCAATGACTCTGGTGGATCCATGTGGTTTCGGAAAGGAGCACACATGCAATGACTCTAGTTTATCCATGTGATTTAGGAAAGGAACACACATGCAATGACTCTAGGTGATCCATGTGGTTTATGAAAGGAACACACATGCAATGATAATGGTGGTGGTTTAGGAAAAGAACACACGCAATGACTCTGGTGGATCCATGTGGTATAGTAAAGTACACACATGCAATGACTCTGGTGGATCCATGTGGTTTAGGAAAGCAACGCACATGCAATGACTCTGTTGGATCCATGTGGTTTAGGAAAGGAACAGACATGCAATGACCCTCGTGGATCCATGTGGTTTAGGAAATAAACACACATGCAATGACTCTATTGGTGGTTTAGGAAAATAACACACATGCAATGACTCTAGCGGTGGTTTACGAAAGTAACACACATGCAATGACTCTGGTGGATCCATGTGGTTTAGGAAAGGAACTCACATGCTATGACTCTGGTGGATCCATGTGGTTTAGGAAAATAACACACATGCAATGACTCTAGTGGTGGTTTAGGAAAGGAACATACATGCAATGACTCTGGTGGATCAATGTGGTATAGGAAAGGAACACACATGCAATGACTCTAGGGGATCAATGTGGTTTACGAAAATAACAGACATGCAATGACTCTACTGGTTGTTTAGGAAAGGAACACACATGCAATGACTCTGGTGGATCCATATGGTTTAGGAAAGAAACACACGTGCAATGACTCTGGTGGATCAATGTGGTTTAGGAAGGAACGCACATGCAATGACCTTGGGGGATCCATATGGTTTAGGAAAGGAACACGAATGCAATGACTCTGGTGGTCTCTTAGGAAAAGAACACACATGCAATGACTCTCGTGGATGCATGTGCTTTAGGAAAGGAACACACATGCAATGCCTCTGGTGGATCCATGTGGTTTATGAAAGGAGCGCACATGCAATGGCTCTGCTGGATCAATGTGGTTTATGAAAGGAACACACATGTAATGACTTTGGTGGATCAATGTGGTTTAGGAAAGGAACACACATGCAATGACTCTGGTGGATCTATGTGGTTTAGGAAAGGAACACACATGCAATGACTCTGGTGGTGGTTTAGGAAAAGAACACACATGCAATGACTTTGGTGGATTCATCTAGTTTAGGAAAGTAACACAAATGCAATGACTCTAGTGGATCCATGTGGTTTAGGAAAGGAACACACATGAAATGACTCTAGCGGATCCATTTGTTTTATGAAAGGAACACACATGCAATGACTCTAGTGGTGGTTTTGGAAAACAACACACATGCAATGACTCTGGTGGATCCATGTGATTTAGAAAGTAACACACATGCAATGACTGTGGTGGTGGTTTAGCAAAAGAACACACATGCAATGACTCTGGTGGATCCATGTGGTTTAGGAAAGAAACACACATGCAATGACTCTAGTGGTGGTTTAGGTAAATAACACACATGCAATGACTCTAGCGGTGGTTTAGGAAAGGAACACACATGCAATGACTCTGGTGGATCCATGTGGTTTAGGAAAGGAACTCACATGCTATGACTCTGGTGGATCCATGTGGTTTAGGAAAATAACACACATGCAATGACTCTAGTGGTGGTTTAGGAAAGGAACACACATGCAATGACTCTGGTGGATCAATGTGGTATAGGAAAGGAACACAAATGCAATGACTCTAGGGGATCAATGTGGTTTAGGAAAATAACACACATGCAATGACTCTAGTGGTTGTTTAGGAAAGGAACACACATGTAATGACTCTAGTGGATCCATATGATTTAGGAAAGAAACACACATGCAATGACTCTGGTGGATCAATGTGGTTTAGGAAAGGAACACACATGCAATGACTCTGGTGGATCCATATGGTTTAGGAAATGAACACACATGCATTGACTCTGGTGGTCTCTTAGAAAAAGAACACACGCGCGATGACTCTGGTGGATGCATGTGGTTTAGGAAAGGAACAAACATGCAATGCCTCTGGTGGATCCATGTGGTTTATGAAAGGAACACACATGCAATGGCTCTGCTGGATCAATGTGGTTTAGGAAAGGAACACACATGCAATGACTCTAGTGGATCAATGTGGTTTAGGAAAGGAAAACGCATGGAATGACTCTAGTGCTGGTTTAGGAAAAGAACACACATGCAATGACTCTAGTGGATCCATGTGGTTTAGGAAAGGAGCACACATGCAATGACTCTAGTGGATCCATGTGATTTAGGAAAGGAACACACATGCAATGATTCTAGGTTATCCATGTGGTTTATGAATGGGACACACATGCAATGATTCTGGTGGTGGTTTAGGAAAATAACACACACGCAAAGACTCTGCTGGATCCATGTGGTTTAGGTAAGGACACACATGCAATGACTCTGGTGGATCCATGTGGTTTAGGAATGCAACGCACATGCAATGAATCTGATGGATCCATGTGGTTTATGAAAAGAACACGCATGGAATGACTCTGGTGGATCAATGTGGTTTAGGAAAGGAACACACATGCAATGACTCTGGTGGATCCATGTGGTTTAGGAAAGGAACACACATGCAATGACTCTAGTGGATCCATGTGGTTTAGGAAAGGAACATGCATGCAATGTCTCTAGCGGATCCATGTGGTTTATGAAAGGAACACACATGCAATGATTCTAGTGGTGGTTTAGGAAAAGAACACACATGCAATGACTCTGGAGGATCCATGTGGTTTAGAAAATAACACACATGCAATGACTCTAGTGGTGGTTTAGGAAAAGAAAACACATGCAATGACTCTGGTGGATCTATGTGGTTTAGGAAAGGAACATACATGCAATGAACCTGGTGGATCCATGTGGTTTAGGAAAGAAACACACATGCAATGACTCTGGTGGTGGTTTAGGAAAATAACACACAAGCAATTACTCTAGTGGTGATTTAGGAAAGGAACACACATGCAATGAATCTGGTCGATCCATGTGGTTTACGAAAGGAACACACATGCAATGACTCTGGTGGATCAATGTGGTTTAGGAAAGGAACACACATGCAATGACTCTGGGGGATCCAAGTGGTTTAGGAAAGGAACACACATGCAATGACTCTGGTGGTGGTTTAGAAAAAGAACACACATGGAATGACTCTGGTGGATCCATGTTTTTTAGGAAAGGAACACACATGCAATGACTCTGGTGGATCCATGTGGTTTATGAAAGGACCACACATGCAATGGTTCAGCTAGATCAATTTTGTTTAGGAAAGGAACACACATGCAATGACTCTAGTGGATCAATGTGGTTTAGGAAAGGAAAACGCATGGAATGACTCTAGTGGTGGTTTAGGAAAAGAACACACACGCAATTACTCTGGTTGATCCATGTGGTTTAGGAAAGGAGCACACATGCAATGACTCTAGTGGATCCATGTGATTTAGGAAAGGAACACCCATGCAATTACTCTAGGTGATCCATGTGGTTTATGAAAGGAACACACATGCAATGATAATGGTGGTGGTTTAGGAAAAGAACACACACGCAATGACTCTGGTGGATCCATGTGGTTTAGGAAAGGACACACATGCAATGACTCTGGTGGATCCATGTGGTTTAGGAAAGCAACGCACATGCAATGACTCTGATGGATCCATGTGGTTCATGAAAGGAACACACATATAATGACTCTGGTGGATCAATGTGGTTTAGGAAAGGAACACACATGCAATGACTCTGGTGGATCTATGTGGTTTAGGAAAGGAACACACATGGAATGACTCTGGTGGTGGTTTAGGAAAAGAACACACATGCAATTACTCTGGTGGATCCATCTAGTTTAGGAAAGTAACACAAATGCAATGACTCTAGTGGATCCATGTGGTTTAGGAAAGGAACACACATGCAATGACTCTAGCGGATCCATTTGTTTTATGCAAGCACACATGCAATGACTATGGTGGTGGTTTAGGAAAAGAACACACATGCAATGACTCTGGTGGATCCATGTGGTTTAGAAAGTAACACACATGCACTGACTCTGGTGGTGGTTTAGGAAAAGAACACACATGCAATGACTCTGGTGGATCCATGTGGTTTAGGAAAGGAACAGACATGCAATGACCCTGGTGGATCCATGTGGTTTAGGAAAGAAACACACATGCAATGACTCTAGTGGTGGTTTAGGAAAATAACACACATGCAATGACTCTAGGGGTGGTTTACGAAAGGAACACACATGCAATGACTCTGGTGGATCCATGTGGTTTAGGAGAGGAACTCATATGCTATGACTCTGGTGGATCCATGTGGTTTAGGAAAATAACACACATGCAATGACTCTGGTGGATCCATGTGGTTTAGGAAAGGAACAAACATGCAATGACTCTGGTGGATCAAGGTGGTATAGGAAAGGAACACACATGCAATGACTCTAGGGGATCGATGTTGTTTTGGAAAATAACACACATGCAATGACTCTAGTGGTGGTTTAGGAAAGGAACATACATGCAATGACTCTGGTGGATCAATGTGGTATAGGAAAGGAACACACATGCAATGACTCTAGGGGATCGATGTGGTTTACGAAAATAACAGACATGCAATGACTCTACTGGTTGTTTAGGAAAGGAACACACATGCAATGACTCTGGTGGATCCATATGGTTTAGGAAAGAAACACACGTGCAATGACTCTGGTGGATCAATGTGGTTTAGGAAGGAACGCACATGCAATGACCTTGGGGGATCCATATGGTTTAGGAAAGGAACACGAATGCAATGACTCTGGTGGTCTCTTAGGAAAAGAACACACATGCAATGACTCTCGTGGATGCATGTGCTTTAGGAAAGGAACACACATGCAATGCCTCTGGTGGATCCATGTGGTTTATGAAAGGAGCGCACATGCAATGGCTCTGCTGGATCAATGTGGTTTATGAAAGGAACACACATGTAATGACTTTGGTGGATCAATGTGGTTTAGGAAAGGAACACACATGCAATGACTCTGGTGGATCTATGTGGTTTAGGAAAGGAACACACATGCAATGACTCTGGTGGTGGTTTAGGAAAAGAACACACATGCAATGACTTTGGTGGATTCATCTAGTTTAGGAAAGTAACACAAATGCAATGACTCTAGTGGATCCATGTGGTTTAGGAAAGGAACACACATGAAATGACTCTAGCGGATCCATTTGTTTTATGAAAGGAACACACATGCAATGACTCTAGTGGTGGTTTTGGAAAACAACACACATGCAATGACTCTGGTGGATCCATGTGATTTAGAAAGTAACACACATTCAATGACTGTGGTGGTGGTTTAGCAAAAGAACACACATGCAATGACTCTGGTGGATCCATGTGGTTTAGGAAAGAAACACACATGCAATGACTCTAGTGGTGGTTTAGGTAAATAACACACATGCAATGACTCTAGCGGTGGTTTAGGAAAGGAACACACATGCAATGACTCTGGTGGATCCATGTGGTTTAGGAAAGGAACTCACATGCTATGACTCTGGTGGATCCATGTGGTTTAGGAAAATAACACACATGCAATGACTCTAGTGGTGGTTTAGGAAAGGAACACACATGCAATGACTCTGGTGGATCAATGTGGTATAGGAAAGGAACACAAATGCAATGACTCTAGGGGATCAATGTGGTTTAGGAAAATAACACACATGCAATGACTCTAGTGGTTGTTTAGGAAAGGAACACACATGTAATGACTCTGGTGGATCCATATGATTTAGGAAAGAAACACACATGCAATGACTCTGGTGGATCAATGTGGTTTAGGAAAGGAACACACATGCAATGACTCTGGTGGATCCATATGGTTTAGGAAATGAACACACATGCATTGACTCTGGTGGTCTCTTAGAAAAAGAACACACGCGCGATGACTCTGGTGGATGCATGTGGTTTAGGAAAGGAACAAACATGCAATGCCTCTGGTGGATCCATGTGGTTTATGAAAGGAACACACATGCAATGGCTCTGCTAGATCAATGTGGTTTAGGAAAGGAACACACATGCAATGACTCTAGTGGATCAATGTGGTTTAGGAAAGGAAAACGCATGGAATGACTCTAGTGCTGGTTTAGGAAAAGAACACACATGCAATGACTCTAGTGGATCCATGTGGTTTAGGAAAGGAGCACACATGCAATGACTCTAGTGGATCCATGTGATTTAGGAAAGGAACACACATGCAATGATTCTAGGTTATCCATGTGGTTTATGAATGGGACACACATGCAATGATTCTGGTGGTGGTTTAGGAAAATAACACACACGCAAAGACTCTGCTGGATCCATGTGGTTTAGGTAAGGACACACATGCAATGACTCTGGTGGATCCATGTGGTTTAGGAATGCAACGCACATGCAATGAATCTGATGGATCCATGTGGTTTATGAAAAGAACACGCATGGAATGACTCTGGTGGATCAATGTGGTTTAGGAAAGGAACACACATGCAATGACTCTGGTGGATCCATGTGGTTTAGGAAAGGAACGCACATGCAATGACTCTAGTGGATCCATGTGGTTTAGGAAAGGAACATGCATGCAATGTCTCTAGCGGAACCATGTGGTTTATGAAAGGAACACACATGCAATGATTCTAGTGGTGGTTTAGGAAAAGAACACACATGCAATGACTCTGGAGGATCCATGTGGTTTAGAAAATAACACACATGCAATGACTCTAGTGGTGGTTTAGGAAAAGAAAACACATGCAATGACTCTGGTGGATCTATGTGGTTTAGGAAAGGAACATACATGCAATGAACCTGGTGGATCCATGTGGTTTAGGAAAGAAACACACATGCAATGACTCTGGTGGTGGTTTAGGAAAATAACACACAAGCAATTACTCTAGTGGTGATTTAGGAAAGGAACACACATGCAATGAATCTGGTCGATCCATGTGGTTTACGAAAGGAACACACATGCAATGACTCTGGTGGATCAATGTGGTTTAGGAAAGGAACACACATGCAATGACTCTGGGGGATCCAAGTGGTTTAGGAAAGGAACACACATGCAATGACTCTGGTGGTGGTTTAGAAAAAGAACACACATGGAATGACTCTGGTGGATCCATGTTTTTTAGGAAAGGAACACACATGCAATGACTCTGGTGGATCCATGTGGTTTATGAAAGGACCACACATGCAATGGTTCAGCTAGATCAATTTTGTTTAGGAAAGGAACACACATGCAATGACTCTAGTGGATCAATGTGGTTTAGGAAAGGAAAACGCATGGAATGACTCTAGTGGTGGTTTAGGAAAAGAACACACACGCAATTACTCTGGTTGATCCATGTGGTTTAGGAAAGGAGCACACATGCAATGACTCTAGTGGATCCATGTGATTTAGGAAAGGAACACCCATGCAATTACTCTAGGTGATCCATGTGGTTTATGAAAGGAACACACATGCAATGATAATGGTGGTGGTTTAGGAAAAGAACACACACGCAATGACTCTGGTGGATCCATGTGGTTTAGGAAAGGACACACATGCAATGACTCTGGTGGATCCATGTGGTTTAGGAAAGCAACGCACATGCAATGACTCTGATGGATCCATGTGGTTCATGAAAGGAACACACATATAATGACTCTGGTGGATCAATGTGGTTTAGGAAAGGAACACACATGCAATGACTCTGGTGGATCTATGTGGTTTAGGAAAGGAACACACATGGAATGACTCTGGTGGTGGTTTAGGAAAAGAACACACATGCAATTACTCTGGTGGATCCATCTAGTTTAGGAAAGTAACACAAATGCAATGACTCTAGTGGATCCATGTGGTTTAGGAAAGGAACACACATGCAATGACTCTAGCGGATCCATTTGTTTTATGCAAGCACACATGCAATGACTATGGTGGTGGTTTAGGAAAAGAACACACATGCAATGACTCTGGTGGATCCATGTGGTTTAGAAAGTAACACACATGCACTGACTCTGGTGGTGGTTTAGGAAAAGAACACACATGCAATGACTCTGGTGGATCCATGTGGTTTAGGAAAGGAACAGACATGCAATGACCCTGGTGGATCCATGTGGTTTAGGAAAGAAACACACATGTAATGACTCTAGTGGTGGTTTAGGAAAATAACACACATGCAATGACTCTAGGGGTGGTTTACGAAAGGAACACACATGCAATGACTCTGGTGGATCCATGTGGTTTAGGAGAGGAACTCATATGCTATGACTCTGGTGGATCCATGTGGTTTAGGAAAATAACACACATGCAATGACCCTGGTGGATCCATGTGGTTTAGGAAAGGAACAAACATGCAATGACTCTGGTGGATCAAGGTGGTATAGGAAAGGAACACACATGCAATGACTCTAGGGGATCGATGTTGTTTTGGAAAATAACCCACATGCAATGACTCTAGTGGTTGTTTAGGAAAGGAACACACATGTAATGACTCTGGTGGATCCATATGATTTAGGAAAGAAACACACATGCAATGACTCTGCTGGATCAATGTGGTTTAGGAAACGAACACACATGCAATGACTCTGGTGGATCCATATGGTTTAGGAAAGGAACACACATGCAATGACTCTGGTGGTGGCTTAGAAAAAGAACACACATGCAATGACTCTGGTGGATGCATGTGGTTTAGGAAAGGAACACACATGCAATGACTCTCGTGGATCCATGTGGTTTATGAAAGGAACACACATGCAATGGCTCTGCTGGATCAATGTGGTTTAGGCAAGGAACACACATGCAATGACTCTAGTGGATCAATGTGGTTTAGGAAAGGAAAACGCATGGAATGACTCTAGTGGTGGTTTAGGAAAAGAACACACATGCAATGACTCTGGTGGATCCATGTGGTTTAGGAAAGGAGCACGCATGCAATGACTCTAGTGGACCCATGTGATTTAGGAAAGGAACACACACGCACTGACTCTAGGTGATCCATGTGGTTTATGAATGGAACACACATGCAATGATTCTGGTGGTGGTTTAGGAAAAGAACGCACACGCAATGACTCTGGTGGATCCATGTGGTTTAGGAAAGGACACACATGCAATGATTCTGTTGGATCCATGTGGTTTAGGAAAGCAACGCACATGCAATAAATCTGATGGATCCATGTGGTTTATGAAAAGAACACACATGTAATGACTCTGGTGGATCAATGTGGTTTAGGAAAGGAACACACATGCAATGACTCTGGTGGATCCATGTGATTTAGGAAAGGAACACACATGCAATTAATCTGGTGGTGGTTTAGGAAAAGAACACACATGCAATGAATCTGGTGGATCCATCTAGTTTAGGAAAGGAATACACATACAATGACTCTAGTGGATCCATGTGGTTTAGGAAAGGAACACACATGCAATGTCTCTAGCGGATCCATGTGGTTTATGAAAGGAACACACATGCAATAACTCTGGTGGTGGTTTAGGAAAAGAACACAGATGCAATGACTCTGGAGGATCCATGTGGTTTAGAAAGTAACACACATGCAATGACTCTAGTGGATCCATGTGATTTAGGAAAGGAACACCCATGCAATTACTCTAGGTGATCCATGTGGTTTATGAAAGGAACACACATGCAATGATAATGGTGGTGGTTTAGGAAAAGAACACACACGCAATGACTCTGGTGGATCCATGTGGTTTAGGAAAGGACACACATGCAATGACTCTGGTGGATCCATGTGGTTTAGGAAAGCAACGCACATGCAATGACTCTGATGGATCCATGTGGTTCATGAAAGGAACACACATATAATGACTCTGGTGGATCAATGTGGTTTAGGAAAGGAACACACATGCAATGACTCTGGTGGATCTATGTGGTTTAGGAAAGGAACACACATGGAATGACTCTGGTGGTGGTTTAGGAAAAGAACACACATGCAATTACTCTGGTGGATCCATCTAGTTTAGGAAAGTAACACAAATGCAATGACTCTAGTGGATCCATGTGGTTTAGGAAAGGAACACACATGCAATGACTCTAGCGGATCCATTTGTTTTATGCAAGCACACATGCAATGACTATGGTGGTGGTTTAGGAAAAGAACACACATGCAATGACTCTGGTGGATCCATGTGGTTTAGAAAGTAACACACATGCACTGACTCTGGTGGTGGTTTAGGAAAAGAACACACATGCAATGACTCTGGTGGATCCATGTGGTTTAGGAAAGGAACAGACATGCAATGACCCTGGTGGATCCATGTGGTTTAGGAAAGAAACACACATGCAATGACTCTAGTGGTGGTTTAGGAAAATAACACACATGCAATGACTCTAGGGGTGGTTTACGAAAGGAACACACATGCAATGACTCTGGTGGATCCATGTGGTTTAGGAGAGGAACTCATATGCTATGACTCTGGTGGATCCATGTGGTTTAGGAAAATAACACACATGCAATGACTCTGGTGGATCCATGTGGTTTAGGAAAGGAACAAACATGCAATGACTCTGGTGGATCAAGGTGGTATAGGAAAGGAACACACATGCAATGACTCTAGGGGATCGATGTTGTTTTGGAAAATAACCCACATGCAATGACTCTAGTGGTTGTTTAGGAAAGGAACACACATGTAATGACTCTGGTGGATCCATATGATTTAGGAAAGAAACACACATGCAATGACTCTGCTGGATCAATGTGGTTTAGGAAACGAACACACATGCAATGACTCTGGTGGATCCATATGGTTTAGGAAAGGAACACACATGCAATGACTCTGGTGGTGGCTTAGAAAAAGAACACACATGCAATGACTCTGGTGGATGCATGTGGTTTAGGAAAGGAACACACATGCAATGACTCTCGTGGATCCATGTGGTTTATGAAAGGAACACACATGCAATGGCTCTGCTGGATCAATGTGGTTTAGGCAAGGAACACACATGCAATGACTCTAGTGGATCAATGTGGTTTAGGAAAGGAAAACGCATGGAATGACTCTAGTGGTGGTTTAGGAAAAGAACACACATGCAATGACTCTGGTGGATCCATGTGGTTTAGGAAAGGAGCACACATGCAATGACTCTAGTGGACCCATGTGATTTAGGAAAGGAACACACACGCACTGACTCTAGGTGATCCATGTGGTTTATGAATGGAACACACATGCAATGATTCTGGTGGTGGTTTAGGAAAAGAACGCACACACAATGACTCTGGTGGATCCATGTGGTTTAGGAAAGGACACACATGCAATGATTCTGTTGGATCCATGTGGTTTAGGAAAGCAACGCACATGCAATAAATCTGATGGATCCATGTGGTTTATGAAAAGAACACACATGTAATGACTCTGGTGGATCAATGTGGTTTAGGAAAGGAACACACATGCAATGACTCTGGTGGATCCATGTGATTTAGGAAAGGAACACACATGCAATTAATCTGGTGGTGGTTTAGGAAAAGAACACACATGCAATGAATCTGGTGGATCCATCTAGTTTAGGAAAGGAATACACATACAATGACTCTAGTGGATCCATGTGGTTTAGGAAAGGAACACACATGCAATGTCTCTAGCGGATCCATGTGGTTTATGAAAGGAACACACATGCAATAACTCTGGTGGTGGTTTAGGAAAAGAACACAGATGCAATGACTCTGGAGGATCCATGTGGTTTAGAAAGTAACACACATGCAATGACTCTAGTGGTGGTTTAGGAAAAGAACACACATGCAATGACTCTGGTAGATCTATGTGGTTTAGGAAAGGAATAGACATGCAATGATCCTGGTGGATCCATGTGGTTTAGGAAAGAAACACACATGCAATGACTCTAGTGGTGGTTTAGGAAAATAACATGCATGCAATGACTCTAGTGGTGGTTTAGGAAAGGAACACACATGCAATGACTCTGGTGGATCCATGTGGTTTAGGAAAAGAACACACATGCAATGACTCTGGTGGATCCATGTGGTTTATGAAAGGAACACACATGCAATGACTCTGGTGGATCAATGTGGTTTAGGAAAGGAACACACATGCAATGACTCTGGGGGATCCAAGTGGTTTAGGAAAGGAACACACATGGAATGACTCTGGTGGATGAATGTGGTTTAGGAAAAGAGCACACATGCAATGATTCTAGTGGATCAATGTGTTTTAGGAAAGAAAAACGCATGGAATCACTCTAGTGGAGGTTTAGGAAAAGAACACACATGTACTGACTCTGGTGGATCCATGTGGTTTAGGAAAGGAGCAAACATGCAATGACTCTAGTGGATCCATGTGAGTTAGGAAAGGAACACACATGCAATGACTCTCGTGGATCAATGTGGTTTCGGAAAGGAACACACATGCAATGACTCTGGGGATCCAAGTGGTTTAGGGAAGGAACACACATGCAACGACTCTGGTAGAGCCATGTGGTTTATGAAACGAACACACATGCAATGGCTCTGCTGGATCAATGTGGTTTAGGAAAGGAACACACATGCAATGACTCTAGTGGATCAATGTGGTTTAGGAAAGTAACACACATGCAATGACTCTAGTGGATCAATGTGGTTTAGGAAAGGAACACACATGCAATGACTCTGGTGGATCCATATGGTTTAGGAAATGAACACACATGCAATGACTCTGGTGGTCGCTTAGAAAAAGAACACACGCGCGATGACTCTGGTGGATGCATGTGGTTTAGGAAAGGAACAAACATGCAATGCCTCTGGTGGATCCATGTGGTTTATGAAAGGAACACACATGCAATGGGTCTGCCGGATCAATGTGGTTTAGGAAAGGAACACACATGCAATGACTCTAGTAGATCAATGTGGTTTAGGAAAGGAAAACGCATGGAATGACTCTAGTGCTGGTTTAGGAAAAGAACACACATGCAATGACTCTAGTGAATCCATGTGGTTTAGGAAAGGAGCACACATGCAATGACTCTAGTGGATCCATGTGATTTAGGAAAGGAACACACATGCAATGACTCTAGGTTATCCATGTGGTTTATGAATGGGACACACATGCAATGATTCTGGTGGTGGTTTAGGAAAATAACACACACGCAAAGACTCTGCTGGATCCATGTGGTTTAGGTAAGGACACACATGCAATGACTCTGGTGGATCCATGTGGTTTAGGAATGCAACGCACATGCAATGAATCTGATGGATCCATGTGGTTTATGAAAAGAACACACATGTAATGACTCTGGTGGATCAATGTGGTTTAGGAAAGGAACACACATGCAATGACTCTGGTGGATCCATGTGGTTTAGGAAAGGAACACACATGCAATGACTCTGGTGGTGGTTTAGGAAAAGAACACACATGCAATGAATCTGGTGGATCCATCTACTTTAGGAAAGGAATACACATGCAATGACTCTAGTGGATCCATGTGGTTTAGGAAAGGAACATGCATGCAATGTCTCTAGCGGATCCATGTGGTTTATGAAAGGAACACACATGCAATGACTCTAGTGGTGGTTTAGGAAAAGAACACACATGCAATGACTCTGGAGGATCCATGTGGTTTAGAAAATAACACACATGCAATGACTCTAGTGGTGGTTTAGGAAAAGAACACACATGCAATGACTCTGGTGGATCTATGTGGTTTAGGAAAGGAACATACATGCAATGAACCTGGTGGATCCATGTGGTTTAGGAAAGAAACACACATGCAATGACTCTGGTGGTGGTTTAGGAAAATAACACACAAGCAATGACTCTAGTGGTGATTTAGGAAAGGAACACACATGCAATGAATCTGGTCGATCCATGTGGTTTACGAAAGGAACACACATGCAATGACTCTGGTGGATCAATGTGGTTTAGGAAAGGAACACACATGCAATGACTCTGGGGGATCCAAGTGGTTTAGGAAAGGAACACACATGCAATGACTCTGGTGGTGGTTTAGAAAAAGAACACACATGGAATGACTCTGGTGGATGCATGTTTTTTAGGAAAGGAACACACATGCAATGACTCTGGTGGATCCATGTGGTTTATGAAAGCAACACACATGCAATGGTTCAGCTAGATCAATTTTGTTTAGGAAAGGAACACACATGCAATGACTCTAGTGGATCAATGTGGTTTAGGAAAGGAAAACACATGGAATAACTCTAGTGGTGGTTTAGGAAAAGAACACACACGCAATTACTCTGGTTGATCCATGTGGTTTAGGAAAGGAGCACACATGCAATGACTCTAGTGGATCCATGTGATTTAGGAAAGGAACACACATGCAATTACTCTAGGTGATCCATGTGGTTTATGAAAGGAACACACATGCAATGATAATGGTGGTGGTTTAGGAAAAGAACACACACGCAATGACTCTGGTGGATCCATGTGGTTTAGGAAAGGACACACATGCAATGACTCTGGTGGATCCATGTGGTTTAGGAAAGCAACGCACATGCAATGACTCTGATGGATCCGTGTGGTTCATGAAAGGAACACACATATAATGACTCTGGTGGATCAATGTGGTTTAGGAAAGGAACACACATGCAATGACTCTGGTGGATCTACGTGGTTTAGGAAAGGAACACACATGGAATGACTCTGGTGGTGGTTTAGGAAAAGAACACACATGCAATGACTCTGGTGGATCCATCTAGTTTAGGAAAGTAACACAAATGCAATGACTCTAGTGGATCCATGTGGTTTAGGAAAGGAACACACATGCAATGACTCTAGCGGATCCATTTGTTTTATGCAAGCACACATGCAATGACTATGGTGGTGGTTTAGGAAAAGAACACACATGCAATGACTCTGGTGGATCCATGTGGTTTAGAAAGTAACACACATGCACTGACTCTGGTGGTGGTTTAGGAAAAGAACACACATGCAATGACTCTGGTGGATCCATGTGGTTTAGGAAAGGAACAGACATGCAATGACCCTGGTGGATCCATGTGGTTTAGGAAAGAAACACACATGCAATGACTCTAGTGGTGGTTTAGGAAAATAACACACATGCAATGACTCTTGGGGTGGTTTACGAAAGGAACACACATGCAATGACTCTGGTGGATCCATGTGGTTTAGGAGAGGAACTCATATGCTATGACTCTGGTGGATCCATGTGGTTTAGGAAAATAACACACATGCAATGACTCTGGTGGATCCATGTGGTTTAGGAAACGAACACACATGCAATGACTCTGGTGGATCAAGGTGGTATAGGAAAGGAACACACATGCAATGACTCTAGGGGATCGATGTTGTTTTGGAAAATAACACACATGCAATGACTCTAGTGGTTGTTTAGGAAAGGAACACACATGTAATGACTCTGGTGGATCCATATGATTTAGGAAAGAAACACACATGCAATGACTCTGCTGGATCAATGTGGTTTAGGAAAGGAACACACATGCAATGACTCTGTTGGATCCATATGGTTTAGGAAAGGAACACACATGCAATGTCTCTGGTGGTGGCTTAGAAAAAGAACACACATGCAATGACTCTAGTGGATGCATGTGGTTTAGGAAAGGAACACACATGCAATGACTCTCGTGGATCCATGTGGTTTATGAAAGGAACACACATGCAATGGCTCTGCTGGATCAATGTGGTTTAGGCAAGGAACACACATGCAATGACTCTAGTGGATCAATGTGGTTTAGGAAAGGAAAACGCATGGAATGACTCTAGTGGTGGTTTAGGAAAAGAACACACATGCAATGACTCTGGTGGATCCATGTGGTTTAGGAAAGGAGCACACATGCAATGACTCTAGTGGACCCATGTGATTTAGGAAAGGAACACACACGCACTGACTCTAGGTGATCCATGTGGTTTATGAATGGAACACACATGCAATGATTCTGGTGGTGGTTTAGGAAAAGAACGCACACGCAATGACTCTGGTGGATCCATGTGGTTTAGGAAAGGACACACATGCAATGATTCTGTTGGATCCATGTGGTTTAGGAAAGCAACGCACATGCAATAAATCTGATGGATCCATGTGGTTTATGAAAAGAACACACATGTAATGACTCTGGTGGATCAATGTGGTTTAGGAAAGGAACACACATGCAATGACTCTGGTGGATCCATGTGGTTTAGGAAAGGAACACACATGCAATTAATCTGGTGCTGGTTTAGGAAAAGAACACACATGCAATGAATCTGGTGGATCCATCTAGTTTAGGAAAGGAATACACATACAATGACTCTAGTGGATCCATGTGGTTTAGGAAAGGAACACACATGCAATGTCTCTAGCGGATCCATGTGGTTTATGAAAGGAACACACATGCAATAACTCTGGTGGTGGTTTAGGAAAAGAACACACATGCAATGACTCTGGAGGATCCATGTGGTTTAGAAAGTAACACACATGCAATGACTCTAGTGGTGGTTTAGGAAAAGAACACACATGCAATGACTCTGGTAGATCTATGTGGTTTAGGAAAGGAATAGACATGCAATGATCCTGGTGGATCCATGTGGTTTAGGAAAGAAACACACATGCAATGACTCTAGTGGTGGTTTAGGAAAATAACACGCATGCAATGACTCTAGTGGTGGTTTAGGAAAGGAACACACATGCAATGACTCTGGTGGATCCATGTGGTTTAGGAAAAGAACACACATGCAATGACTCTGGTGGATCCATGTGGTTTATGAAAGGAACACACATGCAATGACTCTGGTGGATCAATGTGGTTTAGGAAAGGAACACACATGCAATGACTCTAGGGGATCCAAGTGGTTTAGGAAAGGAACACACATGGAATGACTCTGGTGGATCAATGTGGTTTAGGAAAGGAGCACACATGCAATGGTTCTAGTGGATCAATGTGTTTTAGGAAAGAAAAACGCATGGAATGACTCTAGTGGAGGTTTAGGAAAAGAACACACATGTACTGACTCTGGTGGATCCATGTGGTTTAGGAAAGGAGCAAACATGCAATGACTCTAGTGGATCCATGTGAGTTAGGAAAGGAACACACATGCAATGACTCTGGTGGATCAATGTGGTTTTGGAAAGGAACACACATGCAATGACTCTGGGGATCCAAGTGGTTTAGGGAAGGAACACACATGCAACGACTCTGGTAGAGCCATGTGGTTTATGAAAGGAACACACATGCAATGGCTCTGCTGGATCAATGTGGTTTAGGAAAGGAACACACATGCAATGACTCTAGTGGATCAATGTGGTTTAGGAAAGTAACACACATGCAATGACTCTAGTGGATCAATGTGGTTTAGGAAAGGAACACACATGCAATGACTCTGGTAGAGCCATGTGGTTTATGAAAGGAACACACATGCAATGGCTCTGCTGGATCAATGTAGTTTAGGAAAGGAACACACATGCAATGACTCTAGTGGATCAATGTGGTTTAGGAAAGGAAAACTCCTGGAATGACTCTAGTGGTGGTTTAGGAAAAGAACACACACGCAATGACTCTGGTGGATCCATGTGGGTTAGGAAAGGAGCACACATGCAATGACTCTAGCAGAGCCATGTGATTTAGGAAAGGAACACATATTCAATGACTCTAGGTGATCCATGTGGTTTATGAAAGGAACACACATGCAATGATAATGGTGGTGGTTTAGGAAAAGAACACAGACGTAATGACTCAGGTGGATCCATGTGGTTTAGGAAAGGACACACATGCAATGACTCTGGTGGATCCATGTGGTTTAGGAAAGCAACGCACATATAATGACCCTGATAGATCCATGTGGTTTATGAAAGGAACACACATGCAATGACTCTGGTAGATCAATGTGGTTTAGGAAAAGAACACACATGCAATGACTCTGGTGGTTCCATGTTGTTTAGGAAAGGAAGACACATGCAATGACTCTGGTGGTTGTTTAGGAAAAGAACACACATGCAATGACTCTATTGGATCCATGTGGTTTAGGAAAGGAACACACATGCAATGACTCTAGCGGATCCATGTGGTTAATGAAAGAACACACATGCAATGACTCTGGTGGTGGTTTAGGAAAAGAACACACATGCAATGACTCTGGTGGATCCATGTGTTTTAGAAAGTAACACACATGCAATGACTCTGGTGGTGGTTTAGGAAAAGAACACACATGCAATGACTCTGGTGGATCCATGTGGTTTAGGAAAGGAACAGACATGCAATGACTCTAGTGGATCCATGTGGTTTATGAAAGGAACACACCTGCAATGGCTCTGCTGGATCAATGTGGTTTAGAAAAGGAACACACATGCAATGATTCTAGTGGATCAATGTGGTTTGGTATAGAAAAACACATGGAATGACTCTAGTGGTGGTTTAGGAAAAGAACACACATGTAATGACTCTAGTGGATCCATGTGGTTTAGGAAAGGAGCACACATGCAATGACTCTAGTGGATCCATGTGATTTAGGAAAGGAACACACATGCAATGACTCTAGGTGATCCATGTGGTTTAGGAAAGGAACACACATGCAATGACTCTGGTGGTGGTTGAGGAAAAGAACACACATGCAATGACTCTGGTAGATCCATGTAGTTTAGGAAAGGAACACAAGGCAATGACTCTAGTGGATCCATGTGGTTTAGGAAAGGAACACACATGCAATGACTCTAGTGGATCCATGTGGTTTATGAAAGGAACACACATGCAATGACTCTGGTGGTGGTTTAGGAAAAGAACACACATGCAATGACTCTGGTGGACCCATGTGGTATAGGAAAGGAACACACATGCAATGACTCTGGTGGATCCATGTGGTTTAGGAAAGGAACGCACATGCAATGACTCTGGTGGTCTTTTATGAAAAGAACACACATGCAATGAATCTGGTGGATCCATCTAGTTTAGGAAAGGAATACACATGCTATGACTCTAGTGGATCCATGTGGTTTAGGAAAGGAACACACATGCAATGACTCTAGCGGATCCATGTGGTTTATGAAAGGAACACACATGCAATGACTCTAGTGGTGGTTTAGGAAAAGAACACACATGCAATGACTCTGGTGGATCCATGTGGTTTAGAAAGTAACACACATGCAATGACTCTAGTGGTGGTTTAGGAAAAGAACACACATGCAATGACTCTGGTGGATCTATGTGGTTTAGGAAAGGAACAGACATGCAATGACCCTGGTGGATCCATGTGATTTAGGAAAGAAACACACATGCAATGACTCTAGTGGTGGTTTAGGAAAATAACACGCATGCAATGACTCTAGTGGTGGTTTAGGAAAGCAACACACATGAAATGACTCTGGTGGATCGATGTGGTTTAGGAAAGGAACACACATGCTATGACTCTGGTGGATCCATGCGGTTTAGTAAAATAACACACATGCAATGACTCTAGTGGTGGTTTAGGAAAGGAACACACATGCAATGACTCTGGTGGATCAATGTGGTTTAGGAAAGGAACACACATGCAATGACTCTGGTGGATCAATGTGGTTTAGGAAAGGAACACACATGCAATGACTCTGGGGGATCCAAGTGGATTAGGAAAGGAACACAATTGCAATGACTCTGGTGGTGGTTTTGGAAAAAGAACACACATGCAATGACTCTGGTGGATGCATGTGGTTTAGGAAAGGAACACACATGCAATGACTCTGGAGGATCCATGTGGTTTATGAAAGGAACACACATGCTATGACTCTGGTGGATCCATGTGGTTTAGGAAAGAAACACACATGCAATAAATGTAGTGGTGGTTTAGGAAAATAACACACATGCAATGACTCTAGTGGTGGTTTAGGAAAGGAACACACATGCAATGACTCTGGTGGATCCATGTGGTTTAGGAAAGGAACACACATGCAATGACTCTGGTGGATCCATGTGATTTAGGAAAGGAACACACATGCAATGACTCTGGTGGTGGTTTAGGAAAAGAACACACATGCACTGACTCTCGTGCATGCATGTGGTTTAGGAAAGGAACACACATGCAATGACTCTGGTGGTGGTTTAGGAAAAGAACACACATGCAATGAATCTGGTGGATCCATCTAGTTTAGGAAAGGAATACACATACAATGACTCTAGTGGATCCATGTGGTTTAGGAAAGGAACACACATGCAATGTCTCTAGCGGATCCATGTGGTTTATGAAAGGAACACACATGCAATAACTCTGGTGGCGGTTTAGGAAAAGAACACACATGCAATGACTCTGGAGGATCCATGTGGTTTAGAAAGTAACACACATGCAATGACTCTAGTGGTGGTTTAGGAAAAGAACACACATGCAATGACTCTGGTAGACTATGTGGTTTAGGAAAGGAATAGACATGCAATGACCCTGGTGGATCCATGTGGTTTAGGAAAGAAACACACATGCAATGACTCTAGTGGTGGTTTAGGAAAATAACACGCATGCAATGACTCTAGTGGTGGTTTAGGAAAGGAACACACATGCAATGACTCTGGTGGATCCATGTGGTTTAGGAAAGGAACACACATGCAATGACTCTGGTGGATCCATGTGGTTTAGGAAAGCAACGCACATGCAATGACTCTAATGGATCCATGTGGTTTATGAAAGGAACACACATGCAATGACTCTGGTGGATCAATGTGGTTTAAGAAAGGAACACACATGCAATGACTCTGGGGGATCCAAGTGGTTTAGGAAAGGAACACACATGGAATGACTCTAGTGGATCAATTTTAGGAAAGGAGCACACATGCAATGATTCTAGTGGATCAATGTGGTTTAGGAAAGAAAAACGCATGGAATGACTCTAGTGGAGGTTTAGGAAAAGAACACACATGTACTGACTCTGGTGGATCCATGTGGTTTAGGAAAGGAACAGACATGCAATGACTCTAGTGGATCCATGTGGTTTATGAAAGGAACACACATGCAATGGCTCTGCTGGATCAATGTGGTTTAGAAAAGGAACACACATGCAATGATTCTGGTGGATCCAAGTGGTTTAGGGAAGGAACACACATGCAATGAATCTGGTAGAGCCATGTGGTTTATGAAAGGAACACACATGCAATGGCTCTGCTGGATCAATGTGGTTTAGGAAAGGAACACACATGCAATGACTCTAGTGGATCAATGTGGTTTAGGAAAGTAACACACATGCAATGACTCTAGTGGATCAATGTGGTTTAGGAAAGGAACACACATGCAATGACTCTGGTAGAGCCATGTGGTTTATGAAAGGAACACACATGCAATGGCTCTGCTGGATCAATGTGGTTTAGGAAAGGAACACACATGCAATGACTCTAGTGGATCAATGTGGTTTAGGAAAGGAAAACGCCTGGAATGACTCTAGTGGTGGTTTAGGAAAATAACACACACGCAATGACTCTGGTGGATCCATGTGGTTTAGGAAAGGAGCACACATGCAATGACTCTAGCAGAGCCATGTGATTTAGGAAAGGAACACATATGCAATGACTCTAGGTGATCCATGTGGTTTATGAAAGGAACACACATGCAATGATAATGGTGGTGGTTTAGGAAAAGAACACATACGTAATGACTCAGGTGGATCCATGTGGTTTAGGAAAGGACACACATGCAATGACTCTGGTGGATCCATGTGGTTTAGGAAAGCAACGAACATATAATGACTCTGATAGATCCATGTGGTTTATGAAAGGAACACACATGCAATGACTCTGGTGGATCAATGTGGTTTAGGAAAGGAACACACATGCAATGACTCTGGTGGTTCCATGTTGTTTAGGAAAGGAACACACATGCAATGACTCTGGTGGTTGTTTAGGAAAAGAACAGACATGCAATGACTCTAGTGGATCCATCTAGTTTAGGAAAGGAACACACATGTAATGACTCTATTGGATCCATGTGGTTTAGGAAAGGAACACACATGCCATGACTCTAGCGGATCCATGTGGTTAATGAAAGAACACACATGCAATGACTCTGGTGGTGGTTTAGGAAAAGAACACACATGCAATGACTCTGGTGGATCCATGTGGTTTAGAAAGTAACACACATGCAATGACTCTGGTGGTGGTTTAGGAAAAGAACACACATGCAATGACTCTGGTGTATCCATGTGGTTTAGGAAAGGAACACACATGCAATGGCTCTGCTGGATCAATGTGGTTTAGAAAAGGAACACACATGCAATGATTCTAGTGGATCAATTTGGTTTGGTATAGAAAAACACATGGAATGACTCTAGTGGTGGTTTAGGAAAAGAACACACATGTAATGACTGTAGTGGATCCATGTGGTTTAGGAAAGGAGCACACATGCAATGACTCTAGTGGATCCATGTGATTTAGGAAAGGAACACACATGCAATGACTCTAGGTGATCCATGTGGTTTAGGAAAGGAACACACATGCAATGACTCTGGTGGTGGTTGAGTAAAAGAACACACATGCAATGACTCTGGTAGATCCATGTAGTTTAGGAAAGGAACACAAGGCAATGACTCCAGTGGATCCATGTGGTTTAGGAAAGGAACACACATGCAATGACTCTAGTGGATCCATGTGGTTTATGAAAGGAACACACATGCAATGACTCTGGTGGTGGTTTAGGAAAAGAACACACATGCAATGACTCTGGTGGATCCATGTGGTCTAGGAAAGGAACACACATGCAATGACTCTGGTGGATCCATGTGGTTTAGGAAAGGAACGCACATGCAATGACTCTGGTGGTATTTTATGAAAAGAACACACATGCAATGAATCTGGTGGATCCATCTAGTTTAGGAAAGGAATACACATGCAATCACTCTAGTGGATCCATGTGGTTTAGGAAAGGAACACACATGCAATGACTCTAGCGGATCCATGTTGTTTATGAAAGGAACACACATGCAATGACTCTAGTGGTGGTTTAGGAAAAGAACACACATGCAATGACTCTGGTGGATCCATGTGATTTAGAAAGTAACACACATGCAATAACTCTAGTGGTGGTTTAGGAAAAGAACACACATGCAATGACTCTGGTGGATCTATGTGGTTTAGGAAAGGAACAGACATGCAATGACCCTGGTGGATCCATGTGATTTAGGAAAGAAACACACATGCAATGACTCTAGTGGTGGTTTAGGAAAATAACACGCATGCAATGACTCTAGTGGTGGTTTAGGAAAGCAACACACATGAAATGACTCTAGTGGATCCATGTGGTTTAGGAAAGGAACACACATGCTATGACTCTGGTGGATCCATGCGGTTTAGTAAAATAACACACATGCAATGACTCTAGTGGCGGTTTAGGAAAGGAACACACATGCAATGACTCTGGTGGATCAATGTGGTTTAGGAAAGGAACACACATGCAATGACTCTGGTCGATCAATGTGGTTTAGGAAAGGAACACACATGTAATGACTCTGGGGGATCCAAGTGGATTAGGAAAGGAACACAATTGCAATGACTCTGGTGGTGGTTTTGGAAAAATAACACACATGCAATGACTCTGGTGGATGCATGTGGTTTAGTAAAGGAACACACATGCAATGACTCTGGAGGATCCATGTGGTTTATGAAAGGAACACACATGCTATGACTCTGGTGGATCCATGTGGTTTAGGAAAGAAACACACATGCAATGAATGTAGTGGTGGTTTAGGAAAATAACACGCATGTAATGACTCTAGTGGTGGTTTAGGAAAGGAACACACATGCAATGACTCTGGTGGATCCATGTGGTTTAGGAAAGGAACACACATGCAATGACTCTGGTGGATCCATGTGGTTTAGGAAAGGAACACACATGCAATGACTCTGGTGGTGGTTTAGGAAAAGAACACACATGCACTGACTCTCGTGCATGCATGTGGTTTAGGAAAGGAACACACATGCAATGACTCTGGTGGATCCATGTGGTTTATGAAAGGAACACACATGCAATGGCTCTGCTGGATCAATGTGGTTTAGGAAAGGAACACACATGCAATGACTCTAGTGGATCAATGTCGTTTAGGAATGGAAAACGCAGGGAATGACTCTAGTGGTGGTTTAGGAAAAGAACACACACGCAATGACTCTGGTGGATCCATGTGGTTTAGGAAAGGAGCACACATGCAATGACTCTACTGGACCCATGTGATTTAGGAAAGAAACACACATGCAATGACTCTAGGTGATCCATGTGGTTTATGAAAGGAACACACATGCAATGATTCTGGTGGTGGTTTAGGAAAAGAACACACACGCAATGACTCTGCTGGATCCATGTGGTTTAGGAAAGGACACACATGCAATTATTCTATTGGATCCATGTGGTTTAGGAAAGCAATGCACATGCAATGAATCTGATGGATCCATGTGGTTTAGGAAAGGAACACACATGCAATGACTCTGGTGGATCCATGTGGTTTAGGAAAGGAACGCACATGCAATGACTCTGGTGGTGGTTTAGGAAAAGAACACACATGCAATGAATCTGGTGGATCCATCTAGTTTAGGAAAGGAATACACATGCAATGACTCTAGTGGATCCATGTGGTTTAGGAAAGGAACACACATGCAAGGACTCTAGCGGATCCATGTGGTTTATGAAAGGAACACACATGCAATGACTGTAGTGGTGGTTTAGGAAAAGAACACACATTCAATGACTCTGGTGGATCCATGTGGTTTAGAAAGTAACACACATGCAATGACTCTAGTGGTGGTTTAGGAAAAGAACACACATGCAATGACTCTGGTGGATCTATGTGGTTTAGGAAAGGAACAGACATGCAATGACCCTGGTGGATCCATGTGATTTAGGAAAGAAACACACATGCAATGACTCTAGTGGTTGTTTAGGAAAATAACACGCATGCAATGACTCTAGTTGTGGTTTAGGAAAGCAACACACATGAAATGACACTGGTGGATCCATGTGGTTTAGGAAAGGAACACACATGCTATAACTCTGGTGGATCCATGCGGTTTAGGAAAATAACACATATGTAATGACTCTAGTGGTGGTTTAGGAAAGGAACACACATGCAATGACTCTGGTGGATCAATGTGGTTTAGGAAAGGAACACACATGCAATGACTCTGGTGGTTCAATATGGTTTAGGAAAGGAACACACATGCAATGACTCTAGGGATCCAAGTGGATTAGGAAAGGAACACAATTGCAATGACTCTGGTGGTGGTTTTGGAAAAAGAACACACATGTAATGACTCTGGTGGATGCATGTGGTTTAGGAAAGAAACACACATGCAATGACTATAGTGGTGGTTTAGGAAAATAACACACATGCAATGACTCTAGTGGTGGTTTAGGAAAGGAACACACATGCAATGACTCTGGTGGATCCATGTGGTTTAGGAAGGGAACACACATGCAATGACTCTGGTGGATCCATGTGGTTTAGGAAAGGAACACACATGCAATGACTCTAGTGGATCCATGTGGTTTAGGAAAGGAACATACATGCAATGACTCTGGTGGATCCATGTGGTTTAGGAAAGGAACACACATGCAATGACTCTGGTGGATCCATGTCGTTTATGAAAGGAACACACATGCAATGGCTCTGCTGGATCAATGTTGTTTAGGAAAGGAACACACATGAAATGACTCTAGTGGATCAATGTGGTTTAGGAATGGAAAACGCAGGGAATGACTCTCGTGGTGGTTTAGGAAAAGAACACACATGCAATGACTCTGGTGGATCCATGTGGTTTAGGAAAGTAGCACACATGCAATGACTCTAGTGGACCCATGTGATTTAGGAAAGAAACACACATGCAATGACTCTAGGTGATCCATGTGGTTTATGAAAGGAACACACATGCAATGATTCTGGTGGTGGTTTAGGAAAAGAACACACACGCAATGACTCTGCTGGATCCATGTGGTTTAGGAAAGGACACACATGCAATGATTCTATTGGATCCATGTGGTTTAGGAAAGCAACGCACATGCAATGAATCTGATGGATCCATGTGGTTTAGGAAAGGAACACACATGCAATGACTCTGGTGGATCCATGTGGTTTAGGAAAGGAACGCACATGCAATGCCTCTGGTGGTGGTTTAGGAAAAGAACACACATGCAATGAATCTGGTGGATCCATCTAGTTTAGGAAAGGAATACACATGCAATGACTCTAGTGGATCCATGTGGTTTAGGAAAGGAACACACATGCAATGACTCTAGCGGATCCATGTGGTTTATTAAAGGAACACACATGCAATGACTCTAGTGGTGGTTTTGGAAAATAACACACATGCAATGACTCTGGTGGATCCATGTGGTTTAGAAAGTAACACACATGCAATGACTCTAGTGGTGGTTTAGGAAAAGAACACACATGCAATGACTCTGGTGGATCTATGTGGTTTAGGAAAGGAACAGACATAAAATGACCCTGGTGGATCCATGTGATTTAGGAAAGAAACACACATGCAATGACTCTAGTGGTGGTTTAGGAAAATAACACGCATGCAATGACTCTAGTGGTGGTTTAGGAAAGCAACACACATGAAATGACTCTGGTGGATCCATGTGGTTTAGTAAAGGAACACACATGCTACGACTCTGGTGGATCCATGCGGTTTACTAAAATAACACACATGCAATGACTCTAGTGGTGGTTTAGGAAAGGAACACACATGTAATGACTCTGGTGGATCAATGTGGTTTAGGAAAGGAACACACATGTAATGACTCTGGTGGATCAATGTGGTTTAGGAAAGGAACACACATGCAATGACTCTGGTGGATCAATGTGGTTTAGGAAAGGAACACACATGCAATGACTCTGGGGATCCAAGTGGATTAGGAAAGGAACACAATTGCAATGACTCTGGTGGTGGTTTTGAAAAAAGAACACACATGCAATGACTCTGGTGGATGCATGTGGTTTAGGAAAGGAACACACATGCAATGACTCTGGTGGATCCATGTGGTTTATGAAAGAACACACATGCTATGACTCTGGTGGATCCATGTGGTTTAGGAAAGAAACACACATGCAATGACTCTAGTGGTGGTTTAGGAAAATAACACACATGCAACGAACCTAGTGGTGGTTTAGGAAAGGAACACACATGCAATGACTCTGGTGGATCCATGTGGTTTAGGAAAGGAACACACATGCAATGACTCTGGTGGATCCATGTGGTTTAGGAAAGGAACACACATGCAATGACTCTGGTGGTGTTTTAGGAAAAGAACACACATGCACTGACTCTCGTGCATGCATGTGGTTTAGGAAAGGAACACACATGCAATGACTCTGGTGGATCCATGTGGTTTATGAAAGGAACACACATGCAATGACTCTAGTGGTAGTTTAGGAAAAGAACACACATGCAATGAATCTGGTGGATCCATCTTGTTTAGGAAAGGAATACACATGCAATGACTCTAGTGGATCCATGTGGTTTAGGAAAGGAACACACATGCAATGACTCTAGCGGATCCATGTGGTTTATGGAAGGAACACACATGCAATGGCTCTGGTGGTGGTTTAGGAAAAGAACACACATGCAATGACTCTGGTGGATCCATGTGGTTTTGAAAGTAACACACATGCAATGAATCTGGTGGATCTATGTGGTTTAGGAAAGGAACATACATGCAATGACCCTGGTGGATCCATGCGGTTTAGGAAAGGAGCACACATGCAATGACTCTAGTGGATCCATGTGATTTACGAAAGGAACACACATGCAATGACTCTAGGTGATCCATGTGGTTTATGAAAGGAACACACATGCAATGATTCTGGTGGTGGTTTAGGAAAAGAACAAACACGAAATGACTCTGGTGGATCCATGTGGTTTAGGAAAGGACAGACATGCAATGACTCTGGTGGATCCATGTGTTTTAGGAAGGCAACGCACGTGAAATGACTCTGATGGATCAATGTGGTTTATGAAAGGAACACACATGTAATGACCCTGGTGGATCAATGTGGTTTAGGAAAGAAACACACATGCAATGACTCTGGTGGATACATGTGGTTTAGGAAAGGAACACATATGCAATGACTCTAGTGGTGGTTTAGGAAAAGAACACACATGCAATGACTCTGGTGGATCCATCTAGTTTAGGAAAGGAACACACATGTAATGAATCTATTGGATCAATGTGGTTTAGGAAAGGAAAACGCATGGAATGACTCTAGTGGTGGTTTAGGAAAAGAACACACACCCAATGACTCTGGTGGATCCATGTGGTTTAGGAAAGGAGCACACATGCAATGACTCTAGTAGAGCCATGTGATTTAGGAAAGGAACACATATGCAATGACTCTAGGTGATCCATGTGGTTTATGAAAGTAACAAACATGCAATGATAATGGTGGTGGTTTACGAAAAGAACACACACGCAATGACTCAGGTGGATCCATGTGGTTTAGGAAAGGACACACATGCAATGACTCTGGTGGATCCATGTGGTTTAGGAAAGCAACGCACATATAATGACTCTGATGGATCCATGTGGTTTATTAAAGTAACACACATGTTATGACTCTGGTGGATCAATGTGGTTTAGGAAAGGAACACACATGCAATGACTCTGGTGGTTCCTTGTTGTTTAGGAAAAGAACACACATGCAATGACTCTGGTGGTGGTTTAGGAAAAGAACACACATGCAATGACTCTGGTGGATCCATGTGGTTTAGAAAGTAACACACATGCAATGACTCTGGTGGTGGTTTAGGAAAAGAAAACACATGCAATGACTCTAGGGGATCCATGTGGTTTAGGGAAGGAACAGACATGCAATGACTCTAGTGGATCCATGTGGTTTAGGAAAGGAAAACGCATGGAATGACTCTAGTGGTGGTTTAGGAAAAGAACACACACGCAATTACTCTGCTGGATCCATGTGGTTTAGGAAAGGAGCACACATGCAATGACTCTAGTGGACCCATGTGATTTAGGAAAGAAACACACATGCAATGACTCTAGGTGATCCATGTGGTTTATGAAAGGAACACACATGCAATGATTCTGGTGGTGGTTTAGGAAAAGAACACACACGCAATGACTCTGCTGGATCCATGTGGTTTAGGAAAGGACACACATGCAATTATTCTATTGGATCCATGTGGTTTAGGAAGGAAACGCACATGCAATGAATCTGATGGATCCATGTGGTTTAGGAAAGGAACACACATGCAATGACTCTGGTGGATCCATGTGGTTTAGGAAAGGAACGCACATGCAATGACTCTGGTGGTGGTTTAGGAAAAGAACACACATGCAATGAATCTGGTGGATCCATCTAGTTTAGGAAAGGAATACACATGCAATGACTCTAGTGGATCCATGTGGTTTAGGAAAGGAACACACATGCAATGACTCTAGCGGATCCATGTGGTTTATGAAAGGAACACACATGCAATTACTCTAGTGGTGGTTTAGGAAAAGAACACACATTCAATGACTCTGGTGGATCCATGTGGTTTAGAAAGTAACACACATGCAATGACTCTAGTGGTGGTTTAGGAAAAGAACACACATGCAATGACTCTGGTGGATCTATGTGGTTTAGGAAAGGAACAGACATGCAATGACCCTGGTGGATCCATGTGATTTAGGAAAGAAACACACATGCAATGACTCTAGTGGTTGTTTAGGAAAATAACACGCATGCAATGACTCTAGTTGTGGTTTAGGAAAGCAACACACATGAAATGACACTGGTGGATCCATGTGGTTTAGGAAAGGAACACACATGCTATGACTCTGGTGGATCCATGCGGTTTAGGAAAATAACACACATGTAATGACTCTAGTGGTGGTTTAGGAAAGGAACACACATGCAATGACTCTGGTGGATCAATGTGGTTTAGGAAAGGAACACACATGCAATGACTCTGGTGGTTCAATGTGGTTTAGGAAAGGAACACACATGCAATGACTCTAGGGATCCAAGTGGATTAGGAAAGGAACACAATTGCAATGACTCTGGTGGTGGTTTTGGAAAAAGAACACACATGTAATGACTCTGGTGGATGCATGTGGTTTAGGAAAGAAACACACATGCAATGACTGTAGTGGTGGTTTAGGAAAATAACACACATGCAATGACTCTAGTGGTGGTTTAGGAAAGGAACACACATGCAATGACTCTGGTGGATCCATGTGGTTTAGGAAAGGAACACACATGCAATGACTCTGGTGGATCCATGTGGTTTAGGAAAGGAACACACATGCAATGACTCTGGTGGTGGTTTAGGAAAAGAACACACATGCACTGACTCTCGTGCATGCATGTGGTTTAGGAAAGGAACACACATGCAATGACTCTGGTGGATCCATGTGGTTTATGAAAGGAACACACATGCAATGGCTCTGCTGGATCAATGTGGTTTAGGAAAGGAACACACATGCAATGACTCTAGTGGAACAATGTCGTTTAGGAATGGAAAACGCAGGGAATGACTCTAGTGGTGGTTTAGGAGAAGAACACACACGCAATGACTCTGGTGGATCCATGTGGTTTAGGAAAGGAGCACACATGCAATGACTCTAGGGGACCCATGTGATTTAGGAAAGAAACACACATGCAATGACTCTAGGTGATCCATGTGGTTTATGAAAGGAACACACATGCAATGATTCTGGTGGTGGTTTAGGAAAAGAACACACACGCAATGACTCTGCTGGATCCATGTGGTTTAGGAAAGGACACACATGCAATTATTCTATTGGATCCATGTGGTTTAGGAAAGCAATGCACATGCAATGAATCTGATGGATCCATGTGGTTTAGGAAAGGAACACACATGCAATGACTCTGGTGGATCCATGTGGTTTAGGAAAGTAACACACATGCAATGACTCTAGTGGATCAATGTGGTTTAGGAAAGGAACACACATGCAATGACTCTGGTAGAGCCATGTGGTTTATGAAAGGAACACACATGCAATGGCTCTGCTGGATCAATGTGGTTTAGGAAAGGAACACACATGCAATGACTCTAGTGGATCAATGTGGTTTAGGAAAGGAAAACGCCTGGAATGACTCTAGTGGTGGTTTAGGAAAATAACACACACGCAATGACTCTGGTGGATCCATGTGGTTTAGGAAAGGAGCACACATGCAATGACTCTAGCAGAGCCATGTGATTTAGGAAAGGAACACATATGCAATGACTCTAGGTGATCCATGTGGTTTATGAAAGGAACACACATGCAATGATAATGGTGGTGGTTTAGGAAAAGAACACATACGTAATGACTCAGGTGGATCCATGTGGTTTAGGAAAGGACACACATGCAATGACTCTGGTGGATCCATGTGGTTTAGGAAAGCAACGAACATATAATGACTCTGATAGATCCATGTGGTTTATGAAAGGAACACACATGCAATGACTCTGGTGGATCAATGTGGTTTAGGAAAGGAACACACATGCAATGACTCTGGTGGTTCCATGTTGTTTAGGAAAGGAACACACATGCAATGACTCTGGTGGTTGTTTAGGAAAAGAACAGACATGCAATGACTCTAGTGGATCCATCTAGTTTAGGAAAGGAACACACATGTAATGACTCTATTGGATCCATGTGGTTTAGGAAAGGAACACACATGCCATGACTCTAGCGGATCCATGTGGTTAATGAAAGAACACACATGCAATGACTCTGGTGGTGGTTTAGGAAAAGAACACACATGCAATGACTCTGGTGGATCCATGTGGTTTAGAAAGTAACACACATGCAATGACTCTGGTGGTGGTTTAGGAAAAGAACACACATGCAATGACTCTGGTGTATCCATGTGGTTTAGGAAAGGAACACACATGCAATGGCTCTGCTGGATCAATGTGGTTTAGAAAAGGAACACACATGCAATGATTCTAGTGGATCAATTTGGTTTGGTATAGAAAAACACATGGAATGACTCTAGTGGTGGTTTAGGAAAAGAACACACATGTAATGACTGTAGTGGATCCATGTGGTTTAGGAAAGGAGCACACATGCAATGACTCTAGTGGATCCATGTGATTTAGGAAAGGAACACACATGCAATGACTCTAGGTGATCCATGTGGTTTAGGAAAGGAACACACATGCAATGACTCTGGTGGTGGTTGAGTAAAAGAACACACATGCAATGACTCTGGTAGATCCATGTAGTTTAGGAAAGGAACACAAGGCAATGACTCCAGTGGATCCATGTGGTTTAGGAAAGGAACACACATGCAATGACTCTAGTGGATCCATGTGGTTTATGAAAGGAACACACATGCAATGACTCTGGTGGTGGTTTAGGAAAAGAACACACATGCAATGACTCTGGTGGATCCATGTGGTCTAGGAAAGGAACACACATGCAATGACTCTGGTGGATCCATGTGGTTTAGGAAAGGAACGCACATGCAATGACTCTGGTGGTATTTTATGAAAAGAACACACATGCAATGAATCTGGTGGATCCATCTAGTTTAGGAAAGGAATACACATGCAATCACTCTAGTGGATCCATGTGGTTTAGGAAAGGAACACACATGCAATGACTCTAGCGGATCCATGTTGTTTATGAAAGGAACACACATGCAATGACTCTAGTGGTGGTTTAGGAAAAGAACACACATGCAATGACTCTGGTGGATCCATGTGATTTAGAAAGTAACACACATGCAATAACTCTAGTGGTGGTTTAGGAAAAGAACACACATGCAATGACTCTGGTGGATCTATGTGGTTTAGGAAAGGAACAGACATGCAATGACCCTGGTGGATCCATGTGATTTAGGAAAGAAACACACATGCAATGACTCTAGTGGTGGTTTAGGAAAATAACACGCATGCAATGACTCTAGTGGTGGTTTAGGAAAGCAACACACATGAAATGACTCTAGTGGATCCATGTGGTTTAGGAAAGGAACACACATGCTATGACTCTGGTGGATCCATGCGGTTTAGTAAAATAACACACATGCAATGACTCTAGTGGTGGTTTAGGAAAGGAACACACATGCAATGACTCTGGTGGATCAATGTGGTTTAGGAAAGGAACACACATGCAATGACTCTGGTCGATCAATGTGGTTTAGGAAAGGAACACACATGTAATGACTCTGGGGGATCCAAGTGGATTAGGAAAGGAACACAATTGCAATGACTCTGGTGGTGGTTTTGGAAAAATAACACACATGCAATGACTCTGGTGGATGCATGTGGTTTAGTAAAGGAACACACATGCAATGACTCTGGAGGATCCATGTGGTTTATGAAAGGAACACACATGCTATGACTCTGGTGGATCCATGTGGTTTAGGAAAGAAACACACATGCAATGAATGTAGTGGTGGTTTAGGAAAATAACACGCATGTAATGACTCTAGTGGTGGTTTAGGAAAGGAACACACATGCAATGACTCTGGTGGATCCATGTGGTTTAGGAAAGGAACACACATGCAATGACTCTGGTGGATCCATGTGGTTTAGGAAAGGAACACACATGCAATGACTCTGGTGGTGGTTTAGGAAAAGAACACACATGCACTGACTCTCGTGCATGCATGTGGTTTAGGAAAGGAACACACATGCAATGACTCTGGTGGATCCATGTGGTTTATGAAAGGAACACACATGCAATGGCTCTGCTGGATCAATGTGGTTTAGGAAAGGAACACACATGCAATGACTCTAGTGGATCAATGTCGTTTAGGAATGGAAAACGCAGGGAATGACTCTAGTGGTGGTTTAGGAAAAGAACACACACGCAATGACTCTGGTGGATCCATGTGGTTTAGGAAAGGAGCACACATGCAATGACTCTACTGGACCCATGTGATTTAGGAAAGAAACACACATGCAATGACTCTAGGTGATCCATGTGGTTTATGAAAGGAACACACATGCAATGATTCTGGTGGTGGTTTAGGAAAAGAACACACACGCAATGACTCTGCTGGATCCATGTGGTTTAGGAAAGGACACACATGCAATTATTCTATTGGATCCATGTGGTTTAGGAAAGCAATGCACATGCAATGAATCTGATGGATCCATGTGGTTTAGGAAAGGAACACACATGCAATGACTCTGGTGGATCCATGTGGTTTAGGAAAGGAACGCACATGCAATGACTCTGGTGGTGGTTTAGGAAAAGAACACACATGCAATGAATCTGGTGGATCCATCTAGTTTAGGAAAGGAATACACATGCAATGACTCTAGTGGATCCATGTGGTTTAGGAAAGGAACACACATGCAAGGACTCTAGCGGATCCATGTGGTTTATGAAAGGAACACACATGCAATGACTGTAGTGGTGGTTTAGGAAAAGAACACACATTCAATGACTCTGGTGGATCCATGTGGTTTAGAAAGTAACACACATGCAATGACTCTAGTGGTGGTTTAGGAAAAGAACACACATGCAATGACTCTGGTGGATCTATGTGGTTTAGGAAAGGAACAGACATGCAATGACCCTGGTGGATCCATGTGATTTAGGAAAGAAACACACATGCAATGACTCTAGTGGTTGTTTAGGAAAATAACACGCATGCAATGACTCTAGTTGTGGTTTAGGAAAGCAACACACATGAAATGACACTGGTGGATCCATGTGGTTTAGGAAAGGAACACACATGCTATAACTCTGGTGGATCCATGCGGTTTAGGAAAATAACACATATGTAATGACTCTAGTGGTGGTTTAGGAAAGGAACACACATGCAATGACTCTGGTGGATCAATGTGGTTTAGGAAAGGAACACACATGCAATGACTCTGGTGGTTCAATATGGTTTAGGAAAGGAACACACATGCAATGACTCTAGGGATCCAAGTGGATTAGGAAAGGAACACAATTGCAATGACTCTGGTGGTGGTTTTGGAAAAAGAACACACATGTAATGACTCTGGTGGATGCATGTGGTTTAGGAAAGAAACACACATGCAATGACTATAGTGGTGGTTTAGGAAAATAACACACATGCAATGACTCTAGTGGTGGTTTAGGAAAGGAACACACATGCAATGACTCTGGTGGATCCATGTGGTTTAGGAAGGGAACACACATGCAATGACTCTGGTGGATCCATGTGGTTTAGGAAAGGAACACACATGCAATGACTCTAGTGGATCCATGTGGTTTAGGAAAGGAACATACATGCAATGACTCTGGTGGATCCATGTGGTTTAGGAAAGGAACACACATGCAATGACTCTGGTGGATCCATGTCGTTTATGAAAGGAACACACATGCAATGGCTCTGCTGGATCAATGTTGTTTAGGAAAGGAACACACATGAAATGACTCTAGTGGATCAATGTGGTTTAGGAATGGAAAACGCAGGGAATGACTCTCGTGGTGGTTTAGGAAAAGAACACACATGCAATGACTCTGGTGGATCCATGTGGTTTAGGAAAGTAGCACACATGCAATGACTCTAGTGGACCCATGTGATTTAGGAAAGAAACACACATGCAATGACTCTAGGTGATCCATGTGGTTTATGAAAGGAACACACATGCAATGATTCTGGTGGTGGTTTAGGAAAAGAACACACACGCAATGACTCTGCTGGATCCATGTGGTTTAGGAAAGGACACACATGCAATGATTCTATTGGATCCATGTGGTTTAGGAAAGCAACGCACATGCAATGAATCTGATGGATCCATGTGGTTTAGGAAAGGAACACACATGCAATGACTCTGGTGGATCCATGTGGTTTAGGAAAGGAACGCACATGCAATGCCTCTGGTGGTGGTTTAGGAAAAGAACACACATGCAATGAATCTGGTGGATCCATCTAGTTTAGGAAAGGAATACACATGCAATGACTCTAGTGGATCCATGTGGTTTAGGAAAGGAACACACATGCAATGACTCTAGCGGATCCATGTGGTTTATTAAAGGAACACACATGCAATGACTCTAGTGGTGGTTTTGGAAAATAACACACATGCAATGACTCTGGTGGATCCATGTGGTTTAGAAAGTAACACACATGCAATGACTCTAGTGGTGGTTTAGGAAAAGAACACACATGCAATGACTCTGGTGGATCTATGTGGTTTAGGAAAGGAACAGACATAAAATGACCCTGGTGGATCCATGTGATTTAGGAAAGAAACACACATGCAATGACTCTAGTGGTGGTTTAGGAAAATAACACGCATGCAATGACTCTAGTGGTGGTTTAGGAAAGCAACACACATGAAATGACTCTGGTGGATCCATGTGGTTTAGGAAAGGAACACACATGCTACGACTCTGGTGGATCCATGCGGTTTACTAAAATAACACACATGCAATGACTCTAGTGGTGGTTTAGGAAAGGAACACACATGTAATGACTCTGGTGGATCAATGTGGTTTAGGAAAGGAACACACATGTAATGACTCTGGTGGATCAATGTGGTTTAGGAAAGGAACACACATGCAATGACTCTGGTGGATCAATGTGGTTTAGGAAAGGAACACACATGCAATGACTCTGGGGATCCAAGTGGATTAGGAAAGGAACACAATTGCAATGACTCTGGTGGTGGTTTTGAAAAAAGAACACACATGCAATGACTCTGGTGGATGCATGTGGTTTAGGAAAGGAACACACATGCAATGACTCTGGTGGATCCATGTGGTTTATGAAAGAACACACATGCTATGACTCTGGTGGATCCATGTGGTTTAGGAAAGAAACACACATGCAATGACTCTAGTGGTGGTTTAGGAAAATAACACACATGCAACGAACCTAGTGGTGGTTTAGGAAAGGAACACACATGCAATGACTCTGGTGGATCCATGTGGTTTAGGAAAGGAACACACATGCAATGACTCTGGTGGATCCATGTGGTTTAGGAAAGGAACACACATGCAATGACTCTGGTGGTGTTTTAGGAAAAGAACACACATGCACTGACTCTCGTGCATGCATGTGGTTTAGGAAAGGAACACACATGCAATGACTCTGGTGGATCCATGTGGTTTATGAAAGGAACACACATGCAATGACTCTAGTGGTAGTTTAGGAAAAGAACACACATGCAATGAATCTGGTGGATCCATCTTGTTTAGGAAAGGAATACACATGCAATGACTCTAGTGGATCCATGTGGTTTAGGAAAGGAACACACATGCAATGACTCTAGCGGATCCATGTGGTTTATGGAAGGAACACACATGCAATGGCTCTGGTGGTGGTTTAGGAAAAGAACACACATGCAATGACTCTGGTGGATCCATGTGGTTTTGAAAGTAACACACATGCAATGAATCTGGTGGATCTATGTGGTTTAGGAAAGGAACATACATGCAATGACCCTGGTGGATCCATGCGGTTTAGGAAAGGAGCACACATGCAATGACTCTAGTGGATCCATGTGATTTACGAAAGGAACACACATGCAATGACTCTAGGTGATCCATGTGGTTTATGAAAGGAACACACATGCAATGATTCTGGTGGTGGTTTAGGAAAAGAACAAACACGAAATGACTCTGGTGGATCCATGTGGTTTAGGAAAGGACACACATGCAATGACTCTGGTGGATCCATGTGTTTTAGGAAGGCAACGCACGTGAAATGACTCTGATGGATCAATGTGGTTTATGAAAGGAACACACATGTAATGACCCTGGTGGATCAATGTGGTTTAGGAAAGAAACACACATGCAATGACTCTGGTGGATACATGTGGTTTAGGAAAGGAACACATATGCAATGACTCTAGTGGTGGTTTAGGAAAAGAACACACATGCAATGACTCTGGTGGATCCATCTAGTTTAGGAAAGGAACACACATGTAATGAATCTATTGGATCAATGTGGTTTAGGAAAGGAAAACGCATGGAATGACTCTAGTGGTGGTTTAGGAAAAGAACACACACCCAATGACTCTGGTGGATCCATGTGGTTTAGGAAAGGAGCACACATGCAATGACTCTAGTAGAGCCATGTGATTTAGGAAAGGAACACATATGCAATGACTCTAGGTGATCCATGTGGTTTATGAAAGTAACAAACATGCAATGATAATGGTGGTGGTTTACGAAAAGAACACACACGCAATGACTCAGGTGGATCCATGTGGTTTAGGAAAGGACACACATGCAATGACTCTGGTGGATCCATGTGGTTTAGGAAAGCAACGCACATATAATGACTCTGATGGATCCATGTGGTTTATTAAAGTAACACACATGTTATGACTCTGGTGGATCAATGTGGTTTAGGAAAGGAACACACATGCAATGACTCTGGTGGTTCCTTGTTGTTTAGGAAAAGAACACACATGCAATGACTCTGGTGGTGGTTTAGGAAAAGAACACACATGCAATGACTCTGGTGGATCCATGTGGTTTAGAAAGTAACACACATGCAATGACTCTGGTGGTGGTTTAGGAAAAGAAAACACATGCAATGACTCTAGGGGATCCATGTGGTTTAGGGAAGGAACAGACATGCAATGACTCTAGTGGATCCATGTGGTTTAGGAAAGGAAAACGCATGGAATGACTCTAGTGGTGGTTTAGGAAAAGAACACACACGCAATTACTCTGCTGGATCCATGTGGTTTAGGAAAGGAGCACACATGCAATGACTCTAGTGGACCCATGTGATTTAGGAAAGAAACACACATGCAATGACTCTAGGTGATCCATGTGGTTTATGAAAGGAACACACATGCAATGATTCTGGTGGTGGTTTAGGAAAAGAACACACACGCAATGACTCTGCTGGATCCATGTGGTTTAGGAAAGGACACACATGCAATTATTCTATTGGATCCATGTGGTTTAGGAAGGAAACGCACATGCAATGAATCTGATGGATCCATGTGGTTTAGGAAAGGAACACACATGCAATGACTCTGGTGGATCCATGTGGTTTAGGAAAGGAACGCACATGCAATGACTCTGGTGGTGGTTTAGGAAAAGAACACACATGCAATGAATCTGGTGGATCCATCTAGTTTAGGAAAGGAATACACATGCAATGACTCTAGTGGATCCATGTGGTTTAGGAAAGGAACACACATGCAATGACTCTAGCGGATCCATGTGGTTTATGAAAGGAACACACATGCAATTACTCTAGTGGTGGTTTAGGAAAAGAACACACATTCAATGACTCTGGTGGATCCATGTGGTTTAGAAAGTAACACACATGCAATGACTCTAGTGGTGGTTTAGGAAAAGAACACACATGCAATGACTCTGGTGGATCTATGTGGTTTAGGAAAGGAACAGACATGCAATGACCCTGGTGGATCCATGTGATTTAGGAAAGAAACACACATGCAATGACTCTAGTGGTTGTTTAGGAAAATAACACGCATGCAATGACTCTAGTTGTGGTTTAGGAAAGCAACACACATGAAATGACACTGGTGGATCCATGTGGTTTAGGAAAGGAACACACATGCTATGACTCTGGTGGATCCATGCGGTTTAGGAAAATAACACACATGTAATGACTCTAGTGGTGGTTTAGGAAAGGAACACACATGCAATGACTCTGGTGGATCAATGTGGTTTAGGAAAGGAACACACATGCAATGACTCTGGTGGTTCAATGTGGTTTAGGAAAGGAACACACATGCAATGACTCTAGGGATCCAAGTGGATTAGGAAAGGAACACAATTGCAATGACTCTGGTGGTGGTTTTGGAAAAAGAACACACATGTAATGACTCTGGTGGATGCATGTGGTTTAGGAAAGAAACACACATGCAATGACTGTAGTGGTGGTTTAGGAAAATAACACACATGCAATGACTCTAGTGGTGGTTTAGGAAAGGAACACACATGGAATGACTCTGGTGGATCCATGTGGTTTAGGAAAGGAACACACATGCAATGACTCTGGTGGATCCATGTGGTTTAGGAAAGGAACACACATGCAATGACTCTGGTGGTGGTTTAGGAAAAGAACACACATGCACTGACTCTCGTGCATGCATGTGGTTTAGGAAAGGAACACACATGCAATGACTCTGGTGGATCCATGTGGTTTATGAAAGGAACACACATGCAATGGCTCTGCTGGATCAATGTGGTTTAGGAAAGGAACACACATGCAATGACTCTAGTGGAACAATGTCGTTTAGGAATGGAAAACGCAGGGAATGACTCTAGTGGTGGTTTAGGAGAAGAACACACACGCAATGACTCTGGTGGATCCATGTGGTTTAGGAAAGGAGCACACATGCAATGACTCTAGGGGACCCATGTGATTTAGGAAAGAAACACACATGCAATGACTCTAGGTGATCCATGTGGTTTATGAAAGGAACACACATGCAATGATTCTGGTGGTGGTTTAGGAAAAGAACACACACGCAATGACTCTGCTGGATCCATGTGGTTTAGGAAAGGACACACATGCAATTATTCTATTGGATCCATGTGGTTTAGGAAAGCAATGCACATGCAATGAATCTGATGGATCCATGTGGTTTAGGAAAGGAACACACATGCAATGACTCTGGTGGATCCATGTGGTTTAGGAAAGGAACGCACATGCAATGACTCTGGTGGTGGTTTAGGAAAAGAACACACATGCAATGAATCTGGTGGATCCATCTAGTTTAGGAAAGGAATACACATGCAATGACTCTAGTGGATCCATGTGGTTTAGGAAAGGAACACACATGCAATGACTCTAGCGGATCCATGTGGTTTATGAAAGGAACACACATGCAATGACTCTAGTGGTGGTTTAGGAAAAGAACACACATTCAATGACTCTGGTGGATCCATGTGGTTTAGAAAGTAACACACATGCAATGACTCTAGTGGTGGTTTAGGAAAAGAACACACATGCAATGACTCTGGTGGATCTATGTGGTTTAGGAAAGGAACAGACATGCAATGACCCTGGTGGATCCATGTGATTTAGGAAAGAAACACACATGCAATGACTCTAGTGGTTGTTTAGGAAAATAACACGCATGCAATGACTCTAGTTGTGGTTTAGGAAAGCAACACACATGAAATGACACTGGTGGATCCATGTGGTTTAGGAAAGGAACACACATGCTATAACTCTGGTGGATCCATGCGGTTTAGGAAAATAACACATATGTAATGACTCTAGTGGTGGTTTAGGAAAGGAACACACATGCAATGACTCTGGTGGATCAATGTGGTTTAGGAAAGGAACACACATGCAATGACTCTGGTGGTTCAATATGGTTTAGGAAAGGAACACACATGCAATGACTCTAGGGATCCAAGTGGATTAGGAAAGGAACACAATTGCAATGACTCTGGTGGTGGTTTTGGAAAAAGAACACACATGTAATGACTCTGGTGGATGCATGTGGTTTAGGAAAGAAACACACATGCAATGACTATAGTGGTGGTTTAGGAAAATAACACACATGCAATGACTCTAGTGGTGGTTTAGGAAAGGAACACACATGCAATGACTCTGGTGGATCCATGTGGTTTAGGAAGGGAACACACATGCAATGACTCTGGTGGATCCATGTGGTTTAGGAAAGGAACACACATGCAATGACTCTAGTGGATCCATGTGGTTTAGGAAAGGAACATACATGCAATGACTCTGGTGGATCCATGTGGTTTAGGAAAGGAACACACATGCAATGACTCTGGTGGATCCATGTCGTTTATGAAAGGAACACACATGCAATGGCTCTGCTGGATCAATGTTGTTTAGGAAAGGAACACACATGAAATGACTCTCGTGGATCAATGTGGTTTAGGAATGGAAAACGCAGGGAATGACTCTCGTGGTGGTTTAGGAAAAGAACACACATGCAATGACTCTGGTGGATCCATGTGGTTTAGGAAAGTAGCACACATGCAATGACTCTAGTGGACCCATGTGATTTAGGAAAGAAACACACATGCAATGACTCTAGGTGATCCATGTGGTTTATGAAAGGAACACACATGCAATGATTCTGGTGGTGGTTTAGGAAAAGAACACACACGCAATGACTCTGCTGGATCCATGTGGTTTAGGAAAGGACACACATGCAATGATTCTATTGGATCCATGTGGTTTAGGAAAGCAACGCACATGCAATGAATCTGATGGATCCATGTGGTTTAGGAAAGGAACACACATGCAATGACTCTGGTGGATCCATGTGGTTTAGGAAAGGAACGCACATGCAATGACTCTGGTGGTGGTTTAGGAAAAGAACACACATGCAATGAATCTGGTGGATCCATCTAGTTTAGGAAAGGAATACACATGCAATGACTCTAGTGGATCCATGTGGTTTAGGAAAGGAACACACATGCAATGACTCTAGCGGATCCATGTGGTTTATTAAAGGAACACACATGCAATGACTCTAGTGGTGGTTTTGGAAAATAACACACATGCAATGACTCTGGTGGATCCATGTGGTTTAGAAAGTAACACACATGCAATGACTCTAGTGGTGGTTTAGGAAAAGAACACACATGCAATGACTCTGGTGGATCTATGTGGTTTAGGAAAGGAACAGACATGCAATGACCCTGGTGGATCCATGTGATTTAGGAAAGAAACACACATGCAATGACTCTAGTGGTGGTTTAGGAAAATAACACGCATGCAATGACTCTAGTGGTGGTTTAGGAAAGCAACACACATGAAATGACTCTGGTGGATCCATGTGGTTTAGGAAAGGAACACACATGCTACGACTCTGGTGGATCCATGCGGTTTACTAAAATAACACACATGCAATGACTCTAGTGGTGGTTTAGGAAAGGAACACACATGTAATGACTCTGGTGGATCAATGTGGTTTAGGAAAGGAACACACATGTAATGACTCTGGTGGATCAATGTGGTTTAGGAAAGGAACACACATGCAATGACTCTGGTGGATCAATGTGGTTTAGGAAAGGAACACACATGCAATGACTCTGGTGGATCAATGTGGTTTAGGAAAGGAACACACATGCAATGACTCTGGTGGTTCAATATGGTTTAGGAAAGGAACACACATGCAATGACTCTAGGGATCCAAGTGGATTAGGAAAGGAACACAATTGCAATGACTCTGGTGGTGGTTTTGGAAAAAGAACACACATGTAATGACTCTGGTGGATGCATGTGGTTTAGGAAAGAAACACACATGCAATGACTATAGTGGTGGTTTAGGAAAATAACACACATGCAATGACTCTAGTGGTGGTTTAGGAAAGGAACACACATGCAATGACTCTGGTGGATCCATGTGGTTTAGGAAGGGAACACACATGCAATGACTCTGGTGGATCCATGTGGTTTAGGAAAGGAACACACATGCAATGACTCTAGTGGATCCATGTGGTTTAGGAAAGGAACATACATGCAATGACTCTGGTGGATCCATGTGGTTTAGGAAAGGAACACACATGCAATGACTCTGGTGGATCCATGTCGTTTATGAAAGGAACACACATGCAATGGCTCTGCTGGATCAATGTTGTTTAGGAAAGGAACACACATGAAATGACTCTCGTGGATCAATGTGGTTTAGGAATGGAAAACGCAGGGAATGACTCTCGTGGTGGTTTAGGAAAAGAACACACATGCAATGACTCTGGTGGATCCATGTGGTTTAGGAAAGTAGCACACATGCAATGACTCTAGTGGACCCATGTGATTTAGGAAAGAAACACACATGCAATGACTCTAGGTGATCCATGTGGTTTATGAAAGGAACACACATGCAATGATTCTGGTGGTGGTTTAGGAAAAGAACACACACGCAATGACTCTGCTGGATCCATGTGGTTTAGGAAAGGACACACATGCAATGATTCTATTGGATCCATGTGGTTTAGGAAAGCAACGCACATGCAATGAATCTGATGGATCCATGTGGTTTAGGAAAGGAACACACATGCAATGACTCTGGTGGATCCATGTGGTTTAGGAAAGGAACGCACATGCAATGACTCTGGTGGTGGTTTAGGAAAAGAACACACATGCAATGAATCTGGTGGATCCATCTAGTTTAGGAAAGGAATACACATGCAATGACTCTAGTGGATCCATGTGGTTTAGGAAAGGAACACACATGCAATGACTCTAGCGGATCCATGTGGTTTATTAAAGGAACACACATGCAATGACTCTAGTGGTGGTTTTGGAAAATAACACACATGCAATGACTCTGGTGGATCCATGTGGTTTAGAAAGTAACACACATGCAATGACTCTAGTGGTGGTTTAGGAAAAGAACACACATGCAATGACTCTGGTGGATCTATGTGGTTTAGGAAAGGAACAGACATGCAATGACCCTGGTGGATCCATGTGATTTAGGAAAGAAACACACATGCAATGACTCTAGTGGTGGTTTAGGAAAATAACACGCATGCAATGACTCTAGTGGTGGTTTAGGAAAGCAACACACATGAAATGACTCTGGTGGATCCATGTGGTTTAGGAAAGGAACACACATGCTACGACTCTGGTGGATCCATGCGGTTTACTAAAATAACACACATGCAATGACTCTAGTGGTGGTTTAGGAAAGGAACACACATGTAATGACTCTGGTGGATCAATGTGGTTTAGGAAAGGAACACACATGTAATGACTCAGGTGGATCAATGTGGTTTAGGAAAGGAACACACATGCAATGACTCTGGTGGATCAATGTGGTTTAGGAAAGGAACACACATGCAATGACTCTGGGGATCCAAGTGGATTAGGAAAGGAACACAATTGCAATGACTCTGGTGGTGGTTTTGAAAAAAGAACACACATGCAATGACTCTGGTGGATGCATGTGGTTTAGGAAAGGAACACACATGCAATGACTCTGGTGGATCCATGTGGTTTATGAAAGAACACACATGCTATGACTCTGGTGGATCCATGTGGTTTAGGAAAGAAACACACATGCAATGACTGTAGTGGTGGTTTAGGAAAATAACACACATGCAACGAACCTAGTGGTGGTTTAGGAAAGGAACACACATGCAATGACTCTGGTGGATCCATGTGGTTTAGGAAAGGAACACACATGCAATGACTCTGGTGGATCCATGTGGTTTAGGAAAGGAACACACATGCAATGACTCTGGTGGTGTTTTAGGAAAAGAACACACATGCACTGACTCTCGTGCATGCATGTGGTTTAGGAAAGGAACACACATGCAATGACTCTGGTGGATCCATGTGGTTTATGAAAGGAACACACATGCAATGACTCTAGTGGTAGTTTAGGAAAAGAACACACATGTAATGAATCTGGTGGATCCATCTTGTTTAGGAAAGGAATACACATGCAATGACTCTAGTGGATCCATGTGGTTTAGGAAAGGAACACACATGCAATGACTCTAGCGGATCCATGTGGTTTATGGAAGGAACACACATGCAATGGCTCTGGTGGTGGTTTAGGAAAAGAACACACATGCAATGACTCTGGTGGATCCATGTGGTTTTGAAAGTAACACACATGCAATGACTCTGGTGGATCTATGTGGTTTAGGAAAGGAACATACATGCAATGACCCTGGTGGATCCATGCGGTTTAGGAAAGGAGCACACATGCAATGACTCTAGTGGATCCATGTGATTTACGAAAGGAACACACATGCAATGACTCTAGGTGATCCATGTGGTTTATGAAAGGAACACACATGCAATGATTCTGGTGGTGGTTTAGGAAAAGAACAAACACGAAATGACTCTGGTGGATCCATGTGGTTTAGGAAAGGACACACATGCAATGACTCTGGTGGATCCATGTGTTTTAGGAAGGCAACGCACGTGAAATGACTCTGATGGATCAATGTGGTTTATGAAAGGAACACACATGTAATGACCCTGGTGGATCAATGTGGTTTAGGAAAGAAACACACATGCAATGACTCTGGTGGATACATGTGGTTTAGGAAAGGAACACATATGCAATGACTCTAGTGGTGGTTTAGGAAAAGAACACACATGCAATGACTCTGGTGGATCCATCTAGTTTAGGAAAGGAACACACATGTAATGAATCTATTGGATCAATGTGGTTTAGGAAAGGAAAACGCATGGAATGACTCTAGTGGTGGTTTAGGAAAAGAACACACACCCAATGACTCTGGTGGATCCATGTGGTTTAGGAAAGGAGCACACATGCAATGACTCTAGTAGAGCCATGTGATTTAGGAAAGGAACACATATGCAATGACTCTAGGTGATCCATGTGGTTTATGAAAGTAACAAACATGCAATGATAATGGTGGTGGTTTACGAAAAGAACACACACGCAATGACTCAAGTGGATCCATGTGGTTTAGGAAAGGACACACATGCAATGACTCTGGTGGATCCATGTGGTTTAGGAAAGCAACGCACATATAATGACTCTGATGGATCCATGTGGTTTATTAAAGTAACACACATGTAATGACTCTGGTGGATCAATGTGGTTTAGGAAAGGAACACACATGCAATGACTCTGGTGGTTCCTTGTTGTTTAGGAAAAGAACACACATGCAATGACTCTGGTGGTGGTTTAGGAAAAGAACACACATGCAATGACTCTGGTGGATCCATGTGGTTTAGAAAGTAACACACATGCAATGACTCTGGTGGTGGTTTAGGAAAAGAAAACACATGCAATGACTCTAGGGGATCCATGTGGTTTAGGGAAGGAACAGACATGCAATGACTCTAGTGGATCCATGTGGTTTATGAAAGGAACACACATGCAATGGCTCTGCTGGATCAATGTGGTTTAGGAAAGGAACACACATGCAATGATTCTAGTGGATCAATGTGGTTTGGGATAGAAAAACACATGGAATGACTCTAGTGGTGGTTTAGGAAAAGAACACACATGTAATGACTCTGGTGGATCCATGTGGTTTAGGAAAGGAGCACACATGCAATGACTATAGGTGATCCATGTGGTTTAGGAAAGGAACACACATGCAATGACTCTGGTGGTGGTTGAGGAAAAGAACACACATGCAATGACTCTGGTAGATCCATGTAGTTTAGGAAAGGAACACAAGGCAATGACTCTAGTGGATCCATATGGTTTAGGAAAGGAACACACATGCAATGACTCTAGTGGATCCATATGGTTTAGGAAAGAAACACACATGCAATGACTCTAGTGGATCCATGTGGTTTATGAAAGGAACACACATGCAATGACTCTAGTGGATCAATGTGGTGTTGGAAAGGAACACACATGCAATGACTCTGGTGGTGGTTTAGGAAAAGAACACACATGCAATGACTCTGGTGGATCCATCCAGTTTAGGAAAGGAACACACATGCAATGAATCTATTGGATCAATGTGGTTTAGGAAAGGAAAACGCATGGAATGACTCTAGTGGTGGTTTAGGAAAAGAACACACACCCAATGACTCTGGTGGATCCATGTGGTTTAGGAAAGGAGCACACACGCAATGACTCGAGTAGAGCCATGTGATTTAGGAAAGGAACACATATGCAATGGCTCTAGGTGATCCATGTGGTTTATGAAAGGAACACAGATGCAATGATAATGGTGGTGGTTTAGGAAAAGAACACACACGCAATGACTCAGGTGGATCCATGTGGTTTAGGAAAGGACACACATGCAATGACTCTGGTGGATCCATGTGGTTTAGGAAAGCAACGCACATATAATGACTCTGATGGATCCATGTGGTTTATGAAAGGAACACACATGTAATGACTCTGGTGGATCAATGTGGTTTAGGAAAGGAACAGACATGCAATGACTCTGGTGGTTCCTTGTTGTTTAGGAAAAGAACACACATGCAATGACTCTTGTGGTGGTTTAGGAAAAGAACACACATGCAATGACTCTGGTGGATCCATGTGGTTTAGAAATTAACACACATGCAATGACTCTGGTGGTGGTTTAGGAAAAGAACACACACGCAATGACTCTGGTGGATCCATGTGGTTTAGGAAAGGCACAGACATGTAATGACTCTAGTGGATCCATGTGGTTTATGAAAGGAACACACATGCAATGGCTCTGCTGGATCAATGTGGTTTAGGAAAGGAACACACATGCAATGATTCTAGTGGATCAATGTGGTTTGGGATAGAAAAACACATGGAATGACTCTAGTGGTGGCTTAGGAAAGGAACACACATGTAATGACTCTGGTGGATCCATGTGGTTTAGGAAAGGAGCACACATGCAATGACTCTAGTGGATCCATGTGATTTAGGAAAGGAACACACATGCAATGACTCTAGGTGATCCATGTGGTTTAGGAAAGGAACACACATGCAATCACATTTGTGGTGGTTGAGGAAAATAACACACATGCAATGACTCTGGTAGATCCATGTAGTTTACGAAAGGGACACAAGGAAATGACTCTAGGGATCCATGTGGTTTAGGAAAGGAACACACATGCAATGACTCTAGTGGATCCATGTGGTTTATGAAAGGAACACACATGCAATGACTCTAGTGGATCCATGTGGTTTATGAAAGGAACACACATGCAATGACTCTTTTGGTGGTTTAGGAAAAGAACACACATGCAATGACTCTGGTGGATCCATGTGGTCTAGGAAAGGAACAACATGCAATGACTCTGGTGGATACAGGTGGTTTAGGAAAGGAACGCACGTGCAATGACTCTGGTAGTGGTTTATCAAAAGAACACACATGCAATGAATCTGGTGGATCCATCTAGTTTAGGAAAGGAATACACATGCAATGACTCTAGTGGATCCATGTGGTTTAGGAAAGGAACACACATGCAATGACTCTAGCGGATCCATGTGGTTTATGAAAGGAACACACATGCAATGACTCTGGTGGTGGTTTAGGAAAAGAACACACATGCAATGACTCTGGTGGATCCATGTGGTTTAGAAAGTAACACACATGCAATGACTCTAGTGGTGGTTTAGGAAAAGAACACATGTGCAATGACTCTAGTGGTGGTTTATGAAAATAACACACATGCAATGACTCTAGTGGTTGTTTAGGAAAGGAACACACATGCAATGACTATAGGTGATCCATGTGGTTTAGGAAAGGAACACACATGCAATGACTCTGGTGGTGGTTGAGGAAAAGAACACACATGCAATGACTCTGGTAGATCCATGTAGTTTAGGAAAGGAACACAAGGCAATGACTCTAGTGGATCCATATGGTTTAGGAAAGGAACACACATGCAATGACTCTAGTGGATCCATATGGTTTAGGAAAGGAACACACATGCAATGACTCTAGTGGATCCATGTGGTTTATGAAAGGAACACACATGCAATGACTCTAGTGGATCAATGTGGTGTTGGAAAGGAACACACATGCAATGACTCTGGTGGTGGTTTAGGAAAAGAACACACATGCAATGACTCTGGTGGATCCATCCAGTTTAGGAAAGGAACACACATGCAATGAATCTATTGGATCAATGTGGTTTAGGAAAGGAAAACGCATGGAATGACTCTAGTGGTGGTTTAGGAAAAGAACACACACCCAATGACTCTGGTGGATCCATGTGGTTTAGGAAAGGAGCACACATGCAATGACTCTAGTAGAGCCATGTGATTTAGGAAAGGAACACATATGCAATGACTCTAGGTGATCCATGTGGTTTATGAAAGGAACACAGATGCAATGATAATGGTGGTGGTTTAGGAAAAGAACACACACGCAATGACTCAGGTGGATCCATGTGGTTTAGGAAAGGACACACATGCAATGACTCTGGTGGATCCATGTGGTTTAGGAAAGCAACGCACATATAATGACTCTGATGGATCCATGTGGTTTATGAAAGGAACACACATGTAATGACTCTGGTGGATCAATGTGGTTTAGGAAAGGAACAGACATGCAATGACTCTGGTGGTTCCTTGTTGTTTAGGAAAAGAACACACATGCAATGACTCTTGTGGTGGTTTAGGAAAAGAACACACATGCAATGACTCTGGTGGATCCATGTGGTTTAGAAATTAACACACATGCAATGACTCTGGTGGTGGTTTAGGAAAAGAACACACACGCAATGACTCTGGTGGATCCATGTGGTTTAGGAAAGGCATAGACATGTAATGACTCTAGTGGATCCATGTGGTTTATGAAAGGAACACACATGCAATGGCTCTGCTGGATCAATGTGGTTTAGGAAAGGAACACACATGCAATGATTCTAGTGGATCAATGTGGTTTGGGATAGAAAAACACATGGAATGACTCTAGTGGTGGCTTAGGAAAGGAACACACATGTAATGACTCTGGTGGATCCATGTGGTTTAGGAAAGGAGCACACATGCAATGACTCTAGTGGATCCATGTGATTTAGGAAAGGAACACACATGCAATGACTCTAGGTGATCCATGTGGTTTAGGAAAGGAACACACATGCAATCACATTTGTGGTGGTTGAGGAAAAGAACACACATGCAATGACTCTGGTAGATCCATGTAGTTTACGGAAGGGACACAAGGAAATGACTCTAGGGATCCATGTGGTTTAGGAAAGGAACACACATGCAATGACTCTGGTGGTGGTTTAGGAAAAGAACACACATGCAATGACTCTGGTGGATCCATGTGGTCTAGGAAAGGAACAACATGCAATGACTCTGGTGGATACAGGTGGTTTAGGAAAGGAACGCACGTGCAATGACTCTGGTAGTGGTTTATCAAAAGAACACACATGCAATGAATCTGGTGGATCCATCTAGTTTAGGAAAGGAATACACATGCAATGACTCTAGTGGATCCATGTGGTTTAGGAAAGGAACACACATGCAATGACTCTAGCGGATCCATGTGGTTTATGAAAGGAACACACATGCAATGACTCTGGTGGTGGTTTAGGAAAAGAACACACATGCAATGACTCTGGTGGATCCATGTGGTTTAGAAAGTAACACACATGCAATGACTCTAGTGGTGGTTTAGGAAAAGAACACATGTGCAATGACTCTAGTGGTGGTTTATGAAAATAACACACATGCAATGACTCTAGTGGTTGTTTAGGAAAGGAACACACATGCAATGACTATAGGTGATCCATGTGGTTTAGGAAAGGAACACACATGCAATGACTCTGGTGGTGGTTGAGGAAAAGAACACACATGCAATGACTCTGGTAGATCCATGTAGTTTAGGAAAGGAACACAAGGCAATGACTCTAGTGGATCCATATGGTTTAGGAAAGGAACACACATGCAATGACTCTAGTGGATCCATATGGTTTAGGAAAGGAACACACATGCAATGACTCTAGTGGATCCATATGGTTTAGGAAAGGAACACACATGCAATGACTCTAGTGGATCCATGTGGTTTATGAAAGGAACACACATGCAATGACTCTAGTGGATCAATGTGGTGTTGGAAAGGAACACACATGCAATGACTCTGGTGGTGGTTTAGGAAAAGAACACACATGCAATGACTCTGGTGGATCCATCCAGTTTAGGAAAGGAACACTCATGCAATGAATCTATTGGATCAATGTGGTTTAGGAAAGGAAAACGCATGGAATGACTCTAGTGGTGGTTTAGGAAAAGAACACACACCCAATGACTCTGGTGGATCCATGTGGTTTAGGAAAGGAACACATATGCAATGACTCTAGGTGATCCATGTGGTTTATGAAAGGAACACAGATGCAATGATAATGGTGGTGGTTTAGGAAAAGAACACACACACAATGACTCAGGTGGATCCATGTGGTTTAGGAAAGGACACACATGCAATGACTCTGGTGGATCCATGTGGTTTAGGAAAGCAATGCACATATAATGACTCTGATGGATCCATGTGGTTTATGAAAGGAACACACATGTAATGACTCTGGTGGATCAATGTGGTTTAGGAAAGGAACAGACATGCAATGACTCTAGTGGTTCCTTGTTGTTTAGGAAAAGAACACACATGCAATGACTCTTGTGGTGGTTTAGGAAAAGAACACACATGCAATGACTCTGGTGGATCCATGTGGTTTAGAAATTAACACACATGCAATGACTCTGGTGGTGGTTTAGGAAAAGAACACACACGCAATGACTCTGGTGGATCCATGTGGTTTAGGAAAGGCACAAACATGTAATGACTCTAGTGGATCCATGTGGTTTATGAAAGGAACACACATGCAATGGCTCTGCTGGATCAATGTGGTTTAGGAAAGGAACACACATGGAATGATTCTAGTGGATCAATGTGGTTTGGGATAGAAAAACACATGGAATGACTCTAGTGGTGGCTTATTAAAGGAACACACATGTAATGACTCTGGTGGATCCATGTGGTTTAGGAAAGGAGCACACATGCAATGACTCTAGTGGATCCATGTGATTTAGGAAAGGAACACACATGCAATGACTCTAGGTGATCCATGTGGTTTAGGAAAGGAACACACATGCAATCACATTTGTGGTGGTTGAGGAAAAGAACACACATGCAATGACTCTGGTAGATCCATGTAGTTTAGGAAAGGGACACAAGGAAATGACTCTAGGGATCCATGTGGTTTAGGAAAGGAACACACATGCAATGACTCTAGTGGATCCATGTGGTTTATGAAAGGAACACACATGCAATGTCTCTAGTGGATCCATGTGGTTTATGAAAGGAACACACATGCAATGACTCTGGTGGTGGTTTAGGAAAATAACACACATGCAATGACTCTGGTGGATCCATGTGGTCTAGGAAAGGAACAACATGCAATGACTCTGGTGGATACAGGTGGTTTAGGAAAGGAACGCACGTGCAATGACTCTGGTAGTGGTTTATCAAAAGAACACACATGCAATAAATCTGGTGGATCCATCTAGTTTAGGAAAGGAATACACATGTAATGACTCTAGTGGATCCATGTGGTTTAGGAAAGGAACACACATGCAATGACTCTAGCGGATCCATGTGGTTTATGAAAGGAACACACATGCAATGACTCTAGTGGTGGTTTAGGAAAAGAACACACATGCAATGACTCTGGTGGATCCATGTGGTTTAGAAAGTAACACACATGCAATGACTCTAGTGGTGGTTTAGGAAAAGAACACATGTGCAATGACTCTAGTGGTGGTTTATGAAAATAACACACATGCAATGACTCTAGTGGTTGTTTAGGAAAGGAACACACATGCAATGACTCTAGGTGATCCATGTGGTTTATGAAAGGAACACACAAGGAATGATTCTGGTGGTGGTTTAGGAAAAGAACACAAACGCAATGACTCTGGTGGATCCATGTCGTTTAGGAAAGGACACACATGCAATGACTCTGGTGGATCCATGTGGTTTAGGAAAGCAACGCACATGCATTGACTCTAATGGATCCATGTGGTTTATGAAAGGAACACACATGTAATGACTCTGGTGGATCTATGTGGTTTAGGAAAGGAACACACATGTAATGACTCTGGTGGATCCATGTGGTTTAAGAAAGGAACACACATGAAATGACTCTAGTGGTGGTTTAGGAAAAGAACACACATGCAATGGCTCTGGTGGATCCATCTAGTTTAGGAAAGGAACACACATGCAATGACTCTAGCGGATCCATGTGGTTTATGAAAGGAACACACATGCAATGACTCTGGTGGTGGTTTAGGAAAATAACACACATGCAATGACTCTGGTGGATCCATGTGGTTTAGAAATCAACACACATGCAATGACTCTGGTGGTGGTTTAGGAAAAGGACACACATGTAATGACTCTGGTGGATCAATGTGGTTTTGAAAGTAACACACATGCAATGACTCTGGTGGATCTATGTGGTTTAGGAAAGGAACATACATGCAATGACTCTGGTGGATCCATGTGGTTTAGGAAAGGAACACACATGCAATGACTCTGGTGGTGGTTTAGGAAAGGACACACATGCAATGACTCTGGTGGATCCATGTGGTTTAGGAAAGGAACACACGTGAAATGACTCTGATGGATCAATGTGGTTTAGGAAAGGAACACACATGCATCGACTCTGGTGGATCAATGTGGTTTAGGAAAGTAACACACATGCAATGACTGGTGGATCCATGTGGTTTAGGAAAGGAACACACATGCAATGACTCTGGTGGTGGTTTAGGAAAAGAACACACATGCAATGACTCTGGTGGATCCATCTAGTTTAGGAAAGGAACACACATGCAATGAATCTATTGGATCAATGTGGTTTAGGAAAGGAAAACGCATGGAATGACTCTAGTGGTGGTTTAGGAAAAGAACACACACGCAATGACTCTGGTGGATCCATGTGGTTTAGGAAAGCAGCACACATGCAATGACTATAGTAGAGCCATGTGATTTAGGAAAGGAACACATATGCAATGACTCTAGGTGATCCATGTGGTTTATGAAAGGAACACACATGCAATGATAATAGTGGTGGTTTAGGAAAAGAACACACACGCAATGACTCAGGTGGATCCAAGTGGTTTAGGAAAGGACACGCATGCAATGACTCTAGTGGATCCATGTGGTCTAGGAAAGCAACGCACATATAATGACTCTGATGGATCCATGTGGTTTATGAAAGGAACACACATGTAATGACTCTGGTGGATCAATGTGGTTTAGGAAAGGAACACACATGCAATGACTCTGGTGGTTCCTTGTTGATTAGGAAAAGAACACACATGCAATAACTCTGGTGGTGGTTTAGGAAAAGAACACACATGCAATGACTCTGGTGGATCCATGTGGTTTATAAAGTAACACACATGCAATGACTCTAGTGGTGTTTTAGGAAAAGAACACACATGCAATGACTCTGGTGGATCCATGAGGTTTAGGAAAGGAACAGACATGCAATGACTCTAGTGGATCCATGTGGTTTATGAAAGGAACACACATGCAATAACTCTGCTGGATCAATGTGGTTTAGGAAAGGAACACACATGCAATGATTCTAGTGGATCAATGTGGTTTGGGATAGAAAAACACATGGAATGACTCTAGTGGTGGTTTAGGAAAAGAACACACATGTAATGACTCTGGTGGATCCATGCGGATTAGGAAAGGAGCACACATGCAATGACTCTTGTGGATCCATGTGATTTAGGAAAGGAACACACATGCAATGACTCTAGGTGATCCATGTGGTTTAGGAAAGGAACACACATGCAATGACTCTGGTGGTTGTTGAGGAAAAGAACACAGATGCAATGACCCTGGTAGATCCATGTAGTTTAGGAAAGGAACACAAGGCAATGAATCTAGCGGATCCATGTGGTTTAGGAAAGGAACACACATGCAATGACTCTGGTGGATCAATGTGGTTTAGGAAAGGAACAAAGATGCAATGACTCTGGTGGATCCATGTGGTTTAGGAAAAGAACACACATGCAATGACTCTAGGTGATCCATCTGGTTTATGAAAGGAACACACATGCAATGACTCTGGTGGATCCATGTGGTTTACGAAAGGAACACACATGCAATGACTCTGGTGGTGGTTTAGGAAAAGAACACTCATGCAATGACTCTCGTGGATGCATGTGGTTTAGGAAAGGAACACACATGCAATGACTCTAGTGGATCCATGTGGTTTATGAAAGGAACACACATGCAATGGCACTGTTGGATCAATGTGGTTTAGGAAAGGAACACACATGCAATGACTCTAGTGGATCAATGTGGTTTAGGAAAGGAAAACGCATGGAATGACTCTAGTGGTGGTTTAGGAAAAGAACACACATGCGATGACTCTGGTGGATCCATGTGGTTTAGGAAAGGAGCACACATGCAATGACTCTAGTGGATCCATGTGATTTAGGAAAGGAACACACATGCAATGACTCAGGTGGATCCAAGTGGTTTAGGAAAGGACACGCATGCAATGACTCTAGTGGATCCATGTGGTCTAGGAAAGCAACGCACATATAATGACTCTGATGGATCCATGTGGTTTATGAAAGGAACACACATGTAATGACTCTGGTGGATCAATGTGGTTTAGGAAAGGAACACACATGCAATGACTCTGGTGGTTCCTTGTTGATTAGGAAAAGAACACACATGCAATAACTCTGGTGGTGGTTTAGGAAAAGAACACACATGCAATGACTCTGGTGGATCCATGTGGTTTATAAAGTAACACACATGCAATGACTCTAGTGGTGGTTTAGGAAAAGAACACACATGCAATGACTCTGGTGGATCCATGAGGTTTAGGAAAGGAACAGACATGCAATGACTCTAGTGGATCCATGTGGTTTATGAAAGGAACACACATGCAATAACTCTGCTGGATCAATGTGGTTTAGGAAAGGAACACACATGCAATGATTCTAGTGGATCAATGTGGTTTGGGATAGAAAAACACATGGAATGACTCTAGTGGTGGTTTAGGAAAAGAACACACATGTAATGACTCTGGTGGATCCATGCGGATTAGGAAAGGAGCACACATGCAATGACTCTTGTGGATCCATGTGATTTAGGAAAGGAACACACATGCAATGACTCTAGGTGATCCATGTGGTTTAGGAAAGGAACACACATGCAATGACTCTGGTGGTTGTTGAGGAAAAGAACACACATGCAATGACCCTGGTAGATCCATGTAGTTTAGGAAAGGAACACAAGGCAATGAATCTAGCGGATCCATGTGGTTTAGGAAAGGAACACACATGCAATGACTCTGGTGGATCAATGTGGTTTAGGAAAGGAACAAAGATGCAATGACTCTGGTGGATCCATGTGGTTTAGGAAAAGAACACACATGCAATGACTCTAGGTGATCCATCTGGTTTATGAAAGGAACACACATGCAATGACTCTGGTGGATCCATGTGGTTTACGAAAGGAACACACATGCAATGACTCTGGTGGTGGTTTAGGAAAAGAACACTCATGCAATGACTCTCGTGGATGCATGTGGTTTAGGAAAGGAACACACATGCAATGACTCTAGTGGATCCATGTGGTTTATGAAAGGAACACACATGCAATGGCACTGTTGGATCAATGTGGTTTAGGAAAGGAACACACATGCAATGACTCTAGTGGATCAATGTGGTTTAGGAAAGGAAAACGCATGGAATGACTCTAGTGGTGGTTTAGGAAAAGAACACACATGCGATGACTCTGGTGGATCCATGTGGTTTAGGAAAGGAGCACACATGCAATGACTCTAGTGGATCCATGTGATTTAGGAAAGGAACACACATGCAATGACTCTAGGTGATCCATGTGTTTTATGAAAGGAACACACATGCAATGATTCTGGTGGTGGTTTAGGAAAAGAACACACACGCAATGACTCTGGTGGATCCATGTGGTTTAGGAAAGGACACACATGCAATGACTCTGGTGGATCCATGTGGTTTAGGAAAGCAACACACATGCAATCACTTTGATGGATCAATGTGGTTTATGAAAGGAACATACATGTAATGACTCTGGTGGATCAATGTGGTTTAGGAAAAGACCACACAAGCAATGACTCTGGTGGATCCATGTGGTTTAGGAAAGGAACACACATGCAATGACTCTGGTGGTGGTTTAGGAAAAGAACACACATGCAATGACTCTGGTGGATCCATCTAGTTTAGGAAAGGAACACACATGCAATGACTCTATTGGATCCATGTGGTTTAGGAAATGAACACACATGCAATGACTCTAGCGGATCCATGTGGTTTATAAAAGGAACACACATGCAATGACTCTAGTGGTGGTATAGGAAAAGAACACAGATGCACTGACTCTGGTGGATCCACGTGGTTTAGAAAGTAACACACATGCAATGACTCTGGTGGTGGTTTAGGAAAAGAACAGACATGCAATGAATCTGGTGGATCCATGTGGTTTAGGAAAGGAACAGACATGCAATGACTCTGCTGGATCCATGTGGTTTATGAAAGGAACACACATGCAATGGCTCTGCTGGATCAATGTGGTTTAGGAAAGGAACACACATGCAATGATTCTAGTTGATCGATGTGGTTTAGGAAAGAAAAACGCATGGAATGACTCTAGTGGTGGTTTAGGAAAAGGACACACATGCAATCACTCTGGTGAATCCATGTGGTTTAGGAAAGGCGCACACATGCAATGACTCTAGTGGATCCATGTGATTTAGGAAGGGAACACACATGCAATGACTCTTGGTGATCCATGTGGTTTAGGAAAGGAACACACATGCAATGACTCTAGTGGTGTTTTAGTAAAAGAACACACATGCAATGACTTTGGTAGATCCATGTAGTTTAGGAAAGGAACACAAGGTAATGACTATAGTGGATCCATGTGGTTTAGGAAAGGAACACACAACTCTAGTGGATCCATGTGGTTTATGAAAGGAACACAAAGGCAATGATTCTGGTGGTGGTTTTGGAAAAGAAAACATATGCAATGACTCTAGTGGTGGTTTATGAAAATAACACACATGCAATGACTCTAGTGGTTGTTTAGGAAAGGAACACACATGCAATGACTCTGGTGGTGGTTGAGGAAAAGAACACACATGCAATGACTCTGGTGGATCCATCTAGTTTAGGAAAGGAACACACATGCAATGAATCTATTGGATCAATGTGGTTTAGGAAAGGAAAACGCATGGAATGCCTCTAGTGGTGGTTTAGGAAAAGAACACACACGCAATGACTCTGGTGGATCCATGTGGTTTAGGAAAGGAGCACACATGTAATGACTCTAGTAGAGCCATGTGATTTAGGAAAGGAACACATATGCAATGACTCTAGGTGATCCATGTGGTTTATGAAAGGAACACACATGCAATGATAATGGTGGTGGTTTAGGAAAAGAACACACACGCAATGACTCAGGTGGATCCATGTGGTTTAGGAAAGGACACACATGCAATGACTCTAGTGGATCCATGTGGTTTAGGAAAGCAACGCACATATAATGACTCTGATGGATCCATGTGGTTTATGAAAGGAACACACATGTAATGACTCTGGTGGATCAATGTGGTTTAGGAAAGAAACACACATGCAATGACTCTGGTGGTTCCTTGTTGTTTAGTAAAAGAACACACATGCAATGACTCTGGTGGTGGTTTAGGAAAATAACACATATGCAATGACTCTGGTGGATCCATGTGGTTTAGAAAGTAACACACATGCAATGACTCTGGTGGTGGTTTAGGAAAAGAACAGACATGCAATGACTCTAGTGGATCCATGTGGTTTAGGAAAGGAATAGACATGCAATGACTCTAGTGGATCCATGTGGTTTATGCAAGGAACACACATGCAATGGCTCTGCTGGATCAATGTGGTTTAGGAAAGGAACACACATGCAATGATTCTAGTGGATCAATGTGGTTTGGGATAGAAAAACACATGTAATGACTCTGGTGGATCCATGTGGTTTAGGAAAGGAGCACACATGCAATGACTCTAGTGGATCCATGTGATTTAGGAAAGGAACACACATGCAATGACTCTAGGTGATCCATGTGGTTTAGGAAAGCAACACACATGCAATGACTCTGGTGGTGGTTGAGGAAAAGAACACACATGCAGTGACTCTGGTAGATCCATGTAGTTTAGGAAAGGAACACAAGGCAATAACTCTAGTGGATCCATGTGGTTTAGGAAAGGAACACAGATGCAATGACTCTAGTGGATCCATGTTGTTTATGAAAGGAACACACATGAATGACTCTGGTGGTGGTTTAGGAAAAGAACACACATGCAATGACTCTGGTGGATCCATGTGGTCTAGGAAAGGAACACACATGCAATGACTCTGGTGGTGGTTTAGGAAAAGAACAAACATGCAATGAATCTGTTGGATCCATCTACTTTAGGAAAGGAATACACATGCAATGACTCTAGTGGATCCATGTGGTTTAGGAAAGAAACACACATACAATGACTCTAGCGGATCCATGTGGTTTATGAAAGGAACACACATGTAATGACTCTGGTGGATCAATGTGGTTTAGGAAAGAAACACACATGCAATGACTCTGGTGGTTCCTTGTTGTTTAGTAAAAGAACACACATGCAATGACTCTGGTGGTGGTTTAGGAAAATAACACATATGCAATGACTCTGGTGGATCCATGTGGTTTAGAAAGTAACACACATGCAATGACTCTGGTGGTGGTTTAGGAAAAGAACAGACATGCAATGACTCTGGTGGATCCATGTGGTTTAGGAAAGGAACAGACATGCAATGACTCTAGTGGATCCATGTGGTTTATGCAAGGAACACACATGCAATGGCTCTGCTGGATCAATGTGGTTTAGGAAAGGAACACACATGCAATGATTCTAGTGGATCAATGTGGTTTGGGATAGAAAAACACATGTAATGACTCTGGTGGATCCATGTGGTTTAGGAAAGGAGCACACATGCAATGACTCTAGTGGATCCATGTGATTTAGGAAAGGAACACACATGCAATGACTCTAGGTGATCCATGTGGTTTAGGAAAGCAACACACATGCAATGACTCTGGTGGTGGTTGAGGAAAAGAACACACATGCAGTGACTCTGGTAGATCCATGTAGTTTAGGAAAGGAACACAAGGCAATGACTCTAGTGGATCCATGTGGTTTAGGAAAGGAACACAGATGCAATGACTCTAGTGGATCCATGTTGTTTATGAAAGGAACACACATGCAATGACTCTGGTGGTGGTTTAGGAAAAGAACACACATGCAATGACTCTGGTGGATCCATGTGGTCTAGGAAAGGAACACACATGCAATGACTCTGGTGGTGGTTTAGGAAAAGAACAAACATGCAATGAATCTGTTGGATCCATCTACTTTAGGAAAGGAATACACATGCAATGACTCTAGTGGATCCATGTGGTTTAGGAAAGCAACACACATACAATGACTCTAGCGGATCCATGTGGTTTATGAAAGGAACACACATGCAATGACTCTGGTGGTGGTTTAGGAAAAGAACACACATGCAATGACTCTGGTGGATCCATGTGGTTTAGAAAGTAACACACATGCAATGACTCTAGTGGTGGTTTAGGAAAAGAACACACGTGCACACGATCTTGAGATCGGCAAGTGATCGACTACATCAACCCCGAGATCTAATCTTGTAACGCTTTCGTATCTACGAGGGTTAGTACAGATCTATCTCGTTGCACATGTCTAATAGATTAGATCTTGGCTTTTATCTAGATTAGATCTGGGTTTTGTTCGTTCTTGCGGTAGAAATTTTTTATTTTCCATGCTACGAATCCATCATATCTTCCGGTGGTCCCCAATGCGACGACATCATCTACGCCAGATCCGATGAAGATCCTGCATCACTCCTCTTGTTCCGTACACCGCTTGTGAAGATCTTCAGTCTAAATCCCGAGAGTTGGTTGCACGATTCTGCGATTCATTTATAGAAGGATACTTTGAGTACGGGATGGACTGATCACCCTACCCGCCTCTCACTATGCACTTTTCTACATCGAATCGGTGGATCAAGCAATTTCGCTCCGTCCACGGAAGTTAAAGGTGGCCTTATATTTTTATACCTTTACCTTCGTCCTTTGCTCCTCCGGAGTGTTCTATCGACGAACGCGAGCAATGAGCCTTGTTGGTGGTGTTTCCGATTTCAAGATGGAGCAAGGATCTTTGTTAGTGGTGTCGTGAGGATCGACATGAAGCGAGAAGATTCTGATCGTCGGCCTTCTTCCCGGTACCATGAGGCGGATCTCGTGGGCGAGATCCATTGTTAGTGGTGTTGAATTGTAGCACCCCGGGAAAACCACTACTAGAAAATCGCTTGGTGTTTTTGTTTTGTGCATCATCATGACTGCATGCTCATGTCATCATGCCACCTTGCATTTGAGTATCGTCATGTCATCATGCATTTGTTTGCCTAAACCTATTTTCTAAAAGCTATCTTTGTTTTCTAAATATCTCCGCCTTTATTTCAAATCAAAACCCCGAGCCTTTTTCCCGGATATTTTGTTTTGTCTAAAAATAATTTACAAAAGGCTTTTAAAATAAAAATAAATAAATAAAACTATTTTGACGGACCGGGGAGGCAGCCTAGCCATTAGGCCAGGCCACCTACTACCCGGACCATCTAAGAAAAAAAACCCTAATCCTACCCTCTCTGAAACCTAGAACTACCCAAACCCTAATCCCCACCTACCCCCACACCTCTGCGCACCGCCGCAACCAGCACACACTGCCGCCACCCCTCCCTCTTGGCCCCACCATGTCCTCGCTCGCGAGCGACGCAAACGCCCAGCCCTGTCCGCTCCCGCATGACACGGTCGCCACCAACCCCGCCCAGATCCCACCATGCACGGCCCCACCCGACAGCGTCCTTGACGTGCCTGTCTCTGCCCGAGACCCTCCTCGCTCGTGATTCCCAGCACCCACCCCACCCTGCGACAACCGTCGATGCTCCCCTTCACCCCATCGCGATCCCGACCCCCTCCCGATGCGCCACCGTTCCTCTGTCCCGTTCACGCGCAGAACCACCGGGCCCCCGCCTCCTCCTCGGCCAGCCTGACCTCGTCTCACCTCGGCCGGCACCGCGGTACACCGCGTCGTCACTGCCGCCTCGGATCCCCGCCAGCGAGCTCCTCCGTCCCGGCTGGTGAGCCCCTGCCCGCTGGCACTCGGACCTCGTCGAGCCCACGGTCACCGCCCGCTCAAGCTCCGTCCCATCGCCTACACACACCCGCCTCTGGTCGGAGCCTCGCCTCGCCCCGAACCCAGACGCCGTCCTTGCCACTCCCTGCACGTGGATGCACGACCTCCTTCTTGTCTCGTCTCCGCCGCCCGCGACCGTCTCCTCTGCCTCCCGAGCAGAGCCGCCATGGCACCGCCCTTCTGCACAAGTCTGGCACCCTCTTCCCCCACTGGTGCCGCCAAGCCCTGCGCCTGGTATTGCTCCGTCCCTGAGCTCCTCTTTGGCCTCGCCTCGGTCTGCTACGTGGCTGCCTCTAGTGCTCGAACTTGCCCATGGCCTCCATGTCTTCTCGCTGTACGAGTGCTGGTGTTGAGGTCGTGTGGTGAAGTGCCGATAAGGTGTTTGTGATGTGGTGTCCTCAACATTGACGTGAAGAACATGTGCTGCAGCTACTCGTCGATCCCGTGTGGCGCTTGATGTACAACTACGGTGCCTACAGAACGAAGATGCATCCGTGGCCTACTTCGAGTCTAGCGGCAAGGTGGAGATGCTGCGGGGAACGCAACTAGGCTACCTCATGCAGGACAAGTTGGGAAAACACCTCGTCAAGGTTGATCAACAAAAGGACCGACGAGATACATGACAACGACAATTAACACCGCCACAAACAAGTTCTCCATCATGAATGACAATTGATTTGAAGACCCCGGCCTTGAGGATCTGAAGCCCCAAACCAACATCGCCTTCCCGGATGCCATGACCGTATACATGGACCCGAAGGACGTCGGATGCCGATTCCTCCTTCATGAATCCGATTGCCGAGACCCTGAAGACCGATCCCGGCGAGACCGAACCGAACCCTCAGCACCAAGTTCGCCAAACCACCATATGTGATTCCCTTTCTGAGACCCTTATTTTTATAATATATGACATATACTTGTTGCATTTAAATTGTTCATGTCGCATACATATTTCGTGGTTTGGGGGCATTACGCCGATTCACCTTATAATTAAATATGGAGTGTTTATGTGGGATACATTTGTCTTATTCCGGACTCCATTTAAATTTGTGTAGCGAATCGATGCCATGCTTTTACCTGTTAATACAACATTTAAATTGTGGGGTATCTAAATAACTTGAACCTCCTAATTAATTATCGGGACCCCGGTTCCGCTTAATATTGCCTAGTTGCATCGCATTTTTTCCATGCCATGCATCATACATGCAACATGCCGATTCTTCTGCCATAGTATTAAATAGTACATCTGGTGTTTCTTTTAGTGATTTGCTTCTTCGCGGATTAGGCCGTTGAGTGGGTGCGAGTATCGACAAGTTCTTCGGATAATGTACCTTCGGCAGTCTTTCCCAGGCGAGCATTCTCCCCCTTTCTACCTATTTTGCATTTATAGTCTTTATTTCCTCCTGTTGATCTATTGCTATCCGTGTCGCGATGCTTTAGTGTTCCGTACCAGATATATTCCGTGCAGCCTTTACATTGCCTTGGACACCTCCTATTACCTGTTGTTTGGTAGATAGATGGCCTTGCGAGTCGTAGTCGCTTGCTTAGGTGCGATCCCGTGTCGTGAAGTACCACACAGTTGTTGGAATTTTGTCATGTGCTTTATGGTGGAGATGATCATGACTTTAAATACAATTATTAAATTGCTGGGACAACTAATGAAAGGGGCACCGGTGGGCAATATATGCTATTTGGTTTTTCATGTCCACTTGTGTCCTGTAGGCCCCGAGTACTTGATACATGTTCCTTGACTATTCGCACTATCCACATACGGGAGACTCTATGAATCCCCCTTAGCAAAAGCTTGATTCATTTCTTATTTCTTGGGGCCACAAACTAGTTTGGGGCTTTATTACTATCCTGTACTTATGCCATGCTTTACTGCTTTATTTAAGGTTGTGTGTGGAGCACATGTACTGTTTTGGATCGTGCCACGTTTTCACGGTATCGACAAGCCCAGTCACACTTTCGGGTTCCCAGTCGTTTACAGCCGTCGTCACAAACCCTGGGTCCGTTCTGGAGTGGGGTGGCCCCCTAAAATATTTTATGAATCCTGTGATTGCTTTGTCGTGAAATCCTCGTTGGGTTTTGAGTTGGTTTTTCCGAGGTTGATCATGTGTGTGTTGCTATTTGTGCACCCCTGCAGGGTAAATCTTTCTGAAAGCCGTGTCCGCGGTTATGGACGACTTGGAGCATAGTATCTTGATCATAGACAAGCATAACTAAAGTACTGCTATAAATTTGACTTAATATGTGACTAGTAATCAACTTCACTAGAATGCAATGGATAATAAAAGTGCCAACAACTGGTGGAACTGGTGTGTATCGTGTCATGTTATACCTGCCTAGTAAGTATCGCAACTCCAATGGATTGAACCAAAAGTGCCAACAACTGCTGGGTTTGTTATGTCACATGCCAATTGTATCTGACTAGTAAGTACTACAACTACAACTGAATGGATAACTAAAACTGCCCACTACTTATGCTATCAGGATGACTCGTGATATCTATATCTGACTAGTAAGTGCTGCAACTATAATGGAATGAATAAAACTGCCAATCGTGTGAGTTCCTCGATTTGACTTCCTCGTTTGGTCTCGAGGGGGCATACCAGAATGGGTATGATTGGTGTTAGTATAACGTTGGTTCCGAATAGGTCTTTCTTATCTCTCTCTAATAGCCGACAGTTAATCGAGTCTCTATAGGTTGTTTAGTGCATGCTGCATTGCGGCTTCAGTCCACCATACCTATGTAGGCGAGAGCCACCGAATTCTAGCCTCGCCGTGTACTGGCCTCAGTACTGACGCTCCTCTTTTTCCTTTGCCCTTTGTCGGCACCCCTTTTATTTTAGCAGGTATAAGTTCGACGTTGTTAGCAGGGTTACCCTTCCGGCTCGGCCTGGGCAGGGTTATGGACGCCATTGCTTATTCTTCAGGGCTCTTAGCTCAATTTGCTTCTTATCCGTACTCGGATGTTGTATCAATTTCAAGGTGATTTAAATATTTGTACTGTATATCTATATTCTTGACTCAGTGAGTCGTTGTTGTATATATCTGTTCTGTGGGTTCCTTCATGGACTATTGTGTAATGATATTACTCCGTTTTCCACCCGCACGAAAGTGCCTGGTGGGCGTCCTTGAATCGTTTCTATGCGGGTTTGGCGGGAAGCGCTAAAACTTGCATAGGGCCAATTCGAGGGTGTTACACAATGACCCTGGTGGTGGTTTAGGAAAAGAACACGCATGCAATGACTCTCGTGGATGCATGTGGTTTAGGAAAGGAACACACATGCAAAGACTCTAGTGGATCCTTGTGGTTTATGAAAGGAACACACATGCAATGTCTCTGCTTGATCAATATGATTTAGGAAAGGAACACACATGCAATGACTCTGGTGGATCAATGTGGTTTAGGAAAGGAAAACGCATGGAATGACTCTAGTGGTGGTTTAGGAAAAGAACACACATGCGATGACTCTGGTGGATGCCCCTGGTTTAGGAAAGGACACACATGTAATGACTCTGGTGGATCAATTTGGTTTAGGAAAGCAACACACATGCAATGACTTTGATGGATCAATGTGGTTTATGAAAGGAATACACATCTAATGAATCTAGTGGATCAATTTGGTTTAGGAAAGGAACACACATGCAATGACTCTGGTAGATCCATGTGTTTTAGAAAGTAACACACATGCAATGACTCTAGTGGTGGTTTAGGAAAAGAACACACATGCAATGACTCTGGTGGATCCATGTGGTTTAGGAAAGGAACATACATGCAATGACTCTGGTGGATCCATGTGGTTTATGAAAGGAACACACATGCAATGGCTCTGCTGGATCAATGTGGTTTAGGAAAGGAACACACATGCAATGATTCTAGTGGATCAATGTGGTTTAGGAAAGAAAAACACATGGAATGACTCTACTGGTGGTTTAGGAAAAGGACACACATGCAATGACTCTGGTGGATCCATGTGTTTTAGGAAAGACACACACATGCAATGACTCTGGTGGATCCATGTGGTTTATGAAAGGAACACACATGCAATGACTCTAGGTGATCCATGTGGTTTAGGAAAGGAACACACATGCAATGACTCTAGTGGTGGTTTAGTAAAAGAACACACATGCAATGATTCTGGTGGATCCATGTAGTTTAGGAAAGGAACACAAGGCAATGACTCTAGTGGATCCCTATGGTTTAGGAAAGGAACACACATGCAATGACTCTAGTGGATCCATGTGGTTTATGAAAGGAACACACATGCAATGACTCTGGTGGTGGTTTAGGAAAATAACGCACATGCAATGACTCTAGTGGTGGTTTATGAAAATAACACACATGCAATGACTCTAGTGGTTGTTTAGGAAAGGAACAAACATGCAATGACTCTGGTGGATCCATGTGGTTTAGGAAAGGAACACACATGCAATGACTCTAGTGGATCAATGTCGTTTAGGAAAGGAACACACATGCAATGACTTTGGTGGATCCATGTGGTTTCGGAAAGGAACACACATGCAATGACTCTGGTGGTGGTTTAGGAAAAGAATGCACATGCAATGAATCTCGTGGATGCATGTGGTTTAGGAAAGGAACACATATGCAATGACTCTGGTGGATCCATGTGGTTTATGAAAGGAACAGACATGCAATGGCTCTGCTGGATGAATGTGGTTTAAGAAAGGAACACACATGCAATGCCTCTAGTGGATCAATGTGGTTTAGGAAAGGAAAACGCATGGAATGACTCTAGTGGTGGTTTAGTGTTGGGGGGATAACCGCGGGTAGGGTCACTCCGGGGTTAGCCGAGGTTCGGCAAGGTCAAAGCGGATGCTGGCCGAGTCACCTCAAGGCAGGCCGGATCACGGAGTAACCCAGACCAGGGGGGTCACCTAACATTGTCTCTTCCGACTTAAGGAGTAAGTCGGAAATGCTTGTCTAGCTTATATGCAGGAACATGTATGGCCAGATCAACTGTGATCCGGATCCTCGCTTGGCTTCTAGGAGAAGGAAGGAATCTCTCTGGTCAAAAAAGAAGGTCCAGTGCGTACTGGATGAGCGAATAAAGCAAGGGCAGGACCACCGGATTGTGGCCGACAAGGGTGACGACGCTCACGTCGGCTGACGCGGGCGCCGCAGAGGCTACATCGCTAAAGCAAGTGTGACGCGGGGGAAAAGCACCCCTGTCGGGTTACTACTTTGGGTGGCGGCATATTCTTAGGAATATGCCTCCACGTATGCCCTAGGCCAGGACCGAACCACCTCGATATAAGGGGGGGTTAGGGTTCTAGTAAGGGGGTTGGGTTTTTTCTGATACAGAGTTGGCAGAATTCTAGTGGGTTGAGCACTAGTGGATCTAGGGTTCTTGGGATAGATAGAAGGCAAGAGTAAGAGAGTTTCTTCTTCCTCCTCTTGTCAATACAGCTCGAGGAGCACTTGTAATCTTGGAGATTGAATATCAATACAAAGCTTCTGTGTAGAGAATCACTCTACTATCCCTCCCTGGATTCCCCTAGCGCATATTAGTCCCCACCTTTAGCCTATCCATGGCATCTGCCGTGACACCACCACGACAGTTGGCGCCCACCGTGGGGCTAGCGGCGCTAGCAGGGGTGAAGATCCGGACGGGAAACTTCATCGGCACCGGCAAACGCATCGTCTCTGGGCTCGTTTAGCACTTTGGAGCGCTGGACTACGTCAGCGACAACGCTGGCTGCTTCGGCACGCGCCCCCTTCCGTGCAACGGCATCTTCGTCAAGCTCGGTGCGCACAAGGTCTACGTTGTTGCGGACGTGTCTTGAAATCATCCGTGTCACGTCGTCGATGCAGGAGAACCACCCCTCACTGTGGCTCGCGAGGCGCGTATCGCTCGCTCCCCGGATCAAGCAGAGGTGATGATGACTGCGCCAGGCGCGGGCATGAGCAAGGATCCAGCGCCAGACCTGGAGGTAACACCTAAGGCACCGAGGAAAGCTAGGGGTCCTCCGCTAGAGAGGCCTGAGAACATGCTGAGGGTATCTATGGATAGCTTGGCAAACCCGGTGGCAGCAGTGGTAGATCCGGCTCAGGCACAGGCCGAGCTAGAGGAGACCCGGCAAAAGATACTGGAGGGCGCAAAGAAAATAGCAGCAGCTCAGCAGTCGTTGAACATGACGCTGCGTGAGTACACGAAGGCAAACAAGGTTGATGCAGTAAGGGTAAAAGGGAAAATCTCATGAGTGAGATGAACAGAGAAGGTGATGATGGACCAGAAGGGTCGGAAAACTATCTGTCCGTGGGGTTGCTGAAGTATAGTACCCCGGCGAAGAACCTCAGAGCAGCAGATGCCGCGGCGTCCGAGATAGAGGGTCTGACGGGTGAAGCCCGTCAAAGACAGCAAGACTGGGTTAACGAGTTGGTTCGGATCGCGAACAGGCAGAACGAGGAGCTGCTGAGAGGTAACCCGGAGAGAGTTGGAGCTTCGAAGATCGTCCATTCGGCGATGGGTTACCCGGAGAAATCCGCTGGAGCCGCATCGTCGCCTCATGGTGGCCCAAGGAGAGAAGAGGTAGTAACCTCGGCCAGACGGAACAAGCAGATCGTTCCGTACGACCCAACGCGTGCGGGAAAAGAGAAAGAGATGCGGAAAAACGACGATCGACGAAGTGTGAGCCGAGGTGAAGCTGGCCGAGGTAATCACGACCAAGGCAATGCCTGTCAAGGGAATGCTGCCAACGGCAATGCCGGCCAGCGAAACTCGGTAGGAGCAGGTCAACCGCAGCAGCGGAATATACCAAGGTAAGAGCAAAGTGCCGGCCGTGGTATGCAACAGAGAGGAGCACAACGAAAGCAAGACCGATACAATGAAGGAGACTCAGAGATGATGAATGCGGGATACGCAAGACCGGACTATCATGTGATAGGGTCGAGATTGGGAAGCAGGGATTTGATGCCGGACGACGCCAGGTTAAAGCTGGACCGCCTGTATAGGTCGGAACAGATCGAATGTCAAGGTCCTCCAGGTCCAGCGTGCTTCGGACCCCGGATCATGAAGGAACCGCCAGTACCCAATTTCCAATTACCCAGGGGCACGAAGACGTATGATGGCAGCACAAAGCCGGAGGATTGGCTGATAAACTACGCAACAGCTGTGAAAATTGCAACTGGCAACTTGAGATGGGCTGTACGATACGTACCCCAAATGTTGGAAGGTCCGGCTAGGGTATGGCTGAATAATTTGCCACCCGGAAGCATCAATTGCTGGATAGATTTTGAAGAAATGTTTATCAGCAACTTCTCAAGCACATATCAGAGACCGAATAGACCGCAGACCCTGGCGATGTGCAAGCAGAGATCTAACAAAACGGATCGTGAATTCTGGACCCGGTGGTGTACCGTGAGAAACTCGTGTGAGGGAGTCATAGAGTCACAGGCTATAGCATGGTTCGCACAAGGGTGCAGATATGGCAGCGAGTTGTGGATGAAATTGCAAAGGAAAATGCCAGTCACATTGGCAGAGATGATCCAGATTGCGGATTCTTATGCTTTGGGTGATCCGACTCAACCAAGGATCGTGTCGAACGAGTCAAATGAGGAGTACTATCCGAGGGACGGAGCCGGGTCATCTCGGAGGAACGATTACAGGGGAAAAAGGAGAGATCATCGGTATAGTTCGCAACAAGTTGCAGCTGTGAATCAAGATCAACCTAGAGCAGGGAGCAACCAACGCCAGAAAACGGGAGGGCAATGGACTCCTCAAAACGATGGCAAGAAAACGTGGACTTCGGAGCAGAAGAAGCAATGGGAAGAAAAGAAAGATCGTCCGAGGTATACCTATGAGTCAATGTTGGACCAGCCGTGTAAATTTCACACGCCAAATCCGAACAGCCCGGCGGGTCACACAACGAGGCAATGTGAGTGGATGCGTAAGATAGAACAAGGTGGTTCGGGGAATGCTCAGGCACCCCGGAATGATCAACCTCGGCAGGAGTTACCCCGGCAACAATGGCTCTCCGGAGCAAACACGCAACAGCTAATGTTGCCTCCCCCTCCGCCGAGGTATGACAATAGTGAGAGAAGGGATGAAGTGCATCAGGTGGAAAACCAGCAGCAACCGGATCAGAGGTACTCCGGAAACGATGGAAGGAATGAGTACAGGGAACATCACCAGAGCTATTGTGTGTTCACAACAGAGGAAACAGATAGGAAGAGCTTGCGGCGCCGACATATGGAGGTTAACACGGTTATGCCTGCAGTGACGAGGTACATGCCTTGGTCTATCCAGGAAATTACCTGGAGCGTCAAAGATCATCCCAAGCTTATGCCAAGTCCGGGCTCGTATGCACTAGTGTTAGATCCGACGTTCAATGGACCAAACATTAATGTGAGGTTCTCCAAGGTACTGATCGACAATGGCAGTAGCATTAACATCATGTATGCGGATACGATGCGCAAGTTGGGCATCTCGGAGAACATGCTCCAAGCAATAAGAAGAACTTTCCATGGTATCGTACCAGGCATCTCCTGTGAGCCCATAGGCAAAGTCCGGGTCGACGTGCTATTCGGTACGAGGGATAACTGCCGAACTGAGAATCTGGAGTTTGAGGTGGTGAACTTGGAGAGCACGTATCATGCATTACTCGGGAGACCAGCACTGAGCAAATTCATGGCAAGTTGCCACGTTAGTTATCTGAAGATGAAGTTGCCCGGGCCAAATGGAGCAATTACTATCGCTGGGGATTTCCGACGTTCTATTGAGTGCGCCTCAGCCGGGTCTAACCTAGCCGAGTCACTCGTGATTGCGCAAGAGAAAAGAAATATCCAAGAGGTGGCGGCATTAGCTCAGTCCGCGCAGCAGTATATGCCGGCGTTATGTAACCCGCATGGAAGCATTTCGTTTCAAGCCGTGAAGGACAACAAGAAGATTCCCGTGGACAACATGTTTCCAGAGCGTACCGTAACAATTGGTGCCGGGTTAACTGACAAATAGGAAAGCAAGCTCGTCAACTTCCTCCGTGAGAATCGGGATATTTTTGCTTGGTTCACACAGGACTTGCAAGGTGTTCCGAGGGAGTTGGCCGAGCACTCTTTGAACGTAAGACCCGGAGCAAGGCCGGTGAAGGAGCCTCTCCGATGCTTCGCCAAGGATAGGAGAAAGGTCATTGGTGACGAGATAGCTCGGTTGCTAGCAGCAGGATTTATCATGGAAGTGTTGTATCCAGACTGGCTCTCAAATCCGGTGCTGGTAGAAAAGAAGAAGGATGATCCGAACATGGCAGTGGTTTGGCGTATGTGTATCGATTACACGAACCTGAACAAGGTGTGTCCAAAAGATCCATTCCCACTACCGAGGATAGATCAGGTCATCGACTCTACCGCGGGATGTGAACTGTTGTCATTCATTGACGCCTATTCTGGTTTCCACCAGATACCTCTGAACCCGGATGATCAAATAAAAACTGCCTTTATTACCCCGTACGGGGCTTATTGCTATCACACTATGCCGTTCGGTTTACAAAATGCAGGAGCAACGTACCAAAGATGTATGCAAAAATGTTTGCACGATCAAATAGGTCAAAATGTACAAGTCTACGTGGATGATGTGGTTATTAAGACCAAGGAAAGCGCAACGCTCCTTGACGACATAAGGCAAACATTCGCGAACTTGAGGAGATTCCGGATGAAGCTTAACCCGGAGAAATGTACCTTCAGTGTCCCGGCTAGGAAATTACTCGGATTTCTCGTCTCCAGCCGAGGTATCGAGGTTAATCCGACTGAGATCCGAGCCATCGAACGAATGGAGCTGCCGAAGTGTCTCAACGATGTCCAGGAGTTCACTGGATGCCTGGCGTCGTTGAGTCGGTTTGTATGTCGGTTAGGGGAAAAGGCACTCCCTCTCTACCAACTCATGAAAAAGTCAGATAAATTCATTTGGACGCCACAGGCCGATGAAGCTTTTTCCCATTTGAAAAAGATGTTGGCCACAACACCAGTGTTAGCTTCTCCACTGTCAAAGGAGCCAATGTTGCTCTACATAGCCGCAACCAACCGATTTGTAAGTGCAGTGATTGTAGTGGAGCGTGATGAAGAGGGTAAGTCGGTGCATAGGCTAGTGTATTACTTGAGCGAGGTATTGTCTGCCTCAAAACAGAACTACCCGCATTTTCAAAAGTTGGCATACGGTGTTTATATGGCGTCAAAGAAGTTAAAGCACTACTTTGAGGAGCATCCCATCAAAGTGATATGCGAAGCCCCCATATCGGAGATAATGGGTAACAAAGATGCGAATGGCAGAATTGCGAAATGGGCAATTGAGCTAGCACCTTACGCACCCCAGTATGATAGGAGAGAAGCGATCAAGTCTTAGGCTGTGGCGGACTTTTTCGTGGATTGAGCCGAGGTACAATACGAACCACGGCCGCCAGATCCAAACTACTGGAGGATGCACTTTGACGAATCGAAAACCAAAACCGGGTTAGGTGTCGGGGTTGTGCTTACCTCGCCAAAGAAGGATCAGCTCAAGTACGTATTGCAGATCCATTTCGCGGCATCAAACAATGTCGCTGAGTATGAGGCTCTTGTGCATGGTCTCAAAGTGGCAAAGGAGATTGGCATACGTCGGATAATATGCTTTGGCGACTCGGATCTAGTGATACAGCAAGTGTCCGGAGTGTGGGACGCCCTGGATCCAAACATGGCACTATACAGATTTCATGTGCAGAAGATCTCGAGTTACTTTGAGGGATGCGAATTTCACCATGTACCTCGCGTGGAAAACGAAGCTGCCGACATGCTGTCAAAGCTCGGATCGACCCGACAGGCAATTCCACCGGGCGTAGCATTGGAGCACCTCAGAAAACCATCTATTAGGCCGTCCCCAGGAACCGATTCAATCTATGTCCCGGAAAACGCGGAATCCAGAGCTGAGCCCATGGACATTGACATGGGAGGTAGCACGCCGAACCCAGGGACTACCTCGGCAAACCCGGGGACTACCTCGCTAGACCCGGGGACTGTTCAGCGTGATCCGGCTGAAGTTATGCCGGTGGATCGGATGGAAATTGATGAGGAGATGTTCCCTGCGCGAGCGATACCAGCTTGGGCACTGCCTATATACCAGTTCTTGAAAGATGGAACGTGCTAGCCAGGCAAACTCAGAGGAGAGCCAAATCTTACACAATCATCAATTCCGAGCTATACAAACAGAGTGTAACCAATGTCCTCCAGCGGTGTGTCGAACCTGAAGAAGGACTTGACATCCTCCGAGATATACACCAAGGAGAATGCGGGCATCATGCCTCATCCCAGGCCTTAGTGGCAAAGGCGTTCCGGCATGGATTCTACTGGCCAAGTGCCTTGGAGCAAGCAGAAGATCTGGTGAGAAAATGCAATGGTTGTCAAAGGTACGCCACCAAGACACATACGCCTATGTCGGAACTCAAAACCATACCAATTACATGGCCATTTGCTGTGTGGTGCTTGGATATGGTTGGCCCGTTCAAACCAGCAAGAGGAAACATGACACACATTCTGTTCATGGTGGACAAGTTTACAAAATGGATCGAAGTGAAGCCTATAAGAAAATGTGATGGAGCTACGGCCGTGACGTTTCTCAAAGACATCATCTTGAGGTACGGTTATCCACATAGCATTATAACTGACAATGGAACGAATTTCGCGGAAGGAGCATTTGCGCGCTTTTGCCGAGACAAGAAAATCCGACTCGACGTAGCCTCGGTAGCCCACCCTGCATCGAACGGACAAGTGGAAAGATCCAACGGATTAGTATTATCCGGGATAAAACCCCGGCTCATTGAGCCGCTGCAAAGATCAGCGGGGTGCTGGATAGAAGAACTACCAGCGGTATTGTGGAGTTTAAGAACAACTCCAAATCGATCAACAGGCTACACGCCGTTCTTTCTGGTATATGGGGCAGAAGCTGTATTACCAGCCGACATAGAGCATGATTCGCCTAGGGTCACCCAATACACAGAAGCCAAAGTGCAAGAAGCCCGGCAAAATGATGTTGATCTGCTAGAAGAAGCAAGAGAACTGGCACTGTCCAGATCCGCCATATATCAGCAAAATCTCCGACGCTATCATAGCCGGAAAGTGTGCCCCCGAGTCTTCCGGGAAGGCGATCTGGTGCTCCGGTTGGTACAGCGTACCACTGGCATGCATAAATTATCCCCCCCCCATGGGAAGGACCATTTATTGTGAGCAAAGCATTGCACAATGATTCCTACTATCTTATAGATGCGAAGCCATAGGAAAAGAACAAGGCGGATAGGTCCGGAGAGGAATCGAAGCGACCATGGAATGTAGCACTACTTCATCCCTTCTACACTTAGCTAAGAAGTGTATGTGTGCGAGTCATCTCATATGTCGGTATGTATGTCGGCAATGAGCTTATCAATGAAATAGCGGAGCCTCGAGCAATAACTCGGGGACTGCCTTAATAAATGATTGTTGTTACTTTTTATGTGTTAGCTGGAATGACTCGTTGCACTTAACCCGGATGAGTAATGTGTGAGCACCAAAAACCCAACCCTTCAACTTGCTGTTGTCCAACAAGAATTGGCTTCATGGCAAGCAAGGGAACAAGTTTGGAATTGCGTAGCACATGAAAAGCCACTAAGGAAACGAACTTATTCCAGCTAATGTTTGTTTTTTAGGACTAACCCCGTATTTACTTTCAAGTTATTATGTTGAATTATTTTGAGCCAAGCCTCAAAGTTTCTCAGTATTGTTAAAACGATTCTTGAGGCTCGGATTCGTAAGTCGTAAAACCGAATCAAGGTAGACACGGATCGAGCCGGAGAATTGGACGAACAAGAAAATGAAACTCGGGGACTACGCCCAAGTTAATCCGGCATACAAGCATAGTAGCAAAATATCATGTATTTAGCATACAATGGCACCCGGCATACCGGGGATCTGATAAATTTTCAAGTTTTTTCCACTAAGGAGCGGTAGGAGGAGGAAGTTCGGCGTCATCATCACTGTCTTCAATATCTGAAGCAGCATCTTCTCCATCCTCGCCCGACCCATCCTCCACGTTCTCCAACTGCTCCTCCCCGCCGGACTCCAGAAAGCTCGGCCCCTCAACCCAGTCATGGATGGGAGAATATTCAACAAGGCTATAGGCGCAAGCCTGGCGCCGAGCTACCCACTCCGGATCATCGGTCCATTTGGATCCGGTGCGCCGGCATGTGAGGAGGCTCGGGTCGATCTTCTCGTACCATGTAAGGATATGATGGAGGAGGGTATCTGCTGCGGCACGCCCGACGGATTCTCTCTAGAGATCAAGCTGTGTCTCGATTTCCAATAGCTTCTCAGCAAGGAGTGTGATCCTTTTCGGAGCGCTCTCGCTTGGCCAGAAAGTGTTGAAGATCCAGACCGCAACGTCGAGGAGATCTTTCCCATAGTTCTTGATGGTTTCCACCCGAGCTGACACGCTGACCAACAGGTCCTCCATGTCTAAGGGGATGCTCTCACCATCAGGAGCGACGGGAGTACCCCTCTCTCGGCGGAATTTGGCAACGGAAGTACTGGCGATGGGAGTTCCCTCCGGAAAGTTATCTGAAAATAAGGAAAGGGAAGATGCTGAAGCAAAGGCATATGAGCTAACCCGGAAACCTATGTCGGACAAGGGGAAGAAACTTACGTGAGATATGACGATGGATCCGGGTCAACTCCTTGATACAACTGTCGTGTCTCTGGCGAAGTTGTTCAAGCTCAGCGAGCGCCGACCCAAGCTGGACCTCGGATTCCTTAAGCAGGTCCTGGTCCTTGCAGATCTGAAGGGTAAAGCGCTCACGCTCTTCGGTGAAGTTTTGGCCAACTTTTTGGAGTTCGGTTTTGTGTTGGGCCTTCATCTTCTCCATCTCGGCCTTGAGTTTGGCTATTTCGTCATCCTTGGTCCGGAGGAGGGCAAGCTCATCGTTCTTCTTCTTCAGCTTGGCTTGATGCTGTCCTGCTGGTTCGAGAAAATGCAGCATCATATCAGGCACGGGCACACTATCCTCAAGCAATGCTGAAATAGTGTGTTGACCTGGCAAAGCCGAGGAGTGAATGTTTGCTGAGCCAAGGAGAAGAAGGAATGGAAAACACAACAACGTTGGCTGAAAGAGGACATACCTCGGATTTCCTCCAAGTTCTTCCGCATAATTTTGTTTTCAGCCTCCACCCCAGCTGCAAAAAACCGAATAAGGAGGTTAGTCCGGCAGAAACAAATGAAACAGAGAGGTATCAAGAGAGGAAATTACCCCTCTTTTCATGCTCCGCGCCAAGTGCAACATGTTTTGCGCGCAAGATCTTGTGGGTATCAAGCAGGCGCTGAAATTCGGCGCTCCGGCGATTGGTAGTTACCTGACAAAGGTATAGGAGTGTAAAGTTAGTTCGTTGCATATTCGAAGTGTACAAGATCCGGGCCAAGCGGAACTTAACCCGGCTCTAGGTGTGTGCATATTCGAAGTATATAAGATCCGGGCCAAGCGGAACTTAACCCGACTCTAGGTGTGTGCATATTCGAAGTATACAAGATTCGGGCCAAGCAGAACTTAACCCGGCTCTAGGTGTGTGCATATTCGAAGTATACGAGATCCGGGCCAAGCGGAACTTAAACCGGATCTAGGTGTGTGCATATTCGAAGTGTGCGAGATCCGAGCCAAGTGGAACGTAACCCGGCTCTAGGTGTGTGCATATTTGAAGTTTACATACAGCTGCGTTGGTCTTCTAATGAGCATCCGGCCGAGTAACAAGTTACTCCGCCGGAGGCTCGGGGACTAATGGTTATTATCTATAGCATGTAAAGAAGAAACGACGTACCTCCATCATTCGCCTAGCAAGGTTAATGGCCTTGGCGGCGGTATTCATCTGAGCGGAAAATTCATCAGGGCCGAACTTTTCCAGAAGATCATCGTTGTAGACGAACTCCGCCTTATTCCAGTTCATAACGAACTCGATAAGGCTCGGAGGGTACCGTTCGCAAGTGGGCATGTGGGGTGCCACCAAGCCCTTTGCGTGAGCTTCCTTCCTCTCAATCAGGGCAAGAGCTAGGCTGGTGTGAAGAACCATCTGCTACGAATCGGCTGGCTCGGTAGGAGGATCCGTCGCAGCTGGTGACTTCTTTGTAAGCATTGACGACAAGGTTCGCTGCCCGGCCTCGACGGAGGTAGACTTGCCTTTGGCTTGCTGGGAGGATGTGACCACAGTGGATTTGCCCTTGGAAGCCGCTGGAGTGGTTCCTCGCCGAGCTTGGGATGACTCGGACGAGGCAGACGAACTTGGCACGGGAGCTTTGGTGGCAGGACTGGGAGCTGCTGTTGGCTTCTTCGGAGCTGGGACAGGCGTTGGTTCGGTGGCTGGTGCTGGAGCTGCTGCTGGTGCTGGAGTTGCGGTAGACCTGGTGGTTGCTGGTTGCGGCAATGCCGAAGTGACGGACGCCGTTGCCTCGGCCGATCCGAGGTCGCGTCCCTCTAAAGGAGGTACTGCGGAACCCGGAGCGGCCGCAGAGCCCTCCGGAATAGGGCTCAGCGGGCGTGACTCGTCGTCACGAGGAGGGGAAGGACCGGACCGAAGGGGAGAAGAGATGCTCGATCCGCTCTGAGGGACCTCCACAGGAGCCCTGCAAAAGAAAATAATGTTAGGAGTGAAATTACCCCGATGCAGGGAGAAGTGTGTTGCGCAGTGAAAAATGACTTAGGCATCCGAGGTCTCGGCCTCCTTAGGTTTCTGGGCCCTCCGTGCTGGGGCTTTGCCTGCCCATTTGGAGGCAGTCTTGTCTTCGGCCTTCTTTTTCCTTTTGGTAGGCTGAGAAGGTTTGGAAGAAGAACTTGACGCGGATCCGCGCTTCTTCTTCGACGCCACCAGAACAGGCTCGCCCGTGGCAAGTGGAGGATCCTCGTGGATGTGACCATCGGGGTTAGCAGATGCCGGGAAGGCAAAAGAAAGAGGGACAGCCTCAACGGGTTCAATCATGTCGATATCCGAGTCATCCTCATCGTCGGGCCAATCTCTAAGAGAAGAGAATTTACCGCTGGGTCGTTTGGTGGCGTCGGTTGTGGGGAGGAACATCTCCTGGTCTGGCTCCTCCTCATCCAAGATTTCTCGGTCCGGGGCCCACTTAAGGGTCGGATCAGTACCATCCTCGAGGGTTTGCTGGAGAAACAGCTGAGAAAAAAGCACAAGGAGCAGAGTCAAAAATATGATAAGAACCGACACGTAATTGATCTGAAATAAGTTTACCCCGCGAAGCTTACCGCGGGAGGGAGCCTGTCACGGCAGTAATGCTCGATTCCCCACGTACATTCGGCGGAAAAATCCTTATGGGTGGTGAAAAGAGCCTTGACCCGGTGGAAGATCTCCGTATTGCTCAACTCGAACGAGGAGGTTCGATTGGGGTCACGGCTGAAGCTCATATGGCACAACTTGTGAGTGCGCCGCTGGAGGGGAGAGATTCGGTTGCGCACGAATGTGATCATGGCATCTTCGTTGCGCAATCCGAGCTTCTTCAGCTCCACGAACCTTTTGTGCACTTGGTTGGCCAGAGCTGTAGGTTTTTTGGTGACCTCCTCCTAGAAATCCGTGTCCCGGGGACCCGAAGCGTAGGGCAGCAACCGGATCAAGTCTTCGGTGCCTTCGTTCCGGACATAGAAGAAGGTCCGGGCCCAGCCTTTGCAGGAGTCAAGCCCAGTTATCCGGGGCGAGATCGAGGCTGCTCCGAACTGAGTGAGCTGCTTGTCCTCCGACTCGACGTGGATGTTGGGGACGACGTTGCGACGGAGGCCGAAGAACCGGATCCACAGCTCCTTCGTGGGCCATAGTCCGGTGTAGCCCTCGATCGAAGAGACGAAAGCGGACAAAGAGGTGATGGCGTTCGCCGGGAGATGATGTGGTTGCAGGTGATAGGTCCGGACCTAGTCCCGGAAGAAATCACTCACCGGAAGACCAAATCCTCGTTGGAAATGGGATAGGAAAACAACAAACTCACCCGGATTGGGTGAGGGGCCCAATTCCGAGGAGGGGAGACGAGCGGCGACGCCGACGGGAATACGCCGGGTCTGGTAGAGCCAGTCGATGTCGTCCTGGCAGACCCATGAACCGGCCCACGCGCCGGCATCCTCCTCCATCTCCTGCTCGACGATGATGAGCTCCTCCTCCGTCATCTCGAATCCGCTGTCCTCGCTGGAGCTGGCGGTGGTGGGGCTCTGCGGTCTAGATTGACGAGGACCCGTGGCTAAGCAGTGGTGCAGCGGTGGCTGCGATGCGGAGGCACGGAGAAGGTGCGGCGGCGGCGCTGCTACAACGGGCACTGGCGGCGGCGCGGTCGCGAGGAAGAAGAAGAGGAATGGGCGATGGGGCGCGGAGATGGAAAAGTGCTAAGGGGCGCGCCCCTCCCCTATTTAACTGCCCCCAGTAATCGATAAGTGGGATCGCGCTGCGCTGGAGAGCCACACGCTGTGGCCGTGTATCACCAGCATTAGCCAATCAGAGAGAAGCCACAGCGGAGGCCACAGGGTAAACATGATCCCATGACACGACGTGCCGTTGCGGTAGACGAGGAGACAGGCGTGACATAACCCACGCATAGTAATCACTGACAGTTACTGCGACGGTTACAGTGCAGGCCCTTAAAATGAGGCAACATAATGATTAACCTTTACGTGGGTTGGCGTATGAGAGAAGGAAGCAAGGCCCGTATCCGAGCTACAATGGTAACCCGGCCAGCAAGTGAAAACTTGGAACGTGCGAAGGGAACGTAAATCCATATAATCCGAGACAAGAAGTTAACCCAGAACTAAATGTCCGAGGCTCGAATACGAATGAACCTGATGTGGCCTTAACGACCAAGGCCGCTAAGGCCGCACCAGCTTCGGGGACTAATGTTGGGGGGATAACCCCGGGTAGGGTCACTCCAGGGTATAAGGGCCGAGTTAGCCGAGGTTCGGCAAGGTCAAAGTGGATGCTGGCCGAGTCACCTCAAGGCAGGCCGGATCACGGAGTAACCCGGACCAGGGGGTCCCCTAACATTGTCTCGTCCGACTTAAGGAGTAAGTTGGAAATGCTTGTCTAGCTTATATGCAGGAACAGGTATGGCCGGATCAACTGTGATGCGGATCCTCGCTTGGCTTCTAGGAGAAGGAAGGAATCTCTCTGGTCAAAAAGAAGGTCCGGTGCGTACTGGATGAGCGAATAAAGCAAGGGCAGGACCACCGGATCGTGGCCGACAAGGGTGACGACGCTCACGTCGGCTGACGCTGGCGCCGCAGAGGCTACGTCGCTAAAGCAAGTGTGACACGGGGGAAAAGCACCCCTGTCGGGTTACTACTTTGGGAGGGGGCATATTCTTAGGAATATGCCTCCACGTATGCCCTAGGCCAGGACCGAACCACCTCTATATAAGGGGGGTTAGGGTTCTGGTAAGGGGGTTGGGTTTTTTCTGATACAGAGTTGGCAGAATTCTAGTGGGTTGAGCACTAGTGTATCTAGGGTTCTTGAGCTAGATAGAAGGCAAGAGTAAGAGAGTTTCTTCTTCCTCCTCTTGTCAATACAGCTCGAGGAGCACTAGTAATCTTGGAGATTGAATATCAATACAAAGCTTCTGTGTAGAGAATCACTCTACTATCCCTCCCTGGATTCCCCTAGCGCATATTAGTCCCGACCTTTAGCCTATCCATGGCATCTGCCATGACACCACCACGACATTTAGGAAAATAACACACATGCAATGACTCTAGTGGATCCATGTGGTTTAGGAAAGGAGCACACATGCAATGACTCTAGTGGATCCATGTGATTTAGGAAAGGAACACACATGCAATGACTCTAGGTGATCCATGTGGTTTATGAAAGGAACACACATGGAATGATTCTGGTGGTGGTTTAGGAAAAGAACACACACGTAATGACTCTGGTGGATCCATGTGGTTTAGGAAAGGACACACATTCAATGACACTGGTGGATCCATGTGGTTTAGGAAAGCAACACACATGCAATGACTCTGATGGATACATGTGGTTTATGAAAGGAACACACAAGTAATGACTCTGGTGGATCAATGTGGTTTAGGAAAGGAACACACATGCAATGACTCTGGTGGATCCATGTGGTTTAGGAAAGGAACACACATGCAATGACTCTGGTGGAGGTTTAGGAAAAGAACACACATGCAATGACTCTGGTGGATCCATCTAGTTTTGGAAAGGAACACACATGCAATGACTCTATTGGATCCATGTGGTATAGGAAATGAACACACATGCAATGAATCTAGCGGATCCATGTGGTTTATGAAAGGAACACACATGCAATGACTCTGGTGGTGGTTTAGGAAAAGAACACACAAGCAATGACTCTGGTGGATCCATGTGGTTTAGAAAGTAACACACATGCAATGACTCTGGTGGTGGTTTAGGAAAAGAATACACATGCAATGACTCTAGGTGATCCATCTGCATTATGAAAGGAACACACATGCAATGATTCTGGTGGTGGTTTAGGAAAAGAACACACACGGAATGACTCTGGTGGTTCCATGTGGTTTAGGAAAGGACACACATGCAATGATTCTAGTGGATCCATGTGGTTTAGGAAAGTAACACACATGCAATGACTCTGATGGATCCATTTGGTTTATGAAAAGACCACACATGTAATGACTATGGTGGATCAATGTGGTTTAGGAAAGGAACACACATCCAATGGCTCTGGTGGATCCATGTGGTTTAGGAAAGCAACACACATGCAACGACTCTGGTGGTGGTTTAGGAAAAGAACACACGTGCAATGAATCTGGTGGATCCATCTAGTTTAGGAAAGGAATACACATGCAATAACTCTAGTGGATCCATGTGGTTTAGGAAAAGAACACACATGCAATGACTCTAGTGGATCCATGTGGTTTAGGAAAGGAACACACATGCAATGACTCTGGTGGTGGTTTAGGAAAAGAACACACAAGCAATGACTCTCGTGGATGCATGTGGTTTAGGAAAGGAACACACATGCAATGACTCTGGTGGATCCATGTGGTTTCTGAAAGGAACACACATGCAATGGCTCAACTGGATCAATGTGGTTTAGGAAAGGAACACACATGCAATGATTCTAGTGGATCAATGTGGTTTAGGAAATGAAAACGCAAGGAATGACTCTAGTGGTTGTTTAGGAAAAGGACACACATGCAATGACTCTGGTGGATCCATGTGGTTTAGGAAAGGCGCACACATGCAATGACTATAGTGGATTCATGTGATTTAGGAAAGGAAAACACATGCAATGACTCTAGGTGATCCATGTGGTTAAGGAAAGAAACACACATGCAATGACTCTGGTGGTGGTTTAGGAAAATAACACACATGCAATGACTCTGGTGGATCCATGTAGTTTAGGAAAGGAACACAAGGCAATGACTCTAGTGGATCCATGTGGTTTAGGAAAGGAACACACATGCAATGACTCTAGTGGATCCATGTGGTTTATGAAAGGAACACACATGCAATGACTCTGGTGGTGGTTTAGGAAAATAACACACATGCAATGACTCTAGTGGTGGTTTATGAAAATAACACACATGCAATGACTCTAGTGGTTGTTTAGGAAAGGAATACACATGCAATGACTCTGGTGGATCCATGTGGTTGAGGAAAGGACACACATGTAATGACTCTGGTGGATCAATGTGGTTTAGGAAAGGAACACACATGCAGTGACCCTGGTGGATCCATGTGGTTTATGAAAGGAACACACATGCAATGACTCTGTTGGTGGTTTAGGAAAAGAACACACATGCAATGACTCTCGTGGATGCATGTGGTTTAGGAAAGGAACACACATGTAATGACCCTGGTGGATCCATGTGCTTTATGAAAGGAACACACATGCAATGGCCCTGCTGGATCAATGTGGTTTAAGAAAGGAACACACATGCAATGACTCTAGTGGATCGATGTGGTTTAGGAAAGGAAAACGCATGGAATGACTCTAGTGGTTGTTTAGGAAAGGAACACACATGCAATGACTCTAGTGGTTGTTTATAAAAGGAACACACATGCAATGACTCTGGTGGATCCAATTGGTTTAGGAAAGGATCACACATGCAATGACTCTAGGTGATCCATGTGGTTTTTGAAAGGAACACACATGGAATGATTCTGGTGGTGGTTTAGGAAAAGAACACACACGTAATGACTCTGGTGGATCCATGTGGTTTAGGAAAGGACACACATTCAATGACTCTGGTGGATCCATGTGGTTTAGGAAAGCAACACACATGCAATGACTCTGATGGATCCATGTGGTTTATGAAAGGAACACACATGTAATGACTCTGTTGGATCAATGTGGTTTAGGAAAGGAACACACATGCAATGACTCTGGTGGATCCATGTGGTTTAGGAAAGGAACACACATGCAATGACTCTAGTTGATCCATGTGGTTTAGGAAAGGAACACACATGCAATGACTCTGGTGGAGGTTTAGGAAAAGAACACACATGCAATGACTCTGGTGGATGGATCTAATTTAGGAAAGGAACACACATGCAATGACTCTATTGGATCCATGTGGTTTAGGAAAGGAACCCACATGCAATGACTCTGGCGGATCCAAGTGGTTTATGAAAGGAACACACATGCAATGACTGTGGTGGTGGTTTAGGAAAAGAACATACAAGCAATGACTCTGGTGGATCCATGTGGTTTAGAAAGTAACACACATGCAATGACTCTGGTGGTGGTTTAGGAAAAGAACACACATGCAATGACTCTAGGTGATCCATCTGGTTTATGAAAGGAACACATGTGCAATGATTCTGGTGGTGGTTTAGGAAAAGAACACACACGCAATGACTCTGGTGGATCCGTGTGGTTTAGGAAAGGACACACATGTAATGATTCTGGTGGATCCATGTGGTTTAGGAAAGCAACGCACATGCAATGACTCTGATGGATACATGTGGTTTATGAAAGGAGCACACAAGTAATGACTCTGGTGGATCAATGTGGTTTAGGAAAGGAACACACATGCAATGACTCTGGTGGATCCATGTGGTTTAGGAAAGGAACACACATGCACTGACTCTGGTGGAGGTTTAGGAAAAGAACACACATGCAATGACTCTGGTGGATCCATCTAGTTTTGGAAAGGAACACACATGCAATGACTCTATTGGATCCATGTGGTATAGGAAATGAACACACATGCAATGAATCTAGCGGATCCATGTGGTTTATGAAAGGAGCACACATGCAATGACTCTGGTGGTGGTTTAGGAAAAGAACACACAAGCAATGACTCTGGTGGATCCATGTGGTTTAGAAAGTAACACACATGCAATGACTCTGGTGGTGGTTTAGGAAAAGAATACACATGCAATGACTCTAGGTGATCCATCTGCATTATGAAAGGAACACACATGCAATGATTCTGGTGGTGGTTTAGGAAAAGAACACACACGGAATGACTCTGGTGGATCCATGTGGTTTAGGAAAGGACACACATGCAACGATTCTAGTGGATCCATGTGGTTTAGGGAAGCAACACACATGCAATGACTCTGATGGATCCATTTGGTTTATGAAAGGAACACACATGTAATGACTATGGTGGATCAATGTGGTTTAGGAAAGGAACACACATCCAATGGCTCTGGTGGATCCATGTGGTTTAGGAAAGCAACACACATGCAACGACTCTGGTGGTGGTTTAGGAAAAGAACACATGTGCAATGAATCTGGTGGATCCATCTAGTTGAGGAAAGGAATACACATGCAATAACTCTAGTGGATCCATGTGGTTTAGGAAAAGAACACACATGCAATGACTCTAGTGGATCCATGTGGTTTAGGAAAGGAACACACATGCAATGACTCTGGTGGTGGTTTAGGAAAAGAACACACAAGCAATGACTCTCGTGGATGCATGTGGTTTAGGAAAGGAACACACATGCAATGACTCTGGTGGATCCATGTGGTTTATGAAAGGAACACACATGCAATGGCTCAACTGGATCAATGTGGTTTAGGAAAGGAACACACATTCAATGATTCTAGTGGATCAATGTGGTTTAGGAAATAAAAATGCAAGGAATGACTCTAGTGGTTGTTTAGGAAAAGGACACACATGCAATGACTCTGGTGGATCCATGTGGTTTAGGAAAGGCGCACACATGCAATGACTCTAGTGGATTCATGTGATTTAGGAAAGGAACACACATGCAATGACTCTAGGTGATCCATGTGGTTAAGGAAAGAAACACACATGCAATGACTCTGGTGGTGGTTTAGGAAAAGAACACACATGCAATGACTCTGGTGGATCCATGTAGTTTAGGAAAGGAACACAAGGCAATGACTCTAGTGGATCCATGTGGTTTAGTAAAGGAACACACATGCAATGACTCTAGTGGATCCATGTGGTTTATGAAAGGAACACACATGCAATGACTCTATTGGATCCATGTGGTTTAGGAAAGGAACCCACATGCAATGACTCTGGCGGATCCAAGTGGTTTATGAAAGGAACACACATGCAATGACTCTGGTGGTGGTTTAGGAAAAGAACATACAAGCAATGACTCTGGTGGATCCATGTGGTTTAGAAAGTAACACACATGCAATGACTCTGGTGGTGGTTTAGGAAAAGAACACACATGCAATGACTCTAGGTGATCCATCTGGTTTATGAAAGGAACACATGTGCAATGATTCTGGTGGTGGTTTAGGAAAAGAACACACACGCAATGACTCTGGTGGATCCGTGTGGTTTAGGAAAGGACACACATGTAATGATTCTGGTGGATCCATGTGGTTTAGGAAAGCAACGCACATGCAATGACTCTGATGGATACATGTGGTTTATGAAAGGAGCACACAAGTAATGACTCTGGTGGATCAATGTGGTTTAGGAAAGGAACACACATGCAATGACTCTGGTGGATCCATGTGGTTTAGGAAAGGAACACACATGCAATGACTCTGGTGGAGGTTTAGGAAAAGAACACACATGCAATGACTCTGGTGGATCCATCTAGTTTTGGAAAGGAACACACATGCAATGACTCTATTGGATCCATGTGGTATAGGAAATGAACACACATGCAATGAATCTAGCGGATCCATGTGGTTTATGAAAGGAGCACACATGCAATGACTCTGGTGGTGGTTTAGGAAAAGAACACACAAGCAATGACTCTGGTGGATCCATGTGGTTTAGAAAGTAACACACATGCAATGACTCTGGTGGTGGTTTAGGAAAAGAATACACATGCAATGACTCTAGGTGATCCATCTGCATTATGAAAGGAACACACATGCAATGATTCTGGTGGTGGTTTAGGAAAAGAACACACACGGAATGACTCTGGTGGATCCATGTGGTTTAGGAAAGGACACACATGCAACGATTCTAGTGGATCCATGTGGTTTAGGAAAGCAACACACATGCAATGACTCTGATGGATCCATTTGGTTTATGAAAGGAACACACATGTAATGACTATGGTGGATCAATGTGGTTTAGGAAAGGAACACACATCCAATGGCTCTGGTGGATCCATGTGGTTTAGGAAAGCAACACACATGCAACGACTCTGGTGGTGGTTTAGGAAAAGAACACATGTGCAATGAATCTGGTGGATCCATCTAGTTGAGGAAAGGAATACACATGCAATAACTCTAGTGGATCCATGTGGTTTAGGAAAAGAACACACATGCAATGACTCTAGTGGATCCATGTGGTTTAGGAAAGGAACACACATGCAATGACTCTGGTGGTGGTTTAGGAAAAGAACACACAAGCAATGACTCTCGTGGATGCATGTGGTTTAGGAAAGGAACACACATGCAATGACTCTGGTGGATCCATGTGGTTTATGAAAGGAACACACATGCAATGGCTCAACTGGATCAATGTGGTTTAGGAAAGGAACACACATGCAATGATTCTAGTGGATCAATGTGGTTTAGGAAATAAAAATGCAAGGAATGACTCTAGTGGTTGTTTAGGAAAAGGACACACATGCAATGACTCTGGTGGATCCATGTGGTTTAGGAAAGGCGCACACATGCAATGACTCTAGTGGATTCATGTGATTTAGGAAAGGAACACACATGCAATGACTCTAGGTGATCCATGTGGTTAAGGAAAGAAACACACATGCAATGACTCTGGTGGTGGTTTAGGAAAAGAACACACATGCAATGACTCTGGTGGATCCATGTAGTTTAGGAAAGGAACACAAGGCAATGACTCTAGTGGATCCATGTGGTTTAGGAAAGGAACACACATGCAATGACTCTAGTGGATCCATGTGGTTTATGAAAGGAACACACATGCAATGACTCTGGTGGTGGTTTAGGAAAATAACACACATGCAATGACTCTAGTGGTGGTTTATGAAAATAACACACATGCAATGACTCCAGTGGTTGTTTAGGAAAGGAATACACATGCAATGACTCTGGTGGATCCATGTGGTTGAGGAAAGGAACACACATGTAATGACTCTGATGGATCAATGTGGTTTAGGAAAGGAACACACATGCAGTGACTCTGGTGGATCCATGTGGTTTATGAAAGGAACACACATGCAATGACTCTGTTGGTGGTTTAGGAAAAGAACACACATGCAATGACTCTCGTGGATGCATGTGGTTTAGGAAAGGAACACACATGCAATGACCCTGGTGGATCCATGTGGCTTATGAAAGGAACACACATGCAATGGCTCTGCTGGATCAATGTGGTTTAAGAAAGGAACACACATGCAATGACTCTAGTGGATCAATGTGGTTTTGGAAAGGAAAACGCATGGAATGACTCTAGTGGTTGTTTAGGAAAGGAACACACATGCAATGACTCTAGTGGTTGTTTATAAAAGGAACACACATGCAATGACTCTGGTGGATCCAATTGGTTTAGGAAAGGAGCACACATGCATTGACTCTAGTGGATCCATGTGATTTAGGAAAGGAACACACATGCAATGACTCTAGGTGATCCATGTGGTTTTTGAAAGGAACAAACATGGAATGATTCTGGTGGTGGTTTAGGAAAATAACACACACGTAATGACTCTGGTGGATCCATGTGGTTTAGGAAAGGACACACATTCAATGACTCTGGTGGATCCATGTGGTTTCGGAAAGCAACACACATGCAATGACTCTGATGGATCCATGTGGTTTATGAAAGGAACACACATGTAATGACTCTGGTGGATCAATGTGGTTTAGGAAAGGAACACACATGCAATGACTCTGGTGGATCCATGTGGTTTAGGAAAGGAACACACATGCAATGACTCTGGTGGTGGTTTAGGAAAAGAACACACATGCAATGAATCTGGTGGATCCATCTAGTTTAAGAAAGGAATACACATGGAATGACTCTAGTGGATCCATGTCGTTTAGGAAAGGAACACACATGCAATGAATCTAGCGGACCCATATGGTTTAGAAAGGAAAACACATGCAATGACTCTAGTGGTGGTTTAGGACCAGAACAGACATGCAATGAATCTTGTGGATCCATGTGGTTTAGGAAAGGAACAGACATGCAATGACCCTGGTGGATCCATATGGTTTAGGAAAGAAACACGCATGCAATGACTTTAGTGGTGGTTTAGGAAAATAACACACATGCAATGACTCTAGTGGTGGTTTAGGAAAGGAACACACATGCAATGACTCTGCGGTGGATCCATGTGGTTTAGGAAAGGAACACACATGCAATGATTCTAGTGGATCAATGTGGTTTAGGAAATAAAAACGCATGGAATGACTCTAGTGGTTGTTTAGGAAAAGGACACACATGCAATGACTCTGGTGGATCCATGTGGTTTAGGAAAGGCGCACACATGCAATGACTCTAGTGGATTCATGAAATTTAAGAAAGGAACACACATGCAATGACTCTAGATGATCCATATGGTTAAGGAAACAAACACACATGCAATGACTCTGGTGATGGTTTAGGAAAAGAACACACATGCAATGACTCTGGTGGATCCATGTGGTTTATGAAAGGAACACACATGCAATGACTCTGGTGGTGGTTTAGGAAAATAACACACATTCAATGACTCTAGTGGTGGTTTATGAAAATAACACACATGCAATGACTCTAGTGGTTGTTTAAGAGAGGAACACACATGCAATGACTCTGGTGGATGCATGTGGTTGAGGAAAGGAACACACATGTAATGACTCTGGTGGATCAATGTGGTTTAGGAAAGGAACACACATGCAATGACTCTGGTGGATCCATGTGGTTTATGAAAGGAACACACATGCAATGACTCTGTTGGTGGTTTAGGAAAAGAACACACATGCAATGACTCTCGTGGATGCATGTGGTTTAGGAAAGGAACACACATGTAATGGCTCTGCTGGATCAATGTGGTTTAAGAAAGGAACACACATGCAATGACTCTAGTGGATCAATGTGGTTTAGGAAAGGAAAACGCATGGAATGACTCTAGTGGTTGTTTAGGAAAGGAACACACATGCAATGACTCTAGTGGTTGTTTAGGAAAGGAACACACATGCAATGACTCGGGTGGATCCAATTGGTCTAGGAAAGGAGCACACATGCATTGACCCTAGTGGATCCATGTGATTTAGGAAAGGAACACACATGGAATGATTCTGGTGGTGGTTTAGGAAAAGAACACACATGTAATGACTCTGGTGGATCCATGTGGTTTAGGAAAGGACACACATTCAATGACTCTGGTGGATCCATGTGGTTTAGGAAAGCAGCACACATGCAATGACTCTGATGGATCCATGTGGTTTATGAAAGGAACACACATGTAATGACTAGTGGATCAATGTGGTTTAGGAAAGGAACACAATGACTCTGGTGGATCCATGTGGTTTAGAAAAGGAACACAAATGCAATGACTCTGGTGGATCCATGTGGTTTAGGAAAGGAACACACAAGCAATGACTCTGGTGGAGGTTTAGGAAAAGAACACTCAGGCAATGACTCTGGTTGATCGATCTACTTTAGGAAAGGAACACACATGCAATGACTCTATTGGATCCATGTCGTTTAGGAAAGCAACACACATGCAATGACTCTGGCGGATCCATGTGGTTTATGAAAGGAACACACATCCAATGACTCTGGTGGTGGTTTAGGAAAAGAACACACAAGCAATGACTCTGGTGGATCCATGTGGTTTAGAAAGTAACACACATGCAATGACTCTGGTGGTGGTTTAGGAAAATAACACACATTCAATGACTCTAGTGGTGGTTTATGAAAATAACACACATGCAATGACTCTAGTGGTTGTTTAGGAAAGGAACACACATGCAATGACTCTGGTGGATCCATGTGGTGGAGGAAAGGAACACACATGTAATGACTCTGGTGGATCAATGTGGTTTAGGAAAGGAACACACATGCAATGAATCTAGTGGATCCATGTGGTTTATGAAAGGAACACACATGCAATGACTCTGTTGGTGTTTTAGGAAAAGAACGCACATGCAATGACTCTCGTGGATGCATGTGGTTTAGGAAAGGAACACACATGCAATGACCCTGGTGGATCCATGTGGTTTATGAAAGGAACACACATGTAATGGCTCTGCTGGATCCATGTGGTTTAAGAAAGGAACACACATGCAATGACTCTAGTGGATCAATGTGGTTTAGGAAAGGAAAACGCATGGAATGACTCTAGTGGTTGTTTAGGAAAGGAACACACATGCAGTGACTCTTGTGGTTGTTTAGGAAAGGAACACACATGCAATGACTCTGGTGGATCCAATTGGTTTAGGAAAGGAGAACACATGCATTGACTCTAGTGGATCCATGTGATTTAGGAAAGGAACAAACATGAAATGACTCTAGGTGATCCATGTGGTTTTTGAAAGGAACACACATGGAATGATTCTGGTGGTGGTTTAGGAAAAGAACACACACGTAATGACTCTAGTGCATCCATGTGGTTTAGGAAAGGAACACACATGCAATGACACTAGTGGATCCATTTGGTTTATGAAAGGAACAGACATGCAATGACTCTGGTGGTGGTTTAGGAAAATAACACACATTCAATGACTCTGGTGGTGGTTTATGAAAATAACACACATGCAATGACTCTAGTGGTTGTTTAGGAAAGGAACACACATGCAATGACTCTGGTGGATCCATATGGTTGAGTAAAGGAACACACATGTAATGACTCTGGGGGATCAATGTGGTTTAGGAAAGGAACACACATGCAATGACTCTGCTGGATCCATGTGGTTTATGAAAGGAACACACATGCAATGACTCTGTTGGTGGTTTAGGAAAAGAACACACATGCAATGACTCTCGTGGATGCATGTGGTTTAGGAAAGGAACACACATGCAATGACCCTAGTGGATCCATGTGGTTTATGAAAGGAACACACATGTAATGGCTCTGCTGGATCAATGTGGTTTAAGAAAGGAACACACATGCAATGACTCTAGTGGATCAATGTGGTTTAGGAAAGGAAAACGCGTGGAATGACTCTAGTGGTTGTTTAGGAAAGGAACACACATGCAATGACTCTAGTGGTTGTTTAGGAAAGGAACACAGATGCAATGACTCTGGTGGATCCAATTGGTTTAGGAAAGGAGCACACATGCATTGACTCTAGTGGATCCATGTGATTTAGGAAAGGAACACACATGAAATGACTCTAGGTGATCCATGTGGTTTTTGAAAGGAACACACATGGAATGATTCTGGTGGTGGTTTAGGAAAAGAACACACACGTAATGACTCTGGTGGATCCATGTGGTTTAGGAAAGGACACACATTCAATGACTCTGGTGGATCCATGTGGTTTAGGAAAGCAGCACACATGCAATGACTCTGATGGATCCATGTGGTTTATGAAAGGAACACACATGTAATGACTAGTGGATCAATGTGGTTTAGGAAAGGAACACAATGACTCTGGTGGATCCATGTGGTTTAGAAAAGGAACACAAATGCAATGACTCTGGTGGATCCATGTGGTTTAGGAAAGGAACACACAAGCGATGACTCTGGTGTAGGTTTAGGAAAAGAACACACAGGCAATGACTCTGGTTGATCGATCTAGTTTAGGAAAGGAACACACATGCAATGACTCTTTTGGATCCATGTCGTTTAGGAAAGGAACACACATGCAATGACTCTGGCGGATCCATGTGGTTTATGAAAGGAACACACATGCAATGACTCTGGTGGTGGTTTAGGAAAAGAACACACAAGCAATGACTCTGGTGGATCCATGTGGTTTAGAAAGTAACACACATGCAATGACTCTGGTGGTGGTTTAGGAAAATAACACACATTCAATGACTCTAGTGGTGGTTTTTGAAAATAACATACATGCAATGACTCTAGTGGTTATTTAGGAAAGGAACACACATGCAATGACTCTGGTGGATCCATGTGGTGGAGGAAAGGAACACACATGTAATGACTCTGGTGGATCAATGTGGTTTAGGAAAGGAACACACATGCAATGAATCTAGTGGATCCATGTGGTTTATGAAAGGAACACACATGCAATGACTCTGTTGGTGTTTTAGGAAAAGAACGCACATGCAATGACTCTCGTGGATGCATGTGGTTTAGGAAAGGAACACACATGCAATGACCCTGGTGGATCCATGTGGTTTATGAAAGGAACACACATGTAATGGCTCTGCTAGATCTATGTGGTTTAAGAAAGGAACACACATGCAATGACTCTAGTGGATCAATGTGGTTTAGGAAAGGAAAACGCATGGAATGACTCTAGTGGTTGTTTAGGAAAGGAACACACATGCAGTGACTCTAGTGGTTGTTTAGGAAAGGAACACACATGCAATGACTCTGGTGGATCCAATTGGTTTAAGAAAGGAGCACACATGCATTGACTCTAGTGGATCCATGTGATTTAGGAAAGGAACACACATGAAATGACTCTAGGTGATCCATGTGGTTTTTGAAAGGAACACACATGGAATGATTCTGGTGGTGGTTTAGGAAAAGAACACACACGTAATGACTCTAGTGGATCCATGTGGTTTAGGAAAGGAACACACATGCAATGACTCTAGTGGATCCATTTGGTTTATGAAAGGAACACACATGCAATGACTCTGGTGGTGGTTTAGGAAAATAACACACATTCAATGACTCTAGTGGTGGTTTATGAAAATAACACACATGCAATGACTCTAGTGGTTGTTTAGGAAAGGAACACACATGCAATGACTCTGGTGGATCCATATGGTTGAGGAAAGGAACACACATGTAATGACTCTGGTGGATCAATGTGGTTTAGGAAAGGAACACACATGCAATGACTCTGGTGGATCCATGTGGTTTATGAAAGTAACACACATGCAATGACTCTGTTGGTGGTTTAGGAAAAGAACACACATGCAATGACTCTCGTGGATGCATGTGGTTTAGGAAAGGAACACACATGCAATGACCCTAGAGGATCCATGTGGTTTATGAAAGGAACACACATGTAATGGCTCTGCTGGATAAATGTGGTTTAAGAAAGGAACACACATGCAATGACTCTAGTGGATCAATGTGGTTTAGGAAAGAAAAACGCGTGGAATGACTCTAGTGGTTGTTTAGGAAAGGAACACACATGCAATGACTCTAGTGGTTGTTTAGGAAAGGAACACACATGCAATGACTCTAGTGGATCCAATTGGTTTAGGAAAGGAGCACACATGCATTGACTCTAGTGGATCCATGTGATTTAGTAAAGGAACACACATGAAATGACTCTAGGTGATCCATGTGGTTTTTGAAAGGAACACACATGGAATGATTCTGGTGGTGGTTTAGGAAAAGAACACACACGTAATGACTCTGGTGGATCCATGTGGTTTAGGAAAGGACACACATTCAATGACTCTGGTGGATCCATGTGGTTTAGAAAAGCAACACACATGCAATGACTCTGATGGATCCATGTGGTTTATGAAAGGAACACACATGTAATGACTAGTGGATCAATGTGGTTTAGGAAAGGAACACACATGCAATGACTCTGGTGGATCCATGTGGTTTAGGAAAGGAACACAAATGCAATGACTCTGGTGGATGCATGTGGTTTAAGAAAGGAACACACAAGCAATGACTCTGGTGGAGGTTTAGGAAAAGAACACACAGGCAATGACTCTGGTGGATCGATCTAGTTTAGGAAAGGAACACACATGCAATGACTCTATTGGATCCATGTGGTTTAGGAAAGGAACACACATGCAATGACTCTGGCGGATCCATGTGGTTTATGAAAGGAACACACATGCAATGACTCTGGTGGTGGTTTAGGAAAAGAACACACAAGCAATGACTCTGGTGGATCCATGTGGTTTAGAAAGTAACACACATGCAATGACTCTGGTGGTGGTTTAGGAACAGAACACACATGCAATGACTCTAGGTGATCCATCTGGTTTATGAAAGGAACACACATGCAATGACTCTCGTGGATGCATGTGGTTTAGGAAAGGAACACACATGTAATGGCTCTGCTGGATCAATGTGGTTTAAGAAAGGAACACACATGCAATGACTCTAGTGGATCAATGTGGTTTAGGAAAGGAAAACGCATGGAATGACTCTAGTGGTTGTTTAGGAAAGGAACACACATGCAATGACTCTAGTGGTTGTTTAGGAAAGGAACACACATGCAATGACTCGGGTGGATCCAATTGGTCTAGGAAAGGAGCACACATGCATTGACCCTAGTGGATCCATGTGATTTAGGAAAGGAACACACATGGAATGATTCTGGTGGTGGTTTAGGAAAAGAACACACATGTAATGACTCTGGTGGATCCATGTGGTTTAGGAAAGGACACACATTCAATGACTCTGGTGGATCCATGTGGTTTAGGAAAGCAGCACACATGCAATGACTCTGATGGATCCATGTGGTTTATGAAAGGAACACACATGTAATGACTAGTGGATCAATGTGGTTTAGGAAAGGAACACAATGACTCTGGTGGATCCATGTGGTTTAGAAAAGGAACACAAATGCAATGACTCTGGTGGATCCATGTGGTTTAGGAAAGGAACACACAAGCAATGACTCTGGTGGAGGTTTAGGAAAAGAACACTCAGGCAATGACTCTGGTTGATCGATCTACTTTAGGAAAGGAACACACATGCAATGACTCTATTGGATCCATGTCGTTTAGGAAAGCAACACACATGCAATGACTCTGGCGGATCCATGTGGTTTATGAAAGGAACACACATCCAATGACTCTGGTGGTGGTTTAGGAAAAGAACACACAAGCAATGACTCTGGTGGATCCATGTGGTTTAGAAAGTAACACACATGCAATGACTCTGGTGGTGGTTTAGGAAAATAACACACATTCAATGACTCTAGTGGTGGTTTATGAAAATAACACACATGCAATGACTCTAGTGGTTGTTTAGGAAAGGAACACACATGCAATGACTCTGGTGGATCCATGTGGTGGAGGAAAGGAACACACATGTAATGACTCTGGTGGATCAATGTGGTTTAGGAAAGGAACACACATGCAATGAATCTAGTGGATCCATGTGGTTTATGAAAGGAACACACATGCAATGACTCTGTTGGTGTTTTAGGAAAAGAACGCACATGCAATGACTCTCGTGGATGCATGTGGTTTAGGAAAGGAACACACATGCAATGACCCTGGTGGATCCATGTGGTTTATGAAAGGAACACACATGTAATGGCTCTGCTGGATCCATGTGGTTTAAGAAAGGAACACACATGCAATGACTCTAGTGGATCAATGTGGTTTAGGAAAGGAAAACGCATGGAATGACTCTAGTGGTTGTTTAGGAAAGGAACACACATGCAGTGACTCTTGTGGTTGTTTAGGAAAGGAACACACATGCAATGACTCTGGTGGATCCAATTGGTTTAGGAAAGGAGAACACATGCATTGACTCTAGTGGATCCATGTGATTTAGGAAAGGAACAAACATGAAATGACTCTAGGTGATCCATGTGGTTTTTGAAAGGAACACACATGGAATGATTCTGGTGGTGGTTTAGGAAAAGAACACACACGTAATGACTCTAGTGCATCCATGTGGTTTAGGAAAGGAACACACATGCAATGACACTAGTGGATCCATTTGGTTTATGAAAGGAACAGACATGCAATGACTCTGGTGGTGGTTTAGGAAAATAACACACATTCAATGACTCTGGTGGTGGTTTATGAAAATAACACACATGCAATGACTCTAGTGGTTGTTTAGGAAAGGAACACACATGCAATGACTCTGGTGGATCCATATGGTTGAGTAAAGGAACACACATGTAATGACTCTGGGGGATCAATGTGGTTTAGGAAAGGAACACACATGCAATGACTCTGCTGGATCCATGTGGTTTATGAAAGGAACACACATGCAATGACTCTGTTGGTGGTTTAGGAAAAGAACACACATGCAATGACTCTCGTGGATGCATGTGGTTTAGGAAAGGAACACACATGCAATGACCCTAGTGGATCCATGTGGTTTATGAAAGGAACACACATGTAATGGCTCTGCTGGATCAATGTGGTTTAAGAAAGGAACACACATGCAATGACTCTAGTGGATCAATGTGGTTTAGGAAAGGAAAACGCGTGGAATGACTCTAGTGGTTGTTTAGGAAAGGAACACACATGCAATGACTCTAGTGGTTGTTTAGGAAAGGAACACAGATGCAATGACTCTGGTGGATCCAATTGGTTTAGGAAAGGAGCACACATGCATTGACTCTAGTGGATCCATGTGATTTAGGAAAGGAACACACATGAAATGACTCTAGGTGATCCATGTGGTTTTTGAAAGGAACACACATGGAATGATTCTGGTGGTGGTTTAGGAAAAGAACACACACGTAATGACTCTGGTGGATCCATGTGGTTTAGGAAAGGACACACATTCAATGACTCTGGTGGATCCATGTGGTTTAGGAAAGCAGCACACATGCAATGACTCTGATGGATCCATGTGGTTTATGAAAGGAACACACATGTAATGACTAGTGGATCAATGTGGTTTAGGAAAGGAACACAATGACTCTGGTGGATCCATGTGGTTTAGAAAAGGAACACAAATGCAATGACTCTGGTGGATCCATGTGGTTTAGGAAAGGAACACACAAGCGATGACTCTGGTGTAGGTTTAGGAAAAGAACACACAGGCAATGACTCTGGTTGATCGATCTAGTTTAGGAAAGGAACACACATGCAATGACTCTTTTGGATCCATGTCGTTTAGGAAAGGAACACACATGCAATGACTCTGGCGGATCCATGTGGTTTATGAAAGGAACACACATGCAATGACTCTGGTGGTGGTTTAGGAAAAGAACACACAAGCAATGACTCTGGTGGATCCATGTGGTTTAGAAAGTAACACACATGCAATGACTCTGGTGGTGGTTTAGGAAAATAACACACATTCAATGACTCTAGTGGTGGTTTTTGAAAATAACATACATGCAATGACTCTAGTGGTTATTTAGGAAAGGAACACACATGCAATGACTCTGGTGGATCCATGTGGTGGAGGAAAGGAACACACATGTAATGACTCTGGTGGATCAATGTGGTTTAGGAAAGGAACACACATGCAATGAATCTAGTGGATCCATGTGGTTTATGAAAGGAACACACATGCAATGACTCTGTTGGTGTTTTAGGAAAAGAACGCACATGCAATGACTCTCGTGGATGCATGTGGTTTAGGAAAGGAACACACATGCAATGACCCTGGTGGATCCATGTGGTTTATGAAAGGAACACACATGTAATGGCTCTGCTAGATCTATGTGGTTTAAGAAAGGAACACACATGCAATGACTCTAGTGGATCAATGTGGTTTAGGAAAGGAAAACGCATGGAATGACTCTAGTGGTTGTTTAGGAAAGGAACACACATGCAGTGACTCTAGTGGTTGTTTAGGAAAGGAACACACATGCAATGACTCTGGTGGATCCAATTGGTTTAAGAAAGGAGCACACATGCATTGACTCTAGTGGATCCATGTGATTTAGGAAAGGAACACACATGAAATGACTCTAGGTGATCCATGTGGTTTTTGAAAGGAACACACATGGAATGATTCTGGTGGTGGTTTAGGAAAAGAACACACACGTAATGACTCTAGTGGATCCATGTGGTTTAGGAAAGGAACACACATGCAATGACTCTAGTGGATCCATTTGGTTTATGAAAGGAACACACATGCAATGACTCTGGTGGTGGTTTAGGAAAATAACACACATTCAATGACTCTAGTGGTGGTTTATGAAAATAACACACATGCAATGACTCTAGTGGTTGTTTAGGAAAGGAACACACATGCAATGACTCTGGTGGATCCATATGGTTGAGGAAAGGAACACACATGTAATGACTCTGGTGGATCAATGTGGTTTAGGAAAGGAACACACATGCAATGACTCTGGTGGATCCATGTGGTTTATGAAAGTAACACACATGCAATGACTCTGTTGGTGGTTTAGGAAAAGAACACACATGCAATGACTCTCGTGGATGCATGTGGTTTAGGAAAGGAACACACATGCAATGACCCTAGAGGATCCATGTGGTTTATGAAAGGAACACACATGTAATGGCTCTGCTGGATAAATGTGGTTTAAGAAAGGAACACACATGCAATGACTCTAGTGGATCAATGTGGTTTAGGAAAGAAAAACGCGTGGAATGACTCTAGTGGTTGTTTAGGAAAGGAACACACATGCAATGACTCTAGTGGTTGTTTAGGAAAGGAACACACATGCAATGACTCTAGTGGATCCAATTGGTTTAGGAAAGGAGCACACATGCATTGACTCTAGTGGATCCATGTGATTTAGTAAAGGAACACACATGAAATGACTCTAGGTGATCCATGTGGTTTTTGAAAGGAACACACATGGAATGATTCTGGTGGTGGTTTAGGAAAAGAACACACACGTAATGACTCTGGTGGATCCATGTGGTTTAGGAAAGGACACACATTCAATGACTCTGGTGGATCCATGTGGTTTAGAAAAGCAACACACATGCAATGACTCTGATGGATCCATGTGGTTTATGAAAGGAACACACATGTAATGACTAGTGGATCAATGTGGTTTAGGAAAGGAACACACATGCAATGACTCTGGTGGATCCATGTGGTTTAGGAAAGGAACACAAATGCAATGACTCTGGTGGATGCATGTGGTTTAAGAAAGGAACACACAAGCAATGACTCTGGTGGAGGTTTAGGAAAAGAACACACAGGCAATGACTCTGGTGGATCGATCTAGTTTAGGAAAGGAACACACATGCAATGACTCTATTGGATCCATGTGGTTTAGGAAAGGAACACACATGCAATGACTCTGGCGGATCCATGTGGTTTATGAAAGGAACACACATGCAATGACTCTGGTGGTGGTTTAGGAAAAGAACACACAAGCAATGACTCTGGTGGATCCATGTGGTTTAGAAAGTAACACACATGCAATGACTCTGGTGGTGGTTTAGGAACAGAACACACATGCAATGACTCTAGGTGATCCATCTGGTTTATGAAAGGAACACACATGCAATGATTCTGGTGGTGGTTTAGGAAAAGAACACACACGCAATGACTCTGGTGGATCCGTGTGCTTTAGGAAAGGACAAACATGTAATGATTCTGGTGGATCCATGTGGTTTAGGAAAGCAACGCACATGCAATGACTCTGATCGTTCCATGTGGTTTATGAAAGGAACACACATGTAATGACTCTGGTGGATCAATGTGGTTTAGGAAAGGAACACACATGCAATGGATTTGGTGGATCCATGTGGTTTAGGAAAGGAACACACATGCAATGACTCTGGTGGTTGTTTAGGAAAAGAACACACATGCAATGAATTTGGTGGATCCAACTAGTTTAGGAAAGGAATACACATGGAATGACTCTAGTGGATCCATGTGGTTTAGGAAAGGAACACACATGCAATGACTCTAGCGGATCCATGTGGTTTAGAAAGGAAAACACATGCAATGACTCTGGTGGTGGTTTAGGAGCAGAACAGACATGCAATGAATCTTGTGGATCCATGTGGTTTAGGAAAGGAACATACATGCAATGACCCTGGTGGATCCATGTGGTTTAGGAAAGAAACACGCATGCAATGACTTTAGTTGTGGTTTAGGAAAATAACACACATGCAATGACTGTAGTGGTGGTTTAGGAAAGGAACACACATGCAATGACTCTGGTGGATCCATGTGGTTTAGGAAAGGAACACACATGTAATGACTCTGGTGGATCAATGTGGTTTAGGAAAGGAACACACATGCAATGACTGTGATGGATCCATGAGGTTTAGGAAAGGAACACACATGCAATGACTTTGGTGGTTGTTTAGAAAAAGAACACACATGCAATGACTCTAGTGGATGCATGTGGTTTAGTGAAGGACCACACATGCAATGACTTTGGTGGATCCATGTGGTTTATGAAAGGAACACACATGCTATCGCTCTCCTGGATCAATGTGGTTTAGGAAAGGAACACACATGCAATGACTCTAGTGGATCAATGTGGTTTAGGAAAGGAAAACACATGGAATCACTCTAGTGGTGGTTTAGGAAAAGAACACACATGCAATGACTTTGGTGGATCCATGAGGTTTAGGAAAGGAGCACACATGCAATGACTCTAGTAGATCCATCTGATTTAGGAAAGGAACACACATGCAATGACTCTAGATGATCCATTTGGTTTATGAAAGGAACACACATGGAATGATTCTGGTGGTGGTTTAGTAAAAGAACACACGCAATGACTCTGGTGGATCCATGTGGTTTAGGAAAGGACACACATGCAATGACTCTGGTGGATCCATGTGGTTTAGGAAAGCAACGCACATGCAATGACTCTGATGGATCCATGTGGTTTTGGAAAGGAACACACATGCAATGACTCTAGTGGACCCATCTGGTTTATGAAAGGGACACACATGCAATGACTCTGGTGGTGGTTTAGGAAAAGAACACACATGCAATGACTCTAGTGGTGGTTTAGGAAAATAACACACATGCAATGACTCTAGTGGTTGTTTAGGAAAGGAACACACATGCAATTACTCTGGTGGATCCATCTGGTTTAGCAAAGAAACACACATGTAATTAATTTGGTAGATCAATGTGGTTTAGGAAAGGAACACACACGCAATGACTTTGGTGGTGGTTTAGGAAAAGAACACACATGCAATGACTCTCGTGGATGCATGTGGTTTAGGAAAGGAACACACATGCAATGACTCTAGTGGATCCATGTGGTTTATGAAAGGAACACACATGCAATGGCTCTGCTAGATCAATGTGGTTTAAGAAAGGAACACACATGCAATGACTCTAGTGGATCAATGTGGTTTAGGAAAGGAAAACACATAGAATGACTCTAGTGGTGGTTTAGGAAAAGAACACACATGCAATGACTCTGGTGGATCCATGTGGTTTAGGGAAGGAGCACACATGCAATGACTCTAGTGGATCCATGTGATTTAGGAAAGGAACACACATGCAATGACTCTAGTGGATCAATGTGGTTTAGGAAAGGAAAACACATGGAATCACTCTAGTGGTGGTTTAGGAAAAGAACACACATGCAATGACTTTGGTGGATCCATGTGGTTTAGGAAAGGAGCACACATGCAATGACTCTAGTAGATCCATCTGATTTAGGAAAGGAACACACATGCAATGACTCTAGATGATCCATTTGGTTTATGAAAGGAACACACATGGAATGATTCTGGTGGTGGTTTAGTAAAAGAACACACGCAATGACTCTGGTGGATCCATGTGGTTTAGGAAAGGACACACATGCAATGACTCTAGTGGATCCATGTGGTTTAGGAAAGCAACGCACATGCAATGACTCTGATGGATCCATGTGGTTTTGGAAAGGAACACACATGCAATGACTCTAGTGGACCCATCTGGTTTATGAAAGGGACACACATGCAATGACTCTGGTGGTGGTTTAGGAAAAGAACACACATGCAATGACTCTAGTGGTGGTTTAGGAAAATAACACACATGCAATGACTCTAGTGGTTGTTTAGGAAAGGAACACACATGCAATTACTCTGGTGGATCCATCTGGTTTAGCAAAGAAACACACATGTAATTAATTTGGTAGATCAATGTGGTTTAGGAAAGGAACACACACGCAATGACTTTGGTGGTGGTTTAGGAAAAGAACACACATGCAATGACTCTCGTGGATGCATGTGGTTTAGGAAAGGAACACACATGCAATGACTCTAGTGGATCCATGTGGTTTATGAAAGGAACACACATGCAATGGCTCTGCTAGATCAATGTGGTTTAAGAAAGGAACACACATGCAATGACTCTAGTGGATCAATGTGGTTTAGGAAAGGAAAACACATAGAATGACTCTAGTGGTGGTTTAGGAAAAGAACACACATGCAATGACTCTGGTGGATCCATGTGGTTTAGGGAAGGAGCACACATGCAATGACTCTAGTGGATCCATGTGATTTAGGAAAGGAACACACATGCAATGACTCTAGTGGATCAATGTGGTTTAGGAAAGGAAAACACATGGAATCACTCTAGTGGTGGTTTAGGAAAAGAACACACATGCAATGACTTTGGTGGATCCATGTGGTTTAGGAAAGGAGCACACATGCAATGACTCTAGTAGATCCATCTGATTTAGGAAAGGAACACACATGCAATGACTCTAGATGATCCATTTGGTTTATGAAAGGAACACACATGGAATGATTCTGGTGGTGGTTTAGTAAAAGAACACACGCAATGACTCTGGTGGATCCATGTGGTTTAGGAAAGGACACACATGCAATGACTCTAGTGGATCCATGTGGTTTAGGAAAGCAACGCACATGCAATGACTCTGATGGATCCATGTGGTTTTGGAAAGGAACACACATGCAATGACTCTAGTGGACCCATCTGGTTTATGAAAGGGACACACATGCAATGACTCTGGTGGTGGTTTAGGAAAAGAACACACATGCAATGACTCTAGTGGTGGTTTAGGAAAATAACACACATGCAATGACTCTAGTGGTTGTTTAGGAAAGGAACACACATGCAATTACTCTGGTGGATCCATCTGGTTTAGCAAAGAAACACACATGTAATTAATTTGGTAGATCAATGTGGTTTAGGAAAGGAACACACACGCAATGACTTTGGTGGTGGTTTAGGAAAAGAACACACATGCAATGACTCTCGTGGATGCATGTGGTTTAGGAAAGGAACACACATGCAATGACTCTAGTGGATCCATGTGGTTTATGAAAGGAACACACATGCAATGGCTCTGCTAGATCAATGTGGTTTAAGAAAGGAACACACATGCAATGACTCTAGTGGATCAATGTGGTTTAGGAAAGGAAAACACATAGAATGACTCTAGTGGTGGTTTAGGAAAAGAACACACATGCAATGACTCTGGTGGATCCATGTGGTTTAGGGAAGGAGCACACATGCAATGACTCTAGTGGATCCATGTGATTTAGGAAAGGAACACACATGCAATGACTCTAGGTGATCCATGTGGTTTATGAAAGGAACACACATGGAATGATTCTGGTGGTGGTTTAGGAAAATAACACACACCTAATGACTCTGGTGGATTCATGAGGTTTAGGAAAGGACACACATGCAATGACTCTGGTGGATCCATGTGGTTTAGGAAAGCAACGCACATGCAATGACTCTGATAGATCCATGTGGTTTATGAAAGGAACACACATGTAATGACTCTGGTGCATCAATGTGGTTTAGGAAAGGAACACGCATGCAATGACTCTGGTGGTTCCATGTGGTTTAGGAAAGGAACGCACATGCAATGACTCTGGTGGTGGTTTAGGAAAAGAACACACATGCAATGACTCTATTGGATCTATGTGGTTTAGGAAAGGAACACACATGCAATGACTCTAGCGGATCCATGTGGTTTATGAAAGGAACACACATGCAATGACTCTGGTGGTGGTTTAGGAAAAGAACACACATGCAATGACTCTGGTGGATCCATGTGGTTTAGAAAGTAACACACATGCAATGACTCTGGTGGTGGTTTAGGAAAAGAACACACATGCAATGACTCTAGGTGATCCATCTACTTTATGAAAGGAACACACATGCAATGATTCTGGTGGTTGTTTAGGAAAAGAACGCACACACAATGACTCTGTTGGATCCATGTGGTTTAGGAAAGCAACGCACATGCAATGACTCTGATGGATCCATGTGGTCTATGAAAGGAACACACATGTAATGACTCTGCTGGATCAATGTGGTTTAGGAAAGGAACACACATGCAATAGCTCTAGTGGATCCATGTGGTTTAGGAAAGGAACACACATGCAATGACTCTGGTGGTGGTTTAGGAAAAGAACACACATGCAATGAATCTAGTGGATCCATCTAGTTTAGGAAAGGAATACACATGCAATGACTCTAGTGGATCCATGTGGTTTAGGAAAGGAACACACAAGCAATGACTCTAGCGGATCCATGTGGTTTAGAAAGGAACACACATGCAATGACTCTGGTGGTGGTTTAGGAACAAAATAGATATGCAATGAATCTGGTGGATCCATGTGGTTTAGCAAAGGAACATACATGCAATGACCCTGGTGGATCCATGTGGTTTAGGAAAGAAACACACATGCAATGACTTTAGTGGTGGTTTAGGAAAATAACACACATGCAATGACTCTAGCGGTGGTTTAGGAAAGGAACACACATGCAATAACTCTGGTGGATCCATGTGGTTTAGGAAAGGAACACACATGTAATGACTCTGGTGGATCAATGTGGTTTAAGAAAGGAACACAGATGCAATGACTCTGGTGGATCCATGCGGTTTAGGAAAGGAACACACATGCAATGACTCTAGTGGTGGTTTAGGAAAAGAACACACATGCAATGATTCTGGTGGATGCATGTTGTTTAGAAAAGGAGCACACATGCAATTACTCTAGTGGATGCATGTGATTTAGGAATGGAACACACATGCAATGACTCTAGTGGATCCATGTGGTTTATGAAAGGAGCACACATGCAATGATTCTGGTGGTGGTTTAGGAAAATAACACACATACAATGAATCTAGTGGATCCATCTAGTTTAGGAAAGGAATACACATGCAATGACTCTAGTGGATCCATGTGGTTTAGGAAAGGAACACACATGCAATGACTCTAGCGGATCCATGTGGTTCAGAAAGGAACACACATGCAATGACTCTGGTGGTGGTTTAGGAACAAAATAGATATGCAATGAATCTGCTGGATCCATGTGGTTTAGGAAAGGAACATACATGCAATGACCCTGGTGGATCCATGTGGTTTAGGAAAGAAACACACATGCAATGACTTTAGTGGTGGTTTAGGAAAATTACACACATGCAATGACTCTAGTGGTGGTTTAGGAAAGGAACACACATGCAATAACTCTGGTGGATCCATGTGGTTTAGGAAAGGAACACACATGTAATGACTCTGGTGGATCAATGTGGTTTAGGAAAGGAACACAAATGCAATGACTCTGGTGGATCCATGCGGTTTAGGAAAGGAACACACATGCAATGACTCTAGTGGTGGTTTAGGAAAAGAACACACATGCAATGATTTTGGTGGATGCATGTGGTTTAGGAAAGGAACACGCATGCAATGACTCTGGTGGATCCATGTGGTTTATGAAAGGAACACACATGCAATGGCTCTGCTAGATCAATGTGTTTTAGGAAAGGAACACACATGCAATGACTCTAGTGGATCAATGTGGTTTAGCAAAGGAAAACGCATGGAATGACTCTAGTGGTGGTTTAGGAAAACAACACACATGCAATGACTCTGGTGGATCCATGTGGTTTAGAAAAGGAGCACACATGCAATGACCCTAGTGGATCCATGTGATTTAGGAAAGGAACACATATGCAATGACTCTAGGTGATCCATGTGGTTTATGAAAGGAGCACACATGCAATGATTCTGGTGGTGGTTTAGGAAAAGAACACACGCAATGACTCTGGTGGATCCATGTGGTTTAGGAAAGGAAACACATGCAATGACTCTGGTGGATCCACGTGGTTTAGGAAAGCAATGCACATGCAATGACTCTGATGGATCCATGTGGTTTATGAAAGGAACACACATGTAATGACTCTGGTGGATCGATGTGGTTTAGAAAAGGAACACACATGCAATGACTCTGGTGGATCCATGTGGTTTAGGAAAGGAACAAACATGCAATGACTCTGGTGGTGGTTTAGGAAAAGAACACACATGCAATGACTCTGGTGGATCCATCTAGTGTAGGAAAGGAACACACATGCAATGACTCTATTGGATCCATGTGGTTTAGGAAAGAAACACACATGCAATGACTCTAGCAGATCCATGTGGTTTATGAAAGGAACACACATGCAATGACTCTGGTGGTGGTTTAGGAAAAGAACACACATGCAATGACTCTGGTGGATCCATGTGGTTCAGAAAGTAACACACATGCAATGACTCTGGTGGTGGTTTAGGAAAGAACACACATGCAATGACTCTGGTGGATCCATGTGGTTTAGGAAAGGAAGAGACATGCAATGACTCTAGTGGATCCATGTGGTTTATTAAAGGAACACACATGCAATGGCTCTGCTGGATCAATGTGGTTTAGGAAAGGAACACACATGCAATGATTCTAGTGGATCAATGTGGTTTAGGAAAGAAAAACGCATGGAATGACTCTAGTGGTGGTTTAGGAAAAGAACACACATGCAATGACTCTGGTGGATCCATGTGGTTTAGGAAAGGAGCACACATGCAATTACTCTAGTGGATCCATGTGATTTAGGAAAGCAACACACATGCAATGACTCTAGGTGATCCATGTGGTTTAGGAAAGGAACACACATGCAATGACTCTGGTGGTGGTTTAGGAAAAGAACACACATGCAATGACTCTGGTGGATCCATGTAGTTTAGGAAAGGAACACAAGGCAATGACTCTAGTGCATCCATGTGGTTTAGGAAAGGAACACACATGCAATGACTCTAGTGGATCCATGTGGTTTATGAAAGGAACACACATGCAATGACTCTGGTGGTGGTTTAGGAAAAGAACACACATGCAATGAATCTGGTGGATCCATGTGGTTTAGAAAGGAACACATATGCAATGACTCTGGTGGTGGTTTAGGAACAGAACACGCATGCAATGACTCTGGTGGTGGTTTAGGAAAAGAACACACATGCAATGACTCTAGTGGATCCATCTAGTTTAGGAAAGGAACACACATGCAATGACTCTATTGGATCCATGTGGTTTAGGAAAGGAACACACATGCAATGACTCTAGCGGATCCATGTGGTTTATGAAAGGAACATAGATGCAATGACTCTGTGGTGGTTTAGGAAAAGAACACACATGCAATGACTTAGGTGGATCCATGTGGTTTAGAAAGTAACACACATGCAATGACTCTGGTGGTGGTTTAGGAAAAGAACCAAAATGCAATGACTCTAGGTGATCCATCTAGTTTATGAAAGGAACACACATGCAATGATTCTGGTGGTATTTTAGGAAAAGAACACAGACGCAATGACTCTGGTGGATCCATGTGGTTTAGGAAAGGACACACATGCAATGATTCTGGTGGATCCATGTGGTTTACGAAAGCAATGCACATGCAATGACTTTGATGGATCCATGTGGTTTATGAAAGGAACACACATGTAATGACTCTGGTGGATCAATGTGGTTTAGGAAAGGAACACACATGCAATGGCTCTGGTGAATCCATGTGGTTTAGGAAAGGAACACACATGCAATGACTCTGGTGGTGGTTTAGGAAAAGAACACACATGCAATAAATCTGGTGGATCCATCTAGTTCAGAAAAGGAATACACATGCAATGACTCTAGTGGATCCATGTGGTTTAGGAAAGGAACACACATGCAATGACTCTAGCGGATCCATGTGGTTTAGAAAGGAACACACATGCAATGACTCTGGTGGTGGTTTATGAACAGAATAGATATGCAATGAATCTGGTGGATCCATGTGGTTTAGGAAAGGAACAGACATGCAATGACCCTGGTGGATCCATGTGGTTTAGGAAAGAAACACACATGCAATGACTTTAGTGGTGGTTTAGGAAAATAACACACATGCAATGAGTCTAGTGGTGGTTTAGGAAAGGAACACACATGCAATGACTCTAGTGGATCCATGTGGTTTAGGAAAGTAACACACATGGAATGACTCTGGTGGATCAATGTGGTTTAGGAAAGGAACACACATGCAATGACTCTGGTGGATCCATGTGATTTAGGAAAGGAACACATATGCAATGACTCTAGGTGATCCATGTGGTTTATGAAAGGAGCACACATGCAATGATTCTGGTGGTGGTTTAGGAAAAGAACACACGCAATGACTCTGGTGGATCCATGTGGTTTAGGAAAGGAAACACATGCAATGACTCTGGTGGATCCATGTGGTTTAGGAAAGCAATGCACATGCAATGACTCTGATGGATCCATGTGGTTTATGAAAGGAACACACATGTAATGACTCTGGTGGATCGATGTGGTTTAGAAAAGGAACACACATGCAATGACTCTGGTGGATCCATGCGGTTTAGGAAAGGAACACACATGCAATTACTCTAGTGGTGGTTTAGGAAAAGAACAAACATGCAATGATTCTGGTGGATGCATGTGGTTTAGGAAAGGAACACGCATGCAATGACTCTGGTGGATCCATGTGGTTTATGAAAGGAACACACACGCAATGGCTCTGCTAGATCAATGTGGTTTAGGAAAGGAACACACATGCAATGACTCTAGTTGATCAATGTGGTTTAGGAAAGGAAAACGCATGGAATGACTCTAGTGGTGGTTTAGGAAAAGAACACACATGCAATGACTCTGGTGGATCCATGTGGGTTAGAAAAGGAGCACACATGCAATGACCCTAGTGGATCCATGTGATTTAGGAAAGGAACACACATGCAATGACTCTAGGTGATCCATGTGGTTTATGAAAGGAACACACATGGAATGATTCTGGTGGTGGTTTAGGAAAAGAACACACACAATGACTCTGGTGGATCCATGTTGTTTAGGAAAGGACACACATGCAATGACTCTGGTGGATCCATGTGGTTTAGGAAAGCAATGCACATGCAATGACTCTGATGGATCCATGTGGTTTATGAAAGGAACACACATGTAATGACTCTGGTGGATCGATGTGGTTTAGGAAAGGAACACACATGCAATGACTCTGGTGGATCCATGTGGTTCAGGAAAGGAACACACATGCGATGACTCTGGTGGTGGCTTAGGAAAAGAACACACATGCAATGACTCTGGTGGATCCATCTACTTTAGGAAAGGAACACACATGCAATGACTCTATTGGATCCATGTGGTTTAGGAAAGGAACACACATGCAATGACTCTAGTGGATCCATGTGGTTTATGAAAGGAACAGACATGCAATGACTCTGGTGGTGGTTTAGGAAAAGATCACACATGCAATGACTCTGGTGGATCCATGTGGTTCAGAAAGTAACACACATGCAATGACTCTGGTGGTGGTTTAGGAAAAGAACACACATGCAATGACTCTGGTGGATCCATGTGGTTTAGGAAAGGAACAGACATGCAGTGACTCTAGTGGATCCATGTGGTTTATTAAAGGAACACACATGCAATGGCTCAACTGGATCAATGTGGTTTAGGAAAGGCACACACATGCAATGATTCTAGTGGATCACTGTGGTTTAGGAAAGAAAAACGCATGGAATGACTCTAGTGGTGGTTTAGGAAAAGAACACACATACAATGACTCTGGTGGATCCATGTGGTTTAGGAAAGGAGCACACATGCAATTACTCTAGTGGATCCATGTGATTTAGGAAAGTAACACACATGCAATGACTCGAGATGATCCATGTGGTTTAGGAAAGGAACACACATGCAATTACTCTAGTGGTGGTTTAGGAAAAGAACACACATGCAATGACTCTGGTGGATCCATGTAGTTTAGGAAAGGAACACAAGGCAATGACTCTAGTGGATCCAGGTGCTTTAGGAAAGGAACACACATGCAATGACTCTAGTGGATCCATGTGGTTTATGAAAGGAACACACATGCAATGACTTTGGTTGTGGTTTAGGAAAAGAACACACATGCAATGGCTCTGGTGGTGGTTTAGGAACTGAACACGCATGCAATGACTCTAGTGGTGGTTTTGGAAAAGAACACACATGCAGTGACTCTAGTGGATCCATCTAGTTTAGGAAAGGAACACACATGCAATGACTCAATTGGATCCATGTCGTTTAGGAAAGGAACACACATGCAATGACTCTGGTGGTGGTTTAGGAATAGAACACACATGCAATGACTCTGGTGGATCCATGTGGTTTAGGAAAGCAACGCACATGCAATGACTCTGATTGATCCATGTGGTTTAGGAAAGGAACACACATGCAATGACTCTAGTGGATCCATGTGGTTTATGAAAGGAACACACATGTAATGACTCTGGTGGTTCGATGTGGTTTAGGAAAGGAACACACATGCAATGACTCTGATCGATCCATGTGGTTTAGGAAAGGAACACACATGCAATGACTCTGGTGGTGGTTTAGGAAAAGAACCCACATTCAATGACTCTAGTGGAGCCATGTGGTTCAGAAAGTAACACACATGCAATGACTCTGGTGGTGGTTTAGGAAAAGAACACAAATGCATTGAATCTGGTGGATACATGTGGTTTAGGAAAGGAACAGACATGCAGTGACTCTAGTGGATCCATGTGCTTTATTAAAGGAACACATATGCAATGGCTTTGCTGGATCAATGAGGTTTAGGAAAGGAACACACATGCAATGATTCTAGTGGATCAATGTGGTCTAGGAAAGAAAAACGCATGGAATGACTCTAGTGGTGGTTTAGGAAAAGAACACACATGCAATGACTCTATTGGATCCATGTAGTTTAGGAAAGGAGCACACATGCAATTACTCTAGGTGATCCATGTGGTTTATGAAAGGAGCACACATGCAATGATTCTGGTGGTGGTTTAGGAAAAGAACACACGCAATGACTCTGGTGGATCCATGTGGTTTAGGAAAGGAAACACATGCAATGACTCTGGTGGATCCACGTGGTTTAGGAAAGCAATGCACATGCAATGACTCTGATGGATCCATGTGGTTTATGAAAGGAACACACATGTAATGACTCTGGTGGATCGATGTGGTTTAGAAAAGGAACACACATGCAATGACTCTGGTGGATCCATGTGGTTTAGGAAAGGAACAAACATGCAATGACTCTGGTGGTGGTTTAGGAAAAGAACACACATGCAATGACTCTGGTGGATCCATCTAGTGTAGGAAAGGAACACACATGCAATGACTCTATTGGATCCATGTGGTTTAGGAAAGGAACACACATGCAATGACTCTAGCAGATCCATGTGGTTTATGAAAGGAACACACATGCAATGACTCTGGTGGTGGTTTAGGAAAGCAACGCACATGCAATGACTCTGATGGATCCATGTGGTTTAGGAAAGGAACACACATGCAATGACTCTAGTGGATCCATGTGGTTTATGAAAGGAACACACATGTAATGACTCTGGTGGATCGATGTGGTTTAGGAAAGGAACACACATGCAATGACTCTGATGGATCCATGTGGTTTAGGAAAGGAACACACATGCAATGACTCTGGTGGTGGTTTAGGAAAAGAACACACATGCAATGACTCTGGTGGATCCATCTAGTTTAGGAAAGGAACACACATGCAATGACTCTATTGGATCCATGTGGTTTAGGAAAGTAACACACATGCAATGACTCTAGCGGATCCATGTGGTTTATGAAAGGAACACACATGCAATGACTCTGGTGGTGGTTTAGGAAAAGAACACACATGCAATGACTCTGGTGGAGCCATGTGGTTCAGAAAGTAACACACATGCAATGACTCTGGTGGTGGTTTAGGAAAATAACACACATGCACTGACTCTGGTGGATCCATGTGGTTTAGGAAAGGAACAGACATGCAATGACTCTAGTGGATCCATGTGGTTTATTAAAGGAACACACATGCAATGGCTTTGCTGGATCAATGTGGTTTAGGAAAGGAACACACATGCAATGGTTCTAGTGGATCAATGTGGTTTAGGAAAGAAAAACGCATGGAATGACTCTAGTGGTGGTTTAGGAAAAGAACACACATGCAATGACTCTGTTGGATCCATGTGGTTTAGGAAAGGAGCACACATGCAATTACTCTAGTGGATCCATGTGATTTAGGAAAGGAACACACATGCAATGACTCTAGGTGATCCATGTAGTTTAGGAAAGGAACACACATGCAATGACTCTGGTGGTGGTTTAGGAAAACAACACACATGCAATGACTCTGGTGGTTCCATGTAGTTTAGGAAAGGAACACAAGGCAATGACTCTAGTGGATCCATGTGGTTTAGGAAAGGAACACACATGCAATGACTCTAGTGGATCCATGTGGTTTATGAAAGGAACACACATGCAATGAATCTGGTGGTGGTTTAGTAAAAGAACACACATGCAATGACTCTGGTGGATCCATGTGGTTTAGAAAGGAACACATATGCAATGACTCTGGCGGTGGTTTAGGAACAGAACACGCGTGCAATTAATCTGGTGGATCCATGTGGTTTAAGAAAGGAATAGACATGCAATGACCCTGGTGGATCCATGTGATTTAGAAAATAAACACACATGCAATGACTCTAGTGGTGGTTTAGGAAAATAACACACATGCAATGACTCTAGTGGTTGTTTAGGAAAGGAACACACATGCAATGACTCTGGTGGATCAATGTGGTTTAGGAAAGGAACACACATGCAATGACTCTGGTGGATCCATGTGGTTTAGGAAAGGAACACACATGCAATGACTCTGGTGGTGGTTTAGAAAAATAAAACACATGCAATGACTCTCGTGGATGCATGTGGTTTAGGAAAGGAACACACATGCAATGACTCTGGTGGATCCATGTGGTTTATGAAAGGAACACACATGCAATGGCTCTGCTGGATCAATGTGGTTTAGGAAAGGACCACACATGCAATGACTCTAGTCTATCAATGTGCTTTAGGAAAGGAAAACGCATGGAATGACTCTAGTGGTGGTTTAGGAAAAGAACACACATGTAATGACTCTGGTGCATCCATGTGGTTTATCGAAGGAGCACACATGCAATGACTCTAGTGAATCCATGTGATTTAGGAAAGGAACACACATGCAGTGACTCTAGGTGATCCATGTGGTTTATGAAAGGAACACACATGCAATGATTCTGGTGGTGGTTTAGGAAAGGAACAGACATGCAATGACTCTGGTGGATCCATGTGGTTTAGGAAAGGACACACATGCAATGACTCTGGTGGATCCATGTGGTTTAGGAAAGCAACGCACATGCAATGACTCTGATGGATCCATGTTGTTTAGAAAAGGAACACACATGCAATGACTCTAGTGGATCCATGTGGTTTATGAAAGGAACACACATGTAATGACTCTGGTGGATCGATGTGGTTTAGGAAAGGAACACACATGCAATGACTTTCATGGATCCATGTGGTTTAGGAAAGGAACACACATGCAATGACTCTGGTGGTGGTTTAGGAAAAGAACACACATGCAATGACTCTGGTGGATCCATCTAGTTTAGGAAAGGAACACAGATGCAATGACTCTGGTGGATCCATGTGGTTTAGGAAAGGAACAGACATGCAATGACTCTAGTGGATCCATGTGGTTTATGAAAGGAATACACATGCAATGGTTCTGCTGGATCAATGTGGTTTGGGAAAGGAACACACATGCAATGATTCTAGTGGATCAACGTGGTTTAGGAAAGAAAAATGCATGCAATGACTCTTGTGGTGGTTTAGGAAAAGAACACACATGCAATGACTCTGGTGGATCCATGTGGTTTAGGAAAGGAGCATACATGCAATGACTCTAGTGGATCCATGTGATTTAGGAAAGGAACACACATGCAATGACTCTAGGTGATCCATGTGGTTTACGAAAGTAACACACATGCAATGACTCTAGTGGTGGTTTAGGAAAAGAACACACATGCAATGACTCTGGTGGATCCATGTAGTTTCGGAAAGGAACACAAGGCAATGACTCTAGTGGATCCATGTGGTTTAGGAAAGGAACACACATCCAATAACTCTAGTGGATCCATGTGGTTTATGAAATGAACACACATGCAATGACTCTGGTGGTGGTTTAGGAAAAGAACACACATGTAATGACTCTGGTGGATCCATGTGGTTTAGAAAGGAACACATATGCAATGACTCTGGTGGTGCTTTAGGAACAGAACACACATGCAATGAATCTGGTGGATCCATGTGGTTTAGGAAAGGAACAGACATGCAATGACCCTGGTGGATCCATGTGGTTTAGGAAATAAACACACATGCAATGACTCTAGTGGTGATTTAGGAAAATAACACACATGCGATGACTCTAGTGGTTGATTAGGAAAGGAACACACATGCAATGACTCTGGTGGATTAATGTGGTTTACGAAAGGAACACGCATGCAATGACTCTGGTGGATCCATGTGGTTTAGGAAAGGAACACACATGCAATGACTCTGGTGGTTTAGGAAAAGAATAGACATGCAATGACTCTCGTGGATGCATGTGGTTTAGGAAAGGAACACACATGCAATGACTCTGGTGGATCCATGTGGTTTATGAAAGGAACACACATGCAATGGCTCTGCTGGATCAATGTGGTTTAGGAAAGGACCACACATGCAATGACTCTAGTGGATCAATGTGGTTTAGGAAAGGAAAATGCATGGAATGAATCTAGTGGTGGTTTAGGAAAAGAGCACACATGCAATGACTCTGGTGGATCCATGTGGTTTACGAAAGGAGCACACATGCAATGACTCTAGTGGATCCATGTGATTTAGGAAAGGAACACACATGCAATGACTCTAGGTGATCCATGTGGTTTATGAAAGGAACACACATGCAATGATTCTGGTGGTGGTTTAGGAAAAGAACACACACACAATGACTCTACTGAATCCATGTGGTTTAGGAAAGGACACACATGCAATGACTCTAGTGGATCCATGTCGTTTAGGAAAGTAACGCACATGCATTGACTCTAATGGATCCATGTGGTTTATGGAAGGAACACACATGTAATGACTCTGGTGGATCAATGTGGTTTAGGAAAGGAATACACATGCAATGACTCTAGTGGATCCATGTGGTTTAGGAAAGGAACACACATGCAATGACTCTGGTGGTGGTTTAGGAAAAGAACACACATGCAATGAATCTGGTGGATCCATCTAGTTTAGGAAAGGAACACACATGCAATGACTCTAGTGGATCCATGTGGTTTAGGAAACAAACACACATGCAATGACTCTAGCGGATCCATGTGGTTTAGAAAGGAACACACGTGCAATGACTCTAGTGGTGGTTTAGGAACAGAACAGACATGCAATGAATCTGGTGGATCCATGTGCTTTAGGAAAGGGACAGACATGCAATGACCTTGGTGGATCTATGTGGTTTAGGAAAGAAACACACATGCAATGACTTTAGTGGTGGTTTAGGAAAATAACACACATGTAATGACTCTAGTGGTGGTTTAGGAAAGGAACACGCATGCAATGACTCTAGTGGATCCATGTGGTTTAGGAAAGTAACACACATGTAATGACTCTAGTGGATCAATGTAGTTTAGGAAATGAACACACATGCAATGACTCTGGTGGATCAAGGTGGTTTAGGAACGTAACACACATTCAATGACTCTGGTGGTGGTTTAGGAAAATAACACACATGCAATTACTCTGGTGGATGCATGTGGTTTAGGAAAGGAACACACATGCAATGACTCTAGTGGATCCATGTGGTTTATGAAAGGAACACACATGCACTGGCTCTGCTGGATTAATGTGGTTTAGGAAAGGAACACACATGCAATGACTCTAGTGGATCAATGTGGTTTAGGAAAGGAAAACGCATGGAATGACTCTAGTGGTGGTTTAGGAAAAGAACACACATGCAATGAGTTTGGTGGATCCATGTGGTTTAGGAAAGGAGCACACATGCAATGACTCTAGTGGATCCATGTGATTTAGGAAAGGAACAATCATGCAATGACTCTAGGTGATGCATGTGCTTTATGAAATGAACACACATGCAATGATTCTGGTGCTGGTTTAGGAAAAGAACACACACGCAATGACTCTGGTGGATCCATGTGGTTTAGGAAAGGACACACATGCAATGACTCTGGTGGATCCAAGTGGTTTAGGAAAGCAACGCACATGAAATGACTCTGATGGATCCATGTGGTTTATGAAAGGAACACACATGTAATGACTCTGGTGGATCAATGTGGTTTAGGAAAGGAACACTGATATATTGTAAATGTATCTATAATTTTTCATGTTCCATGCTTGGTTTTATCCACTTTCTTGTGTTTTGTTCCAACTTTGGAGTACTTTTCATATGATTTCCTAGACTAACCTATTAATAAGAGCCACAGTGCGAGGTGCCTGTTTTCTGCTGTTTTTGGTTCCAGGAAAGTCAGAAAATGAATATTCTCGGAATTGGATGGGACAAAAGCCAAAGTGCCTATTTTTCCAGAAGTCATTAGATGCTAGAATACGAGACGGAGAGGGGCTAAACGCCGGCCACACACCCTGGCCGCGCGGCCAGGCTTGGCCCGCGCCAGGGGGTGGTGTGGTGGCCCTAGGCACCCCCTCGGCCTCGCCTTCTGCCTATATATTTCCCTCGGGACGAAAACCCTAAGTGCCCAATCAAAAATCCACGAAAGAGTCTGTAGCCACCGTCATCTCCATCCCTAGATCGGGAGGGATCTGAAGCTCTTCCTGGCACCTAGCCGGAGAGGGGAATTCACCCTAGAGGCCTTCTTCATCACCATGCAAGCCTTCGCTGTGATGCGTGAGTAGTTCATCCTTGGACTACGGGTCCATGTAGTAGCTATATGGCTGGTTCTCCTCCTTTGTGCTTTCATGTCTAGATCTTGTGAGCTTCGTTCTTGATCAAGATCATCTATTTGTATTCATACATGTTGTGTTTGCGGGGATCCAATGGATATTGAGATGCTATTTCGGATTGATTATTGATTCTATCATATCTTTGTTATTTGTGATCTTGCATGCTTTCCGTTGTTAGTAGCTATCTTGGCCAAGTAGATGCTAGCAACTCCAAGAGTTAGTGTTTATGCTCGATAGTGGGTTCATGCCTCTAGTAATTTGGGGAAGTGACAGAAATCTCTAAGGTACTAGATGTGCTGTTGCTACTAGGGAGAAAACAACAATCCTTTGTTCATAGAACAATCGTATTGTTTACTTTAGACGCAATTCGTAAAGCCATAAGCTGTTGCTTGCAACTTAATACTGGAGGTGGTTCGGATGATAACCTGAAGGTGGATTATTAGTCATAGATGCAGTTGGATGGCGGTCTATGTATAATGTTGTAATGCCCAATCAAGTTCCAAAGGAGTCAAGGTGATTAGTATATGCATGTATTTCTTTCTCGATGTTTGTCAATTGCCCCGCTGTAATTTGTTCACCCAACATGTTATCTATCTAAGGAGAGCCACCTCTAGTGAACTATGGATCCCGGTCCTTTTCTTTACATACAATCTATAAACTGTTACTGCTTTGTGTTTACTTTCTGCAAACTTTTACTTCTTTCCATTCGATACGTTTAATCCTTTGTTTTCAGCAAAACACGGTGAGATTGATAACATCATCGCAAGTTGGGGACAAAGCTCTGTGGTTGTGTTGTGCAGGTTTCCACGTTGCTACTAGCACCGGTAGTGTGCCCTACCAAGGCTCAGCTAGCAACACCTTTGGGGTGTTTCCTTGCTCCTACTGTTTCGATTAAACCTTGGTTTCATACTGAGGCAAACTTGCTGCTGTGCTCATCATACCTTCCTCTTGGGGTTCCCGACGAGCTCTACATCAACATCGCACCAGCATTTTTCTGGCGCCGACACTGAGCCATCAAGCATTTTTCTAGCGCTGTTGCCGGGGAGTCAAGGACATCTTCACAAGGGGAGTCCCTCATAACCAATCTCTTTACTTTGTTATTTTTGTTTTGCTTAGTTTATTTTTGCTTTGTTTGCTTGTTTCGTTATCAAAAACACAAAAAAATAGTTTTACTAGTTTGCTTTCTTTATTCAAAAACACAAAAAAATTAGTTCCTACTATAGCTGGTATTTTCATTGGTCTGTTATTGTCTTACTTTATCATGCTTTCTATCAATGGTTGGTTTCTTTGAAACTGGATCTTATTGGCAAGGTGGGTTCACGGAAGAAAAAAAATATTATTATAAGGAACACCGCTTGTCACAAAAAGGGAAACACTTATGGGAACAAATTGATAAATTGTATACCATTGCTAGAAATGTGTGTCCTACTTATAATGTTACTTATTGCTTTGATAAATCTTGTTGCTTTAGGAGGTATAAACACCTCCCTTTTCAATGTGAGTATAATGATAATGCTACCATATCTTCTTATGTTAAAGGAAATTATGACTTTTATGATGTGGAACAAATTGAAGAATTTATTGCTTAGAAGGGTGCATTTGAACTTGCTAGTTTGCTTGAAAATACTGATGATGCACCTTATAAATATGAGGTTTACGATATACTTCAATTTTGCTTTGATAATTACAAGGAGGAAAATGGCTATATTCTTGAATATCTTAATAGATGCTCTCCACCAGTGGAAGAGACTAATGCCTTGCAGGAGCCTATGGAAGAAGAAATTGCTGAAACTAGAAGCTCATTAGATGGAAAAGAGGAGGAGAGTGATGATCAAGAGGAGGAAGAATGGAGCTACCCATCCCTACCTTCTAATGAGAGTAACTCTTTACCCCTTACATTATTTGATTGTCCCCCATGCTTACCAAAGGAGGACGAATGTTATGTTCCTGAGGATTCTTTTGAAAATGTTTATAATAAAGCTCTAGTGTTTGTAGATCATGAAAAGCATGCTTTATGTGATAGTTATATTGTTGAGTTTATTCATGAGGCTACTGAAAATTATTATGAGAGAGGAAAATATGGTTGTAGAAGTTTTCATGGTATTGAAACACCTCTCTATGTGCTGAAATTTTTGAAGTTATTCTCGTTTTATCTTCCTATGCATGTCACTTTGTTCTTTGTGAATTTATTTTCATACGAGATTCCTATGCACAGGAAGTGGGTTAGACTTAAATGTGGTTTGAATTTGCTTCCTGATGCTCTCTTTTACTTCAATTCATATTTTTTATGTGAGCATCTTCTCAAACTATCATGCCTAACTTAAAGGCGTTAAAGAAAAGTACTTATTGGGAGATAAACCAAAAGTTTAGATGAGTCTTGGAAGTTAATACTTCAGTAATAACCGATCCTTATCCTTTTTATTTGCCTTTTGTGCCAAGAGTAACCTCTAATGAGAGAGAAGTAATGATTGGGAAAGTTGCTGTCCTGAAACAGATTTTTGTGCTTCACCGTAAACATTCGTGTAAAATCTCTGAACGTCTTTTTGAGGCGTGAATTTTTGTGCTTCTGCCCCAGGTTGTTATCAATCGCCCTTTGAAAGAAAAGCATATTGTAATCTTGCCATTGTGATTTCAGCAAAGTGCTCAGATCATTGTATGTCTCTAAGACGCACATGACTATATCAACCAGAGTGCATGGACGTGGGACATGCCAAAGCTCAAAGCATATTTTACAGCAACCGCGAAAGCGGGGGTCGACGAAGCGGAAGCGAGAATGTCGGCTTGAGTAATGAAAACATTGGCATGTATGGGTGGAGAACCCGTCGCTGTCTCGGGTGTGATACCGTAGGCTCTAGGGAAGTCAGAGGAGAGAGCACTCATCTTGTAGTACCCGTTTTTGGAACGTCCAGTGCCAAAGTCACTGAATGGGTAAGTCACCAGTCCAATCCCTTTGACAAATAATAAGGAAGTCCAGTTCCACAACTGAATTGGGGAGAGGACCCAAGGGGAGCTCAAGTCACTGTCAGGTAAGAACATGAGAATGCTTGCGGAGGAGCTTCGTTATACTCGAAAGCGAAGACGAGTGCTTCTGCCGCAAATAGTGGAGAGCTCAAGCTCATCAGCGCCTGACCCAAAGATGTGGATCATCCAAGGCACATTAGCATGGCGTACTCCTCCTATTTGAATCGGAGTTTGAAACCAAACAAACTTCTCCTCAGGAGGATAGATGGAGCGATTCAGGCGTAGCGCGTGCCCTGTAGTTTTGAAGCAGGGCGAGACAACTTTAGCTAGGAGCCTCTTTTCCTTCTGCCTAGCTCCCCGAAAACAACGTTCGACTTGCATGTGTTAAGCATATAGCTAGCGTTCCCTTTCCATGTCTTCGGATATAACCCAAAAGGGTTTGCCTGTTCTTAGTGCATAAACCCTTGTAATCATTTCGCGAACTACAGCTTCTTGTTCTGCTTTGCTGAGAGAATTTCACCTTAAATGCCCTATAGCTATATTACTCCTCTAGCTCTACTATGCTAATTTCTCTTATCCGCATTTGTTCCTTGCTTTAAATAAATACTTAAAAATGCCCTTCCGATAACAAATCCAATTTCTAAGGGACTTCTTCCCCATGTTGAGAAAGCTTTTCTTCTTCCAATTCTTCTTCATTCAATTCAGTCTGCAGCGTGCCCGACCCGACTGTCTCTTTTTCCCGACCCGAGCCAACAGTTAGCGTCGCCCGACCGTATTTCCCCTGAATTGAAAGAAAAGATAGGAAATCTATATTTTCAGAGTTATTGTCCCGATAAAAAAATATTCTTGTGATAGGCCCTGTTCCTAGTAAGAAATATAGTGAAATTGTCTTGGGGTTTTTTGGGGTTGATAGTGGAAAAGTCGACAGATAAATCACCCTTACTGTCCCTTTACAGAACCGTACATGAGATTTTCACCTCATATGGCTCCTCGGTCAATTCTTTCGAAGCCGTGAAAAACCCAGTTATCACTCCTATGAGACGGCTAACTCCCAACTCCCGATACATTCTTTAGAGTTGACCAAAGGACTCGTTGGTTTGGACATAGTTTCCTTTGTTCCTGTACCTCAAAATGAGGCTCATCAAAATGAAAAATCTAAGACTACTATAAGACTACTAATAATAAAAGAAAAAAATTCAAACGATTAAATTACTGCTCCCGAATATTCAACTGACTGCGCCTTCATTCTTCGAACCTTTTGGTATGTATTGCCCCCTAACTATAGATCAGATCTACCGGACCACGGGAAGGATGAATCGCTCCCGAAAAGGAGTCTATTGATTCTCTCCCAATTGGTTGGATCGTAAGGGCGATGATTTACTTCACGGGTGAGGTCTCTGGTTACAGCGGATTCAAGGGATGGAGCCATATCTACTATCCGTTTGTTGTCCCTAAGCTGATAATTGCCCGAGCCTATTTGTTTTTTTCCGGGGAGGGGCACTAATCCTCCAAGCTACCATCAAATAAAGTTGACTACATATTTGATCCCTCACTTAACCAAAATTCGTCTTGCCATGAGCAGATTGTATCCATTGGGCGAATATAGCTTCGATCAAGATTTGCTTTTCTGGAGTACCAGCGCTGCAGCGCTTGGTACTCGAACCTCGGCTTGAGGCATTTTATCTACCCCTTAAGGCGTAGTCAATGGAAAAGGTCAATATTCCTGTACTACCCCTTGTTGGTACGGAGGGACGGAGGAGGCTAGGCCTCAACCTGTGCTCGAGAGATAGCTCTCCATACACTGATAAGGGATGTATGGATTCTCGAGAAGAGAGGAGCCATGGTGGCCCTCTCCCCGGACCGCCCGGATCCCACGAGTGAATAGAAAGTTAGATCTGATTCAATAAGGGGGAATTAGCCTCCTTCTCCATCCAATGGGTATCCTTGACAAAGGGTACTATTTATATCATAATCTACATGTAGCGGGTATAGTTTAGTGGTAAAAGTGTGATTCACCCGGTCTCAAATGTAAGTGCTTTCTGGCTAAGGCTTGATAGCTGCCTAAAAAGCACACAGGAAAATCAAAGAAATGGATAGGCACGAGCCACTTTAGAGCTCTGATCCATGGACTGGCCCCATAGTCTCCACCCCGTAGGAACTACGAGATCACCCCAAGGACGCAAGACACTCTAAGATCCTTTTTCAAACCTGCTCTGCTCCCATTTAAGGAAAAAGAATTTCACATTCTTCCTGAAAGGAAGGGAGGATTAGGAAAGTCCTATTGATTGCTACTTTCTCCAGACCGACGGGAAAAGCAACCCGCCCCGGCGTGACTCACACTTGATCAACCACTTCTATCTAAGAAAATACTTAGGTAGGGTCAATCTCCCTTCGGGGTTTACGCGTCCTAGTCCGAACCATTGAATCCATTAATTGCTGTTGCTTCTGTTATTGCTGCTAGATTGGCCGTAGGGCTTGCTTCTATTGGGCCTGGAGTTGGTCAAGGTACTGCTGCAGGACAATGACCGAGACCATGTTACTATTGTTTCTTTCTCCTCCTTCATATTTACCTCGTCAGACAGTGCCGAAGGTAAAGGCTCTTACTCGTTGCGCACCGGCAGCATGTTGTAGGCCCCTGCACTACGCTAAAACAATGTTTCAATTGAAAAGCTACTAAACATAGTAAAAAAATCGTCATTGGGATAGATATTCCCCCAAGTTCTTCGAGATAAACAAGACGCATTCTATCAGAAGCCGTTCCTGCCAAGAAAAAAAGTGTAGCACCGATAAATCCAAGGTGCTGAGTTGGAATCCCATTCTAAGGATTCTTGTGGTTCCGGGGAATCCAGCTATAGGAGAACCAGGAACAGGGAGCTCCTCCCTTTTCCCGCCCGAGTCTTTGATCTTAAACTTAAGAATGCTGGTTTTAAGAATGAGTGATTGCCCTTCTCCAACCCTTACTACCCAACCGGAGAGCAGACGGCTAATGTGTTCCACTTATTGAACATGGTCTATGGTCGGTTTGTGACCCCTTGATGCCGATAGGGTTTTTTTGAGAGAAAAGAAGAATCTACTTCAACCGATATGCCCTTAGGCACGTGGGATCCGGGGGGTCCGAGGGGAGGGGGGCACCACGACTCCTCTCTTCTCGAGAATCCATACATCCCTTATCAGTTCATGGAGAGCTATCTCCCGAGCACAGGCTAAGATTTCGTTAGTTCAACACTTTTTGATTTGAGCAATAGAAGGTCTTCGAAAAAATTCGTCTTTACCTGTTGGTCTGTTTTGACAGATTTCTGCCATTTTGTGCATTTGCTTCTTGTTGGTTCCTTTTTGAGTTCTTTTGGGGAATTGAGCTTTTTGAGGGAAGTGCTACAGTAGCTAGTGTTCTAATGGAAGTTTATTTGGTGTTAGAACTGAACCTTAAGACTTATTCATCTTGAGTACACTAATGTTGCTAATAAAGATTGTGTGAAGTTTTGTATGAAGGAAAAAATTTAGGTGTATGGAAGGAATGAGTAATGAGATGAAGGATGGACTAAAGCTCAAGCTTGGGGATGCCACGCGTGTCACCGCAAGAAATATCCAAGAAGTACAAGCGTCAAAGCTTGGGGATGCCCAAGGCATCCCCTTCTTCATCAATAAAAATTCCAGGTTTCTTCCAAACGCTTCATTTTTATTGTTTCATGCACAGTTCTGTTGTTCTTGGAGCGTCTTCTTTTTCGTTTTCGTTTGCTTTTGTTTTCTTAGTTTTCTAAATAAATTGATTGGACCCCCTCTTTCATACATTGGTTTGCAAATAGTTTGGGTTGGTTTGGAAAGAGTAGGAAAGTTCATGTTTATGTGGTAAAAAGAGCTTGTTTTTTACTGTGGCCTATGCTCTGTCATGCCATGCTTGATATTGTTTTGGCTTTATGCTTAGTATTCTTTACTGTAGCATGACTTGTTATAAACAATTGAGATTGCTTAATGTTCCTTGGATGAATCATGCGTTGTTTAAGCATATTAAAGCATAGTATAGTGGTATTCTCCTTTGATGCTTTATTTGGGTTGACTTGGCACATGCTCACACCATGTTATGACTATCTCAAGTCACCATAGCCTTTATGATCCTTTAGTTTTCAACTTGTAGTATCACTTTATGCTTTGATCAATGATGTTTTGTCGCTCTGCATGATTATGGCCCTTATTGCTCTCTTAGTTTGTCGCTCCCAGTCTTTTGCTAGCCTCCAGAACCAAGTATGAGCTCCACTCATGCATCCAACTCCCTAAGCCAAGTTATTCCAAAGAGTCCACCATACCTACCTACTAGCTTATGCTATTCCAAGTATATTCATGCTTTTGTTTACCTTCCAAATTAAACTTATTATGAGAAAACTAGTGATTAAAGCTCTCACGAACTTGATGGCACACTTTACTTTTCTTGCCCTTAATAAACTTGAACCATTGTGTCGTCTATGTTGTATATGCTTGCACTTATTTGTTGGGAATTAGCAGAACCATGCTTTCATGGGGGATGCTTTCAACATTACACTTGGTACTTGTACCTAGTTGATATCATGCTATTTTGTATATGGATGTCGTCGGTGTGAAATGAAAGGGGAGCTTGTAAGTCCATGGAGTTATGTATATGTGTTAGAGAAACTCCTGGGCCGCTGGTCTAATCCATGCTGACATGGTGGAAACTTGCAGCGTAACCATAATGAGATGTCTATGAAGCATTCTTCTTATAAAAAAAGAGATATTATGAAAAGAGGAAAGAGAGAAAAAGCACCAAATTCCCATGGTAAATAAGAAGATTGCTGAGATGCTTGTTGTCTGCTTGCCTTGTCATTTTGATATGGGGATTCTTCCGTATCATCGGGCAAGGGGTACCCCGTTGGCAGTTCTCTATGATACACATGTACTTACGATGACAAGAACTTACTGGTGACTAAACTTGAGTAGCATGAGGAGCGGCCCTCGTATACAAAGGACATGAGATTTCTAACTTATACTTCGTCAAGCATGTACACCATAGTTTGTTCACTTTAACCTTAATCACTTCAAGATGCTTATGATAGGGGCAATGAGAGATGAAAGCTATAAGTACCATAATTTTTGGAAGCTCTTTATGAGATTTGAATCCCTACTTCCTTTTAAAAAGGCCTTTCTTCCACCATTATATATTGAGTCTCCATCTTCTACCTTTATCCACCTACTTTGAGAGCATAGTGGCCATTCTTAGTTCTATGTGCATTGTCCCAAGACTAGTTGATTGATGCATATCTTGATATTGCTTGTTTTAAACTATTTGTATCTAGTCACTCTTATGAACTTTGAAGGTGTCATATGCATTTATATTTGCTACTCTATGAGGGACAAGATGAATACTATAATGCTATGTTTTCTTTATGTGAAACAATCAAACGTCTTGCAAAGCATTGTTATTCATGAATCTTTTGTTTGTGCCTTTTCATGTTGCATCATAGTTTCTTTGTCTTATTGCTAGAATTTGTCTTTCATGTTATGATTGAAGTACTATGATCCCAGCTTTGAATGTTTTACAAATACTTTGATCAAGTCTTTGATGGTGCATGTCACTTCAAAAATTATTCTTTCTTTTTATCACTTACCTACTAGAGGGCGAGCAGGAGTTAAGCTTGGGGATGTTGATACATTTCAAATGTATCTATAATTTTTGATGTTCCATGCTTGGTTTTATCCACTTTCTTGTGTTTTGTTCCAACTTGGGGATGCTCTCTGTTGTTAGTAGCTATCTTGGCCAAGTAGATGCTAGCAACTCCAAGAGTTAGTATTTATGTTCGATAGTGGGCTCATGCCTCTGGTAATCTGGGGAAGTGACAGAAATCTCTAAGGTACTAGATGTGCTGTTGCTACTAGGGAGAAAACAACAATCCTTTGTTCATAGAACAATCATATTGTTTACTTTACACGCAATTCATAAAGCAATAATCTGTTGCTCGCAACTTAATACTAGAGGGGGTTCGGATGATAACCTGAAGGTGGATTATTAGTCATAGATGCAGTTGGATGGCGGTCTATGTATAATGTTGTAATGCCCAATCAAGTTCCAAAGGAGTCAAGATGATTAGTATATGCATGTATTGCTTTCTTGATGTTTGCCAATTGCCCCATTGTAATTTGTTCACCCAACATGTTATCTATCTAAGGAGAGCCACCTCTAGTGAAATATGGATCCTGGTCCTTTTCTTTACATACAATCTATAAATTGTTTCTGCTTTTGTTTACTTTCTGCAAACTTTTACTTCTTTCCATTCAATATGTTTACTCCTTTGTTTTTAGCAAAACACGGTGAGATTGAATACCTCATCGCAGGATGGGGACAAAGTTTTGTGGTTGTGTTGTGTAGGTCTCCACGTTGCTACTAGCACCGGTAGTGCGCCCTGCCAAGGCTCCGCTAGCAACACCTTTGGGGTGTTTCCTTTCTCCTACTGGTTCGATTAAACCTTGGTTTCATACCGAGGGAACCTTTTTGCTGTGCTCATCATACCTTCCTCTTGGGGTTCCCAACGAGCTCTACATCAACATCGCACCAGCATTTTTCTGGCGCCGACATTGAGCCATCAAACACACATGAAATGACTCTGGTGGATCCATGTGGTTTAGGAAAGGAACACACATGCAATCACTCTGGTGGTGGTTTAGGAAAAGAACACACATGCAATGACTCTGGTGGATCCATCTAGTTTAGTAAAGGAACTCACATGCAATGACTCTATTGGATCCATGTGGTTTAGGAAAGGAACACACATGCAATGACTCTAGCGGATCCATGTGGTTTATGAAAGGAACACACATGCAATGACTCTGGTGGTGGTTTAGGAAAATAACACACATGCAATGACTCTGGTGGATCCATGTGGTTTAGAAAGTAACAAACATGCAATGACTCTGGTGGTGGTTTAGGAAAAGAACACACATGCAATGACTCTGGTGGATCCATGTGGTTTAGGAAAGGAACATACATGCAATGACTCTAGTGGATCCATGTTGTTTATGAAAGGAAAACACATGCAATGTCTCTGCTGGATCAATGTGGTTTAGGAAAGGAACACACATGCAATGATTCTAGTGGATCAATGTGGTTTAGTAAAAAAATGCATGGAATGACTCTAGTGATGGTTTAGGAAAAGAACAAACATGCAATGACTTTGGTGGATCCATGTGGTTTAGGAAAGGAGCACACATGCAATGACTCTAGTGGATCCATGTGATTTAGGAAAGTAACACACATGCAATGACTCTAGGTGATCCATGTGGTTTTGCCAAGGAACACACATGCAATGACTCTAGTGGTAGTTTAGGAAAATAACACACATGCAATGACTCTGGTGGGTCCATGTAGTTTAGGAAAGGAACACAAGGCAATGACTCTAGTGGATCCACGTGGTTTAGCAAAGGAACACACATGCAATGACTCTAGTGGATCCATGTGGTTTATGAAAGGAGCACACATGCAATGTCTCTGGTGGTGGTTCAGGAAAAGAACACACATGCAATTACTCTAGTGGATTCATGTGGTTTAGAAAGGAACACATATGCAATGACTCTGGTGGTGGTTTAGGAACAAAACACACATGCAATGAATCTGGTGGATCCATGTGGTTTAGGAAAGGAAGAGACATGCAATAACCCTGGTGGATCCATGTGGTTTAGGAAAGAAACACACATGCAATGAATCTCGTGGTGGTTTAGGAAAATAACACACATGCAATGACTCTAGTGGTTGTTTAGGAAAGGAACACACATGCAATGACTCTAGGGAATCAATGTGGTTTAGGAAAGGAACACACATGCAATGACTCTAGTGGATCCATGTGGTTTATGAAAGGAACACACATGCAATGACTCTGGTGGAGGTTTAGGAAAAGACCACACATGCAATGACTCTCGTGGATGCATGTGGTTTAGGAAAGGAACACTCATGCAATGACTCTGGTGGATCCATGTGGTTTAGGAAAGGAACACACGTGCAATGGCTCTGCTGGATCAATGTGGTTTAGGAAAGGACCACACATGCAATGACTCTAGTGGATCAATGTGGTTTAGGAAATGAAAACGCATGGAATGACTCTAGTGGTGGTTTAGGAAAAGAACACACATGCAATGACTCTGTTGGATCCATGTGGTTTAGGAAAGGAGCACACATGCAATGACTCTAGTGGATCCATGTGATTTAGGAAAGGAACACACATGCAATGACTCTAGGTGATCCATGTGGTTTATGAAAGGAACACACATGCAATGATTCTGGTGATGGTTTAGGAACAGAACACACACACAATGACTCTGGTGGATCCATGTGGTTTAGGAAAGGACACACATGCAATGACTCTGGTGGATCCATGTGGTTTAGGAAAGCAACGCACATGCAATGAATCTGATGGATCCATGTGGTTTGTGAAAGGAACACACATGTAATGACTCTAGTGGATCAATGTTGTTTAGGAAAGGAACACACATGCAATGACTCTGGTGGATCCAGGTGGTTTAGGAAACGAACACACATGCAATGACTCTGGTGGTGGTTCAGGAAAAGAACACACATGCAATGAATCTGGTGGATCCATCTAGTTTAGGAAAGGAATACACATGCAACGACTCTAGTGGATCCATGTGGTTTAGGAAAGGAACACACATGAAATGACTCTACCGGATCCATGTGGTTTATGAAAGGAACACACATGCAATGACTCTGGTGGTGGTTTAGGAAAAGAACACACATGCAATGACTCTGGTGGATCCATGTGGTTTAGAAAGTAACACACATGCAATGACTCTAGTGGTGGTTTCGGAAAATAACACACATGCAATGACTCTGGTGGATCTATGTGGTTTAGGAAAGGAACAAACATGGAATGACCCTGGTGGATCCATGTGGTTTAGGAAAGAAACACACATGCAATGACTCTAGTGGTGGTTTAGGAAAATAACACACATGCATTGACTCTAGTGGTGGTTTAGGAAAGGAACACACATGCTATGACTCTGGTGGATCCTTGTGGTTTAGGAAAGGAACACACATGCTATGACTCTGATGGATTCATGTGGTTTAGGAAAATAACACACATGCAATGAATCTAGTGGTGGTTTAGGAAAGGAACACACATGCAATGACTCTGGTGGATCAATGTGGTTTAGAAAAGGAACACACATGCAATGACTCTGGTGGATCAATGGTTTAGGAAAGGAACACACATGCAATGACTCTGGGGGATCCAAGTGGCTTAGGAAAGGAACACACATGCAATGAGTCTGGTGGTGGTTTATGAAAAGAACACACATGCAATGACTTTGGTGGATGCATGTGGTTTAGGAAAGGAACACACATGCAATGACTCTGGTGGATCCATGTGGTTTATGAAAGGAACACACATGCTATGACTCTGGTGGATCAATGTGGTTTAGGAAAATAACACACATGCAATTACTCTAGTGGTGGTTTAGGAAAGGAATGCACATGCAATGACTCTGGTGGATCAATGTGGTTTAGGAAAGGAACACACATGCAATGACTCTGGTGGATCCATTTTGTTTAGGAAAGGAACACACATGCAATGACTCTGGTGGTGGTTTAGGAAAATAACACACATGCAATGACTCTGGTGGATGCATGTGGTTTAGGAAAGGAACACACATGCAATGACTCTGGTGGATCCATGTGGTTTATGAAAGGAACACACATGCAATGACTCTGCTGGATCAATGTGGTTTAGGAAAGGAACACACATGCAATGACTCTAGTGGATCAATGTGGTTTAGGAAAGGAAAACCCATGGAATGACTCTAGTGGTGGTTTAGGAAAAGAACACACATGCAATGACTCTGGTGGATCCATATGGTTTAGGAAAGGAGCACACATGCAATGACTCTAGTGGATCCATGTGATTAAAGAAAGGAACACACATGCAGTGACTCTAGGTGATACATGTGGTTTAGGAAAGGACCACACATGCAATGATTCTGGTCGTGTTTTAGGAAAACAACACACATGCAATGACTCTGGTGGATCCATGTGGTTTAGGAAAGGACACACATGCAATGACTCTGGTGGATGCATGTGGTTTAGGAAAACAACGCGCATGCAATGACTCTGATGGATCCATGTGGTTTATGAAACGAACACACATGTAATGACTCTGCTGGATCATTGTGGTTTAGGAAAGGAACACACATGCAATGACTGGTGGATCCATGTGGTTTAGGAAAGGAACACACATGCAATGACTCTAGTGGTGGTTTAGGAAAAGAACACACATGCAATGACTCTGGTGGATCCATGTGGTTTAGTAAAGGAGCACACATGCAATGACTCTAGTGGATCCATGTGATTTAGGAAAGGAACATACATGAAATGACTCTAGGTGATCCATGTGGTTTATGAAAGGAACACACATGCAATGATTCTGGTGGTGGTTTAGGAAAAGAACACACACGCAATTACTCTGGTGGATCCATGTGGTTTAGGAAAGGACACACATGCAATGACTCTGGTGGATCCATGTGGTTTAGGAAAGCAACGCACATGCAATGACTCTGATGGATCCATGTGGTTTATGAAAGGAACACACATGTAATGATTCTGCTGGATCAATGTTGGTTAGGAAAGTAACACACATGCAATGACTCTAGTGGATCCATGTGGTTTAGGAAAGAAACACACATGCAATGACTCTGGTGGTGGTTTAGGAAAAGAACACACATGCAATGAATCTGGTGGATCCATCTAGTTTAGGAAAGGAATACACATGCAATGACTCTAGTGGATCCTTGTGGTTTAGGGAAGGAACACACATGCAATGACTCTAGCGGATCCATGTGGTTTATGAAAGGAACACACATGTAATGACTCTGGTGGTGGTTTAGGAAAAGAACACACATGCAATGACTCTGGTGGATCCATATGGTTTAGAAAGTAACACACATGCAATGACTCTAGTGGTGGTTTAGGAAAAGAACACACATGCAATGACTCTGCTGGATCTATGTGATTTAGGAAAGGAACATACATGCAATGACCCTGGTGGATCCATGTGGTTTAGGAAAGAAACACACATGCAATGACTCTGTGGATCAATGTGGTTTAGCAAAGGAACACACATGCAATGACTCTGGGGGATCGATGTGGTTTAGGAAAGGAACACACATGCAATGACTCTGGTGGTAGTTTAGGAAAAGAACACACATGCAATGACTCTGGTGGATGCATGTGGTTTAGGAAAGGAACACACATGCAATGACTCTGGTGGATCCATGTGGTTTATGAAAGGAACACACATGCTATGACTCTGGTGGATCCATGTGGTTTTGGAAAATAACACACATGCAATGACTCTAGTGGTGGTTTAGGAAAGGAATGCACATGCAATGACTTTGGTGGATCAATGTGGTTTAGGAAAGGAACACACATGCAATGACTCTGGTGGATCCGTGTGGTTTAGGAAAGGAACAAACATGCAATGACTCTGGTGGTGGTTTAGGAAAAGAACACACATGCAATGACTCTGGTGGATCCATGTGGTTTAGGAAAGGAATACACATGCAACGACTCTGGTGGATCCATGTGGTTTATGAAAGGAACACACATGCAATGACTCTACTGGATCAATGTGGTTTAGGAAAGGAACACACATGCAATGACTCTAGTGGATCGATGTGGTTTAGGAAAGGAAAACGCAAGGAATGACTCTAGTGGTGGTTTAGGAAAAGAACACACATGCAATGACTCTGGTGGATCCATATGGTTTAGGAAAGGAGCACACATGCAATGACTCTAGTGGATCCATGTGATTAAGGAAAGGAACACACATGCAGTGACTCTAGGTGATACATGTGGTTTAGGAAAGGACCACACATGCAATGATTCTGGTGGTGTTTTAGGAAAAGAACACACATGCAATGACTCTGGTGGATCCATGTGGTTTAGGAAAGGACACACATGCAATGACTCTGGTGGATCCATGTGGTTTAGGAAAACAACGCGCATGCAATGACTCTGATGGATCCATGTGGTTTATGAAACGAACACACATGTAATGACTCTGCTGGATCATTGTGGTTTAGGAAAGGAACACACATGCAATGACTAGTGGATCCATGTGGTTTAGGAAAGGAACACACATGCAATGACTCTAGTGGTGGTTTAGGAAAAGAACACACATGCAATGACTCTGGTGGATCCATGTGGTTTAGTAAAGGAGCACACATGCAATGACTCTAGTGGATCCATGTGATTTAGGAAAGGAACATACATGAAATGACTCTAGGTGATCCATGTGGTTTATGAAAGGAACACACATGCAATGATTCTGGTGGTGGTTTAGGAAAAGAACACACACGCAATTACTCTGGTGGATCCATGTGGTTTAGGAAAGGACACACATGCAATGACTCTGGTGGATCCATGTGGTTTAGGAAAGCAACGCACATGCAATGACTCTGATGGATCCATGTGGTTTATGAAAGGAACACACATGTAATGATTCTGCTGGATCAATGTGGTTTAGGAAAGTAACACACATGCAATGACTCTAGTGGATCCATGTGGTTTAGGAAAGGAACACACATGCAATGACTCTGGTGGTGGTTCAGGAAAAGAACACACATGCAATGAATCTGGTGGATCCATCTAGTTTAGGAAAGGAATACACATGCAATGACTCTAGTGGATCCTTGTGGTTTAGGGAAGGAACACACATGCAATGACTCTAGCGGATCCATGTGGTTTATGAAAGGAACACACATGTAATGACTCTGGTGGTGGTTTAGGAAAAGAACACACATGCAATGACTCTGGTGGATCCATATGGTTTAGAAAGTAACACACATGCAATGACTCTAGTGGTGGTTTAGGAAAAGAACACACATGCAATGACTCTGCTGGATCTATGTGATTTAGGAAAGGAACATACATGCAATGACCCTGGTGGATCCATGTGGTTTAGGAAAGAAACACACATGCAATGACTCTGTGGATCAATGTGGTTTAGCAAAGGAACACACATGCAATAACTCTGGGGGATCGATGTGGTTTAGGAAAGGAACACACATGCAATGACTCTGGTGGTAGTTTAGGAAAAGAACACACATGCAATGACTCTGGTGGATGCATGTGGTTTAGGAAAGGAACACACATGCAATGACTCTGGTGGATCCATGTGGTTTATGAAAGGAACACACATGCTATGACTCTGGTGGATCCATGTGGTTTTGGAAAATAACACACATGCAATGACTCTAGTGGTGGTTTAGGAAAGGAATGCACATGCAATGACTTTGGTGGATCAATGTGGTTTAGGAAAGGAACACACATGCAATGACTCTGGTGGATCCATGTGGTTTAGGAAAGGAACAAACATGCAATGACTCTGGTGGTGGTTTAGGAAAAGAACACACATGCAATGACTCTGGTGGATGCATGTGGTTTAGGAAAGGAATACACATGCAACGACTCTGGTGGATCCATGTGGTTTATGAAAGGAACACACATGCAATGACTCTGCTGGATCAATGTGGTTTAGGAAAGGAACACACATGCAATGACTCTAGTGGATCAATGTGGTTTAGGAAAGGAAAACACATGGAATGACTCTAGTGGTGGTTTAGGAAAAGAACACACATGCAATGACTCTGGTGGATCCATATGGTTTAGGAAAGGATCACACATGCAATGACTCTAGTGGATCCATGTGATTAAGGAAAGGAACACACATGCAGTGACTCTAGGTGATACATGTGGTTTAGGAAAGGACCACACATGCAATGATTCTGGTGGTGTTTTAGGAAAAGAACACACATGCAATGACTCTGGTGGATCCATGTGGTTTAGGAAAGGACACACATGCAATGACTCTGGTGGATCCATGTGGTTTAGGAAAACAACGCGCATGCAATGACTCTGATGCATCCATGTGGTTTATGAAACGAACACACATGTAATGACTCTGCTGGATCATTGTGGTTTAGGAAAGGAACACACATGCAATGACTGGTGGATCCATGTGGTTTAGGAAAGGAACACACATGCAATGACTCTAGTGGTGGTTTAGGAAAAGAACACACATGCAATGACTCTGGTGGATCCATGTGGTTTAGTAAAGGAGCACACATGCAATGACTCTAGTGGATCCATGTGATTTAGGAAAGGAACATACATGAAATGACTCTAGGTGATCCATGTGGTTTATGAAAGGAACACACATGCAATGATTCTGGTGGTGGTTTAGGAAAAGAACACACACGCAATTACTCTGGTGGATCCATGTGGTTTAGGAAAGGACACACATGCAATGACTCTGGTGGATCCATGTGGTTTAGGAAAGCAACGCACATGCAATGACTCTGATGGATCCATGTGGTTTATGAAAGGAACACACATGTAATGATTCTGCTGGATCAATGTGGTTTAGGAAAGTAACACACATGCAATGACTCTAGTGGATCCATGTGGTTTAGGAAAGGAACACACATGCAATGACTCTGGTGGTGGTTCAGGAAAAGAACACACATGCAATGAATCTGGTGGATCCATCTAGTTTAGGAAAGGAATACACATGCAATGACTCTAGTGGATCCTTGTGGTTTAGGGAAGGAACACACATGCAATGACTCTAGCGGATCCATGTGGTTTATGAAAGGAACACACATGTAATGACTCTGGTGGTGGTTTAGGAAAAGAACACACATGCAATGACTCTGGTGGATCCATATGGTTTAGAAAGTAACACACATGCAATGACTCTAGTGGTGGTTTAGGAAAAGAACACACATGCAATGACTCTGCTGGATCTATGTGATTTAGGAAAGGAACATACATGCAATGACCCTGGTGGATCCATGTGGTTTAGGAAAGAAACACACATGCAATGACTCTGTGGATCAATGTGGTTTAGCAAAGGAACACACATGCAATAACTCTGGGGGATCGATGTGGTTTAGGAAAGGAACACACATGCAATGACTCTGGTGGTAGTTTAGGAAAAGAACACACATGCAATGACTCTGGTGGATGCATGTGGTTTAGGAAAGGAACACACATGCAATGACTCTGGTGGATCCATGTGGTTTATGAAAGGAACACACATGCTATGACTCTGGTGGATCCATGTGGTTTTGGAAAATAACACACATGCAATGACTCTAGTGGTGGTTTAGGAAAGGAATGCACATGCAATGACTTTGGTGGATCAATGTGGTTTAGGAAAGGAACACACATGCAATGACTCTGGTGGATCCATGTGGTTTAGGAAAGGAACAAACATGCAATGACTCTGGTGGTGGTTTAGGAAAAGAACACACATGCAATGACTCTGGTGGATGCATGTGGTTTAGGAAAGGAATACACATGCAACGACTCTGGTGGATCCATGTGGTTTATGAAAGGAACACACATGCAATGACTCTGCTGGATCAATGTGGTTTAGGAAAGGAACACACATGCAATGACTCTAGTGGATCAATGTGGTTTAGGAAAGGAAAACACATGGAATGACTCTAGTGGTGGTTTAGGAAAAGAACACACATGCAATGACTCTGGTGGATCCATATGGTTTAGGAAAGGATCACACATGCAATGACTCTAGTGGATCCATGTGATTAAGGAAAGGAACACACATGCAGTGACTCTAGGTGATACATGTGGTTTAGGAAAGGACCACACATGCAATGATTCTGGTGGTGTTTTAGGAAAAGAACACACATGCAATGACTCTGGTGGATCCATGTGGTTTAGGAAAGGACACACATGCAATGACTCTGGTGGATCCATGTGGTTTAGGAAAACAACGCGCATGCAATGACTCTGATGCATCCATGTGGTTTATGAAACGAACACACATGTAATGACTCTGCTGGATCATTGTGGTTTAGGAAAGGAACACACATGCAATGACTGGTGGATCCATGTGGTTTAGGAAAGGAACACACATGCAATGACTCTAGTGGTGGTTTAGGAAAAGAACACACATGCAATGACTCTGGTGGATCCATGTGGTTTAGTAAAGGAGCACACATGCAATGACTCTAGTGGATCCATGTGATTTAGGAAAGGAACATACATGAAATGACTCTAGGTGATCCATGTGGTTTATGAAAGGAACACACATGCAATGATTCTGGTGGTGGTTTAGGAAAAGAACACACACGCAATTACTCTGGTGGATCCATGTGGTTTAGGAAAGGACACACATGCAATGACTCTGGTGGATCCATGTGGTTTAGGAAAGCAACACACATGCAATGACTCTGATGGATCCATGTGGTTTATGAAAGGAACACACATGTAATGATTCTGCTGGATCAATGTGGTTTAGGAAAGTAACACACATGCAATGACTCTAGTGGATCCATGTGGTTTAGGAAAGGAACACACATGCAATGACTCTGGTGGTGGTTTAGGAAAAGAACACACATGCAATGAATCTGGTGGATCCATCTAGTTTAGGAAAGGAATACACATGCAATGACTCTAGTGGATCCTTGTGGTTTAGGGAAGGAACACACATGCAATGACTCTAGCGGATCCATGTGGTTTATGAAAGGAACACACATGTAATGACTCTGGTGGTGGTTTAGGAAAAGAACACACATGCAATGACTCTGGTGGATCCATATGGTTTCGAAAGTAACACACATGCAATGACTCTAGTGGTGGTTTAGGAAAAGAACACACATGCAATGACTCTGCTGGATCTATGTGATTTAGGAAAGGAACATACATGCAATGACCCTGGTGGATCCATGTGGTTTAGGAAAGAAACACACATGCAATGACTCTGTGGATCAATGTGGTTTAGCAAAGGAACACACATGCAATGACTCTGGGGGATCGATGTGGTTTAGGAAAGGAACACACATGCAATGACTCTGGTGGTAGTTTAGGAAAAGAACACACATGCAATGACTCTGGTGGATGCATGTGGTTTAGGAAAGGAACACACATGCAATGACTCTGGTGGATCCATGTGGTTTATGAAAGGAACACACATGCTATGACTCTGGTGGATCCATGTGGTTTTGGAAAATAACACACATGCAATGACTCTAGTGGTGGTTTAGGAAAGGAATGCACATGCAATGACTTTGGTGGATCAATGTGGTTTAGGAAAGGAACACACATGCAATGACTCTGGTGGATCCGTGTGGTTTAGGAAAGGAACAAACATGCAATGACTCTGGTGGTGGTTTAGGAAAAGAACACACATGCAATGACTCTGGTGGATGCATGTGGTTTACGAAAGGAATACACATGCAACGACTCTGGTGGATCCATGTGGTTTATGAAAGGAACACACATGCAATGACTCTGCTGGATCAATGTGGTTTAGGAAAGGAACACACATGCAATGACTCTAGTGGATCAATGTGGTTTAGGAAAGGAAAATGCATGGAATGACTCTAGTGGTGGTTTAGGAAAAGAACACACATGCAATGACTCTGGTGGATCCATATGGTTTAGGAAAGGAGCACACATGCAATGACTCTAGTGGATCCATGTGATTAAGGAAAGGAACACACATGTAGTGACTCTAGGTGATACATGTGGTTTAGGAAAGGACCACACATGCAATGATTCTGGTGGTGTTTTAGGAAAAGAACACACATGCAATGACTCTGGTGGATCCATGTGGTTTAGGAAAGGACACAAATGCAATGACTCTGGTGGATCCATGTGGTTTAGGAAAACAACGCGCATGCAATGACTCTGATGGATCCATGTGGTTTATGAAACGAACACACATGTAATGACTCTGCTGGATCATTGTGGTTTAGGAAAGGAACACACATGCAATGACTGGTGGATCCATGTGGTTTAGGAAAGGAACACACATGCAATGACTCTAGTGGTGGTTTAGGAAAAGAACACACATGCAATGACTCTGGTGGATCCATGTGGTTTAGTAAAGGAGCACACATGCAATGACTCTAGTGGATCCATGTGATTTAGGAAAGGAACATACATGAAATGACTCTAGGTGATCCATGTGGTTTATGAAAGGAACACACATGCAATGATTCTGGTGGTGGTTTAGGAAAAGAACACACACGCAATTACTCTGGTGGATCCATGTGGTTTAGGAAAGGACACACATGCAATGACTCTGGTGGATCCATGTGGTTTAGGAAAGCAACGCACATGCAATGACTCTGATGGATCCATGTGTTTTATGAAAGGGACACACATGTAATGATTCTACTAGATCAATGTGGTTTAGGAAAGGAACACACATGCAATGACTCTAGTGGATCCATGTGGTTTAGGAAAGGAACACACATGCAATGACTCTGGTGGTGGTTTAGGAAAAGAACACACATGCAATGAATCTGGTGGATCCATCTAGTTTAGGAAAGGAATACACATGCAATGACTCTAGTGGATCCATGTGGTTTAGGGAAGGAACACACATGCAATGACTCTAGCGGATCCATGTGGTTTATGAAAGGAACACACATGTAATGACTCTGGTGGTGGTTTAGGAAAAGAACACACATGCAATGACTCTGGTGGATCCATATGGTTTAGAAAGTAACACACATGCAATGACTCTAGTGGTGGTTTAGGAAAAGAACACACATGCAATGACTCTGCTGGATCTATGTGATTTAGGAAAGGAACATACATGCAATGACCCTGGTGGATCCATGTGGTTTAGGAAAGAAACACACATGCAATGACTCTGTGGATCAATGTGGTTTAGCAAAGGAACACACATGCAATAACTCTGGGGGATCGATGTGGTTTAGGAAAGGAACACACATGCAATGACTCTGGTGGTAGTTTAGGAAAAGAACACACATGCAATGACTCTGGTGGATGCATGTGGTTTAGGAAAGGAACACACATGCAATGACTCTGGTGGATCCATGTGGTTTATGAAAGGAACACACATGCTATGACTCTGGTGGATCCATGTGGTTTTGGAAAATAACACACATGCAATGACTCTAGTGGTGGTTTAGGAAAGGAATGCACATGCAATGACTTTGGTGGATCAATGTGGTTTAGGAAAGGAACACACATGCAATGACTCTGGTGGATCCATGTGGTTTAGGAAAGGAACAAACATGCAATGACTCTGGTGGTGGTTTAGGAAAAGAACACACATGCAATGACTCTGGTGGATGCATGTGGTTTAGGAAAGGAATACACATGCAACGACTCTGGTGGATCCATGTGGTTTATGAAAGGAACACACATGCAATGACTCTGCTGGATCAATGTGGTTTAGGAAAGGAACACACATGCAATGACTCTAGTGGATCAATGTGGTTTAGGAAAGGAAAACACATGGAATGACTCTAGTGGTGGTTTAGGAAAAGAACACACATGCAATGACTCTGGTGGATCCATATGGTTTAGGAAAGGATCACACATGCAATGACTCTAGTGGATCCATGTGATTAAGGAAAGGAACACACATGCAGTGACTCTAGGTGATACATGTGGTTTAGGAAAGGACCACACATGCAATGATTCTGGTGGTGTTTTAGGAAAAGAACACACATGCAATGACTCTGGTGGATCCATGTGGTTTAGGAAAGGACACACATGCAATGACTCTGGTGGATCCATGTGGTTTAGGAAAACAACGCGCATGCAATGACTCTGATGGATCCATGTGGTTTATGAAACGAACACACATGTAATGACTCTGCTGGATCATTGTGGTTTAGGAAAGGAACACACATGCAATGACTGGTGGATCCATGTGGTTTAGGAAAGGAACACACATGCAATGACTCTAGTGGTGGTTTAGGAAAAGAACACACATGCAATGACTCTGGTGGATCCATGTGGTTTAGTAAAGGAGCACACATGCAATGACTCTAGTGGATCGATGTGATTTAGGAAAGGAACATACATGAAATGACTCTAGGTGATCCATGTGGTTTATGAAAGGAACACACATGCAATGATTCTAGTGGTGGTTTAGGAAAAGAACACACACGCAATTACTCTGGTGGATCCATGTGGTTTAGGAAAGGACACACATGCAATGACTCTGGTGGATCCATGTGGTTTAGGAAAGCAACGCACATGCAATGACTCTGATGGATCCATGTGGTTTATGAAAGGAACACACATGTAATGATTCTGCTGGATCAATGTGGTTTAGGAAAGTAACACACATGCAATGACTCTAGTGGATCCATGTGGTTTAGGAAAGGAACACACATGCAATGACTCTGGTGGTGGTTTAGGAAAAGAACACACATGCAATGAATCTGGTGGATCCATCTAGTTTAGGAAAGGAATACACATGCAATGACTCTAGTGGATCCTTGTGGTTTAGGGAAGGAACACACATGCAATGACTCTAGCGGATCCATGTGGTTTATGAAAGGAACACACATGTAATGACTCTGGTGGTGGTTTAGGAAAAGAACACACATGCAATGACTCTGGTGGATCCATATGGTTTCGAAAGTAACACACATGCAATGACTCTAGTGGTGGTTTAGGAAAAGAACACACATGCAATGACTCTGCTGGATCTATGTGATTTAGGAAAGGAACATACATGCAATGACCCTGGTGGATCCATGTGGTTTAGGAAAGAAACACACATGCAATGACTCTGTGGATCAATGTGGTTTAGCAAAGGAACACACATGCAATGACTCTGGGGGATCGATGTGGTTTAGGAAAGGAACACACATGCAATGACTCTGGTGGTAGTTTAGGAAAAGAACACACATGCAATGACTCTGGTGGATGCATGTGGTTTAGGAAAGGAACACACATGCAATGACTCTGGTGGATCCATGTGGTTTATGAAAGGAACACACATGCTATGACTCTGGTGGATCCATGTGGTTTTGGAAAATAACACACATGCAATGACTCTAGTGGTGGTTTAGGAAAGGAATGCACATGCAATGACTTTGGTGGATCAATGTGGTTTAGGAAAGGAACACACATGCAATGACTCTGGTGGATCCGTGTGGTTTAGGAAAGGAACAAACATGCAATGACTCTGGTGGTGGTTTAGGAAAAGAACACACATGCAATGACTCTGGTGGATGCATGTGGTTTACGAAAGGAATACACATGCAACGACTCTGGTGGACCCATGTGGTTTATGAAAGGAACACACATGCAATGACTCTGCTGGATCAATGTGGTTTAGGAAAGGAACACACATGCAATGACTCTAGTGGATCAATGTGGTTTAGGAAAGGAACACACATGCAATGACTCTAGTGGATCAATGTGGTTTAGGAAAGGAAAATGCATGGAATGACTCTAGTGGTGGTTTAGGAAAAGAACACACATGCAATGACTCTGGTGGATCCATATGGTTTAGGAAAGGAGCACACATGCAATGACTCTAGTGGATCCATGTGATTAAGGAAAGGAACACACATGTAGTGACTCTAGGTGATACATGTGGTTTAGGAAAGGACCACACATGCAATGATTCTGGTGGTGTTTTAGGAAAAGAACACACATGCAATGACGCTGGTGGATCCATGTGGTTTAGGAAAGGACACAAATGCAATGACTCTGGTGGATCCATGTGGTTTAGGAAAACAACGCGCATGCAATGACTCTGATGGATCCATGTGGTTTATGAAACGAACACACATGTAATGACTCTGCTGGATCATTGTGGTTTAGGAAAGGAACACACATGCAATGACTGGTGGATCCATGTGGTTTAGGAAAGGAACACACATGCAATGACTCTAGTGGTGGTTTAGGAAAAGAACACACATGCAATGACTCTGGTGGATCCATGTGGTTTAGTAAAGGAGCACACATGCAATGACTCTAGTGGATCCATGTGATTTAGGAAAGGAACATACATGAAATGACTCTAGGTGATCCATGTGGTTTATGAAAGGAACACACATGCAATGATTCTGGTGGTGGTTTAGGAAAAGAACACACACGCAATTACTCTGGTGGATCCATGTGGTTTAGGAAAGGACACACATGCAATGACTCTGGTGGATCCATGTGGTTTAGGAAAGCAACGCACATCCAATGACTCTGATGGATCCATGTGTTTTATGAAAGGGACACACATGTAATGATTCTACTGGATCAATGTGGTTTAGGAAAGGAACACACATGCAATGACTCTAGTGGATCCATGTGGTTTAGGAAAGGAACACACATGCAATGACTCTGGTGGTGGTTTAGGAAAAGAACACACATGCAATGAATCTGGTGGATCCATCTAGTTTAGGAAAGGAATACACATGCAATGACTCTAGTGGATCCATGTGGTTTAGGGAAGGAACACACATGCAATGACTCTAGCGGATCCATGTGGTTTATGAAAGGAACACACATGTAATGACTCTGGTGGTGGTTTAGGAAAAGAACACACATGCAATGACTCTAGTGGATCCATATGGTTTAGAAAGTAACACACATACAATGACTCTAGTGATGGTTTAGGAAAAGAACACACATGCAATGACTCTGCTGGATCTATGTGATTTAGGAAAGGAACATACATGCAATGACCCTGGTGGATCCATGTGGTTTAGGAAAGAAACACACATGCAATGACTCTGTGGATCAATGTGGTTTAGCAAAGGAACACACATGCAATGACTCTGGGGGATCGATGTGGTTTAGGAAAGGAACACACATGCAATGACTCTGGTGGTTTAGGAAAAGAACACACATGCAATGACTCTGGTGGATGCATGTGGTTTAGGAAAAGAACACACATGCAATGACTCTGGTGGATCCATGTGGTTTATGAAAGGAACACACATGCTATGACTCTGGTGGATCCATGTGGTTTTGGAAAATAACACACATACAATGACTCTAGTGGTGGTTTAGGAAAGGAATGCACATGCAATGACTTTGGTGGATCAATGTGGTTTAGGAAAGGAACACACATGCAATGACTCTGGTGGATCCGTGTGGTTTAGGAAAGGAACAAACATGCAATGACTCTGGTGGTGGTTTAGGAAAAGAACACACATGCAATGACTCTGGTGGATGCATGTGGTTTAGGAAAGGAACACACATGCAACGACTCTGGTAGATCCATGTGGTTTATGAAAGGAACACACATGCAATGGCTCTGCTGGATCAATGTGGTTTAGGAAAGGAACACACATGCAATGACTCTAGTGGATCAGTGTGGTTTAGGAAAGGAAAACACATGGAATGACTCTAGTGGTGGTTTAGGAAAAGACATCACATGCAATGACTCTAGTGGATCGATATGGTTTAGCAAAGGAGCACACATGCAATGACTCTAGTGGATCCATGTGATTTAGGAAAGGAACACACATGCAATGACTCTAGGTGATCCATGTGGTTTAGGAAAGGAACACACATGCAATTATTCTGGTGGTGGTTTGGGAAAAGAACACACATGCAATGACTCTGGTGGATCCATGTGGTTCAGGAAAGGACACACATGCAATGACTCTGGTGGATCCATGTGGTTTAGGAAAACAACGCACATGCAATCACTCTGATGGATCCATGTGGTTTATGAAAGGAACACACATGTAATGACTCTGGTGGATCAATGTGGTTTATGAAAGGAACACACATGCAATGACTCTGGTGGATCCATGTGGTTTAGGAAAGGAACACAGATGCAATGACTTTGGTGGTGGTTTAGGAAAAGAACACACATGCAATGACTCTGGTGGATCCATGTAGTTTAGGAAAGGAACACACATGCAATGACTCTAGTGGATCCATGTGGTTTAGGAAAGGAACACACATGCAATGACTCTAGTGGATCCATGTGGTTTATGAAAGGAACACACATGCAATGACTCTGGTGGTGGTTTAGGTAAACAACACACATGCCATGACTCTGGTGGATCCATGTGGTTTAGAAAGGAACACACATGCAATGACTCTGGTGGTGGTTTAGCAAAAGAACACACATGCAATGACTCTGGTGGATCCATGTGGTTTAGGAAAGGAACAGACATGCAACGACCCTGGTGGATCCATGTGGTTTAGGAAAGAAACACATATGCAACGACTCTAGTGGTGGTTTAGGAAAATAACACACATGCAATGACTCTAGTGGTGGTTTAGGAAAGGAACACACATGCAATGACTCTGGTGGATTGATATATTGCTAATGTATCTATAATTTTTGATGTTCCATGCTAGGTTTTATCCACTTTCTTGTGTTTTGTTCCAACTTTGGAGTACTTTTATTATGATTTCTTGGACTAACCTATTAACAAGATCCACAGTGCCAGCTGCCTGTTTTCTGCTGTTTTTGGTTCCAGGAAAGTAAGAAAATGAATATTCTCGGAATTGGACGGGACAAAAGCCAAAGTGCCTATTTTTCCAGAAGGGATCAAGTGGCTTAATACGAGACAGAGAAGGGCTGGGGGCCGGCCAGACCACCTGGCCGCGCGGCCAGGCCTGGCCCGCGCTAGGGGGTGGTATGGCTGACCCCAGCACCCCTTCGGCCTCTCCTTCCGCCTATAAGTTGCCCTCGGGTCGAAAACCCTAAGTACCCGATCAAAAATCCACGAAAGAGTCTGTAGCCGCCGTCATCTCCATCCCTAGATCAGGAGGGATCTGAAGCTCTTCCCGGCACCCTGCCAGAGAGGGGAATTCACCCTGGAGGCCTTCTTCATCACCATGCAAGCCTCCGGTGTGATGCGTGAGTAGTTCATCCTTGGACTACGGATCCATGTAGTAGCTAGATGGCTGGCTTCTCCTCCTTTGTGCTTTCACGTTTAGATCTTGTGAGCTCCGTTCATGATCAAGATCATCTATTTGTAATTCATACATGTTGTGTTTGCGGGGATCCGATGGATATTGAGATGCTATTTCAGATTGATTATTGATTCTATCATGTCTTTGTTATTTGAGATCTTGCATGCTTTCCATTGTTAGTAGCTATCTTGGCCAAGTAGATGCTAGCAACTCCAAGAGTTAGTATTTATGCTCGATAGTGCGTTCATGCCTCTGGTAATCTGGGGAAGTGACAGAAATCTCTAAGGTACTAGATGTGCTATTGCTACTAGGGAGAAAACAACGATCTTTTGTTCATAGAACAATCGTATTGTTTACTTTACACACAGTTCGTAAAGCAATAATCTGTTGCTTGCAACTTAATACTGGAGGGGGTTCGGATGATAACCTGAAGGTGGATTATTAGTCATAGATGTAGTTGGATGGCGGTCTATGTATTATGTTGTAATGCCCAATCAAGTCTCAAAGGTGTTTGTTGGACCCCCTCTTTCACACTTTGGTTTGCAAATAGTTTGGTTTGATTTGGAAAAGAGTAGGAAAGTTCATACTTATGTGGTAAAAAGAGCTCGTTTTTGACTGTGGCTATGCTTTGTCATGCCATGCTTGATATTGTTTTGGCTTTATGCTTAGTATTCTTTGTTGTAGCATGACTTGTTATAAACAATTGAGATTGCTTAATGTGCCTTGGATGAATCATGCGTTGTTTTAGCATATTAAAGCATAGTATAGTGGTATTCTCCTTTGATACTTTATTTGGGTTGACTTGGCACATGCTCACACCATGTTATGACTATCTCAAATCACCATAGCCTTTATGATCCTTTAGTTTTCAACTTGTAGTATCACTTTATGCTTTGATCATTGATGTTTTGTCGCTCTGCATGATTATGGCCATTATTGCTCTCTTAGTTTGTCGCTCCCAGTCTTCTGATAGCCTCCACCACAAAGTATGAGTTCCACTCATGCATCCAACTCCCTAAACCAAGTTATTCCAGAGAGTCCACCATACCTACCTACCAGCTTATGCTATTCCAATTATATTCATGCTTTTGTCTACCTTTCACTTGTTATGAGAAAACTGGTGATTAAAGCTCTCACGAACTTGATGGCACACTTTACTTTTTTGCCTCTAATAAACTTGAACCATTGGGTCCTTCTTTGTTGCGTATATGCTTGCGCTTTATAAGTTGAAATTAGCAGAACCATGTTTCATGGGGAATGCTTTCAACATTTCACTTGTACTTTGTACCCCGTTGATATTATGTTCTTTTGCTTACGGATCCCGGCGGTGTGAAATAAATGTGGAACTTGTATGATCATGGAGTTTGTATGTGTGTTAGAGAAACGCCTGGGCCGCTAGCCTAAGCCATGCCTAATCATGGTGGAAACTTGCAGCATCACCATAATGAGCACTCTATGAAGCATCCTCAATAAAAATCTATGCAAATAGGAAATAAAAAGATCGCTGAGATGCTCATTGTCTGCTTGCCTTGTCATTTTGACTATGGGAAAGCTCCCGTATCATGTGCAAGGGGTACCCCATTGGCGGTTCTTAATGATACACACATACTTACAATGACAAGAGATTACTCGTGACTAAAGTTGAGTAGCATGAGGATCGGTCTTCGTAAGTAAGGGGCATGAGATTTCGGTTTATAACTTGTCAAGCATATCCTCTTAGTTATGTCACTTTAACCTTAATCACCTTCAAGATGCTTATGATAGGGGCAATGAGAGCTGAAAGCTACAAGTACCATAATTTTTGGAAGCTCTTTATGAGACTTGAATCCCTACTTCCTTTTACAAAAGGCCTTTCTTCCACCATTATATTGGGTCTCCACCTTCTATCTTTATGCACTACTTTGGGAGCATAGTGGCCATTCTTAGTTCTATGTGCATTGTCCCAAGACTAGTTGATTGATGCATAACTTGTTATTGCTTGTTTGAAACTATTGTATCTAGTCACTCTTATGAACTTTGAAGGTGTCCCATGCATTTATATTTGCTACTCTATTGAGGGACAAGCTGAATACTATTATGCTATGTTTTATTTATGTGAAACAAACAAACGTCTTGCAAAGCATGTTATTCATGAATCTTTTGTTTGTGCCTTTTCATGTTGCATCATAGTCTCTTTGCTTATTTCTAGAACTTTGTCTTTCATGTTATGATTGAAGTACTATGATCCCAGCTTTGAATGTTTTGCAAATACTTTGATCAAGTCTTTGATGGTGCATGTCACCTCAAAAATTATTCTTTTTATCACTTACCTACTCGAGGATGAGCAGGAGTTAAGCTTGGGGATGTTGATACATTGCAAATGTATCTATAATTTTTTATGTTCCATGCTTGGTTTTATCCACTTTCTTGTGTTTTGTTCCAACTTTGGAGTACTTTTATTATGATTTCTTAGACTAACCTATTAACAAGAGCCACAGTGCCAGCTGCCTGTTTTCTGCTGTTTTTGGTCCCAGGAAAGTCAGAAAATGAATATTCTCGGAATTTGGACGGGACAAAAGTCAAAGTGCCTATTTTTCCGGAAGGGATCAAGTCCCAGAATACGAGACGGAGAAGGGCTGGGGGCCGGCCACACCACCTAGCCATGCAGCCAGGCCTAGCCCGCGCCAGGGGGTGGTCTGGCCGACCCCAGCACCCCCTCGGCCTCTCCTTCCGCCTATAAGTTGCGCTCGGGATGAAAACCCTAAGTACCCGATCAAAAATCCACGAAAGAGTCTGTAGCTGCCGTCATCTCCATCCCTAGATCGGGAGGGATCTGAAGCTCTTCTCGACAACCTGCCAGAGAGGGGAATTCACCCTGGGGGCCTTCTTCATCACCATGCAAGCCTCCGGTGTGATGCGTGAGTAGTTCATCCTTGGACTACGGATCCATGTAGTAGCTAGATGGATGGTTTCTCCTCCTTTGTGCTTTCATGTTTAGATATTGTGAGCTCCGTTCATGATCAAGATCATCTATTTGTAATTCATACATGTTGTGTTTGCGGGGATCCGATGGATATTGAGATGCTATTTCAGATTGATTATTGATTCTATCATGTCTTTGTTATTTGAGATCTTGCATGCTTTCCGTTGTTAGTAGATATCTTGGCCAAGTAGATGCTAGCAACTCCAAGAGTTAGTATTTATGCTCGATAGTGGGTTCGTGCCTCTGGTAATCTAGGGAAGTGACAAAAATCTCTAAGGTACTAGATGTGCTGTTGCTACTAGGGAGAAAACAACGATCTTTTGTTCATAGAACAATCGTATTGTTTACTTTACACGTAGTTCGTAAAGCAATAATCTGTTGCTTGCAACTTAATACTGGAGGCGGTTCGGATGATAACCTAAAGTTGGATTATTAGTCATAGATGCAGTTGGATGGCGGTCTATGTATTATGTTGTAATGCCCAATCAAGTCTCAAAGGAGTCAAGATGATGAGCATATGAATGTATTGCTTTCTCGGTGTTTGTCAATTGCCCCGCTGTAATTTGTTCACCCAACATGTTATCTATCTAAGGAGAGCCACCTCTAGTGAACTATGGTTCCTGGTCCTTCTTCTTTACATACAATCTACAACTGTTTACTGCTTTGTGTTTACTTTCTGCAAACTTTTACTTATTTCCATTCGATACGTTTCATCCTTTGTTTTCCGCAAAACACGGTGAGATTGACAACCTCATCGCAAGTTGGGGACAAAGTTCTATGGTTATCTTTTGCAGGTCTCCACGTTGCTACTAGCACCGGTAGTGCGCTCTGCCAAAGCTCAGCTAGTAACACCTTTGGGGTGTTTCCTTGCTCCTACTGGTTCGATTAAACCTTGGTTTCATAACTGAGGGAAAACTTGCTGCTGTGCTCATCATACCTTCCTCTTGGGGTTCCCAACGAGCTCTACATCGATCGTCGAGCGCATCATGGATCCATGTGGTTTAGGAAAGGAACACACATGCTATGACTCTGGTGGATCCATGTGGCTTAGGAAAATAACACACATACAATGACTCTAGTGCTGGTTTAGGAAAGGAACACACATGCAATGACTCTGGTGGATCAATGTGGTTTAGGAAATGAACACACATGCAATGAATCTGTTGGATGCATGTGGTTTAGGAAAGGAACACACATGCAATCACTGTGGTGGTGGTTTATGAAAAGAAACACATATGCGATGACTCTGGAGGATGCATGTGGTTCAGGAAAGGAACACACATGCGATGACTCTGGTGGATCCATGTGGTTTATAAAAGAAACACACATGCAATGACTCTGCTAGATCAATGTGGTTTAGAAAAGGAACACACCGCAATGACTCTAGTGGATCAATGTGGTTTAGGAAGGGAAAAGACATGCAATGATTCTAGTGGTGGTTTAGGAAAAGAACACACATGCAATGACTCTCGTGGATCCATGTGGTTTAGGAAAGACCACACATGCAATGACTCTAGTGGATCCATGTGATTTAGGAAAGTAACAAACATGCAATGACTCTAGGTGATCTATGTGGTTTATGAAAGGAACACACATGCAATGATTCTGGTGGTGGTTTAGGAAAATAACACACATGCAATGACTCTGGTGGATCCATGTGGTTTAGGAAAGGAACACACATGCTATGACTCTAGTGGATCCATGTGGTTTAGGAAAATAACACACATGCAATGACTCTAGTGGTGGTTTAGGAAAGGAACACACCTGCAATGACTCTGGTGGATCAATGTGGTTTAGGAAAGGAACACACATGCAATGACTCTGGTGGATCAATGTGGTTTAGGAAAGGAACACACTTGCAATGACTCTAGGGGATCCAAGTGGTTTAGGAAAGGAACACACATGCAATGACTCTGGTGGTGGTTTAGGTAAATAACACACATGCAATGACTCTGGTGGATGCATGTGGTTTAGGAAAGGAACACACATGCAATGACTCTGGTGGATCCATGTGGTTTATGAAAGGAACACACATCCTATGACTCTAGTGGATCCATGTGGTTTTGGAAAATAACACACATGCAATGACTCTAGTGGTGGTTTAGGAAAAGAACACACATGCAGTGACTCTGGTGGATTCATGTGGTTTAGGAAAGGAACACACATGCAATGACTCTAGTGGTGGTTTAGGAAAAGAACACACATGCAATGACTCTGGTGGATGCATGTGGTTTAGGAAAGGAACACACATGCAATGACTCTGGTGGATCCATGTGGTTTATGAAAGAAACACACATGCAATGGCTCTGCTGGATCAATGTGGTTTAGGAAAGGAACACACATGCAATGACTCTAATGGATCAATGTGGTTTAGGAAAGGAAAACACATGGAATGACTCTAGTGGTGGTTTAGAAAAAGAACACACATGCAATGAATCTAGTGGATCCATATGGTTTAGGAAAGGAGCACACATGCAATGACTCTAGTGGATCCATGTGATTTAGGAAAGGAACACACATGTAATGACTTTAGGTGATCCATGTGGTTTAGAAAAGTAACACACATGCAATTATTCTGGTGGTGGTTTAGCAAAAGAACACAGATGCAATGACTCTGGTGGATCCATGTGGTTTAGGAAAACAACGCACATGCAATCACTCTGATGGATCCCTGTGGTTTATGAAAGGAACACACATGTAATGACTCTAGTGGATCAATGTGGTTAAGGAAAGGAACACACATGCAATGACTCTGGTGGATCCATGTGGTTTAGGAAAGGAACACACATGCAATGACTCTGGTGGTGGTTTAAGAAAACAACACACATGCAATGACTCTGGTGGATCCATGTAGTTTAGGAAAGGAACGCACATGCAATGACTCTAGTGGATCCATGTGGTTTAGGAAAGGAACACACATACAATGACTCTAGTGGATCCATGTGGGTTATGAAAGGAACACACATGCAATGACTCTGGTGGTGGTTTAGGAAAAGAACACACATGCCATGACTCTGGTGGATCCATGTGGTTTAGAAAGGAAAACACATGCAATGACTCTGGTGGTGGTTTAGCAAAAGAACACACATGCAATGACTCTGGTGGATCCATGTGGTTTAGGAAAGGAACAGACATGCAACGACCCTGGTGGATCCATGTGGTTTAGGAAAGAAACACACATGCAATGACTCTAGTGGTGGTTTAGGAAAATAACACACATGCAATGACTCTAGTGCTGGTTTAGGAAAGGAACACACATGCAATGACTCTGGTGGATCCATGTGGTTTAGGAAAGGAATTCACATGCTATGACTCTGGTGGATCCATGTGGTTTAGACACATACAATGACTCTAGTGCTGGTTTAGGAAGGAAACACACATGCAATGACTCTAGTGGATCAATGTGGTTTAGGAAAGAAGCACACATGCAATGACTCTAGTGGATCCATGTGATTTAGGAAAGTAACACACATGCAATGACTCTAGGTGATCTATGTGGTTTATGAAAGGAACACACATGCAATGATTCTGGTGGTGGTTTAGGAAAAGAACACACATGCAATGACTCTGGTGGATCCATGTGGTTTAGGAAAGGAACACACATGCTATGACTCTGGTGGATCCATGTGGTTTAGGAAAATAACACACATGCAATGACTCTGGTGGATCAATGTGGTTTAGGAAAGGAACACACATGCAATGGCTCTAGGGGATCCAAGTGGTTTAGGAAAGGAACACACATGCAATGACTCTAGTGGTGGTTTAGGAAAAGAACACACATGCAATGACTCTCGTGGATGCATATGTTTTAGTAAAGGAACACACATGCTATGACTCTGGTGGATCCATGTGGTTTATGAAAGGAACAAACATGCTATGACTCTGGTGGATCCATGTGGTTTTGGAAAAGAACACACATGCAATGACTCTAGTGGTGGTTTAGGAAAGGAATATACATGCAATGACTTTGGTGGATGAATGTGGTTTAGGAAAGGAACACACATGCAATGACTCTGGTGGATCCATCTAGTTTAGGAAATGAACACACATGCAATGACTCTGGTGGATCCATGTGGTTTAGGAAAGGAACACACATGCAATGACTCTGGTGGTGGTTTAGGAAAAGAACACACATGCAATGACTCTGGTGGATGCATGTGGTTTAGGAAAGGAACACACATGCAATGACTCTGGTGGATCCATGTGGTTTATGAAAGGAACACACGTGCAATGGCTCTGCTGGATCAATGAGGTTTAGGAAAGGAACACACATGCAATGACTCTAGTGGATCAATGTGGTTTGGGAAAGGAAAACACATGGAATGACTCTAGTGGTGGTTTAGGAAAGGAACACACATGCACTGACTCTAGGTGATCCATGTGGTTTAGGAAAGGAACACACATGCAATGATTCTGTTGGTGGTTTAGGAAAAGAACACACATGCAATTACTATGGTGGATCCATGTGGTTTAGGAAAGGACACACATGCAATGACTCTGGTGGATCCATCTGGTTTAGGAAAACAACGCACATGCAATCACTCTGATGGATCCATGTGGTTTATGAAACGAACACACATGTAATAACTCTGGTGGATAAATGTGGTTTAGGAAAGGAACACACATGCAATGACTCTAGTGGATCAATGTGGTTTAGGAAGGGAAAACACATGCAATGATTCTAGTGGTGGTTTAGGAAAAGAACACACATGCAATGACTCTGGTGGATCCATGTGATTTAGGAAAACAACGCACATGCAATCACACTGATGGATCCATGTGGTTTATGAAAGGAACACACATGTAATGACTCTAGTGGATCAATGTGGTTTAGGAAAGGAGCACACATGCAATGACTCTGGTGGATCCATGTGGTTTAGGAAAGGAACACACATGCAATGACTTTGGTGGATCCATGTGGTTTACGAAAGGAAAACACATGCAATGACTCTGGTGGATCAATGTGGTTTAGGAAAGGAACACACATGCAATGACTCTGGTGGATCCATGTGGTTTAGGAAACGAACACACATGCAATGACTCTGGTGGATCCATGTGGTTTAGGAAAGGAACACACATGTAATGACTCTAGTGGATCCATGTGGTTTATGAAAGGAACACACATGCAATGACTCTGGTGGTGGTTTAGGAAAAGAACACACATGCCATGAGTCTGGTGGATCCATGTGGTTTAGAAAGGAACACACATGCAATGACTCTGGTGGTGGTTTAGCAAAAGAACGCAAATGCAATGACTCTGGTGGATCCATGTGGTTTAGGAAAGGAACAGACATGCAACGACCCTGGTGGATCCATTTGGTTTAGGAAAGAAACACAAATGCAATGACTCTAGTGGTGGTTTAGGAAAATAACACACATGCAATGACTATAGTGGTGGTTTAGGAAAGGAACACACATGCAATGACTCTGGTGGATCCATGTGGTTTAGGAAAGGAACACACATGCTATGACTCTGGTGGATCCATGTGGTTTAGGAAAATAAAACACATACAATGACTCTAGTGCTGGTTTAGGAAAGAAACACACATGCAATGAGTCTGGTGGATCAATGTGGTTTAGGAAAGAAGCACACATGCAATGACTCTAGTGGATCCATGTGATTTAGGAAAGTAACACACATGCAATGACTCTAGGTGATCTATGTGGTTTATGAAAGGAACACACATGCAATGATTCTGGTGGTGGTTTAGGAAAAGAACACACATGCAATGACTCTGGTGGATCCATGTGGTTTAGGAAAGGAACACACATGCTATGACTCTGGTGGATCCATGTGGTTTAGAAAAATAACACACATGCAATGACTCTGGTGGATCAATGTGGTTTAGGAAAGGAACACACATGCAATGGCTCTAGGGGATCCAAGTGGTTTAGGAAAGGAACACACAAGCAATGACTCTGGTGGTGGTTTAGAAAAAGAACACACATGCAATGACTCTCGTGGATGCATATGTTTTAGTAAAGGAACACACATGCAATGACTCTGGTGGATCCATGTGGTTTATGAAAGGAACAAACATGCTATGACTCTGGTGGATCCATGTGGTTTTGGAAAAGAACACATGCAATGACTCTAGTGGTGGTTTAGGAAAGGAATGCACATGCAATGACTTTGGTGGATCAATGTGGTTTAGGAAAGGAACACACATGCAATGACTCTGGTGGATCCATCTAGTTTAGGAAATGAACACACATGCAATGACTCTTGTGGATCCATGTGGTTTAGGAAAGGAACACACATGCAATGACTCTGTGGTGGTTTAGGAAAAGAACACACATGCAATGACTCTGGTGGATGCATGTGGTTTAGGAAAGGAACACACATGCAATGACTCTGGTGGATCCATGTGGTTTATGAAAGGAACACACGTGCAATGGCTCTACTGGATCAATGAGGTTTAGGAAAGGAACACACATGCAATGACTCTAGTGGATCAATGTGGTTTGGGAAAGGAAAACACATGGAATGACTCTAGTGGTGGTTTAGGAAAGGAACACACATGCACTGACTCTAGGTGATCCATGTGGTTTAGGAAAGGAACACACATGCAATGATTCTGTTGGTGGTTTAGGAAAAGAACACACATGCAATTACTATGGTGGATCCATGTATTAGGAAAGGACACACATGCAATGACTCTGGTGGATCCATCTGGTTTAGGAAAACAACGCACATGCAATCACTCGGATGGATCCATGTGGTTTATGAAACGAACACACATGTAATGACTCTGGTGGATAAATGTGGTTTAGGAAAGGAACACACATGCAATGACTCTAGTGGATCAATGTGGTTTAGTAAGGGAAAACACATGCAATGATTCTAGTGGTGGTTTAGGAAAAGAACACACATGCAACGACTCTGGTGGATCCATGTGATTTAGGAAAACAACACACATGCAATCACTCTGATGGATCCATGTGGTTTATGAAAGGAACACACATGTAATGACTCTGGTGGATCAATGTGGTTTAGGAAAGGAGCACACATGCAATGACTCTGGTGGATCCATGTGGTTTAGGAAAGGAACACACATGCAATGACTCTGGTGGTGGTTTAGGAAAAGAAGACACATGCAATGACTCTGGTGGATCCATGTAGTTTAGGAAAGGAACACACATGCAATGACTCTAGTGGATCCATGTGGTTTAGGAAAGGAACACACATGTAATGACTCTAGTGGATCCATGTGGTTTATGAAAGGAACACACATGCAATGACTCTAGGTGATCTATGTGGTTTATGAAAGGAACACACATGCAATGATTCTGGTGGTGGTTTAGGAAAAGAACACACATGCAATGACTCTGGTGGATCCATGTGGTTTAGGAAAGGAACACACATGCTATGACTCTGGTGGATCCATGTGGTTTAGAAAAATAACACACATGCAATGACTCTGGTGGATCAATGTGGTTTAGGAAAGGAACACACATGCAATGGCTCTAGGGGATCCAAGTGGTTTAGGAAAGGAACACACATGCAATGACTCTGGTGGTGGTTTAGAAAAAGAACACACATGCAATGACTCTCGTGGATGCATATGTTTTAGTAAAGGAACACACATGCAATGACTCTGGTGGATCCATGTGGTTTATGAAAGGAACAAACATGCTATGACTCTGGTGGATCCATGTGGTTTTGGAAAAGAACACATGCAATGACTCTAGTGGTGGTTTAGGAAAGGAATGCACATGCAATGACTTTCGTGGATCAATGTGGTTTAGGAAAGGAACACACATGCAATGACTCTGGTGGATCCATCTAGTTTAGGAAATGAACACACATGCAATGACTCTTGTGGATCCATGTGGTTTAGGAAAGGAACACACATGCAATGACTCTGTGGTGGTTTAGGAAAAGAACACACATGCAATGACTCTGGTGGATACATGTGGTTTAGGAAAGGAACACACATGCAATGACTCTGGTGGATCCATGTGGTTTATGAAAGGAACACACGTGCAATGGCTCTGCTGGATCAATGAGGTTTAGGAAAGGAACACACATGCAATGACTCTAGTGGATCAATGTGGTTTGGGAAAGGAAAACACATGGAATGACTCTAGTGGTGGTTTAGGAAAGGAACACACATGCACTGACTCTAGGTGATCCATGTGGTTTAGGAAAGGAACACACATGCAATGATTCTGTTGGTGGTTTAGGAAAAGAACACACATGCAATTACTATGGTGGATCCATGTATTAGGAAAGGACACACATGCAATGACTCTGGTGGATCCATCTGGTTTAGGAAAACAACGCACATGCAATCACTCGGATGGATCCATGTGGTTTATGAAACGAACACACATGTAATGACTCTGGTGGATAAATGTGGTTTAGGAAAGGAACACACATGCAATGACTCTAGTGGATCAATGTGGTTTAGGAAGGGAAAACACATGCAATGATTCTAGTGGTGGTTTAGGAAAAGAACACACATGCAACGACTCTGGTGGATCCATGTGATTTAGGAAAACAACGCACATGCAATCACTCTGATGGATCCATGTGGTTTATGAAAGGAACACACATGTAATGACTCTGGTGGATCAATGTGGTTTAGGAAAGGAGCACACATGCAATGACTCTGGTGGATCCATGTGGTTTAGGAAAGGAACACACATGCAATGACTCTGGTGGTGGTTTAGGAAAAGAACACACATGCAATGACTCTGGTGGATCCATGTAGTTTAGGAAAGGAACACACATGCAATGACTCTAGTGGATCCATGTGGTTTAGGAAAGGAACACACATGTAATGTCTCTAGTGGATCCATGTGGTTTATGAAAGGAACACACATGCAATGACTCTGGTGGTGGTTTAGGAAAAGAACACACATGCCATGAGTCTGGTGGATCCATGTGGTTTAGAAAGGAACACACATGCAATGACTCTGGTGGTGGTTTAGCAAAAGAACGCAAATGCAATGACTCTGGTGGATCCATGTGGTTTAGGAAAGGAACAGACATGCAACGACCCTGGTGGATCCATGTGGTTTAGGAAAGAAACACACATGCAATGACTCTAGTGGTGGTTTAGGAAAATAACACACATGCAATGACTCTAGTGGTGGTTTAGGAAAGGAACACACATGCAATGACTCTGGTGGATCCATGTGGTTTAGGAAAGGAACACACATGCTATGACTCTGGTGGATCCATGTGGTTTAGGAAAATAACACACATACAATGACTCTAGTGCTGGTTTAGGAAAGAAACACACATGCAATGACTCTGGTGGATCAATGTGGTTTACGAAATGAACACACATGCAATGACTATGTTGGATGCATGTGGTTTAGCAAAGGAACACACATGCAATGACTCTAGTGGATCCATGTGGTTGATGAAAGAAACACACATGCAATGACTCTGCTGGATCAATGTGGTTTAGGAAAGGAACACACATCCAATGACTCCAGTGGATCAATGTGGTTAGGAAGGGAAAACACATGCAATGATTCTAGTGGTGTTTTAGGAAAAGAACACACATGCAATGACTGGTGGATCCATGTGGTTTAGGAAAGAAGCACGCATGCAATGACTCTAGTGGATCCATGTGATTTAGGAAAGTAACACACATGCAATGACTCTAGGTGATCTATGTGGTTTATGAAAGGAACACACATGCAATGATTCTGGTGGTGGTTTAGGAAAAGAACACATGCAATGACTCTGGTGGATCCATGTGGTTTAGGAAAGGAACACACATGGTATGACTCTGGTGGATCCATGTGGTTTAGGAAAATAACACACATGCAATGACTCTGGTGGATCGATGTGGTTTAGGAAAGGAACACACATGAATGACTCTAGGGGATCCAAGTGGTTTAGGAAAGGAACACACATGCAATGACTCTGGTGGTGGTTTAGGAAAAGAACACACATTTAATGACTCTGGTGGATGCATGTGTTTTAGTATAGGAACACACATACAATGACTCGGGTGGATCCATGTGGTTTATGAAAGGAACACACATGCTATGACTCTGGTGGATCCATGTGGTTTTGGAAAATAACACACATGCAATGACTCTAGTGGTGGTTTAGGAAAGGAATTCACATGCAATGACTTTGGTGTATCAATGTGGTTTAGGAAAGGAACACACATGCAATGACTCTGGTGGATCCATGTGGTTTAGGAAAGGAACACACATGCAATGACTCTGGTGGTGGTTTAGGAAAAGAACACACATGCAATGACTCTGGTGGATGCATGTGGTTTAGGAAAGGAACACACATGCAATGACTCTGGTGGATCCATGTGGTTTATGAAAGGAACACACATGCAATGGCTCTGCTAGATCAATGTGGTTTAGGAAAGGAACACACATGCAATGACTCTAGTGGATCAATGTGGTTTGGGAAAGGAAAACACATGTAATGACTCTAGTTGTGGTTTAGGAAAAGAACACACATGCAATGACTCTAGTGGATCCATGTGATTTAGGAAAGGAACACACATGCAATGACTCTGGTGGATCCATGTGGTTTAGGAAAGGAACACACATGCAATGACTCTGATGGATCCATGTGGTTTAGGAAAGGAGCACACATGCAATGACTCTAGTGGATCCATGTGGTTTATGAAAGGAACACACATGGAATGACTCTGGTGGATCGATGTGGTTTAGGAAAGGAACACACATGCAATGACTCTGATGGATCCATGTGGTTTAGGAAAGGAACACACATTCAATGATTCTATTGGTGGTTTAGGAAAAGAACACACATGCAATTAGTATGGTGGATCCATGTGGTTTAGGAAAGGACACACATGCAATGACTCTGGTGGATCCATCTGGTTTAGGAAAACAACGCACATGCAATCACTCTGATGGATCCATGTGGTTTAGGAAAGGAACACACATGCAATGACTCTGGTGGATCAATGTGGTTTAGGAAAGGAACACACATGCAATGACTCTGGTGGATCCATGTGGTTTAGGAAAGGAACACACATGCAATCACTCTGGTGGTGGTTTAGGAAAAGAACACACATGCAATGACTCTGGTGGATCCATGTGGTTTAGGAAAGCAACGCACATGCAATGACTCTGATGGATCCATGTGGTTTAGGAAAGGAACACACATGCAATGACTCTAGTGGATCCATGTGGTTTATGAAAGGAACACACATGGAATGACTCTGGTGGATCGATGTGGTTTAGGAAAGGAACACACATGCAATGACTCTGATGGATCCATGTGGTTTAGGAAAGGAACACACATTCAATGATTCTATTGGTGGTTTAGGAAAAGAACACACATGCAATTAGTATGGTGGATCCATGTGGTTTAGGAAAGGACACACATGCAATGACTCTGGTGGATCCATCTGGTTTAGGAAAACAACGCACATGCAATCACTCTGATGGATCCATGTGGTTTATGAAAGGAACACACATGTAATGACTCTGGTGGATCAATGTGGTTTAGGAAAGGAACACACATGCAATGACTCTGGTGGATCCATGTGGTTTAGGAAAGGAACACACATGCAATCACTCTGGTGGTGGTTTAGGAAAAGAACACACATGCAATGACTCTGGTTGATCCATGTAGTTTAGAAAAGGAACACACATGCAATGACTCTAGTGGATCCATGTGGTTTAGGAAAGGAACTCACCTGCAATGACTCTAGTGGATCCATGTGGTTTATGAAAGGAACACACATGCAATGACTCTGGTGGTGGTTTAGGAAAAGAACACACATGCCATGACTCTGGTGGATCCATGTGGTTTAGAAAGGAACACACATGCAATGACTCTGGTGGTGGTTTAGCAAAAGAACACACATGCAATGACTCTGGTGGATCCATGTGGTTTAGGAAAGGAACAGACATGCAACGACCCTGGTGGATCCATGTGGTTTAGGAAAGAAAAAGACATGCAATGACTCTAGTGGTGGTTTAGGAAAATAACACACATGCAATGACTCTAGTGGATCCATATGGTTTAGGAAAGGAACACACATGCAATGACTCTAGTGGATCCATGTGGTTTAGGAAAGGAACTCACCTGTAATGACTCTAGTGGATCCATGTGGTTCATGAAAGGAACACACATGCAATGACTCTGGTGGTGGTTTAGGAAAAGAACACACATGCCATGACTCTGGTGGATCCATGTGGTTTAGAAAGGAACACACATGCAATGACTCTGGTGGTGGTTTAGCAAAAGAACACACATGCAATGACTTTAGGGGATCCAAGTGGTTTAGGAAAGGAACACACATGCAATGACTCTGGTGGTGGTTTAGGAAAAGAACACACATTTAATTACTCTGGTGGATGCATGTGTTTTAGTAAAGGAACACACATACAATGACTCTGGTGGATCCATGTGGTTTATGAAAGGAACACACATGCTATGACTCTGGTGGATCCATGTGGTTTTGGAAAATAACACACATGCAATGACTCAAGTGGTGGTTTAGGAAAGGAATTCACATGCAATGACTTTGGTGTATCAATGTGGTTTAGGAAAGGAACACACATGCAATGACTCTGGTGGATCCATGTGGTTTAGGAAAGGAACACACATGCAATGACTCTGGTGGCGGTTTAGGAAAAGAACACACATGCAATGAATCTGGTGGATCGATGTGGTTTAGGAAAGGAACACACATGCAATGACTCTGGTGGATCCATGTGGTTTATGAAAGGAACACACATGCAATGGCTCTGCTAGATCAATGTGGTTTAGGAAAGGAACACACATGCAATGACTCTAGTGGATCAATGTGGTTTGGGAAAGGAAAACACATGGAATGACTCTAGTTGTGGTTTAGGAAAAGAACACACATGCAATGACTCTAGTGGATCCATATGGTTTAGGAAAGGAGCACACATGCAATGACTCTAGTGGATCCATGTGATTTAGGAAAGGAACACACATGCAATGACTCTAGTGGATCCATGTGGTTTATGAAAGGAACACACATGCAATGACTCTGGTGGTGGTTTAGGAAAAGAACACACATGCCATGACTCTGGTGGATCCATGTGGTTTAGAAAGGAACACACATGCAATGACTCTGGTGGTGGTTTAGCAAAAGAACACACATGCAATGACTCTGGTGGATCCATGTGGTTTAGGAAAGGAACAGACATGCAACGACCCTGGTGGATCCATGTGGTTTAGGAAAGAAAAAGACATGCAATGACTCTAGTGGTGGTTTAGGAAAATAACACACATGCAATGACTCTAGTGGATCCATATGGTTTAGGAAAGGAACACACATGCAATGACTCTAGTGGATCCATGTGGTTTAGGAAAGGAACTCACCTGTAATGACTCTAGTGGATCCATGTGGTTTATGAAAGGAACACACATGCAATGACTCTGGTGGTGGTTTAGGAAAAGAACACACATGCCATGACTCTGGTGGATCCATGTGGTTTAGAAAGGAACACACATGCAATGACTCTGGTGGTGGTTTAGCAAAAGAACACACATGCAATGACTTTAGGGGATCCAAGTGGTTTAGGAAAGGAACACACATGCAATGACTCTGGTGGTGGTTTAGGAAAAGAACACACATTTAATTACTCTGGTGGATGCATGTGTTTTAGTAAAGGAACACACATACAATGACTCTGGTGGATCCATGTGGTTTATGAAAGGAACACACATGCTATGACTCTGGTGGATCCATGTGGTTTTGGAAAATAACACACATGCAATGACTCAAGTGGTGGTTTAGGAAAGGAATTCACATGCAATGACTTTGGTGTATCAATGTGGTTTAGGAAAGGAACACACATGCAATGACTCTGGTGGATCCATGTGGTTTAGGAAAGGAACACACATGCAATGACTCTGGTGGCGGTTTAGGAAAAGAACACACATGCAATGAATCTGGTGGATGCATGTGGTTTAGGAAAGGAACACACATGCAATGACTCTGGTGGATCCATGTGGTTTATGAAAGGAACACACATGCAATGGCTCTGCTAGATCAATGTGGTTTAGGAAAGGAGCACACATGCAATGACTCTAGTGGATCCATGTGATTTAGGAAAGGAACACACATGCAATGACTCTGGTGGATCCATGTGGTTTAGGAAAGGAACACACATGCAATGACTCTGGTGGTGGTTTAGGAAAAGAACACACATGCAATGACTCTCGTGGATGCATGTGGTTTAGGAAAGGAACACACATGCAATGACTCTGGTGGATCCATGTGGTTTATGAAAGGAACACACATGCAATGGCTCTGCTAGATCAATGTGGTTTAGGAAAGGAACACGCATGCAATGACTCTAGTGGATCAATGTGGTTTGGGAAAGGAAAACACAAGGAATGACTCTATTTGTGGTTTAGGAAAAGAACACACATGCAATGACTCTAGTGGATCCATATGGTTTAGGAAAGGAGCACACATGCAATGACTCTAGTGGATCCATGTGATTTAGGAAAAGAACACACATGCAATGACTCTGGTGGATCCATGTGGTTTAGGAAAGCAACGCACATGCAATGACTCTGATGGATCCATGTGGTTTAGGAAAGGAACACACATGCAATGACTCTAGTGGATCCATGTGGTTTATGAAAGGAACACACATGGAATGACTCTGGTGGATCGATGTGGTTTAGGAAAGGAACACACATGCAATGACTCTAGTGGATCAATGTGGTTTGGGAAAGGAAAACACATGGAATGACTCTAGTTGTGGTTTAGGAAAAGAACACACATGCAATGACTCTAGTGGATCCATATGGTTTAGGAAAGGAGCACACATGCAATGACTCTAGTGGATCCATGTGATTTAGGAAAGGAACACACATGCATTGACTCTGGTGGATCCATGTGGTTTAGGAAAGGAACACACATGCAATGACTCTGGTGGTGGTTTAGGAAAGGAACACACATGCAATGACTCTGGTGGATCCATGTGGTTTATGAAAGGAACACACATGCAATGGCTCTGCTAGATCAATGTGGTTTAGGAAAGGAACACACATGCAATGACTCTAGTGGATCAATGTGGTTTGGGAAAGGAAAACACATGGAATGACTCTAGTTGTGGTTTAGGAAAAGAACACACATGCAATGACTCTAGTGGATCCATATGGTTTAGGAAAGGAGCACACATGCAATGACTCTAGTGGATCCATGTGATTTAGGAAAGGAACACACATGCAATGACTCTGGTGGATCCATGTGGTTTAGGAAAGGAACACACATGCAATGACTCTGGTGGTGGTTTAGGAAAAGAACACACATGCAATGACTCTCGTGGATGCATGTGGTTTAGGAAAGGAACACACATGCAATGACTCTGGTGGATCCATGTGGTTTATGAAAGGAACACACATGCAATGGCTCTGCTAGATCAATGTGGTTTAGGAAAGGAACACACATGCAATGACTCTAGTGGATCAATGTGGTTTGGGAAAGGAAAACACATGGAATGACTCTATTTGTGGTTTAGGAAAAGAACACACATGCAATGACTCTAGTGGATCCATATGGTTTAGGAAAGGAGCACACATGCAATGACTCTAGTGGATCCATGTGATTTAGGAAAAGAACACACATGCAATGAGTTTAGTGGATCCATGTGGTTTAGGAAAATAAGACACATGCAATGACATTGGTGGATCCATGTGGTAAAGGAAACGAACACACATGCATTGACTCCAGTGGTGGTTTAGGAAAAGAACACACATGCAATGACTCTTGTGGATCAATGTGGTTTAGGAAAAGAACACACATGCAATTACTGATTGGTGGTCCAGGAAAAGAACACACATGCAATGACTCTGGTGGTAGTTTAGGAAAATAACACACATGCAATGACTCTGGTGGATCAATATGGTTTAGGAAAGGAACACACAAGCAAAGACTCTATTGGTCGATCCATGTGCTTTAGGAAAGGAACACACATGCAATGACTCTGGTGGTGGTTTAGGAAAAGAACACACATGCAATGACTCTGGTGGATCCATGTGGTTTAGGAAAGCAACACACATGCAATGACTCTGGTGGATCCATGTGGTTTACGAAAGGAAAACACATGCAATGACTCTGGTGGACCAATGTGGTTTAGGAAAGGAACACACATGCAATGACTCTGGTGGATCCATGTGGTTTAGGAAACGAACACACATGCAATGACTCTGGTGGATCCATGTGGTTTAGGAAAGGAACACACATGCAATGACTCTAGTGGATTTAAGTGGTTTAGGAAAAGAACACACATGTAATGACTCTAGTGGATCCATGTGGTTTATGAAAAGAACACAGATGCAATGACTCTGGTGGTTGTTTAGGAAAATAACATATATGCAATGACTCTGGTGGATCCATGTGGTTTAGGAAAGGAACACACCTGCAATGACGCTGCTGGTGGTTTAGGAAAAGATCACACATGCAATGACGCTGGTGGATCCATCTGGTTTAGGAAAGGAACACACATGCAATGACCCTAGTGGATCCATGTGGCTTAGGAAAGGAACACATATGCAATGACTCTAGTGGTGGTTTAGGAAAATAGAACACATGCAATGACTCTAGTGGTGGTTTATGAAAGGAACACACATGCAATGACTCTGGTGGATCCATGTGGTTTAGGAAATGAACACACATGCTATGACTCTGGTGGATCCATGTGGTTTAGGAAAACAACACACATGCAATGGCTCTATTGGTGGTTTAGGAAACGGACGCACATGCAATGACTCTGGTGGATCAATGTGGTTTAGGAAAGGAACACACACACAATGACTCTAGTGGGGGTTTAGGAAAGGAACACACATGCAATGATTCTAGTGAATCAATGTGGTTTAGGAAAGGAATACACATGCAATGACTCTAGTGGATCCATGTGGTTTAGTTAAGGAACACACATGCAATGACTCTGGTGGTGGTTTAGGAAAAGAACACACATGCAATGACTCTGGTGGATCCATGTGGTTTAGAAAGGACCACACATGCAATGACTCTGGTGGTGGGTTAGGAAAAGAACACACATGCAATGACTCTGGTGAATCCATGTGGTTTAGCAAAGGAACACACATGCAATGACTCTGGTGGTGGTCTAAGAAAAGAACACACATGCAATGACTCTAGTGGATCCATGTTGTTTAGGAATGGAACACACATGCAATGACTCTGGTGGTGGTTTAGGAAAAGAACACACATGCAATGACTCTGGTGGATCAATGTTGTTTAGGAAAGGAACACACATGAAAAGATTATATTGGTGGTTTAGGAAAAGAACACACATGCAATGAGTTTAGCGGATCCATGTGGTTTAGGAAAATAAGACACATGCAATGACATTGGTGGATCCATGTGGTAAAGGAAACGAACACACATGCATTGACTCCAGTGGTGGTTTAGGAAAATAACACACATGCAATGACTCTTGTGGATCAATGTGGTTTAGGAAAAGAACACACATGCAATTACAGATTGGTCGTTCAGGAAAAGAACACACATGCAATGACTCTGGTGGTAGTTTAGGAAAATAACACACATGCAATGACTCTGGTGGATCAATATGGTTTAGGAAAGGAACACACAAGCAAAGACTCTATTGGTGGATCCATGTGGTTTAGGAAAGGAACACACATGCAATGACTCTGGCGGTGGTTTAGGAAAAGAACACACATGCAATGACTCTGGTGGATCCATGTGGTTTACGAAAGGAAAACACATGCAATGACTCTGGTGGATCAATGTGGTTTAGGAAAGGAACACACATGCAATGACTCTGGGGGATCCAAGTGGTTTAGGAAAGGAACACACATGCAATGACTCCGGTGGTGTTTTAGGAAAAGAACACACATGTAATGACTCTGGTGGATCCATGTGGTTTAGGAAACGAGCACACATACAATGACTCTAGTGGATCCATGTGGTTTATGAAAAGAACACACATGCAATGACTATGGTGGTGGTTTAGGAAAAGAACATATATGCAATAACTCTGGTGGATCCATGTGGTTTAGGAATGGAACATACCTGCAATGACGCTGGTGGTGGTTTAGGAAAAGAACACACATGCATTGACTCTGGTGGATGCATCTGGTTTAGGAAAGGAACACACATGCAATGACCCTAGTGGATCGATGTGGTTTAGGAAAGGAACATAGATGCAATGACTCTAGTGGTTGTTTAGGAAAATAGCACACATGCAATGACTCTAGTGGTGGTTTAGGAAAGGAACACACATGCAATGACTCTGGTGGATCCATGTGGTTTAGGAAATGAACACATATGCTATGACTCTGGTGGATCCATGTGGTTTAGGAAAACAACACACATGCAATTGCTCTAGTGGTGGTTTAGGAAAAGAACACACATGCAATGACTCTGGTGGATCCATGTGGTTTAGAAAGGACCACACATGCAATGACTCTGGTGGTGGTTTAGGAAAAGAACACACATGCAATGACTCTGGTGAATCCATGTGGTTTAGGAAAGGACACACATGCAATGACTATGGTGGATCCAGGTGGTTTAGGAAAGTAACACACATGCAATGACTCTGGTGGTGGTTTAAGAAAAGAACACACATGCAATGACTCTAGTGGATCCATGTTGTTTAGGAATGGAACACACATGCAATGACTCTGGTGGTGGTTTACGAAAACAACACACATGCAATGACTCTGGTGGATCAATGTTGTTTAGGAAAGGAACACACATGGAAAGACTATATTGGTGGTTTAGGAAAAGAACACACATGCAATGAGTTTAGTGGATCCATGTGGTTTAGGAAAATAAGACACATGCCATGACATTGGTGGATCTATGTGGTAAAGGAAACGAACACACATGCATTGACTCCAGTGGTGGTTTAGGAAATGAACACACATGCAATGACTCTTGTGGATCAATGTGGTTTAGGAAAAGAACACACATGCAATTACTGATTGGTGGATCAGGAAAAGAACACACATGCAATGACTCTGGTGGTAGTTTAGGAAAATAACACACATGCAATGACTCTGGTGGATCAATATAGTTTAGGAAAGGAACACACAAGCAAAGACTCTATTGGTGGATCCATGTGGTTTAGGAAAGGAACACACATGCAATGACTCTGGTGGTGGTTTAGGAAAAGAACACACATGCAATGACTCTGGTGGATCCATGTGGTTTAGGAAAGCAACACACATGCAATGACTTTGGTGGATCCATGTGGTTTACGAAAGGAAAACACATGCAATGACTCTGGTGGATCAATGTGGTTTAGGAAAGGAACACATATGCAATGACTCTGGTGGATCCATGTGGTTTAGGAAACAAACACACATGCAATGACTCTGGTGGATCCATGTGGTTTAGGAAAGGAACACACATGCAATGACTCTAGTGGATCCATGTGGTTTAGGAAAAGAACACACATGCAATGACTCTAGTGGATCCATGTGGTTTATGAAAAGAACATAGATGCAATGACTCTTGTGGTTGTTTAGGAAAAGAACATATATGCAATGACTCTGGTGGATCCATGTGGTTTAGGAAAGGAACACACCTGCAATGACGTTGCTGGTGGTTTAGGAAAAGATCACACATGCAATGACACTGGTGGATCCATCTGGTTTAGGTAAGGAACACACATGCAATGACCCTAGTGGATCCATGTGGTTTAGGAAAGGAACACATATGCGATGACTCTAGTGGTGGTTTAGTAAAATAGCACACATGCAATGACTCCAGTGGTGGTTTAGGAAAGGAACACACATGCAATGACTCTGGTGGATCCATGTGGTTTAGGAAATGAACACACAAGCTATGACTCTGGTGGATCCATGTGGTTTAGGAAAACAACACACATGCAATGGCTCTAGTGGTGGTTTAGGAAAGGAACGCACATGCAATGACTCTGGTGGATCAATGTGGTTTAGGAAAGGAACACACACGCAATGACTCTAGTGGTGGTTTAGGAAAGGAACACACATGCAATGATTCTAGTGGATCAAGGTGGTTTAGTTAAGGAACACACATGCAATGACTCTGGTGGTGGTTTAGGAAAGGAATACACATGCAATGACTCTAGTGGATCCAGGTGGTTTAGTTAAGGAACACACATGCAATGACTCTGGTGGTGGTTTAGGAAAAGAACACACATGCAATGACTCTGGTGGATCCATGTGGTTTAGAAAGGACCACACATGCAATGACTCTGGTGGTGGTTTAGGAAAAGAACACACATGCAATGACTCTGGTGAATCCATGTGGCTTACAAAAGGACACACATGCAATGACTCTGGTGGGTCCATGTGGTTTAGGAAAGAAACACACATGCAATGACTCTGGTGGTGGTTTAAGAAAAGAACACACATGCAATGACTCTAGTGGATCCATGTTGTTTAGGAATGGAACACACATGCAATGACTCTGGTGGTGGTTTAGGAAAACAACACACATGCAATGACTCTGGTGGATCAATGTTGTTTAGTAAAGGAACACACATGGAAAGACTATATTGGTGGTTTAGGAAAAGAACACACGTGCAATGAGTTTAGTGGATCCATGTGGTTTAGGAAAATAAGACTTATGCAATGACATTGGTGGATCCATGTCATAAAGGAAACGAACACAGATGCATTGACTCCAGTGGTGGTTTAGGAAAAGAACACACATGCAATGATTCTTGTGGATCAATGTGGTTTAGGAAAAGAACACACATGCAATTACTGATTGGTGGTTCAGGAAAAGAACACACGTGCAATGACTCTGGTGGTAGTTTAGGAAAATAACACACATGCAATGACTCTGTTGGATCAATATGGTTTAGGAAAGGAACACACAAGCAAAGACTCTATTGGTGGATCCATGTGGTTTAGGAAAGGAACACACATGCAATGACTCTGGTGGTGGTTTAGGAAAAGAACACACATCCAATGACTCTAGTGGATCCATGTGGTTTAGGAAAGCAACACACATGTAATGACTAGTGGATCCATGTGGTTTACGAAAGGAAAACACATGCAATGACTCTGGTGGATCAATGTGGTTTAGGAAAGGAACACACATGCAATGACTCTGGTGATCCATGTGGTTTAGGAAACGAACACACATGCAATGACTCTGGTGGATCCATGTGGTTTAGGAAAGGAATGCACATGCAATGACTCTAGTGGATCCATGTGGTTTAGGAAAAGAACACACATGCAATGACTCTAGTGGATCCATGTGGTTTATGAAAAGAACACAGATGTAATGACTCTGGTGGTTGTTTAGGAAAAGAACATATATGCAATGACTCTGGTGGATCCATGTGGTTTAGGAAAGGAACACACCTGCAATGACGTTGGTGGTGGTTTAGGAAAAGGTCACACATGCAATGACGCTGGTGGATCCATCTGGTTTAGGAAAGGAACACACATGCAATGACCCTGGTGGATCCATGTGCTTTAGGAAAGGAACACAGATGCAATGACTCTATTGGTGGTTTAGGAAAATAACACACATGCAATGACTCTGGTGGTGGTTTAGGAAAGGAACACACATGCAATGACTCTGGTGGATCCATGTGGTTTAGGACTTGAACACACATGCTATGACTCTGGTGGATCCATGTGGTTTAGGTAAACAACACACATGCAATGGCTCTAGTGGTGGTTTAGTAAAGGAACACACATGCAATGACTCTGGTGGATCAATGTGGTTTAGGAAAGGAACACACACGCAATAACTCTAGTGGTGGTTTAGGAAAGGAACACACATGCAATGATTCTGGTGGATCAATGTGGTTTAGGAATGGAACACTCATGCAATGACTCTAGTGGATCCATGTGGTTTAGTTAAGGAACACACATGCAATGACTCTGGTGGTGGTTTAGGAAAAGAACACACATGCAATGACTCTAGTGGATCCATGTGCTTTAGAAAAGGACCACACATGCAATGACTCTAGTGGTGGTTTAGGAAAAGAACACACATGCAATTACTCTGGTGAATCCATGTGGTTTAGGAAAGGAACACACATGCAATGACCCTGGTGGATCCATGTGGTTTAGGAAAGCAAGACACATGCAATGACTCTAGTGGTGGTTTAGGAAAATAACACACATGCAATGACTCTAGTGGTGGTTTAGGAAAGGAACACACATGCAATGACTCTATTGGATCCATGTGGTTTAGGAAATGAACCCACATGCTATGACTCTGCTGGATCCATGTGGTTTAGGAAAAGAACACACATGCAATGGCTCTAGTGGTGGTTTAGGAAAGGAACGCACATGCAATGACTCTGGTGGATCAATGCGCTTTAGGAAAGGAATACACATGCAATGACTTTGGTGGATCCATGTGGTTTAGGAAAGGAACACACAAGCAATGACTCTGGTGGTGGTTTACAAAAAGAACACACATGCAATGACTCTGTTGGATCCATGTGGTTTATGAAAGGAACACAAATGCAATGACTCTGCTGAATCAATGTGGTTTAGGAAAGGAACACACATGCAATGACTCTGGTGGATCAATGTGGTTTAGGAAAGGAACACACATGCAATGACTATAGTGGTGGTTTAGGAAAATAACACACATGCAATGACTCTAGTGGATGCATGTGGTTTAGAAAAGGAGCACACATGCAATTACTCTAGTGGATCCATGTGATTTAGGAATGGAACACACATGCAATGACTCTAGTAGATCCATGTGGTTTATGAAAGGAACACACATGCAATGATTTTGTTGGTGGTTTAGGAAAACCACACAGATGCAATGACTCTCGTGGATACATGTGGTTTAGGAAAAGAACACACATGCAATGACTCTGGTGGATCAATGTGGTTTAGGAAAGGAACACACATGCAATGACTCTAGTGGATCCATGTGGTTTAGGAAAATAGCACACATGCAATGACTCTAGTGGTCGTTTAGGAAAGGAACACACATGCAATGACTCTGGTGGATCCATGTGGTTTAGGAAATGAACACACAAGCTATGACTCTGGTGGATCCATGTGGTTTAGGAAAACAACACACATGCAATGGCTCTAGTGGTGGTTTAGGAAAGGAACGCACATGCAATGACTCTGGTGGATCAATGTGGTTTAGGAAAGGAACACACACGCAATGACTCTAGTGGTGGTTTAGGAAAGGAACACACATGCAATGATTCTAGTGGATCAATGTGGTTTAGGAAAGGAATACACATGCAATGACTCTAGTGGATCCAAGTGGTTTAGTTAAGGAACACACATGCAATGACTCTGGTGGTGGTTTAGGAAAAGAACACACATGCAATGACTCTGGTGGATCCATGTGGTTTTGAAAGGACCACACATGCAATGACTCTGGTGGTGGTTTAGGAAAATAACACACATGCAATGACTCTGGTGAATCCATGTGGCTTACGAAAGGACACACATGCAATGACTCTGGTGGGTCCATGTGGTTTAGGAAAGGAACACACATGCAATGACTCTGGTGGTGGTTTAAGAAAAGAACACACATGCAATGACTCTAGTGGATCCATGTTGTTTAGGAATGGAACACACATGCGATGACTCTGGTGGTGGTTTAGGAAAACAGCACACATGCAATGACTCTGGTGGATCAATGTTGTTTAGGAAAGGAACACACATGGAAAGACTATATTGGTGGTTTAGGAAAAGAACACACGTGCAATGAGTTTAGTGGATCCATGTGGTTTAGGAAAATAAGACTTATGCAATGACATTGGTGGATCCATGTCGTAAAGGAAACGAACACAGATGCATTGACTCCAGTGGTGGTTTAGGAAAAGAACACACATGCAATGATTCTTGTGGATCAATGTGGTTTATGAAAAGAACACACATGCAATTACTGATTGGTGGTTCAGGAAAAGAACACACGTGCAATGACTCTGGTGGTAGTTTAGGAAAATAACACACATGCAATGACTCTGTTGGATCAATATGGTTTAGGAAAGGAACACACAAGCAAAGACTCTATTGGTGGATCCATGTGGTTTAGGAAAGGAACACACATGCAATGACTCTGGTGGTGGTTTAGGAAAAGAACACACATCCAATGACTCTAGTGGATCCATGTGGTTTAGGAAAGCAACACACATGTAATGACTAGTGGATCCATGTGGTTTACGAAAGGAAAACACATGCAATGACTCTGGTGGATCAATGTGGTTTAGGAAAGGAACACACATGCAATGACTCTGGTGATCCATGTGGTTTAGGAAACGAACACACATGCAATGACTCTGGTGGATCCATGTGGTTTAGGAAAGGAACGCACATGCAATGACTCTAGTGGATCCATGTGGTTTAGGAAAAGAACACACATGCAATGACTCTAGTGGATCCATGTGGTTTACGAAAAGAACACAGATGTAATGACTCTGGTGGTTGTTTAGGAAAAGAACATATATGCAATGACTCTGGTGGATCCATGTGGTTTAGGAAAGGAACACACCTGCAATGACGCTGGTGGTGGTTTAGGAAAAGGTCACACATGCAATGACGCAGGTGGATCCATCTGGTTTAGGAAAGTAACACACATGCAATGACCCTGGTGGATCCATGTGCTTTAGGAAAGGAACACAGATGCAATGACTCTATTGGTGGTTTAGGAAAATAACACACATGCAATGACTCTAGTGGTGGTTTAGGAAAGGAACACAGATGCAATGACTCTGGTGGATCCATGTGGTTTAGGAATTGAACACACATGCTATGACTCTGGTGGATCCATGTGGTTTAGGTAAACAACACACATGCAATGGCTCTAGTGGTGGTTTAGTAAAGGAACACACATGCAATGACTCTGGTGGATCAATGTGGTTTAGGAAAGGAACACACACGCAATAACTCTAGTGGTGGTTTAGGAAAGGAACACACATGCAATGATTCTGGTGGATCAATGTGGTTTAGGAAAGGAACACTCATGCAATGACTCTAGTGGATCCATGTGGTTTAGTTAAGGAACACACATGCAATGACTCTGGTGGTGGTTTAGGAAAAGAACACACATGCAATGACTCTGGTGGATCCATGTGCTTTAGAAAAGGACCACACATGCAATGACTCTAGTGGTGGTTTAGGAAAAGAACACACATGCAATTACTCTGGTGAATCCACGTGGTTTAGGAAAGGAGCACACATGCAATGACCCTGGTGGATCTATGTGGTTTAGGAAAGCAAGACACATGCAATGACTCTAGTGGTGGTTTAGGAAAATAACACACATGCAATGACTCTAGTGGTGGTTTAGGAAAGGAACACACATGCAATGACTCTATTGGATCCATGTGGTTTAGGAAATGAACCCACATGCTATGACTCTGGTGGATCCATGTGGTTTAGGAAAAGAACACACATGCAATGGCTCTAGTGGTGGTTTAGGAAAGGAACGCACATGCAATGACTCTGGTGGATCAATGCGCTTTAGGAAAGGAATACACATGCAATGACCCTGGTGGATCCATGTGCTTTAGGAAAGGAACACAGATGCAATGACTCTATTGGTGGTTTAGGAAAATAACACACATGCAATGACTCTGGTGGTGGTTTAGGAAAGGAACACACATGCAATGACTCTGGTGGATCCATGTGGTTTAGGAATTGAACACACATGCTATGACTCTGGTGGATCCATGTGGTTTAGGTAAACAACACACATGCAATGGCTCTAGTGGTGGTTTAGTAAAGGAACACACATGCAATGACTCTGGTGGATCAATGTGGTTTAGGAAAGGAACACACACGCAATAACTCTAGTGGTGGTTTAGGAAAGGAACACACATGCAATGATTCTGGTGGATCAATGTGGTTTAGGAAAGGAACACTCATGCAATGACTCTAGTGGATCCATGTGGTTTAGTTAAGGAACACACATGCAATGACTCTGGTGGTGGTTTAGGAAAAGAACACACATGCAATGACTCTGGTGGATCCATGTGCTTTAGAAAAGGACCACACATGCAATGACTCTAGTGGTGGTTTAGGAAAAGAACACACATGCAATTACTCTGGTGAATCCATGTGGTTTAGGAAAGGAACACACATGCAATGACCCTGGTGGATCCATGTGGTTTAGGAAAGCAAGACACATGCAATGACTCTAGTGGTGGTTTAGGAAAATAACACACATGCAATGGCTCTAGTGGTGGTTTAGGAAAGGAACACACATGCAATGACTCTATTGGATCCATGTGGTTTAGGAAATGAACCCACATGCTATGACTCTGCTGGATCCATGTGGTTTAGGAAAAGAACACACATGCAATGGCTCTAGTGGTGGTTTAGGAAAGGAACGCACATGCAATGACTCTGGTGGATCAATGCGCTTTAGGAAAGGAATACACATGCAATGACTTTGGTGGATCCATGTGGTTTAGGAAAGGAACACACAAGCAATGACTCTGGTGGTGGTTTACAAAAAGAACACACATGCAATGACTCTGTTGGATCCATGTGGTTTATGAAAGGAACACAAATGCAATGACTCTGCTGAATCAATGTGGTTTAGGAAAGGAACACACATGCAATGACTCTGGTGGATCAATGTGGTTTAGGAAAGGAACACACATGCAATGACTATAGTGGTGGTTTAGGAAAATAACACACATGCAATGACTCTAGTGGATGCATGTGGTTTAGAAAAGGAGCACACATGCAATTACTCTAGTGGATCCATGTGATTTAGGAATGGAACACACATGCAATGACTCTAGTAGATCCATGTGGTTTATGAAAGGAACACACATGCAATGATTTTGTTGGTGGTTTAGGAAACCACACAGATGCAATGACTCTCGTGGATACATGTGGTTTAGGAAAAGAACACACATGTAATGACTCTGGTGGATCAATGTGGTTTAGGAAAGGAACACACATGCAATGACTCTAGTGGATCCATGTGGTTTAGGAAAATAGCACACATGCAATGACTCTAGTGGTCGTTTAGGAAAGGAACACACATGCAATGACTCTGGTGGATCCATGTGGTTTAGGAAATGAACACACAAGCTATGACTCTGGTGGATCCATGTGGTTTAGGAAAACAACACACATGCAATGGCTCTAGTGGTGGTTTAGGAAAGGAACGCACATGCAATGACTCTGGTGGATCAATGTGGTTTAGGAAAGGAACACACACGCAATGACTCTAGTGGTGGTTTAGGAAAGGAACACACATGCAATGATTCTAGTGGATCAATGTGGTTTAGGAAAGGAATACACATGCAATGACTCTAGTGGATCCAAGTGGTTTAGTTAAGGAACACACATGCAATGACTCTGGTGGTGGTTTAGGAAAAGAACACACATGCAATGACTCTGGTGGATCCATGTGGTTTAGAAAGGACCACACATGCAATGACTCTGGTGGTGGTTTAGGAAAATAACACACATGCAATGACTCTGGTGAATCCATGTGGCTTACGAAAGGACACACATGCAATGACTCTGGTGGGTCCATGTGGTTTAGGAAAGGAACACACATGCAATGACTCTGGTGGTGGTTTAAGAAAAGAACACACATGCAATGACTCTAGTGGATCCATGTTGTTTAGGAATGGAACACACATGCAATGACTCTGGTGGTGGTTTAGGAAAACAGCACACATGCAATGACTCTGGTGGATCAATGTTGTTTAGGAAAGGAACACACATGGAAAGACTATATTGGTGGTTTAGGAAAAGAACACACGTGCAATGAGTTTAGTGGATCCATGTGGTTTAGGAAAATAAGACTTATGCAATGACATTGGTGGATCCATGTCGTAAAGGAAACGAACACAGATGCATTGACTCCAGTGGTGGTTTAGGAAAATAACACACATGCAATGATTCTTGTGGATCAATGTGGTTTATGAAAAGAACACACATGCAATTACTGATTGGTGGTTCAGGAAAAGAACACACGTGCAATGACTCTGGTGGTAGTTTAGGAAAATAACACACATGCAATGACTCTGTTGGATCAATATGGTTTAGGAAAGGAACACACAAGCAAAGACTCTATTGGTGGATCCATGTGGTTTAGGAAAGGAACACACATGCAATGACTCTGGTGGTGGTTTAGGAAAAGAACACACATCCAATGACTCTAGTGGATCCATGTGGTTTAGGAAAGCAACACACATGTAATGACTAGTGGATCCATGTGGTTTACGAAAGGAAAACACATGCAATGACTCTGGTGGATCAATGTGGTTTAGGAAAGGAACACACATGCAATGACTCTGGTGATCCATGTGGTTTAGGAAACGAACACACATGCAATGACTCTGGTGGATCCATGTGGTTTAGGAAAGGAACGCACATGCAATGACTCTAGTGGATCCATGTGGTTTAGGAAAAGAACACACATGCAATGACTCTAGTGGATCCATGTGGTTTATGAAAAGAACACAGATGTAATGACTCTGGTGGTTGTTTAGGAAAAGAACATATATGCAATGACTCTGGTGGATCCATGTGGTTTAGGAAAGGAACACACCTGCAATGACGCTGGTGGTGGTTTAGGAAAAGGTCACACATGCAATGACGCAGGTGGATCCATCTGGTTTAGGAAAGTAACACACATGCAATGACCCTGGTGGATCCATGTGCTTTAGGAAAGGAACACAGATGCAATGACTCTATTGGTGGTTTAGGAAAATAACACACATGCAATGACTCTAGTTGTGGTTTAGGAAAGGAACACAGATGCAATGACTCTGGTGGATCCATGTGGTTTAGGAATTGAACACACATGCTATGACTCTGGTGGATCCATGTGGTTTAGGTAAACAACACACATGCAATGGCTCTAGTGGTGGTTTAGTAAAGGAACACACATGCAATGACTCTGGTGGATCAATGTGGTTTAGGAAAGGAACACACACGCAATAACTCTAGTGGTGGTTTAGGAAACGAACACACATGCAATGATTCTGGTGGATCAATGTGGTTTAGGAAAGGAACACTCATGCAATGACTCTAGTGGATCCATGTGGTTTAGTTAAGGAACACACATGCAATGACTCTGGTGGTGGTTTAGGAAAAGAACACACATGCAATGACTCTGGTGGATCCATGTGCTTTAGAAAAGGACCACACATGCAATGACTCTAGTGGTGGTTTAGGAAAAGAACACACATGCAATTACTCTGGTGAATCCACGTGGTTTAGGAAAGGAGCACACATGCAATGACCCTGGTGGATCCATGTGGTTTGGGAAAGCAAGACACATGCAATGACTCTAGTGGTGGTTTAGGAAAATAACACACATGCAATGACTCTAGTGGTGGTTTAGGAAAGGAACACACATGCAATGACTCTATTGGATCCATGTGGTTTAGGAAATGAACCCACATGCTATGACTCTGGTGGATCCATGTGGTTTAGGAAAAGAACACACATGCAATGGCTCTAGTGGTGGTTTAGGAAAGGAACGCACATGCAATGACTCTGGTGGATCAATGTGCTTTAGGAAAGGAATACACATGCAATGACTTTGTTGGATCCATGTGGTTTAGGAAAGGAACACACAAGCAATGACTCTGGTGGTGGTTTACAAAAAGAACACACATGCAATGACTCTGTTGGATCCATGTGGTTTATGAAAGGAACACAAATGCAATGACTCTGCTGAATCAATGTGGTTTAGGAAAGGAACACACATGCAATGACTCTGGTGGATCAATGTGGTTTAGGAAAGGAACACACATGCAATGACTATAGTGGTGGTTTAGGAAAATAACACACATGCAATGACTCTAGTGGATGCATGTGGTTTAGAAAAGGAGCACACATGCAATTACTCTAGTGGATCCATGTGATTTAGGAATGGAACACACATGCAATGACTCTAGTAGATCCATGTGGTTTATGAAAGGAACACACATGCAATGATTTTGTTGGTGGTTTAGGAAAACCACACAGATGCAATGACTCTCGTGGATACATGTGGTTTAGGAAAAGAACACACATGCAATGACTCTGGTGGATCAATGTGGTTTAGGAAAGGAACACACATGCAATGACTCTAGTGGATCCATGTGGTTTAGGAAAATAGCACACATGCAATGACTCTAGTGGTGGTTTAGGAAAGGAACACACATGCAATGACTCTGTTGGATCCATGTGGTTTATGAAAGGAACACAAATGCAATGACTCTGCTGAATCAATGTGGTTTAGGAAAGGAACACACATGCAATGACTCTGGTGGATCAATGTGGTTTAGGAAAGGAACACACATGCAATGACTATAGTGGTGGTTTAGGAAAATAACACACATGCAATGACTCTAGTGGATGCATGTGGTTTAGAAAAGGAGCACACATGCAATTACTCTAGTGGATCCATGTGATTTAGGAATGGAACACACATGCAATGACTCTAGTAGATCCATGTGGTTTATGAAAGGAACACACATGCAATGATTTTGTTGGTGGTTTAGGAAAACCACACAGATGCAATGACTCTCGTGGATACATGTGGTTTAGGAAAAGAACACACATGCAATGACTCTGGTGGATCAATGTGGTTTAGGAAAGGAACACACATGCAATGACTCTAGTGGATCCATGTGGTTTAGGAAAATAGCACACATGCAATGACTCTAGTGGTGGTTTAGGAAAGGAACACACATGCAATGACTCTGGTGGATCCATGTGGTTTAGGAAATGAACACACAAGCTATGACTCTGGTGGATCCATGTGGTTTAGGAAAACAACACACATGCAATGGCTCTAGTGGTGGTTTTGGAAAGGAACGCACATGCAATGACTCTGGTGGATCAATGTGGTTTAGGAAAGGAACACACACGCAATGACTCTAGTGGTGGTTTAGGAAAGGAACAGACATGCAATGATTCTAGTGGATCAATGTGGTTTAGGAAAGGAATACACATGCAATGACTCTAGTGGATCCAGGTGGTTTAGTTAAGGAACACACATGCAATGACTCTGGTGGTGGTTTAGGAAAAGAACACACATGCAATGACTCTGGTGGATCCATGTGGTTTAGAAAGGACCACACATGCAATGACTCTGGTGGTGGTTTAGGAAAAGAACACACATGCAATGACTCTGGTGAATCCATGTGGCTTACGAAAGGACACACATGCAATGACTCTGGTGGGTCCATGTGGTTTAGGAAAGGAACACACATGCAATGACTCTGGTGGTGGTTTAAGAAAATAACACACATGCAATGACTCTAGTGGATCCATGTTGTTTAGGAATGGAACACACATGCAATGACTCTGGTGGTGGTTTAGGAAAAGAACACACATGCAATTACTCTGGTGAATCCACGTGGTTTAGGAAAGGAGCACACATGCAATGACCCTGGTGGATCCATGTGGTTTAGGAAAGCAAGACACATGCAATGACTCTAGTGGTGGTTTAGGAAAATAACACACATGCAATGACTCTAGTGGTGGTTTAGGAAAGTAACACACATGCAATGACTCTATTGGATCCATGTGGTTTAGGAAATGAACCCACATGCTATGACTCTGGTGGATCCATGTGGTTTAGGAAAAGAACACACATGCAATGGCTCTAGTGGTGGTTTAGGAAAGGAACGCACATGCAATGACTCTGGTGGATCAATGCGCTTTAGGAAAGGAATACACATGCAATGACTTTGTTGGATCCATGTGGTTTAGGAAAGGAACACACAAGCAATGATTCTGGTGGTGGTTTACAAAAAGAACACACATGCAATGACTCTGTTGGATCCATGTGGTTTATGAAAGGAACACAAATGCAATGACTCTGCTGAATCAATGTGGTTTAGGAAAGGAACACACATGCAATGACTCTGGTGGATCAATGTGGTTTAGGAAAGGAACACACATGCAATGACTATAGTGGTGGTTTAGGAAAATAACACACATGCAATGACTCTAGTGGATGCATGTGGTTTAGAAAAGGAGCACACATGCAATTACTCTAGTGGATCCATGTGATTTAGGAATGGAACACACATGCAATGACTCTAGTAGATCCATGTGGTTTATGAAAGGAACACACATGCAATGATTTTGTTGGTGGTTTAGGAAAACCACACAGATGCAATGACTCTCGTGGATACATGTGGTTTAGGAAAAGAACACACATGCAATGACTCTGGTGGATCAATGTGGTTTAGGAAAGGAACACACATGCAATGACTCTAGTGGATCCATGTGGTTTAGGAAAATACCACACATGCAATGACTCTAGTGGTGGTTTAGGAAAGGAACACACATGCAATGACTCTGGTGGATCCATGTGGTTTAGGAAATGAACACACAAGCTATGACTCTGGTGGATCCATGTGGTTTAGGAAAACAACACACATGCAATGGCTCTAGTGGTGGTTTAGGAAAGGAACGCACATGCAATGACTCTGGTGGATCAATGTGGTTTAGGAAAGGAACACACACGCAATGACTCTAGTGGTGGTTTAGGAAAGGAACACACATGCAATGATTCTAGTGGATCAATGTGGTTTAGGAAAGGAATACACATGCAATGACTCTAGTGGATCCAGGTGGTTTAGTTAAGGAACACACATGCAATGACTCTGGTGGTGGTTTAGGAAAAGAACACACATGCAATGACTCTGGTGGATCCATGTGGTTTAGAAAGGACCACACATGCAATGACTCTGGTGGTGGTTTAGGAAAAGAACACACATGCAATGACTCTGGTGAATCCATGTGGCTTACGAAAGGACACACATGCAATGACTCTGGTGGGTCCATGTGGTTTAGGAAAGGAACACACATGCAATGACTCTGGTGGTGGTTTAAGAAAATAACACACATGCAATGACTCTAGTGGATCCATGTTGTTTAGGAATGGAACACACATGCAATGACTCTGGTGGTGGTTTAGGAAAAGAACACACATGCAATTACTCTGGTGAATCCACGTGGTTTAGGAAAGGAGCACACATGCAATGACCCTGGTGGATCCATGTGGTTTAGGAAAGCAAGACACATGCAATGACTCTAGTGGTGGTTTAGGAAAATAACACACATGCAATGACTCTAGTGGTGGTTTAGGAAAATAACACACATGCAATGACTCTAGTGGATGCATGTGGTTTAGAAAAGGAGCACACATGCAATTACTCTAGTGGATCCATGTGATTTAGGAATGGAACACACATGCAATGACTCTAGTAGATCCATGTGGTTTATGAAAGGAACACACATGCAATGATTTTGTTGGTGGTTTAGGAAAACCACACAGATGCAATGACTCTCGTGGATACATGTGGTTTAGGAAAAGAACACACATGCAATGACTCTGGTGGATCAATGTGGTTTAGGAAAGGAACACACATGCAATGACTCTAGTGGATCCATGTGGTTTAGGAAAATACCACACATGCAATGACTCTAGTGGTGGTTTAGGAAAGGAACACACATGCAATGACTCTGGTGGATCCATGTGGTTTAGGAAATGAACACACAAGCTATGACTCTGGTGGATCCATGTGGTTTAGGAAAACAACACACATGCAATGGCTCTAGTGGTGGTTTAGGAAAGGAACGCACATGCAATGACTCTGGTGGATCAATGTGGTTTAGGAAAGGAACACACACGCAATGACTCTAGTGGTGGTTTAGGAAAGGAACACACATGCAATGATTCTAGTGGATCAATGTGGTTTAGGAAAGGAATACACATGCAATGACTCTAGTGGATCCAGGTGGTTTAGTTAAGGAACACACATGCAATGACTCTGGTGGTGGTTTAGGAAAAGAACACACATGCAATGACTCTGGTGGATCCATGTGGTTTAGAAAGGACCACACATGCAATGACTCTGGTGGTGGTTTAGGAAAAGAACACACATGCAATGATTCTGGTGAATCCATGTGGCTTACGAAAGGACACACATGCAATGACTCTGGTGGGTCCATGTGGTTTAGGAAAGGAACACACATGCAATGACTCTGGTGGTGGTTTAAGAAAATAACACACATGCAATGACTCTAGTGGATCCATGTTGTTTAGGAATGGAACACACATGCAATGACTCTGGTGGTGGTTTAGGAAAAGAACACACATGCAATTACTCTGGTGAATCCACGTGGTTTAGGAAAGGAGCACACATGCAATGACCCTGGTGGATCCATGTGGTTTAGGAAAGCAAGACACATGCAATGACTCTAGTGGTGGTTTAGGAAAATAACACACATGCAATGACTCTAGTGGTGGTTTAGGAAAGTAACACACATGCAATGACTCTATTGGATCCATGTGGTTTAGGAAATGAACCCACATGCTATGACTCTGGTGGATCCATGTGGTTTAGGAAAAGAACACACATGCAATGGCTCTAGTGGTGGTTTAGGAAAGGAACGCACATGCAATGACTCTGGTGGATCAATGCGCTTTAGGAAAGGAATACACATGCAATGACTTTGTTGGATCCATGTGGTTTAGGAAAGGAACACACAAGCAATGATTCTGGTGGTGGTTTACAAAAAGAACACACATGCAATGACTCTGTTGGATCCATGTGGTTTATGAAAGGAACACAAATGCAATGACTCTGCTGAATCAATGTGGTTTAGGAAAGGAACACACATGCAATGACTCTGGTGGATCAATGTGGTTTAGGAAAGGAACACACATGCAATGACTATAGTGGTGGTTTAGGAAAATAACACACATGCAATGACTCTAGTGGATGCATGTGGTTTAGAAAAGGAGCACACATGCAATTACTCTAGTGGATCCATGTGATTTAGGAATGGAACACACATGCAATGACTCTAGTAGATCCATGTGGTTTATGAAAGGAACACACATGCAATGATTTTGTTGGTGGTTTAGGAAAACCACACAGATGCAATGACTCTCGTGGATACATGTGGTTTAGGAAAAGAACACACATGCAATGACTCTGGTGGATCAATGTGGTTTAGGAAAGGAACACACATGCAATGACTCTAGTGGATCCATGTGGTTTAGGAAAATAGCACACATGCAATGACTCTAGTGGTGGTTTAGGAAAGGAACGCACATGCAATGACTCTGGTGGATCAATGTGGTTTAGGAAAGGAACACACACGCAATGACTCTAGTGGTGGTTTAGGAAAGGAACACACATGCAATGATTCTAGTGGATCAATGTGGTTTAGGAAAGGAATACACATGCAATGACTCTAGTGGATCCAGGTGGTTTAGTTAAGGAACACACATGCAATGACTCTGGTGGTGGTTTAGGAAAAGAACACACATGCAATGACTCTGGTGGATCCATGTGGTTTAGAAAGGACCACACATGCAATGACTCTGGTGGTGGTTTAGGAAAAGAACACACATGCAATGACTCTGGTGAATCCATGTGGCTTACGAAGGACACACATGCAATGACTCTGGTGGGTCCATGTGGTTTAGGAAAGGAACACACATGCAATGACTCTGGTGGTGGTTTAAGAAAATAACACACATGCAATGACTCTAGTGGATCCATGTTGTTTAGGAATGGAACACACATGCAATGACTCTGGTGGTGGTTTAGGAAAACAACACACATGCAATGACTCTGGTGGATCAATGTTGTTTAGGAAAGGAAAACACATGGAAAGACTATATTGGTGGTTTAGGAAAAGAACACACGTGCAATGAGTTTAGTGGATCCATGTGGTTTAGGAAAATAAGACACATGCAATGACATTGGTGGATCCATGTCGTAAAGGAAACGAACACACATGCATTGACTCCAGTGGTGGTTTAGGAAAAGAACACACATGCAATGATTCTTGTGGATCAATGTGGTTTAGGAAAAGAACACACATGCAATTACTGTTTGGTGGTTCAGGAAAAGAACACACGTGCAATGACTCTGGTGGTAGTTTAGGAAAATAACACACATGCAATGACTCTGTTGGATCAATATGGTTTAGGAAAGGAACACACAAGCAAAGACTCTATTGGTGGATCCATGTGGTTTAGGAAAGGAACACACATGCAATGACTCTGGTGGTGGTTTAGGAAAAGAACACACATCCAATGACTCTAGTGGATCCATGTGGTTTAGGAAAGCAACACACATGTAATGACTAGTGGATCCATGTGGTTTACGAAAGGAAAACACATGCAATGACTCTGGTGGATCAATGTGGTTTAGGAAAGGAACACACATGCAATGACTCTGGTGGATCCATGTGGTTTAGGAAACGAACGCACATGCAATGACTCTAGTGGATCCATGTGGTTTAGGAAAAGAACACATATGCAATGACTCTAGTGGATCCATGTGGTTTATGAAAAGAACACAGATGTAATGACTCTGGTGGTTGTTTAGGAAAAGAACATATATGCAATGACTCTGGTGGATCCATGTGGTTTAGGAAAGGAACACACCTGCAATGACGCTGGTGGTGGTTTAGGAAAAGGTCACACATGCAATGACGCTGGTGGATCCATCTGGTTTAGGAAAGGAACACACATGCAATGACCCTGGTGGATCCATGTGGTTTAGGAAAGGAACACAGATGCAATGACTCTATTGGTGGTTTAGGAAAATAACACACATGCAATGACTCTAGTGGTGGTTTAGGAAAGGAACACACATGCAATGACTCTGGTGGATCCATGTGGTTTAGGAATTGAACACACATGCTATGACTAGATCCATGTGGTTTAGGTAAACAACACACATGCAATGGCTCTAGTGGTGGTTTAGGAAAGGAACACACATGCAATGACTCTAGTGGATCCATGTGGTTTAGTTAAGGAACACACATGCAATGACTTTGGTGGTGGTTTAGGAAAAGAACACACATGCAATGACTCTGGTGGATCCATGTGGTTTAGAAAAGGACCACACATGCAATGACTCTGGTGGTGGTTTAGGAAAAGAACACACATGCAGTTACTCTGGTGAATCCATGTGGTTTAGGAAAGCAAGACACATGCAATGACTCTAGTGGTGGTTTAGGAAAATAACACACATGCAATGACTCTAGTGGTGGTTTAGGAAAGGAACACACATGCAATGAATCTATTGGATCCATGTGGTTTAGGAAATGAACCCACATGCTATGACTCTGGTGGATCCATGTGGTTTAGGAAAAGAACACACATGCAATGGCTCTAGTGGTGGTTTAGGAAAGGAACGCACATGCAATGACCCTGGTGGATCCATGTGGTTTAGGAAAGCAAGACACATGCAATGACTCTATTGGTGGTTTAGGAAAATAACACACATGCAATGACTCTAGTGGTGGTTTAGGAAAGGAACACACATGCAATGAATCTATTGGATCCATGTGGTTTAGGAAATGAACCCACATGCTATGACTCTGGTGGATCCATGTGGTTTAGGAAAAGAACACACATGCAATGGCTCTAGTGGTGGTTTAGGAAAGGAACGCACATGCAATGACTCTGGTGGATCAATGCGCTTTAGGAAAGGAACACACATGCAATGACTTTGGTGGATCCATGTGGTTTAGGAAAGGAACACACAAGCAATGACTCTGGTGGTGGTTTACAAAAAGAACACACATGCAATGACTCTGGTGGATCCATGTGGTTTATGAAAGGAACACAAATGCAATGACTCGGCTGAATCAATGTGGTTTAGGAAAGGAACACACATGCAATGACTCTGGTGGATCAATGTGGTTTAGGAAAGGAACACACATGCAATGACTATAGTGGTGGTTTAGGAAAATAACACACATGCAATGACTCTAGTGGATGCATGTGGTTTAGAAAAGGAGCACACATGCAATTACTCTAGTGGATCCATGTGATTTAGGAATGGAACACACATGCAATGACTCTAGTAGATGCATGTGGTTTATGAAAGGAACACACATGCAATGATTTTGTTGGTGGTTTAGGAAAACCACACAGATGCAATGACTCTCGTGGATACATGTGGTTTAGGAAAAGAACACACATGCAATGACTCTGGTGGATCAATGTGGTTTAGGAAAGGAACACACATGCAATGACTCTAGTGGATCCATGTGGTTTAGGAAAGGAACACACATGCAATGACTCTGGTGGTGGTTTAGGAAAATAACACACATGCAATGACTCTAGTGGTGGTTTAGGAAAGGAACACACATGCAATGACTCTGGTGGATCCATGTGGTTTAGGAAAGGAACACACATGCATTGACTCTAGTGGATCCATCTGGTTTATGAAAGGAACACACATGCAATGACTCTGGTGGTTGTTTAGGAAAAGAACACACATGCAATGACTCTAGTGAATCCATGTGGTTTAGGAAAGGACACACATGCAATGACTCTAGTCGATCCATGTGGTTTAGGAAAGGAACACACATGCAATGACTCTGGTGGTGGTTTAAGAAAAGAACACACATGCAATGACTCTAGTGGATCCATGTTGTTTAGGAATGGAACACACATGCAATGACTCTGGTGGTGGTTTCAGAAAGCAACACACATGCAATGACTCTGGTGGATCAATGTTGTTTAGGAAAGGAACACACATGGAAAGACTATATTGGTGGTTCAGGAAAAGAACACACATGCAATGAGTTTACTGGATCCATGTGGTTTAGGAAAATAAGACACTTGCAATGACATTGGTGGATCCATGTGGTAAAGGAAACGAACACACATCCATTGACTCCTGTGGTGGTTTAGGAAAATAACACACATGCAATGACTCTTGTGGATCAATGTGGTTTAGGAAAAGAACACACATGCAATTACTGATTGGTGGTTCAGGAAAAGAACACACATGCAATGACTCTGGTGGTAGTTTAGGAAACTAACACACATGCAATGACTCTGGTGGATCAATATGGTTTAGGAAAGGAACACACATGCAAAGACTCTATTGGTGGATCCATGTGGTTTAGGAAAGGAACACACATGCAATGACTCTAGTGGATCCATGTGGTTTATCAAAGGAAAACACATGCAATGACTCTGGTGGATCAATGTGGTTTAGCAAAGGAACACACATGCAATGACTCTGGTGGATCCATGTGGATTAGGAAACGAACACACATGCAATGACTCTAGTGGATCCATGTGGTTTAGGAAAGGAACACACATGCAATGACTCTCGTGGATCCATGAGGTTTAGGAAAATAACACACATGCAATGACTCTAGTGGATCCGTGTGGTTTATGAAAAGAACACACATGCAATGACTCTGGTGGTTGTTTAGGAAAAGAACATATATGCAATGACTCTGGTGGATCCATGTGGTTTAGGAAAGGAACACACCTGCAATGGTGCTGGTGGTGGTTTAGGAAAAGACCACACATGCAATGACTCTGGTGGATCCATCTGGTTTAGGAAAGGAACACACATGCAATGACCCTAGTGGATCCATGTGGTTTAGGAAAGGAACATAGATGTAATGACTCTAGTGGTGGTTTAGGAAAATAACACACGTGCAATGACTCTAGTGGTGGTTTAGGAAAGGAACACACATGCAATGACTCTGGTGGATCCATGTGGTTTAGGAAATGAACACACATGCTATGACTCTGGTGGATCCATGTGGTATACGAAAACAACACACATGCAATGGCTCTAGTGGTGGTTTAGGAAAGGAACACACATGTAATGACTCTGGTGGATCAATGTGGTTTAGGAAAGGAACACACACGCAATGACTCTAGTGGTGGTTTAGGAAAGGAACACACATGCAATGACTCTGGTGGATCCTTGTGGTTTATGAAAAGAACACACATGCAATGACTCTAGTGGTGGTTTAGGAAAGGAACACACATGCAATGACTCTGGTGGTGTTTTAAGAAAAGAACAGACATGCAATGACTCTAGTGGATCCTTGTTGTTTAGGAATGGAACACACATGCAATGACTCTGGTGGTGGTTTCGGAAGACAACACACATGCAATGACTCTGGTGGATCAATGTTGTTTAGGAAAGGAACACACATGGAAAGACTATATTGGTGGTTCGGGAAAAGAACACACATGCAATGAGTTTACTAGTTCCATGTGGTTTACGAAAATAAGACACATGCAATGACATTGGTGGATCCATGTGGTAAAGGAAACGAACACACATGCATTGACTCCAGTGGTGGTTTAGGAAAAGAACACACATGCAATGACTCTTGTGGATCAATGTGGTTTAGGAAAAGAACACACATGCAATTACTGATTGGTGGTTCAGGAAAAGAACACACACGCAATGACTCTGGTGGTAGTTTAGGAAAATAACACACATGCAATGACTCTGGTGGATCAATATGGTTTAGGAAAGGAACACGCAAGCAAAGACTCTATTGGTGGATCCATGTGGTTTAGGAAAGAAACACACATGCAATGACTCTGGTGGTGGTTTAGGAAAAGAACACACATGCAATGACTCTGGTGGATCCATGTGGTTTAAGAAAGCAACACACATGCAATGACTCTGGTGGATCCATGTGGTTTACGAAAGGAAAACACATGCAATGACGCTGGTGGATCCATCTGGTTTAGAAAGGAACACACATGCAATGACCCTGGTGGATCCATGTGGTTTAGGAAAGGAACACAGATGCAATGACTCTATTGGTGGTTTAGGAAAATAACACACATGCAATGACTCTAGTGGTGGTTTAGGAAAGGAACACACATGCAATGACTCTGGTGGATCCATGTGGTTTAGGAATTGAACACACATGCTATGACTAGATCCATGTGGTTTAGGTAAACAACACACATGCAATGGCTCTAGTGGTGGTTTAGGAAAGGAACACACATGCAATGACTCTGGTGGATCAATGTGGTTTAGGAAAGGAACACACACGCAATAACTCTAGTGGTGGTTTAGGAAAGGAACACACATGCAATGACTCTAGTGGATCCATGTGGTTTAGTTAAGGAACACACATGCAATGACTTTGGTGGTGGTTTAGGAAAAGAGCACACATGCAATGACTCTGGTGGATCCATGTGGTTTAGAAAAGGACCACACATGCAATGACTCTGGTGGTGGTTTAGGAAAAGAACACACATGCAGTTACTCTGGTGAATCCATGTGGTTTAGGAAAGCAAGACACATGCAATGACTCTAGTGGTGGTTTAGGAAAATAACACACATGCAATGACTCTAGTGGTGGTTTAGGAAAGGAACACACATGCAATGAATCTATTGGATCCATGTGGTTTAGGAAATGAACCCACATGCTATGACTCTGGTGGATCCATGTGGTTTAGGAAAAGAACACACATGCAATGGCTCTAGTGGTGGTTTAGGAAAGGAACGCACATGCAATGACCCTGGTGGATCCATGTGGTTTAGGAAAGCAAGACACATGCAATGACTCTATTGGTGGTTTAGGAAAATAACACACATGCAATGACTCTAGTGGTGGTTTAGGAAAGGAACACACATGCAATGAATCTATTGGATCCATGTGGTTTAGGAAATGAACCCACATGCTATGACTCTGGTGGATCCATGTGGTTTAGGAAAAGAACACACATGCAATGGCTCTAGTGGTGGTTTAGGAAAGGAACGCACATGCAATGACTCTGGTGGATCAATGCGCTTTAGGAAAGGAACACACATGCAATGACTTTGGTGGATCCATGTGGTTTAGGAAAGGAACACACAAGCAATGACTCTGGTGGTGGTTTACAAAAAGAACACACATGCAATGACTCTGGTGGATCCATGTGGTTTATGAAAGGAACACAAATGCAATGACTCGGCTGAATCAATGTGGTTTAGGAAAGGAACACACATGCAATGACTCTGGTGGATCAATGTGGTTTAGGAAAGGAACACACATGCAATGACTATAGTGGTGGTTTAGGAAAATAACACACATGCAATGACTCTAGTGGATGCATGTGGTTTAGAAAAGGAGCACACATGCAATTACTCTAGTGGATCCATGTGATTTAGGAATGGAACACACATGCAATGACTCTAGTAGATGCATGTGGTTTATGAAAGGAACACACATGCAATGATTTTGTTGGTGGTTTAGGAAAACCACACAGATGCAATGACTCTCGTGGATACATGTGGTTTAGGAAAAGAACACACATGCAATGACTCTGGTGGATCAATGTGGTTTAGGAAAGGAACACACATGCAATGACTCTAGTGGATCCATGTGGTTTAGGAAAGGAACACACATGCAATGACTCTGGTGGTGGTTTAGGAAAATAACACACATGCAATGACTCTAGTGGTGGTTTAGGAAAGGAACACACATGCAATGACTCTGGTGGATCCATGTGGTTTAGGAAAGGAACACACATGCATTGACTCTAGTGGATCCATCTGGTTTATGAAAGGAACACACATGCAATGACTCTGGTGGTTGTTTAGGAAAAGAACACACATGCAATGACTCTAGTGAATCCATGTGGTTTAGGAAAGGACACACATGCAATGACTCTAGTCGATCCATGTGGTTTAGGAAAGGAACACACATGCAATGACTCTGGTGGTGGTTTAAGAAAAGAACACACATGCAATGACTCTAGTGGATCCATGTTGTTTAGGAATGGAACACACATGCAATGACTCTGGTGGTGGTTTCAGAAAGCAACACACATGCAATGACTCTGGTGGATCAATGTTGTTTAGGAAAGGAACACACATGGAAAGACTATATTGGTGGTTCAGGAAAAGAACACACATGCAATGAGTTTACTGGATCCATGTGGTTTAGGAAAATAAGACACTTGCAATGACATTGGTGGATCCATGTGGTAAAGGAAACGAACACACATCCATTGACTCCTGTGGTGGTTTAGGAAAATAACACACATGCAATGACTCTTGTGGATCAATGTGGTTTAGGAAAAGAACACACATGCAATTACTGATTGGTGGTTCAGGAAAAGAACACACATGCAATGACTCTGGTGGTAGTTTAGGAAACTAACACACATGCAATGACTCTGGTGGATCAATATGGTTTAGGAAAGGAACACACATGCAAAGACTCTATTGGTGGATCCATGTGGTTTAGGAAAGGAACACACATGCAATGACTCTAGTGGATCCATGTGGTTTATCAAAGGAAAACACATGCAATGACTCTGGTGGATCAATGTGGTTGAGCAAAGGAACACACATGCAATGACTCTGGTGGATCCATGTGGATTAGGAAACGAACACACATGCAATGACTCTAGTGGATCCATGTGGTTTAGGAAAGGAACACACATGCAATGACTCTCGTGGATCCATGAGGTTTAGGAAAATAACACACATGCAATGACTCTAGTGGATCCGTGTGGTTTATGAAAAGAACACACATGCAATGACTCTGGTGGTTGTTTAGGAAAAGAACATATATGCAATGACTCTGGTGGATCCATGTGGTTTAGGAAAGGAACACACCTGCAATGGTGCTGGTGGTGGTTTAGGAAAAGACCACACATGCAATGACTCTGGTGGATCCATCTGGTTTAGGAAAGGAACACACATGCAATGACCCTAGTGGATCCATGTGGTTTAGGAAAGGAACACAGATGTAATGACTCTAGTGGTGGTTTAGGAAAATAACACACGTGCAATGACTCTAGTGGTGGTTTAGGAAAGGAACACACATGCAATGACTCTGGTGGATCCATGTGGTTTAGGAAATGAACACACATGCTATGACTCTGGTGGATCCATGTGGTATACGAAAACAACACACATGCAATGGCTCTAGTGGTGGTTTAGGAAAGGAACGCACATGTAATGACTCTGGTGGATCAATGTGGTTTAGGAAAGGAACACACACGCAATGACTCTAGTGGTGGTTTAGGAAAGGAACACACATGCAATGACTCTGGTGGATCCTTGTGGTTTATGAAAAGAACACACATGCAATGACTCTAGTGGTGGTTTAGGAAAGGAACACACATGCAATGACTCTGGTGGTGTTTTAAGAAAAGAACAGACATGCAATGACTCTAGTGGATCCTTGTTGTTTAGGAATGGAACACACATGCAATGACTCTGGTGGTGGTTTCGGAATACAACACACATGCAATGACTCTGGTGGATCAATGTTGTTTAGGAAAGGAACACACATGGAAAGACTATATTGGTGGTTCGGGAAAAGAACACACATGCAATGAGTTTACTAGTTCCATGTGGTTTAGGAAAATAAGACACATGCAATGACATTGGTGGATCCATGTGGTAAAGGAAACGAACACACATGCATTGACTCCAGTGGTGGTTTAGGAAAAGAACACACATGCAATGACTCTTGTGGATCAATGTGGTTTAGGAAAAGAACACACATGCAATTACTGATTGGTGGTTCAGGAAAAGAACACACACGCAATGACTCTGGTGGTAGTTTAGGAAAATAACACACATGCAATGACTCTGGTGGATCAATATGGTTTAGGAAAGGAACACGCAAGCAAAGACTCTATTGGTGGATCCATGTGGTTTAGGAAAGAAACACACATGCAATGACTCTGGTGGTGGTTTAGGAAAAGAACACACATGCAATGACTCTGGTGGATCCATGTGGTTTAAGAAAGCAACACACATGCAATGACTCTGGTGGATCCATGTGGTTTACGAAAGGAAAACACATGCAATGACTCTGGTGGATCAATGTGTTTTAGGAAAGGAACACACATGCAATGACTCTGGTGGATCCATGTGGTTTAGGAAACAAACATACATGCAATGACTCTGGTGGATCCATGTGGTTTAGAAAAGGAACACACATGCAATGACTCTCGTGGATCCATGTGGTTTAGGAAAAGAACACACATGCAATGCCTCTAGTGGATCCATGTGGTTTATGAAAAGAACACACATGCAATGACTCTGGTGGTGGTTTAGGAAAAGATCACAGATGCAATGACTCTGGTGGATCGATCTGGTTTAGGAAAGGAACATACATGCAATGACCCTGGTGGATCTATGTGGTTTAGGAAAGGAACACATATGCAATGACTCTGGTGGTGGTTTAGGAAAGGAACACACATGCAATGACTCTGATGGATCCATGTGGTTTAGGAAATGAACACACATGCTATGACTCTAGTGGATCCATGTGGTTTAGGAAAACAACACACATGCAATAGCTCTAGTGGTGGTTTAGGAAAGGAACGCACATGCAATGACTCTAGTGGATCAATGTGGTTTAGGAAAGGAACACACACGCAATGACTCAAGTGGTGGTTTAGGAAAGGAACACACATGCAATGATTTTGGTGGATCAATGTGGTTTAGGAGAGGAACACACATGCAATGACTCTAGTGGATCCATGTGGTTTAGTTAAGGAACACACATGCAATGACTCTGGTGGTGGTTTAGGAAAAGAACACACATGCAATGACTCTGGTGGATCCATGTGGTTTAGAAAAGGACCACACATGCAATGAATCTGGTGGTGGTTTAGCAAAAGAACACACATGCAATGACTCTGGTGGTGGTTTAGGAAAAGATCACAGATGCAATGACTCTGGTGGATCGATCTGGTTTAGGAAAGGAACATACATGCAATGACCCTGGTGGATCTATGTGGTTTAGGAAAGGAACACATATGCAATGACTCTGGTGGTGGTTTAGGAAAGGAACACACATGCAATGACTCTGGTGGATCCATGTGGTTTAGGAAATGAACACACATGCTATGACTCTAGTGGATCCATGTGGTTTAGGAAAACAACACACATGCAATAGCTCTAGTGGTGGTTTAGGAAAGGAACGCACATGCAATGACTCTAGTGGATCAATGTGGTTTAGGAAAGGAACACACACGCAATGACTCAAGTGGTGGTTTAGGAAAGGAACACACATGCAATGATTTTGGTGGATCAATGTGGTTTAGGAGAGGAACACACATGCAATGACTCTAGTGGATCCATGTGGTTTAGTTAAGGAACACACATGCAATGACTCTGGTGGTGGTATAGGTAAAGAACACACATGCAATGACTCTGGTGGATCCATGTGGTTTAGAAAAGGACCACACATGCAATGAATCTGGTGGTGGTTTAGGAAAAGAACACACATGCAATGACTCTGGTGAATCCATGTGGTTTACGAAAGGAACACACATGCAATGACCCTGGTGGATCCATGTGGTTTAGGAAAGCAAGACACATGCAATGACTCTAGTGGTGGTTTAGGAAAATATAACACATGCAATCACTCTAGTGGTCGTTTAGGAAAGGAACACACATGCAATGACTCTATTGGATCCATGTGGTTTAGGAAATGAACCCACATGCTATGACTCTGGTGGATCCATGTGGTTTTGGAAAAGAACACACATGCAATGGCTCTAGTGGTGGTTTAGAAAATGAACGCACATGCAATGACTCTAGTGGATCAATGTGGTTTTGGAAAGGAACACACATGCAATGACTCTGGTGGATCCATGTGGTTTAGGAAAGGAACACACAAGCAATGACTCTGGTGCTGGTTTAGGAAAAGAACACACATGCAATGACTCTGGTGGATCCATGTGGTTTATGAAAGGAACACAAATGCAATGACTCTGATGAATCAATGTGGTTTAGGAAAGGGACACACATGCAATGACTCTGGTGGATCAATGTGGTTTAGTAAAGGAACACACATGCAATGACTATAGTGGTGGTTTAGGAAAATAACACACATGCAATGACTCTAGTGGATGCATGTGGTTTAGAAAAGGAGAACACATGCAATTACTCTAGTGGATCCATGTGATTTAGGAATGGAACACACATGCAATGACTCTAGTGGATCCATGTGGTTTATGAAAGGAACACACATGCAATGATTTTGTTGGTTGTCGTGGTGGTGTCACGGCAGATGCCATGGATAGGCTAAAGGTGGGGACTATTATGCACTAGGGGAATCCAGAGAGGGATAGTAGAGTGATTCTCTACACAGAAGCTTTGTATTGATGTTCAATCTCAAAGATTACAAGTGCTCCTCGAGCTGTATTGACAAGAGGAGGAAGAAGAAACTCTCTTACTCTTGCCTACCAACTAGCCCAAGAACCCTAGATCCACTAGTGCTCAATCAACTAGAATTCTCCCAACTCTCTATCAGAAAAACCCCAACCCCCTACCAGAACCCTTACCCCCCTTATATAGAGGTGGTTCGGTCCTAGCCTAGGGCATACGTGGAGGCATATTCCTAAGAATATGCCCCCGCCCAAAGTAGTAACCCGACAGGGGTGCTTTTCCCCCGCGTCACACTTGCTTTAGCGACGTAGCGTCTGCGGCGCCCGCGTCAGCCGACGTGAGCGTCGTCACCTTTGTTGGCCACGATCCGGTGGTCCTGCCCTTGCTTTATTCGCTCATCCAGTACGCACCGGACCTTCTTTTTTGACCAGAGAGATTCCTTCCTTCTCCTAGAAGCCAAGCGAGGATCCGGATCACAGTTGTTCCGGCCACACCTGTTCCTGCATATAAGTTAGACAAGCATTTCCGACTTACTCCTTAAGTCGGACGAGACAATGTTAGGCGACCCCCCTGGTCCGGGTTACTCCGTGATCCGGCCTGCCTTGAGGTGACTCGGCCAGCATCCGCTTTGACCTTGCCGAACCTCGGCTAACTCGGCCCTTATACCTCGGAGTGACCCTACCCGGGGGTATCCCCCCAACATTAGTCCCCGAAGCTGGTGCGGCCTTAGCGGCCTTGGTCGCTAAGGCCACATCAGGTTCATTCATATTCGAGCCTCGGACGTTTAGTTTCGGGTTAACTTCTTGTCTCAGATTATATGGATTTACGTTCCCTTCGCACGTTCCAAGTTTTCACTTGCCGGCCGGGTTACCATTGTAGCTCGGATCCTATGGTTTTACTTTCCCTCTGCACATTTCAAGTTTTCACTTGTCGGCCGGGTTACCATGGAGGCTCGGATCCAGGCCTTGCTTCCTTCTCTCATACGCCAACCCACGTAAAGGTTAATCATTATGTTGCCTCATTTTAAGGGCCTGCACTGTATCTGTCGCAGTAACTGTCAGTGATTACTGTGCGTGGGTTACGTCACGCCTGTCTCCTCGTTTACCGCAACTACACGTTGTGTCATGGGATTATATTTACTCTGTGGGCTCCACTGTGGCTTCTCTCTGATTGGCTAATGCCGGTGATGCACGGCCACAGCGTGTGGCTCTCCGGCGCAGCGCGATCCCACTTATCGATTACTGGGGGCAGTTAAATAGAGGAGGGGCGTGCCCCTTAGCACTTTTCCATCTCGGCGCCCCTTCGCCTGTTCCTCTTCTTCTTCCTCGCGACCGCGCTGTCGCCAGTGCCCGTTGCAGCAGCGCCGCCGCCGCACCTTCTCCATGCCTCCGCACCACAGCCACTGCTGCATAACTGCTTAGCCACGGGTCCTCGTCAATCTAGACCGCAGAGCCCCGCCGCCGCCAGCTCCAGTGAGGACAGCGGATTCGAGATGACGGAGGAGGAGCTCATCGTCGTCGAGTCGGAGATGGAGGAGGACGCCGACGCGGCGGACCGTGGCGCGTGGGCCGGTTCATGGGTCTGCCAGGACGACATCGACTGGCTCTACCGGACCCGGCGTATTCCCGCCGGCGTCGCCGCTCATCTCCCCTCCTCGGAATTGGCCCCCTCACCCAATCTGGGTGAGTTCGTTGTTTTCCTATCCCATTTCCAACGTGGATTTGGTCTTCTGGTGAGTGATTTCTTCCGGGACTGGGTCCGGACCTATCACCTGCAACCACATCATCTCCCGGCGAACGCCATCACCTCTCTGTCCGCTTTCGTCTCTTTGTTCGAGGGCTACACCAGACTATGGCCCACGAAGGAGCTGTGGATCCGGTTCTTCAGCCTCCATCGCAACATCGTCCCCAACATCCACGTCGAGTCGGAGGACAAGCAGCTCACTCAGTTCGGAGCTGCCTCGATCGCGCCCCGGAGATTTTCAATCTTTCCCCGGGTCACTGGGCTTGACTCCTGCAAAGGCTGGGCCCGGACCTTCTTCTACGTCCGGAACGAAGGCACCGAAGACTTGATCCGGTTGCTGCCCTATGCTCCGGGTCCCCCGGACACGGATTTCTGGGAGGAGGTCGCCAAAAAACCTACAGCTCTAGCCAACCAAGTCCACAAAAGGTTCACGGAGCTGAAGAAGCTCGGATTGCACAACGAAGATGCCATGATCACATTCGTGCGCAACCGAATCTCTCCCCTCCAGCGGCGCACTCACAAGTTTTGCCATATGAGCTTCAGCCGCGATCCCAACCGAACCTCCTCGTTCGAGTTGAGCAATACGGAGATCTTTCGCCGGGTCAAGGCTCTTTTCACCACCCATAAGGATTTTTCCTTCGAATGGACGTGGGGAATCGAGCATTACTGCCGTGACAGGCTCCCTCCCGCGGTAAGCTTCGCGGGGTAAACTTATTTCGGATCAATTACATGTCGGTTCTTATCATATTTTTGACTCTGCTCCTTGTGCTTTTTTCTCAGCTGTTTCTCCAGCAAACCCTCGAGGATGGTACTGATCCGACCCTTAAGTGGGCCCCGGACCGAGAAATCCTAGATGAGGAGGAGCCGGACCAGGAGATGTTCCTCCCCACAACCGACGCCACCAAACGACCCAGCGGTAAATTCTCTTCTCTTAGAGATTGGCCCGACGATGAGGATGACTCGGATATCGACATGATTGAACCCATTGAGGCTGTCCCTCTTTCTTTTTCCTTCCCGGCATCAGCTAACCCCGGTGGGCACATCCACGAGGATCCTCCACTTGCCACGGGTGAGCCTGTTCCGGTGGCGTCGAAGAAGAAGCGCGGATCCGCGTCAAGTTCTTCTTCCGAACCTTCTCAGCCTACCAAAAGGCAAAAGAAGGCCGGAGACAAGACTGCCTCCAAACGGGCAGGCAAAGCCCCGGCACGGAGGGCCCGGAAACCTAAGGATCGGGGTAATTTTACTCCTGACATTATTTTCTTTTGCAGGGCTCCTGTGGAGGTCCCTCGGAGCGGATCGAGCATCTCTTCTCCCCTTTGGTCCGGTCCTTCCCCTCCTCTTGACGACGAGTCACGCCCGCTGAGCCCTATTCCGGAGGGGTCTGCGGCCGCTCTGGGTTCCGCAGTACCTCCTTCAGAGGAACGTGACCTCGGATCAGGAGGGGTCGGATCGGCCGAGGCAACGGCGTCCGTCACTTCGGCATTGCCACAACCAGCAACCACCAAGTCTACCGCAACTCCAGCACCAGCAGCAGCTCCAGCACCAGTCTCCGAAGAAGCCAACAACAGCTCCTAGTCTTGCCACCAAAGCTCCTGTGCCAAGTTCGTCTGCCTCGTCCGAGTCATCCCAAGCTCGGCGAGGAACCACTCCAGCGGCTTCCAAGGGCAAATCCAGTGTGGTCACATCCTCCCAGCAAGCCAAAGGCAAGTCTTCCTCCGTCGAGGCCGGGCAGCGAACCTTGTCGTCAATGCTTCCAAAGAAGTCACCAGCAGCGATGGATCCTCCTGCCGAGCCAGCCGATTCGCAGTAGATGGTTCTTCACACCAGCCCAGCTCTTGCCCTGATTGAGAGGAAGGAAGCTCACGCAAAGGGCTTGGTGGCACCCCACATGCCCACTGGCGAACGGTACCCTCCGAGCCTTATCGAGTTCGTTATGAACTGGAATAAGGCGGAGTTTGTCTACAACGACGATCTCCCAGAAAAGTTCGGCCCCGCTGAATTTTCCGCTCAGATGAATACCGACGCCAAGGCCATTAACCTCGTTGGGCGAATGATGGAGGTACGTCGTTTCTTCTTTACATGTTGTAGATAATAACCATTAGTCCCCGAGCCTCCGGCGGAGTAACTTGTTACTCGGCCGGATGCTCATTAGAAGATCAACGTAGCTGCATGTAAACTTCAAATATGCACACACCTAGAGCCGGGTTAAGTTCCACTTGGCCCGGATCTTGCACACTTTGAATATGCACACACCTAGAGCCGGGTTAAGTTCCGCTTGGCCCGGATCTCGTATACTTCGAATATGCACACACCTAGAGCCGGGCTAAGTTCCGCTTGGCCCGGATCTTGTATACTTCAAATATGCACACACCTAGAGCCGGGTTAAGTTTCGCTTGGCCTGGATCTTGTATACTTCGAATATGCACACACCTAGAGCCGGGTTAAGTTCCGCTTGGCCCGGATGTTGTATACTTCGAATATGCAACGAACTAACTTTACACTCCTGTACCTTTGTCAGGTAACTACCAATCGCCGGAGCGCCGAATTTTAGCGCCTGCTTGATACCCACAAGATCTTGCGCGCAAAACATGTTGCACTTGGGGCGGAGCATGAAAAGAGGGGTAATTTCTTCTCTCGACACCTCTCCGTTTCATTTGTTTCTGCCGGACTAACCTCCTTATTCGGTTTTTTGCAGCTGGGGTGGAGGCTGAAAACAAAATTATGCGGAAGAACTTGGAGGAAATCCGAGGTATGTCCTCTTTTGGCCAATGTTGTTGTGTTTTCCATTCCTTCTTCTCCTTGGATCAGCAAACATTCACTCCTCGGCTTTGCCGGGTCAACATACTATTTCAGCATTGCTTGAGGATAGTGTGCCCGTGCCTGATATGATGCTGCATTTTCTCGAACAAGCAGGACAGCATCAAGCCGAGCTGAAGAAGAAGAACGATGAGCTTGCCCTCCTCCAGACCAAGGACGACGAAATAGCCAAACTCAAGGCCGAGATGGAGAAGAAGAAGTCCCAACACAAAACCGAACTCCAAAAAGTTGGCCAGAACATCACCGAAGAGCGTGAGCACTTTACTCTTCAGATCTCCAAGGATCAGGACCTGCTTAAGGAATCCGAGGTCTAGCTTGGGTCAGCGCTCGCTGACCTTGAACAACTTCGCCAGAGACACGACAGTTGTATCAAGGAGTTGACCCGGATCCATCGTCATATCTCACGTAAGTTTCTTCCCCTTGTCCGACATAGTTTTCCGGGTTAGCTCATATGCCTTTGCTTCAGCATCTTCCCTTTCCTTATTTTCAGATAACTTTCCGGAGGGTACTCCCATCGCTAGTGCTGTCGTTGCCAAATTCCGCTGAGAGAGGGGTACTCCCATCGCTCCTGATGGTGAGAGCATCCCCTTAGACATGGAGGACCTGTTGGTCAGCATGTCAGCTCGGGTGGAAACCATCAAGAACTATGGGAAACATCTCCTCGACGTTGCTGTCCGGATCTTCAACACTTTATGGCCAAGCGAGAGCGCTCTGAAAAGGATCACACTCCTTGCTGAAAAGGTATTGGAAATCGAGACACAGCTTGATCTCTGGAGAGAATCCGCCGGGCGTGCCGCAGCAGATACCCTCCTCCATCATATCCTTACATGGTACGAGAAGATCGACCTGAGCCTCCTCACACGCCGGCGCACTGGATCCAAATGGACCGATGATCCGGAGTGTGTAGCTCGGCGCCAGGCTTGCGCCTATAACCTTGTCGAATATTCTCCCATCCATGACTGGGTTGAGGGGCCGAGCTTTCTGGAGTCCGGCGAGGAGGAGAAGATGGAGAACATGGAGGATGGGTCGGGCGAGGATGGAGAAGATGCTGCTTCAGATATTGAAGACAGTGATGACGACACCGAACTTCCTCCTCCTGCCGCTCCTTAGTGGAAAAAACTTGAAAATTTATCAGATCCCCGGTATGCCGGGTGCCATTGTTTGTAAATACATGATATTTTGCTACTATGCTTGTATGCCGGATTAACTTGGGCGTAGTCCCCGAGTTTCATTTTCTTGTTCGTCCAATTCTCCGGCTCGATCCGTGTCTACCTTGATTCGGTTATATGACTTACGAATCCGAGCCTCAAGAATCGTTTTAACAATACTGAGAAACTTTGAGGCTTGGCTCAAAATAATTCAACATAATAACTTGAAAGTAAATACGGGGTTAGTCCGAAAAGGCAAACGTTAGCTGGAATAAGATCGTTTCCTTAGTGGTTTTTCATGTGCTACGCAATTCCAAACTCGTCCCCTTGCTTGCCATGAAGCCAATTCTTGTTGGACAGCAGCAAGTCGAAGGGTTGGGTTTCTGGTGCTCACACATTACTAATCCGGGTTAAGCGAAACGAGTCATTCCATCTAGCGCATAAAAATTAACAACAACTATTTATTAAGGCAGTCCCCGAGTTACTGCTCGAGGCTCCGCTATTTCATTGATAAGCTCATTGCCGACATACATACCGACATATGAGATGACTCGGATACATACACTTCTTAGCTAAGTGTAGAAGGGACGAAGTAGTGCTACATTACATGGTCGCTTCGATTCCTCTCCGGACCTGTCCGCCTTGTTCTTTTCCTGTGGCTTTGCATCTATGAGATAATAAGAGTCATTGTGCAATTCTTTGCTCACAATGAATGGCCCTTCCCATGGGGGGGATAATTTGTGCATGCCAGTGGTACGCTGTACCAACCGGAGCACCAGATCGCCTTCCCGGAAGACTCGGGGGCACACTTTCCGGCTATGATAGCGTCGGAGATTTTGCTGATATATGGTAGATCTGGACAGTGCCAGTTCTCTCGCTTCTTCCAGCAGATCAACATCATTTTGCCAGGCTTCTTGCACTTCGGCTTCTGTGTATTAGGTGACCCTAGGCGAATCATGCTCTATGTCGGCTGGTAATACAGCTTCTGCCCCATATACCAGAAAGAACGGCGTGTAGCCTGTTGATCGATTCGGAGTTGTTCTTAAACTCCACAATACCGCTGGTAGTTCTTCTATCCAGCACCCCGCTGATCTTTGAAGTGGCTCAATGAGCCGGGGTTTTATCCCGGATAACACTAATCCGTTGGATCTTTCCACTTGTCCGTTCGATGCAGGGTGGGCTATCGAGGCTACGTCAAGTCGGATTTTCTTGTCTCGGCAAAAGCGCGCAAATGCTCCTTCCGTGAAATTAGTTCCATTGTCAGTTATAATGCTATGTGGATAACCGTACATCAAGATGATGTCTTTGAGAAACGTCACGGCCGTAGCTCCATCACATTTTCTTATAGGCTTCACTTCGATCCATTTTGTGAACTTGTCCACCATGACCAGAATGTGTGTCATGTTTCCTCTTGCTGGTTTGAACGGGCCAACCATATCCAAACACCACACATCAAATGGCCATGTAATTGGTATGGTTTTGAGTTCCGACATAGGCGTATGTGTCTTGGTGGCGTACCTTTGACAACCATTGCATTTTCTCACCAGATCTTCTGCTTGCTCCAAGGCATTTGGCCAGTAGAATCCATGTCGGAACGCCTTTGCCACTAAGGCCCGGGATGAGGCATGATGCCCGCATTCTCCTTGGTGTATATCTCGGAGGATGTTAAGTCCTTCTTCTGGGTCAACATACCGCTGGAGGACATTGGTTACACTCCGTTTGTACAGCTCGGAATTGATGATTGTGTAAGCTTTGGCTCTCCTCTGAGTTTGCCTGGCTAGCACTTCCTCAGTGGGTAACATTCCATCTTTCAAGAACTGGTATATAGGCAGTGCCCAAGCTGGTATCGCTCGCGCAGGGAACATCTCCTCATCAATTTCCATCCGATCCACCGACATAACTTTAGCCGGATCACGCTGAACAGTCCCCGAGTCTAGCAAGGTAGTCCCCGGGTTTGCCGAGGTAGTCCCCGGGTTTGGCGTGCTACCTCCCATGTCAATGTCCATGGGCTCAGCTCCGGATTCCGCGTTTTCCGGGACATAGATTGAGTCGGTTCCTGGGGACGGCCTGATAGATGGTTTTCTAAGGTGCTCCAATGCTACGCCCGGTGGAATTGCCTGTCGGGTCGATCCGAGCTTTGACAGCATGTCGGCAGCTTTGTTTTCCACGCGAGGTACATGGTGAAATTCGCATCCCTCAAAGTAACCCAAGATCTTCTGCACATGAAATCTGTATAGTGCCATGTTTGGATCCAGGGCGTCCCACACTCCGGACACTTGCTGTATTACTAGATCCGAGTCGCCAAAGCATATTATCGGACGTATGCCAATCTCCTTTGCCACTTTGAGACCATGCACAAGAGCCTCATACTCAGCGACATTGTTTGATGCCGCGAAATGGATCTGCAATACGTACTTGAGCTGATCCTTCTTTGGCAAGGTAAGCACAACCCCGACACCTAACCCGGTTTTGGTTTTCGATCCGTCAAAGTGCATCCTCCAGTAGTTCGGATCTGGCGGCGATGGTTCGTATTGTACCTCGGCCCAATCCACGAAAAAGTCCGCCACAGCCTGAGACTTGATCGCTTCTCTCCTATCATACTGGGGTGCGTAAGGTGCTAGCTCAATCTCCCATTTCGCAATTCTGCCATTTGCGTCTTTGTTACCCATTATCTCGGATATGGGGGCTTCGCATATCACTTTGATGGGATGCTCCTCAAAGTAGTGCTTTAACTTCTTTGCCGCCATATAAACACCGTATGCCACCTTTTGAAAATGCGGGTAGTTCTGTTTTGAGGCAGACAACACCTCGCTCAAGTAATACACTGGCCTCTGCATCGACTTACCCTCTTCATCACGCTCCACTACAATCACTGCACTTACAACTCGGTTGGTTGCGGCTATGTAGAGCAAAATTGGCTCCTTTGATAGTGGACAAGCTAATACTGGTGCAGTGGTCAACATCTTTTTTAAATGGGCAAAAGCCTCATCGGCCTGCGGCATCCAAACGAATTTATCTGACTTTTTCATGAGTTGGTAGAGAGGCAGTGCCTTTTCCCCTAACGGACATACAAACCGAGTCTTCGACGCCAGGCATCCAGTGAACTTCTGGACATCGTTGAGACACTTCGGCAGCTCCATTCGTTCGATGGCTTGGATCTTAGTTGGATTAACCTCGATACCTCTGCTGGAGACGAGAAATCCGAGTAATTTCCCAGCCGGGACACCGACGGTACATTTCTCCGGGTTAAGCTTCATCCGGAATCTCCTCAAGTTCGCGAATGTTTGCCTTATGGCGTCAAGGAGCGTTGCGCTTTCCTTGGTCTTAATAACCACATCATCCACGTAGACTTGTACATTTTGACCTATTTGATCGTGCAAACATTTTTGCATACATCTTCGGTACGTTGCTCCTACATTTCATAAACCGAACGGCATAGTGCGATAGCAATAAGCCCCGTACAGGGTAATAAAGGCAGTTTTATTTGATCATCCGGGTTCAGCGGTATCTGGTGGAAACCAGAATAGGCGTGAATGAATGACAACAGTTCACATCCTGCGGTAGAGTCGATGACCTGATCTATCCTCGGCAGTGGAAATGGATCTTTTGGACACGCCTTGTTCAGGTTCGTGTAATCGATACACATACGCCAAACCACTGCCACGTTCAGATCATCCTTCTTCTTTTCTACCAGCACCGGATTAGAGAGCCAATCCGGATACAGCACTTCCATGATAAATCCTGCTGCTAGCAACCGAGCTATCTCATCACCAATGACCTTTCTCCTATCCTCGGCGAAGCGTCGGAGAGGCTGCTTCACCGGCCTTGCTCCGGGTCTTACGTTCAAAGAGTGCTCGACCAACTCCCTCGGAACACCTTGCAAGTCCTGTGTGGACCAAGCAAAAATATCCCGATTCTCACGGAGGAAGTTGGCAAGCTCGCTTTCCTATTTGTCAGTTAACCCGGCACCAATTGTTACGGTACGCTCCGGAAACATGTTATCCACTGGAATCTTCTTGGTGTCCTTCGCGGCTTGAAATGAAATGCTTCCATGCGGGTTACTTAACGCCGGCATATACTGCTGTGCGGACTGAGCTAATGCCGCCACCTGTTGGATTTTTCTTTTTTCTTGTGCAATCACGAGTGACTCGGCTAGGTTAGATCCGGCTGAGGCACACTCAATAGAACGTCGGAAATCCCCAGCGATAGTAATTGCTCCATTTGGCCCAGGCAACTTCATCTTCAGATAACTAACGTGGCAACTTGCCATGAATTTGCTCAGTGATGGTCTCCCGAGTAGTGCATGATACGCGCTCTCCAAGTTCATCACCTCAAACTCCAGATTCTCGGTTCGACAGTTATCCCTCGTACCAAATAGCACGTCGACCCGGACTTTGCCTATGGGCTCACAGGAGATGCCTGGTACGATACCATGGAAAGTTGTTCTTGTAGCCTGGAGCATGTTCTCCGAGATGCCCAACTTGCGCATCGTATCCGCATACATGATGTTAATGCTACTGCCATTGTCAATCAATACCTTGGAGAACCTCACATTAAGGTTTGGTCCAATGAACGTCGAATCTAACACTAGTGCATACGAGCCTGGACTTGGCATAAGATTGGGATGATCTTTGACGCTCCAGGTGATTTCCTGGTCCGACCAAGACATGTACCTCGTCACTGCAGGCATAACCGCGTTAACCTCCATATGTCGGCGCTGCAAGCTGTTCCTATCTGTTTCCTCTGTTGTGAACACACAATAGCTCTGGTGATGTTCCCTGTACTCATTCCTTCCCTCGTTTCTGAAGTACCTCTGATCCGGTTGTTGCTAGTTTTCCACCTGATGCACTGTATCCCTTCTCTCATTGTTGTCATACCTCGGCGGAGGGGGAGGCAACATTAGTTGTTGCGTGTTTGCTCCAGAGAGCAATTGCTGCCGGGGTAACTCCTGCCGAGGTTGATCATTTCGGGGTCCCTGAGCATTCCCCGAACCACCTTGTTCTATCTTACGCATCCACTCGCATTGCCTCGTTGTGTGACCCGCCGGGCTGTTCGGATTCGGCGTGTGAAATTTACACGGCTGGTCCAACATTGACTCATAGGTATACCTCGGACGATCTTTCTTTTCTTTCCATTGCTTTTTCTGCTCCGGAGTCCACGTTTTCTTGCCATCATTTTGAGGAGTCCATTGCCCTCCCGTTTTCTAGCGTTGGTTGCTCCCTGCTCCGTGTTGATCTTGATTCACAGCTGCAACTTGTTGCGAACTATACCGATGATTTGGTCTATCGTATCTCCTTTTCCCCCTATAATCGTTCCTCCGGGATGACCTGGCTCCGTCCCTCGGATAGTACTCCTCATTTGACTCGTTCGACGCGATCCTAGGTTGAGTCGGATCACCCAAAGCATAAGAATCCGCAATCCAGATCATCTCTGCCAACGTGACTGGCATTTTCCTTTGCAATTTCATCCACAACTCGCTGCCATATCTGCACCCTTGTGCGAACCATGCTATAGCCTGTGACTCTATGACTCCCTCACACGAGTTTCTCACGGTACACCACCGGGTCAAGAATTCACGATCCGTTTCGTTAGATCTCTGCTTGCACATCGCCAAGGTCTGCGGTCTATTCGGTCTCTGATATGTACTTGAGAAGTTGCTGATAAACATTTCTTCAAAATCTATCCAGCAATTGATACTTCCGGGTGGCAAATTATTCAGCCATACCCTAGCCGGACCTTCCAACATTTGGGGTACGTATCGTACAGCCCATCTCAAGTTGCCAGTTGCAATTTTCACAGCTGTTGCGTAGTTTATCAGCCAATCCTCCGGCTTTGTACTGTCGTCATACGTCTTCGTGCCCCTGGGTAATTGGAAATTGGGTACTGGCGGTTCCTTCATGATCCGGGGTCCAAAGCACGCTGGACCCGGAGGACCTTGACATTCGATCTGTTCCGACCTATACAGGCGATCCAGCTTTAACCTGGCGTCATCCGGCATCAAATCCCTGCTTCCCAATCTCGACCCTATCACATGATAGTCCGGTCTTGCGTATCCCGCATTCATCATCTCCGAGTCTCCGTCATTGTATCGGTCTTGCTCTCGTTGTGCTCCTCTCTGTTGCACACCACGGCCGGCACTTTGCTCTTGCCTTGGTATATTCCGATGCTGCGGCTGACCTGCTCCTGCTGAGTTTCGCTGTCCGGCATTGCCGTTGGCAGCATTCCCTTGACCGGCATTGCCTTGGTCGTGATTACCTCGGCCCGCTTCACCTCGGCTCACACTTTGTCGATCATCATTTTTCCGCATCGCTTTTTCTTTTCCCGCACGCGTTGGGTTGTACGGAACGATCTGCTTGTTCCGTCTGGCCGAGGTTACTACCTCTTCTCTCCTTGGGCCACCATGAGGCGACGATGCAGCTCCAGCGGATTTCTCTGGGTTACCCATCGCCGAATGGACGAACTTAGAAGCTCCAACTCTCTCCGGGTTACCTCTCAGCAGCTCCTCGTTCTGCCTATTCGCGATCCGAACCAGCTCGTTAACTCGGTCTTGCTGTCTTTGACGGGCTTCACCCGTCAGACCCTCTAGCTCGGACGCCGCGGCATCTGCTGCTCTGAGGTTCTTCGCCGGGGTACTATACTTCGGCAACCCCACGGACAGATAGTTTTCCGACCCTTCTGCTCCATCATCACCTTCTCTATTCATCTCACTCATGAGATTTTTCCCTTTTACCCTTACTGCATCAACCTTGTTTGCCTTCGCGTACTCACGCAGCGTCATGTTCAACGACTGCTGAGCCGCTGCTATTTTCTTTGCGCCCTCCAGTATCTTTTGCCAGGTCTCCTCTAGCTCGGCCTGTGCCTGAGCCGAATCTACCACTGCTGCCACCGGGTTTGCCAAGCTATCCATAGCTTCCCTCAGCATGTTCTCAGGCCTCTCTAGCGGAGGACCCCTAGCTTTCCTCGGTGCCTTAGGCGTTACCTCCGGGTCTGGCGCTGGATCCTTGCTCATGCCCGCGCCTGGCGCAGTCATCATCACCTCTGCATGGTCCAGGGAGCGAGCGATACGCACCCCGCGAGCCACAGTGAGGGGTGGTTCTCTTGCATCGACGATGCGATGCGGATGAACGCAAGACACGTCCACAACAACGTAGACCTTGTGCGCACCGAGCTTGACGAAGATGCCGTTGCGCGGAAGCGGGCGCGTGCCGAAGCAGCCGTCGTTGTCGCTGACGTAGTCCAGCGCTCCAAAGCGCTGAACGAGCCCGGAGACGATGCGTTCGCCGGTGCCGATGAGGTTTCCCGTCCGGATCTTCACCCCTGCTAGCGCCGCTAGCCCCACGGTGGGCGCCAACTGTTGTGGTGGTGTCACGGCAGATGCCATGGATAGGCTAAAGGTGGGGACTATTATGTGCTAGGGGAATCCACGGAGGGATAGTAGAGCGATTCTCTACACAGAAGCTTTGTATTGATGTTCAATCTCAAAGGTTACAAGTGCTCCTCGACCTGTATTGACAAGAGGAGGAAAAATAAACTCTCTTACTCTTGCCTACCAACTAGCCCAAGAACCCTAGATCCACTAGTGCTCAATCAACTAGAATTCTCCCAACTCTGTATCAGAAAAACCCCAACCCCCCTACCAGAACCCTTACCCCCCCTTATATAGAGGTGGTTCGGTCCTAGCCTAGGGCATACGTGGAGGCATATTCCTAAGAATATGCCCCCGCCCAAAGTAGTAACCCGACAGGGGTGCTTTTCCCCCGCGTCACACTTGCTTTAGCGACATAGCGTCTGTGGCGCCCGCGTCAGCCGACATGAGCGTCGTCACCCTTGTCGGCCACAATCCGGTGGTCCTGCCCTTGATTTATTCGCTCATCCAGTACGCATCGGACCTTCTTTTTTGACCAGAGAGATTCCTTCCTTCTCCTAGAAGCCAAGCGAGGATCCGGATCACAGTTGATCCGGCCACACCTGTTCCTGCATATAAGTTAGACAAGCATTTCCGACTTACTCCTTAAGTCGGACGAGACAATGTTAGGCGACCCCCCTGGTCCGGGTTACTCCATGATCCGGCCTGCCTTGAGGTAACTCGGCCAGCATCCGCTTTGACCTTGCCGAACCTCGGCTAACTCGGCCCTTATACCCTGGAGTGACCCTACCCGGGGGTATCCCCCAACCATTGGTGGTTTAGGAAAACCACACAGATGCAATGACTCTCGTGGATACATGTGGTTTAGGAAAAGAACACACATGCAATGACTCTAGTGGATCAATGTGGTTTAGGAAAGGAACACACATGCAATGACTCTGGTGGATCCATGTGGTTTAGGAAACAAACACACATGCAATGACTCTGGTGGTGGTTTAGGAAAATAACACACATGCAATGACTCTAGTGGTGGTTTAGGAAAGGAACACACATGCAATGACTCTGGTGGATCCATGTGGTTTAGGAAAGGAACACACATGCAATGACTCTAGTGGATCCATGTGGTTTATGAAAGGAACACACATGCAATGACTCTGGTGGTGGTTTAGGAAAAGAACACACATGCAATGACTCTGGTGAATCCATGTGGTTTAGGAAAGGACAGACGTGCAATGACTCTGGTGGATCCATGTGGTTTAGGAAAGGAACACACATGCAATGACTCTGGTGGTGGTTTAAGAAAAGAACACACATGCAATGACTCTAGTGGATCCATGTTGTTTAGGAATGGAACACACATGCAATGACTCTGGTGGTGGTTTAGAAAAACAACACACATGCAATGACTCTGGTGGATCAATGTTGTTTAGGAAAGGAACACACATGGAAAGACTATATTGGTGGTTCAGGAAAAGAACACACATGCAATGAGTTTACTAGATCCATGTGGTTTAGGAAAATAAGACACATGCAATGACATTGGTGGATCCATGTGGTAAAGTAAACGAACACACATGCATTGACTCCAGTGGAGGTTTAGTAAAAGAACACACATGCAATGACTCTTGTGGATCAATGTGATTTAGGAAAAGAACACACATGCAATTACTGATTGGTGGTTTATGAAAAGAACACACATGCAATGACTCTGGTGGTAGTTTAGGAAAATAACACACATGCAATGACTCTGGTGGATCAATATGGTTTAGGAAAGGAACACACAAGCAAAGACTCTATTGGTGGCTCCATGTGGTTTAGGAAAGGAACACACATGCAATGACTCTGGTGGTGGTTTAGGAAAAGAACAAACATGCAAGGCCTTTGGTGGATCCATGTGGTTTAGGAAAGCAACACACATGCAATGACTCTGGTGGATCCACGTGGTTTACGAAAGGAAAACACATGCAATGACTCTGGTGGATCAATGTGGTTTAGGAAAGGAACACACATGCAATGACTCTGGTGGATCCATGTGGTTTAGGAAACAAACACACATGTAATGACTCTGGTGGATCCATGTGGTTTAGGAAAGGAACACACATGCAATGACTGTCGTGGATCCATGTGGTTTAGGAAAAGAACACACATGCAATGACTCTAGTGGATCCATGTGGTTTATAAAAAGAACACACATGCAATGACTCTGGTGGTGGTTTAGGAAAAGAACATATATGCAATGACTCGGGTGAATCCATGTGGTTTAGGAAAGGAACGCACCTGCAATGACACTGGTGGTGGTTTAGGAAAAGATTACACATGCAATGACTCTGGTGGATCCATCTGGTTTAGGAAAGGAACACACATGCATTGACCCTGGTGGATCCATGTGGTTTATGAAAGGAACACAGATGCAATGACTCTAGTGGTGGTTTAGGAAAATAACACACATGCAATGACTCTAGTGGTGGTTTAGGAAAGCAACACACATGCAATGACTCTGGTGTATCCATGTGGTTTAGGAAATGAACACACATGCTATGACTCTGATGGATCCATGTGGTTTAGGAAAACAACACACATGCAATGGCTCTAGTGGTGTTTTAGGAAAGGAAGGCACATGCAATGACTCTGGTGGATCAATGTGGTTTAGGAAAGAAACACACACACAATGACTAGTGGTGGTTTAGGAAAGGAGCACACATGCAATGAATCGGGTGGATCAATGTTGTTTAGGAAAGGAACACACATGCAATGACTCTAGTGGATCCATGTGGTTTAGTTAAGGAACACACGTGCAATGACTCTGGTGGTGGTTTAGGAAACGAACACACATGCAATGTCTCTGGTGGATCCATGTGGTTTAGAAAAGGACCACACATGCAATGACTCTGGTGGTGGTTTAGGAAAAGAACACACATGCAATGAGTCTGGTGATTCCATGTGGTTTAGGAAAGGAACACACATGCAATGACCCTGGTGGATCCATGTGGTTTAGGAAAGCAAGACACATGCAATGACTCTAGTGGTGGTTTAAGAAAATAACACACATGCAATGACTCTAGTGGTGGTTTAGGAAAGGAACACACATGCAATGACTCTATTGGATCCATGTGGTTTAGGAAATGAACCCACATGCTATGACTCTGGTGGATCCATGTGGTTTAGGAAAAGAACACACATGCAATGGCTCTGGTGATGGTTTAGGAAAGGAACGCACATGCAATGACTCTGGTGGATCAATGTGGTTTAGGAAAGGAACACACATGCAATGACTCTGGTGGATCCATGTGGTTTAGGAAAGGAACACACATGCAATGACTCTGGTGGTGGTTTAGGAAAATAACACACATGCAATGACTCTGGTGGATCCATGTGGTTTATGAAAGGAACACAAATGCAATGACTCTGCTGAATCAATGTGGTTTAGGAAAGGAACACACATGCAATGACTCTGGTGGATCAATGTGGTTTAGGAAAGGAACACACATGCAATGCCTATACTGGTGGTTTAGGAAAATAACACACATGCAATGACTCTAGTGGATGCATGTGGTTTAGAAAAGGAGCACACATGCAATTACTCTAGTGGATCCATGTGATTTAGGAATGGAACACACATGCAATGACTCTAGTGGATCCATGTGGTTTATGAAAGGAACACACATGCAATGATTTTGTTGGTGGTTTAGGAAAACCACACAGATGCAATGACTCTCGTGGATACATGTGGTTTAGGAAAAGAACACACATGCAATGACTCTGGTGGATCCATGTGGTTTAGGAAAGGAACACATATGCAATGACTCTGGTGGTGGTTTAGGAAAATAACACATATGCAATTACTCTAGTGGTGGTTTAGGAAAGGAACACACATGCAATGACTCTGGTGGATCCATGTGGTTTAGGAAAGGAACACACATGCTATGACTGGTGGATCCATGTGGTTTAGGAAAAGAACACACATGCAATGGATCTAGTGGTGTTTTAGGAAAGGAAGGCATATGCAATGACTCTGGTGGATCAATGTGGTTTAGGAAAGAAACACACACACAATGACTCTAGTGGTGGTTTAGGAAAGGAGCACACATGCAATGATTCGGGTGGATCAATGTTGTTTAGGAAAGGAACACACATGCAATGACTCTAGTGGATCCATGTGGTTTAGTTAAGGAACATACGTGCAATGACTCTGGTGGTGGTTTAGGAAACGAACACACATGCAATGTCTCTGGTGGATCCATGTGGTTTAGAAAAGGACCACACATGCAATGACGCTGGTGGTGGTTTAGGAAAAGAACACACATGCAATGAGTCTGGTGATTCCATGTGGTTTAGGAAAGGAACACACATGCAATGACCCTGGTGGATCCATGTGGTTTAGGAAAGCAAGACACATGCAATGACTCTAGTGGTGGTTTAAGAAAATAACACACATGCAATGACTCTAGTGGTGGTTTAGGAAAGGAACACACATGCAATGACTCTATTGGATCCATGTGGTTTAGGAAATGAACCCACATGCTATGACTCTGGTGGATCCATGTGGTTTAAGAAAAGAACACACATGCAATGGCTCTGGTGATGGTTTAGGAAAGGAACGCACATGCAATGACTCTGGTGGATCAATGTGGTTTAGGAAAGGAACACACATGCAATGACTCTGGTGGATCCACGTGGTTTAGGAAAGGAACACACATGCAATGACTCTGGTGGTGGTTTAGGAAAATAACACACATGCAATGACTCTGGTGGATCCATGTGGTTTATGAAAGGAACACAAATGCAATGACTCTGCTGAATCAATGTGGTTTAGGAAAGGAACACACATGCAATGACTCTGGTGGATCAATGTGGTTTAGGAAAGGAACACACATGCAATGCCTATAGTGGTGGTTTAGGAAAATAACACACATGCAATGACTCTAGTGGATGCATGTGGTTTAGAAAAGGAGCACACGTGCAATTACTCTAGTGGATCCATGTGATTTAGGAATGGAACACACATGCAATGACTCTAGTGGATCCATGTGGTTTATGAAAGGAACACACATGCAATGATTTTGTTGGTGGTTTAGGAAAACCACACAGATGCAATGACTCTCGTGGATACATGTGGTTTAGGAAAAGAACACACATGCAATGACTCTGGTGGATCAATGTGGTTTAGGAAAGGAACACACATGCAATGACTCTGGTGGATCCATGTGGTTTAGGAAAGGAACACATATGCAATGACTCTGGTGGTGGTTTAGGAAAATAACACATATGCAATTACTCTAGTGGTGGTTTAGGAAAGGAACACACATGCAATGACTCTGGTGGATCCATGTGGTTTAGGAAAGGAACACACATGCTATGACTGGTGGATCCATGTGGTTTAGGAAAAGAACACACATGCAATGACTCTATTGGATCCATGTACTTTAGGAAAAGAACACACATGCAATGACTCTAGCAGATCCATGTGGTTTACGAAAGGAACACACATGCAATGACTCTGGTGGTGGTTTAGGAAAAGAACACACATGCAATGACTCTGGTGGATCCATCTAGTTTAGGAAAGGAACACACATGCAATGACTCTATTGGATCCATGTGGTTTAGGGAAGGAACACACATGCAATGACTCTAGCGGATCCATGTGGTTTATGAAAGGAACACACATGCAATGACTCTGGTGGTGGTTTAGGGAAAGAACACAAATGCAATGACTTTGGTGGATCCATATGGTTTAGAAAGTAACACACATGCAATGACTCTGGTGGTTAGGAAAGGAACACACATGCAATGACTCTGGTGGATCCATGTGGTTTAGGAAATGAACACACATGCTATGACTCTGGTGGATCCATGTGGTTTAGGAAAACAACATACATGCAATGGCTCTAGTGGTGGTTTAGGAAAGGAACGCACATGCAATGACTCTGGTGGATCAATGTGGTTTAGGAAAGGAACACACACGCAATGACTCTAGTGGTGGTTTAGGAAAGGAACACACATGCAATAATTCTAGTGGATCAATGTGGTTTAGGAAAGGAACACACATGCAATGACTCTAGTGGATCCATGTGGTTTAGATAAGGAACACACATGCAATGGCTCTGGTGGTGGTTTAGGAAAAGAACACATATGTGAGACCAGGCACATGGCTTAATAGGATTGATAGAATACTCATACCAACAAGTTGCAACTTCTTTTCCGGAAGCTCATTCGAAAAGAACTCTAAGGTTAAGCGTGCTTGGCCTAGAGCAATTCTAGGATGGGTGACCGACCGGGAAGTGGGTAACCGGGTGCACACGAGTGAGGACAAAGTGCGCAGAAAAGACTAGTGTTGGTCTGTGGGGCCAGTCTAGATACTATTAAGATGCCAGGAGTGACACCCCCCGGGCCCAGGAGTGGACGGGGTGTTACAAGTGGTATCAGAGCCGACCCTTGTGATTACACGGGTGTGTGCGGGTTAGTGGCAGGACATGTGGATCAGGGCGCGTGTGGCCCGGAGTGGACACGACATGGCACATGTGCCGACACTAGACGCACAGACGCGTGCCAAGAGGGAACGTTCCTGGGGTGTGCTTGATCAATGAGGGCATCGATCTTCTAAAGGGTGGGTGTATGTGAGACCAGGTACATGGCTTAATAGGATTGATAGAATACTCATACCAACAAGTTGCAACTTCTTTTCCGGAAGCTCATTCGAAAAGAACTCTAAGGTTAAGAGTGCTTGGCCTAGAGCAATTCTAGGATGGGTGACCGACCGGGAAGTGGGTAATCGGGTGCACACGAGTGAGGACAAAGTGTGTAGAAAAGACTAGTGTTGGTCTATGGGGCCAGTCTAGATACTATTAAGATGCCAGGAGTGACACCCCCCGGGCCCAGGAGTGGACGGGGTGTTACAACACATGCAATGACTCTCGTGGATTCATGTGGTTTAGAAAGGACCACACATGCAATGACTCTGGTGATGGTTTAGGAAAAGAACACACATGCAATCACTCTGGTGAATCCATGTGGTTTAGGAAAGGACACACATGCAATGACTCTTGTGGGTCCATGTGGTTTAGGAAAGGAACACACATGCAATGACTCTGGTGGTGGTTTAAGAAAATAACACACATGCAATGACTCTAGTAGATCCATGTGGTTTAGGAAAGGAACACACATGCAATGACTCTAGTGGTGGTTTAGGAAAACAACACACATGCAATGACTCTAGTGGCTAAAGTATGTTTAGGAAATGAACACACATGGAAAGACTATATTGGTGGTTCAGGAAAAGAACACACATGCAATGACTTTAGTGGATCCATGTGGCTTAGGAAAATAAGACACATGCAATGACATTGGTGGATCCATGTGGTAAAGGAAACGAACACACATGCAATGACTCAAGTGGTGGTTTAGGAAAAGAACACATATGCAATGACTCTTGTGGATCAATGTGGTTTAGGAAAAGAACACACATGGAATTACTGTATTGGTGGTTCAGGAAAAGAACACACATGCAATGACTCTGGTGGTAGTTTAGGAACATAACACACATGCAATGACTCTGGTGGATCAATATGGTTTAGGAAAGGAACACATAAGCAAAGACTCTATTGGTGGATCCATGTGGTTAAGGAATGGAACACACATGCAATGACTCTGGTGGTGGTTTAGGAAAAGAACACACATGCAATGACTCTGGTGGATCCTTGTGGTTTAGGAAAGCAACACACATGCAATGACTCTGGTGGATCCATGTGGTTTACGAAAAGAAAACACATGCAATGACTCTGGAAGATCAATATGGTTTAGGAAAGGAACACACATGCAATGACTCTGGTGGATCCATGTTGTTTAGGAAAAGAACACACATGCAATGACTCTGGTGGATCCATGTGGTTTAGGAAAGGAACACACATGCAATGACTCTAGTGGATCCATGTGGTTTAGGAAAATAACACACATGCAATGACTCTATTGGATCCATGTGGTTTATGAAAAGAACACACATGCAATGACTCTGGTGGTGGTTTAGGAAAAGAACATATATGCAATGACTCTGGTGGATCCATGTGGTTTAGGAAAGGAACACACCTGCAATGACGCTGGTGGTGGTTTAGGAAAAGAACACACATGTGATGACTCTGGTGGATCCATCTGGTTTAGGAAAGGAACACACATGCAATGACCCTGGTGGATCCATGTGGTTTAGGAAAGGAACACAGATGCAATGACTCTAGTGGTGGTTTAGGAAAATAACACGCATGCAATAACTCTAGTGGTGGTTTAGGAAAGGAACACACATGCTATGACTCTGGTGGATCCATGTGGTTTAGGAAATGACCACACATGCAATGACTCTAGTGGTGGTTTAGGAAAACAACACACATGCAATGACTCTAGTGGCTCAAGTATGTTTAGGAAATGAACACACATGGAAAGACTATATTGGTGGTTTAGGAAAAGAACACACATGCAATGACTTTAGTGGATCCATGTGGCTTAGGAAAATAAGACACATGCAATGACATTGGTGGATCCATGTGGGAAAGGAAACGAACACACATGCAATGACTCAAGTGGTGGTTTAGGAAAAGAACACATATGCAATGACTCTTGTGGATCAATGTGGTTTAGGAAAAGAACACACATGGAATTACTGTATTGGTGGTTCAGGAAAAGAACACACATGCAATGACTCTGGTGGTAGTTTAGGAACATAACACACATGCAATGACTCTGGTGGATCAATATGGTTTAGGAAAGGAACACATAAGCAAAGACTCTATTGGTGGATCCATGTGGTTAAGGAATGGAACACACATGCAATGACTCTGGTGGTGGTTTAGGAAAAGAACACACATGCAATGACTCTGGTGGATCCTTGTGGATTAGGAAAGCAACACACATGCAATGACTCTGGTGGATCCATGTGGTTTACGAAAAGAAAACACATGCAATGACTCTGGAAGATCAATATGGTTTAGGAAAGGAACACACATGCAATGACTCTGGTGGATCCATGTGGTTTAGGAAAAGAACACACATGCAATGACTCTGGTGGATCCATGTGGTTTAGGAAAGGAACACACATGCAATGACTCTAGTGGATCCATGTGGTTTAGGAAAATAACAGACATGCAATGACTCTATTGGATCCATGTGGTTTATGAAAAGAACACACATGCAATGACTCTGGTAGTGGTTTAGGAAAAGAACATATATGCAATGACTCTGGTGGATCCATGTGGTTTAGGAAAGGAACACACCTGCAATGACGCTGGTGGTGGTTTAGGAAAAGAACACACATGTGATGACTCTGGTGGATCCATCTGGTTTAGGAAAGGAACACACATGCAATGACCCTGGTGGATCCATGTGGTTTAGGAAAGGAACACAGATGCAATGACTCTAGTGGTGGTTTAGGAAAATAACACGCATGCAATAACTCTAGTGGTGGTTTAGGAAAGGAACACACATGCTATGACTCTGGTGGATCCATGTGGTTTAGGAAATGAACACACATGCTATGACTCTGGTGGATCCATGTGGTTTACGAAAACAACACACATGCAATGGCTCTAGTGGTGGTTTAGGAAAGGAACGCACATGGAATGACTCTGGTGGATCAATGTGGTTTAGGAAAGGAACACACACACAATGACTCTAGTGGTGGTTTAGGAAGGGAACACACATGCAATGATTCTGGTGGATCAATGTGTTTTAAGAAAGGAACACACATGCAATGACTCTAATGGATCCAGGTGGTTTAGTTAAGGAACACACATGCAATGAATCTGGTGGTGGTTTAGGAAAATAACACACATGCAATTACTCTGGTGGATCCACGTGGTTTAGAAAAGGACCACACATGCAATGACTCTGGTGGTGGTTTAGGAAAAGAACACACATGCATTGAGTCTGGTGAATCCATGTGGTTTAGGAAAGGAACACACATGCAATGACCCTGGTGGATCCATGTGGTTTAGGAAAGCAAGACACATGCAATGACTCTAGCGGTGGTTTAAAAAAATAACACACATGCAATGACTGTAGTGGTGTTTTAGGAAAGGAACACACATGCAATGACTCTATTGGATCCATGTGGTTTAGGAAATGAACCCACATGCTATGACTCTGGTGGATCCATGTGGTTTAGGAAAAGAACACACATGCAATGGCTCTGGTGGTGGTTTAGGAAAGGAACGCACATGCAATGACTCTGGTGGATCAATGTGGTTTAGGAAAGGAACACACATGCAATGACTCTGGTGGATCCATGTGGTTTAGGAGAACACAGAAGCAATGACTCTGGTGGTGGTTTAGGAAAAGAACACACATGCAATGACTCTGGTTGATCCATGTGGTTTATGAAAGGAACACAAATGCAATGACTCTGTTGAATCAATGTGGTTTAGGAAACCAACACACATGCAATGACTCTGGTGGATCAATATGGTTTAGGAAAGGAACACACATGCAATGACTATAGTGGTGGTTTAGGAAAATAACACACATGCAATGACTCTAGTGGAGGCATGTGGTTTAGAAAAGGAGCACACATGCAATTACTCTAGTGGATCCATGTGATTTAGGAATGGAACACACATGCAATGAGTCTAGTGGATCCATGTGGTTTATGAAAGGAACACACATGCAATGATTTTGTTGGTGGTTTAGGAAAACCACACAGATGCAATGACTCTCATGGATACATGTGGTTTAGGAAAAGAACATACATGCAATGACTCTGGTGGATCAATGTGGTTTAGGAAAGGAACACACACGCAATGACTCTGGTGGATCCATGTGGTTTAGGAAAGGAACACACATGCAATGACTCTGGTGGTGGTTTAGGAAAATAACACATATGCAATGACTCTAGTGGTGGTTTAGGAGAGGAACACACATACAATGACTCTGGTGGATCCATGTGGTTTAGGAAAGGAACACACATGCTATGACTCTGGTGGATACATGTGGTTTAGGAAAAGAACACACATGCAATGACTCTAATGGATCCATGTGGTTTAGTTAAGGAACACACATGCAATGAATCTGGTGGTGGTTTAGGAAAATAACACACATGCAATTACTCTGGTGGATCCACGTGGTTTAGAAAAGGACCACACATGCAATGACTCTGGTGGTGGTTTAGGAAAAGAACACACATGCATTGAGTCTGGTGAATCCATGTGGTTTAGGAAAGGAACACACATGCAATGACCCTGGTGGATCCATGTGGTTTAGGAAAGCAAGACACATGCAATGACTCTAGCAGTGGTTTAAGAAAATAACACACATGCAATGACTGTAGTGGTGTTTTAGGAAAGGAACACACATGCAATGACTCTATTGGATCCATGTGGTTTAGGAAATGAACCCACATGCTATGACTCTGGTGGATCCATGTGGTTTAGGAAAAGAACACACATGCAATGGCTCTGGTGGTGGTTTAGGAAAGGAACGCACATGCAATGACTCTGGTGGATCAATGTGGTTTAGGAAAGGAACACACATGCAATGACTCTGGTGGATCCATGTGGTTTAGGAGAACACACAAGCAATGACTCTGGTGGTGGTTTAGGAAAAGAACACACATGCAATGACTCTGGTTGATCCATGTGGTTTATGAAAGGAACACAAATGCAATGACTCTGCTGAATCAATGTGGTTTAGGAAACCAACACACATGCAATGACTCTGGTGGATCAATATGGTTTAGGAAAGGAACACACATGCAATGACTATAGTGGTGGTTTAGGAAAATAACACACATGCAATGACTCTAGGGGATGCATGTGGTTTAGAAAAGGAGCACACATGCAATTACTCTAGTGGATCCATGTGATTTAGGAATGGAACACACATGCAATGACTCTAGTGGATCCATGTGGTTTATGAAAGGAACACACATGCAATGATTTTGTTGGTGGTTTAGGAAAACCACATAGATGCAATGACTCTCGTGGATACATGTGGTTTAGGAAAAGAACATACATGCAATGACTCTGGTGGATGAATGTGTTTTAGGAAAGGAACACACATGCAATGACTCTGGTGGATCCATGTGGTTTAGGAAAGGAACACACATGCAATGACTCTGGTGGTGGTTTAGGAAAATAACACATATGCAATGACTCTAGTGGTGGTTTAGGAGAGGAACACACATACAATGACTCCGGTGGATCCATGTGGTTTAGGAAAGGAACACACATGCTATGACTCTGGTGGATACATGTGGTTTAGGAAAAGAACACACATGCAATGACTCTATTGGATCCATGTGGTTTAGGAAAGGAACACACATGCAATGACTCTAGCGGATCCATGTGGTTTATGAAAGGAACACACATGCAAAGACTCTGGTGGTGGTTTAGGAAAAGAACACACATGCAATGACTCTGGTGGATCCATCTAGTTTAGGAAAGGAACACACATGCAATGACTCTATTGGATCCATGTGGTTTAGGGAAGGAACACACATGCAATGACTCTGGTGGTGGTTTAAGAAAATAACACACATGCAATGACTCTAGTGGATCCATGTGGTTTAGGAAAGGAACACACATGCAATGACTCTAGTGGTGGTTTAGGAAAACAACACACATGCAATGACTGTAGTGGCTCAAGTATGTTTAGGAAATGAACACACATGGAAAGACTATATTGGTGGTTCAGGAAAAGAACACACATGCAATGACTTTAGTGGATCCATGTGGCTTAGGAAAATAAGACACATGCAATGACATTGGTGGATCCATGTGGTAAAGGAAACGAACACACATGCAATGACTCTAATGGATCCATGTGGTTTAGTTAAGGAACACACATGCAATGAATCTGGTGGTGGTTTAGGAAAATAACACACATGCAATTACTCTGGTGGATCCACGTGGTTTAGAAAAGGACCACACATGCAATGACTCTGGTGGTGGTTTAGGAAAAGAACACACATGCATTGAGTCTGGTGAATCCATGTGGTTTAGGAAAGGAACACACATGCAATGACCCTGGTGGATCCATGTGGTTTAGGAAAGCAAGACACATGCAATGACTCTAGCAGTGGTTTAAGAAAATAACACACATGCAATGACTGTAGTGGTGTTTTAGGAAAGGAACACACATGCAATGACTCTATTGGATCCATGTGGTTTAGGAAATGAACCCACATGCTATGACTCTGGTGGATCCATGTGGTTTAGGAAAAGAACACACATGCAATGGCTCTGGTGGTGGTTTAGGAAAGGAACGCACATGCAATGACTCTGGTGGATCAATGTGGTTTAGGAAAGGAACACACATGCAATGACTCTGGTGGATCCATGTGGTTTAGGAGAACACACAAGCAATGACTCTGGTGGTGGTTTAGGAAAAGAACACACATGCAATGACTCTGGTTGATCCATGTGGTTTATGAAAGGAACACAAATGCAATGACTCTGCTGAATCAATGTGGTTTAGGAAACCAACACACATGCAATGACTCTGGTGGATCAATATGGTTTAGGAAAGGAACACACATGCAATGACTATAGTGGTGGTTTAGGAAAATAACACACATGCAATGACTCTAGGGGATGCATGTGGTTTAGAAAAGGAGCACACATGCAATTACTCTAGTGGATCCATGTGATTTAGGAATGGAACACACATGCAATGACTCTAGTGGATCCATGTGGTTTATGAAAGGAACACACATGCAATGATTTTGTTGGTGGTTTAGGAAAACCACATAGATGCAATGACTCTCGTGGATACATGTGGTTTAGGAAAAGAACATACATGCAATGACTCTGGTGGATGAATGTGTTTTAGGAAAGGAACACACACGCAATGACTCTGGTGGATCCATGTGGTTTAGGAAAGGAACACACATGCAATGACTCTGGTGGTGGTTTAGGAAAATAACACATATGCAATGACTCTAGTGGTGGTTTAGGAGAGGAACACACATACAATGACTCCGGTGGATCCATGTGGTTTAGGAAAGGAACACACATGCTATGACTCTGGTGGATACATGTGGTTTAGGAAAAGAACACACATGCAATGACTCTATTGGATCCATGTGGTTTAGGAAAGGAACACACATGCAATGACTCTAGCGGATCCATGTGGTTTATGAAAGGAACACACATGCAAAGACTCTGGTGGTGGTTTAGGAAAAGAACACACATGCAATGACTCTGGTGGATCCATCTAGTTTAGGAAAGGAACACACATGCAATGACTCTATTGGATCCATGTGGTTTAGGGAAGGAACACACATGCAATGACTCTGGTGGTGGTTTAAGAAAATAACACACATGCAATGACTCTAGTGGATCCATGTGGTTTAGGAAAGGAACACACATGCAATGACTCTAGTGGTGGTTTAGGAAAACAACACACATGCAATGACTGTAGTGGCTCAAGTATGTTTAGGAAATGAACACACATGGAAAGACTATATTGGTGGTTCAGGAAAAGAACACACATGCAATGACTTTAGTGGATCCATGTGGCTTAGGAAAATAAGACACATGCAATGACATTGGTGGATCCATGTGGTAAAGGAAACGAACACACATGCAATGACTCAAGTGGTGGTTTAGGAAAATAACACATATGAAATGACTCTTGTGGATCAATGTGGTTTAGGAAAAGAACACACATGGAATTACTGTATTGGTGGTTCTGGAAAAGAACACACATGCAATGACTCTGGTGGTAGTTTAGGAACATAACACACATGCAATGACTCTGGTGGATCAATATGGTTTAGGAAAGGAACACATAAGCAAAGACTCTATTGGTGGATCCATGTGGTTTAGGAATGGAACACACATGCAATGACTCTGGTGGTGGTTTAGGAAAAGAACACACATGCAATGACTCTGGTGGATCCTTGTGGTTTAGGAAAGCAACACACATGCAATGACTCTGGTGGATCCATGTGGTTTACGAAAAGAAAACACATGCAATGACTCTGGAAGATCAATATGGTTTAGGAAAGGAACACACATGCAATGACTCTGGTGGATCCATGTGGTTTAGGAAAAAAACACACATGCAATGACTCTGGTGGATCCATGTGGTTTAGGAAAGGAACACACATGCAATGACTCTAGTGGATCCATGTGGTTTAAGAAAATAACACACATGCAATGACTCTAGTGGATCCATGTGGTTTATGAAAAGAACACACATGCAATGACTCTGGTGGTGGTTTAGGAAAAGAACATATATGCGATGACTCTGGTGGATCCATGTGGTTTAGGAAAGGAACACACCTGCAATGACGCTGGTGGTGGTTTAGGAAAAGAACACACATGCGATGACTCTGGTGGATCCATCTGGTTTAGGAAAGGAACAAACATGCAATGACCCTGGTGGATCCATGTGGTTTAGGAAAGGAACACAGATGCAATGACTCTAGTGGTGGTTTAGGAAAATAACACGCATGCAATAACTCTAGTGGTGGTTTAGGAAAGGAACACACATGCAATGACTCTGGTGGATCCATGCGGTTTAGGAAATGAACACACATGCTATGACTCTGGTGGATCCATGTGGTTTACGAAAACAACACACATGCAAGGGCTCTAGTGATGGTTTAGGAAAGGAACGCACATGTTATGACTCTGCTGGATCAATGTGGTTTAGGAAAGGAACACACACACAATGACTCTAGTTGTGGTTTAGGAAGGGAACACACTTGCAATGATTCTGGTGGATCAATGTGTTTTAAGAAAGGAACACACATGCAATGACTCTAATGGATCCATGTGGTTTAGTTAAGGAACACACATGCAATGAATCTAGTGGTGGTTTAGGAAAATAACACACATGCAATGACTCTGGTGGATCCACGTGGTTTAGAAAAGGACCACACATGCAATGACTCTGGTGGTGGTTTAGGAAAAGAACACACATGCAATGAGTCTGGTGAATCCATGTGGTTTAGGAAAGGAACACACATGCAATGACCCTGGTGGATCCATGTGGTTTAGGAAAGCAAGACACATGCAATGACTCTAGTTGTGGTTTAAGAAAATAACACACATGCAATGACTGTAGTGGTGTTTTAGGAAAGGAACACACATGCAATGACTCTATTGGATCCATGTGGTTTAGGAAATGAACCCACATGCTATGACTCTGGTGGATCCATGTGGTTTAGGAAAAGAACACACATGCAATGGCTCTGGTGGTGGTTTAGGAAAGGAACGCACATGCAATGACTCTCGTGGATCAATGTGGTTTAGGAAAGGATCACACATGCAATGACTCTGGTGGATCCATGTGGTTTAGGAAAGGAACACACAAGCAATGACTCTGGTGGTGGTTTAGGAAAAGAACACACATGCAATGACTCTGGTTGATCCATGTGGTTTATGAAAGGAACACAAATGCAATGACTCTGCTGAATTAATGTGGTTTAGGAAACCAACACACCTGCAATGACTCTGGTGGATCAATATGGTTTTGGAAAGGAACACATATGTAATGACTATAGTGGTGGTTTAGGAAAATAACACACATGCAATGACTCTAGTGGATGCATGTGGTTTAGAAAAGGAGCACACATGCAATTACTCTAGTGGATCCATGTGATTTAGGAATGGAACACACATGCAATGACTCTAGTGGATCCATGTGGTTTATGAAAGGAACACACATGCAATGATTTTGTTGGTGGTTTAGGAAAACCACACAGATGCAATGACTCTCGTGGGTACATGTGGTTTAGGAAAAGAACACACATGCAATGACTCTGGTGGATCAATGTGGTTTAGGAAAGGAACACACATGCAATGACTCTGGTGGATCCATGTGGTTTAGGAAAGGAACACAAATGCAATGACTCTGGTGGTGGTTTAGGAAAATAACACATATGCAATGACTCTAGTGGTGGTTTAGGAGAGGAACACACATGCAATGACTCTGGTGGATCCATGTGGTTTAGGAAAGGAACACACATGCTATGACTCTGGTGGATCCATGTGGTTTAGGAAAAGAACACAGATGCAATGACTCTATTGGATCCATGTGGTTTAGGAAAGGAACACACATGCAATGACTCTAGCGGATCCATGTGGTTTATGAAAGGAACACACATGCAATGACTCTGGTGGTGGTTTAGGAAAAGAACACACATGCAATGACTCTGGTGGATCCATCTAGTTTAGGAAAGGAACACACATGCAATGACTCTATTGGATCCATGTGGTTTAGGGAAGGAACACACATGCAATGACTCTAGCGGATCCATCTGGTTTATGAAAGGAACACACATGCAATGACTCTGGTGGTGGTTTAGGGAAAGAACACACATGCAATGACTCTGGTGGATCCATGTGGTTTAGAAAGTAACACACATGCAATGACTCTGGTGGTTAGGAAAGGAACACACATGCAATGACTCTGGTGGATCCATGTGGTTTAGGAAATGAACACACATGCTATGACTCTGGTGGATCCATGTGGTTTAGGAAAACAACATACATGCAATGGCTCTAGTGGTGGTTTAGGAAAGGAACGCACATGCAATGACTCTGGTGGATCAATGTGGTTTAGGAAAGGAACACACACACAATGACTCTAGTGGTGGTTTAGGAAAGGAACACACATGCAATGATTCTAGTGGATCAATGTGGTTTAGGAAAGGAACACACATGCAATGACTCTAGTGGATCCATGTGGTTTAGGTAAGGAACACACATGCAATGGCTCTGGTGGTGGTTTAGGAAAAGAAAACATATGTGAGACCAGGCACATGGCTTAATAGGATTGATAGAATACTCATACCAACAAGTTGCAACTTCTTTTCCGGAATCTCATTCGAAAAGAACTCTAAGGTTAAGCGTGCTTGGCCTAGAGCAATTCCAGGATGGGTGACTGACCGGGAAGTGGGTAACCGGGTGCACACGAGTGAGGACAAAGTGCGCAGAAAAGACTAGTGTTGGTCTGTGGGGCCAGTCTAGATACTATTAAGATGCCAGGAGTGACACCCCCCGGGCCCAGGAGTGGAAGGGGTGTTACAAGTGGTATCAGAGCCGACCCTTGCGATTACACGGGTGTGTGCGGGTTAGTGGCAGGACATGTGGATCAGGGCGTGTGTGGCCCGGAGTGGACACGGCATGGCACATGTGCTGGCACTAGATGCACAGACGCGTGCCAAGAGGGAACGTTCCTGGGGTGTGCTTGATCAATGAGGGCATCGATCTTCTAAAGGGTGGGTGTATCTGAGACCAGGTACATGTCTTAATAGGATTGATAGAATACTCATACCAACAAGTTGCAACTTCTTTTCCGGAAGCTCATTCGAAAAGAACTCTAAGGTTAAGAGTGCTTGGCCTAGAGCAATTCTAGGATGGGTGACCGACCGGGAAGTGGGTAACCGGGTGCACACAAGTGAGGACAAAGTGCGCAGAAAAGACTAGTATTGGTCTGTGGGGCCAGTCTAGATACTATTAAGATGCCAGGAGTGACACCCCCGGGACCAGGAGTGGACGGGGTGTTACAACACATGCAATGACTCTAGTGGATTCATGTGGTTTAGAAAGGACCACACATGCAATGACTCTGGTGGTGGTTTAGGAAAAGAACACACATGCAATGACTCTGGTGAATCCATGTGGTTTAGGAAAGGAACACACATGCAATGACTCTAGTGGATCCATGTGGTTTAGGAAAGGAACACACAAGCAATGACTCTGGTGGTGGTTTAGGAAAAGAACACACATGCAATGACTCTGGTGGATCCATGTGGTTTATGAAAGGAACACAATTGCAATGACTCTGCTGAATCAATGTGGTTTAGGAAAGGAACACACATGTAATTACTCTGGTGGATCAATGTGGTTTAGGAAAGGAACACACATGCAATGACTATAGTGGTGGTTTAGGAAAATAACACACATGCAATGACTCTAGTGGATGCATGTGGTTTAGAAAAGGAGTACACATGCAATTACTCTAGTGGATCCATGTGATTTAGGAATGGAACACACATGCAATGTCTCCAGTGGATCCATGTGGTTTATGAAAGGAACACACATGCAATGATTTTGTTGGTGGTTTAGGAAAACCACACAGATGCAATGACTCTCGTGGATACATGTGGTTTAGGAAAAGAACACACATGCAATGACTCTGGTGGATCAATGTGGTTTAGGAAAGGAACACACATGCAATGACTCTGGTGGATCCATGTGGTTTAGAAAAGGAACACACATGCAATGACTCTGGTGGTGGTTTAGGAAAATAACACATATGCAATGACTCTATTGGTGGTTTAGGAGAGGAACACACATGCAATGACTCTGGTGGATCCATGTGGTTTAGGAAAGGAACACACATGCTATGACTCTGGTGGATCTATGTGGTTTAGGAAAAGAACACACATGCAATGACTCTATTGGATCCATATGGTTTAGGATAGGAACACACATGCAATGACTCTAGCGGATCCATGTGGTTTATGAAAGGAACACACATGCAATGACTCTGGTGGTGGTTTAGGAAAAGAACACACATGCAATGACTCTGGTGGATCCATCTAGTTTAGGAAAGGAACACACATGCAATGACTCTATTGGATCCATGTGGTTTAGAGAAGGAACACACATGCAATGACTCTAGCGGATCCATGTGGTTTATGAAAGGAACACACATGCAATGACTCTGGTGGTGGTTTAGGAAAAGAACACACATCTAATGACTCTGGTGGATCCATGTGGTTTAGAAAGTAACACACATGCAATGACTCTGGTGGTAAGGAAAGGAACACACATGCAATGACTCTGGTGGATCCATGTGGTTTAGGAAATGAACACACATGCTATGACTGTGGTGGATCCATGTGGTTTAGGAAAACAACATACATGCCATGGCTCTAGTGGTGGTTTAGGAAAGGTACGCACATGCAATGACTCTGGTGGATCCATGTGGTTTAGGAAAAAACACACATGCAATGACTCTGGTGGATCCATGTGGTCTAGGAAAGGAACACACATGCAATTACTCTTGTGGATCCATGTGGTTTAGGAAAGGAACACATGTGCAAAGAATCTATTGGTGGTTCAGGAAAAGAACGCACATGCAATGACTCTGGTGGATCCATGTGGTTTAGGAAAAGAACACAAATGCAATAACACTTGTGGATCTATGTGGTTTATGAAAGGAACTCACATGTACTGACTCTGGGGGTAGTTTAGGAAAAGAACACACATGCAATGACTATGGTGGATCAAAGTGCTTTAGGAAAGGAACAGACATGCAATGACTCTGGTGGTGGTTTAGGAAAAGAACACACATGCAATGACTCTAGCGGTGGTTTAGGAAAAGAACACATATGCAATGACTCTAGTGGTGGTTTAGGAAAGGAACACACATGGAATTACTCTGGTGGATCCATGTGGTTTATGAAAGGAACACAGATGCAATGACTCTGGTGGTGGTTTTGGAAAAGAACACACGTGCAATGACTTTGGTGGATCAATGTGGTTTAGGAAAGGAACACACATGCAAAGACTCTATTGGTGGTTTAGGAAAATAACACACATGCAATGACTCTGGTGGATACATGTGATTTATGAAAATAAGACACATGCAATGACACTGGTGGATCCATGTGGTTTATGAAAGGAACACACATGCAATGATTCTGTTGGATCAATGTGGTTTAGGAAAGGAACACACATGCAATGACTCTGGTGGTGGTTTAGGAAAGGAACACACATGCAATCACTCTGGTGGATGCATGTGGTTTAGGAAAGGAACACACATGCAATGACTCTAGTGGTGGTTTAGGAAAGGAACACACATGCAATGACTCTGGTGGATCAATGTGGGTTACGAAAGGAACACACATGCAATGACTCTGGTGGATCCATGTGGTTTAGGAAAGGAACACACATGCAATGACTCTGGTGGTGGTTTAGGAAATGAACACACATGCAATCACTCTAGTGGATGCATGTGGTTTAGGAAAGGAACACACATGCAATGACTCTGGTGGATCCATGTGGTTTATGAAAGGAACACACATGTAATGACTCTGGTGGATCAATGTGGTTTAGGAAAGGAACACACATGCAATGACTCTGGTGGATCCATGTGGTTTAGGAAAGGAACACACATGCAATGACTCTGGTGGATCCATGTGGTTTAGGAAAGTAACAAACATGCAATGACTCTGGTGGTGGTTTAGGAAAAGAACACACATGCAATGACTCTAGTGGATCCATGTAGTTTGGGAAAGGAACACTGTTGGGGGATACCCCCGGGTAGGGTCACTCCGGGGTATAAGGGCCGAGTTAGCCGAGGTTCGGCAAGGTCAAAGCGGATGCTGATCGGGTCACCTCAAGGCAGGCCGGATCATGGAGTAACCCGGACCAGGGGAGGTCGCCTAACATTGTCTCAGCCGACTTAACGAGTAAGTCAGAAATGCTTGTCTAACTTATATGCAGGAACAGGTGTGGCCGGATCTACTATGATCCGGGTCCCCGCTTAGCTTCTAGGAGAAGGAAGGAATCTCTCTGGTCAAAAAGAAGGCCCGGTACGCACTGCATGAGCGAAGAAAGTAAGGGCAGGACCACCGGGTCATGGCCGACAAGGGTGACGACGCCCGTGACGGCTGACGCAGGCGCCGCAGAGGCTTACGTAGCTAAAGCATGTATAATGCAGGGAAAAGCACCCCGGTCGGGTTACCACTTTGGGAGGAGGCATATTCTTAGGAATATGCCTCCACGTATGCCCTAGGCAGGGACCGAGCCTCCTCTATATAAGGGGGGCTAGGTTTCTGGTAGAAGGGGTGGGTTGAGTTCTTTGAGGCCATAGCATTTTGGTTAAGGTTCTAGGGGTGAACTATGGGTGGGAGTAAGAGAGCACCTTCTTCCTCCTCTCGCCAATACAGCTCAAGGAGCACTTGTAATCTTGAAGGAACAGCAATACAAACTTCTGTGTGGAGAATCACTTCATTATCCCTCCCTGGATTCCCTTAGCGTGTATTAGTCCCCACCTTTAGCCTATCCATGGCATCTGCCGTGACACCACCACGACAGTTGGCGCCCACCGTGAGGCTAGCAGCGCTAGCAGGGGTGAAGATCTGGACGGGAAACATCATCGGCACCGGCAAACGCATCGTCTCCGGGCTCGTTTAGCGCTTTGGAGCGCTGGACTTCGTCAGCGACAACGCTGGCTGCTTCGGCACGCGCCCACTTCCGCGCAACGGCCTCTTCGTCAAGCTCGGTGCGCACAAGGTCTACGTTGTTGTGAACGTATCATGCGTTCATCCGCGCCGCGTCGTCGATGCGGGGGAACCACCCCTCACTGTGGCACGCGGGGCGCGTATCGCTCGCTCCCCGGACCATGCGGAGGTGATGATGACTGCGCCAGGTGCGGGCGCAAGCAAGGATCCAGCACCGGACCCAGAGGTAACACCAAAGGCACCAAGGAAAGGTAGAGGACCTCCACTAGAGAGGCCTGAGAACATACTGAGAGAAGCTATGGATAGCTTGGCTAACCCGGTAGCAGCAGTGGTAGATCCAGCTCAGGCATAGGCCGAGCTAGAGGAAACTAGGCAAAAGATACTGGAGGGCGCAAAGCAAATAGCCGCGGCTCAGCAGTCACTCAACATGAAGCTGCGTGAGTATGCAAAGGCAAACAAAGTTGATATGGTAAAAGTAAAAGGGAGAAATCTCATAAGCAAGATGAACAGAGAAGGTGATGATGGAGCAAAGGGGTCGGAAAACTATTTGTCTGTGGGGTTGCCGAGGTATAGTACCCCGGCGAAGAACCTCAGAGCAGCAGATGCGGCTGCGTCCGAGTTAGAGGGTCTGACGGGTGAGGCCCGTCAGAGACAGCAAGATAGGGTTAATGAGCTGATTCGGATCACGAACAGACAGAATGAAGAGCTATTGAGAGCTAACCCGGAGAGAGCCGGAGCTTCCAAAATCGTCCATTCGGTGATGGGTAACCCGGAGAAATCCGCTGGAGCCGCATCATCACCTCATGGTGGCCCAAGGAGAGAAGAGGTAGTCACCTTGGCCAGACGGAACAAATAGATCGTCCCGTACGACCCGGCCTGTGCGGGAAAAGAAAAAGAGATGCGGAAAAATGATGATCGACGGAGTGTGAGCCGAGGTGAAGCAGGCCGAGGTAACCACAACCAAGGCAATGCCGGTCAAGGGAATGCTGCCAACGGCAATGCCGGCCAGCGAAACTCCGCAGGAGCAGGACAACCGCAACAGCGAAATATACCAAGGCAAGAGCAAAGCGCCGGCCGAGGTATGCAACAGAAAGGTGCGCTCCAAGTGCAAAACCGATACAATGACGGTGATTCGGAAATGGTGAACGCAGGGTACCCTAGACCGGACTATCATGTGATAGGGTCAAGATTGGGAAGCAGGGATTTAATGCCGGATGATGCCAGGTTGAAGCTGGATCGCCTGTATAGGTCGGAACAGATCGAATGTCAAGGACCCCCGGGTCCAGCGTGCTTTGGACCCCGGATCATGAAGGAGCCACCGGTACCCAACTTCCAGCTGCCCAGAGGCACGAAGACGTATGACGGCTGTACCAAGCCGGAGGATTGGCTGATAAACTATGCTACAGCTATGAAAATTGCCACCGGCAACTTGAGATGGGCTGTACGATTCGTACCCCAGATGTTGGAAGGTCCATCCAGAGTATGGCTGAATAATTTACCACCCGGAAGCATCAGCTGCTGGATAGATTTTGAAGAAATGTTTATCAGCAACTTCTCAAGTACATATCAGAGGCCGAATAGACCGCAGACCCTAGCAATGTGCAAGCAAAGACCTAATGAGACGGACCGTGAATTCTTGACCCGGTGGTGTACCGTGAGAAACTCGTGTGATGGTGTCATAGAGTCACAGGCCATAGCATGGTTTGCACAAGGGTGTAGATATGGCAGCGAGTTGTGGATGAAGTTGCAAAGGAAAATGCCAATTACGTTGGCCGAGATGATCCGGATTGCTGATTCATATGCTTTGGGTGATTCGACTCAACCTAGGATCGCGTCAAACGAGTCAAACGAGGAATACTATCAGAGGGATGGAGTCGGGTCATCTTGGAGGAACGATTACAGAGGAAAAATGAGAGATGATAGACCGGATCATCGCTATGGTTTGCAACAAGTTGCAGCTGTGAATCAAGATCAACCCGGAGCAGGGAGCAACCAACGCCAGAAAACGGGAGGGCACTGGACTCCAAGAAACGATGGCAAGAAAACATGGACTCCGGAGCAAAAGAAATAGTGGCAGGAAAAGAAGGACCGTCCGAGGTATACCTATGAGTCGATGTTGGACCAGCCGTGTAAGTTTCACACGCCAAATCCGAATAGCCCGGCGGGTCACACAACGAGGCAATGTGAGTGGATGTGTAAGATAGAACAAGGTGGTTCGGGAAATGCTCAGGCACCCCAGAATGATCAACCTCAGCAGGAGTTACCTCGGTAGCAATTGCTCTCCGGAGCGAACACGCAACAGCTAATGTTACGTCCCCCTCCGTCGAGGTATGACAACAATGAGAGAAGGGATGCAGTGCATCAGGTGGAAAATCAGCACCAGCCGGATCAGAGGTACCCCGAAAATGAGGGAAGGGATGAGTACAGAGAACATCACCAGAGCTAGTGTGTGTTCACAACTGAGGAAACAGATAGGAAAAGCTTGCAGCGCCGACATATGGAAGTCAATGCGGTAATGCCAGCAGTGACAAGGTACATGCCTTGGTCGGACCAGGAAATCACCTGGAACATCAAAGATCATCCTAAGCTTATGCCGAGTCCAGGCTCGTATGCGCTAGTGCTAGATCCGACGTTCATTGGACCAAACATCAATGTGAGGTTCTCCAAGGTCCTGATTAACAATGGCAGTAGCATTAACATCATGTATGCGGATACGATGCGCAAGTTGGGCATCTCGGAGAACATGCTCCAGGCTATGAGAACAACTTTCCATGGCATTGTACCAGGCATTTCTTGTGAGCCCATAGGCAAAGGCCGGGTCGACGTGCTATTCGGCACAAGGGATAACTGCCGAACTGAAAATCTGGAGTTTGAGGTGGTGAACATGGAAAGTGCGTATCACGCGTTACTCGGAAGACTAGCATTGAACAAGTTCATGGCAAGATGCCACATCAGTTATCTAAAGATGAAGTTGCCCGGGCCCAATGGAGTGATTACGATTGCTGGAGATTTCCGACGTTCCATTGACTGTGCTTCAGCCGGGTCTAACCTAGCCGAGTCACTCATGATTGCGCGAGAGAAAGAAAAATCCAGGAGGTGGAGGCATGAGCTCAGTCCGCGGAGCAGTATATGCCGGCATTGAGTAACCCGCATGGCAGCGTTTCATTCCAAGCCGCAAAGGACACCAAGAAGGTTCCAGTTGATGACATGTTCCTGGAGCGCACCGTAACAATTGGTGTCGGGTTAACCGACAAATAGGAAAGCGAGCTCGTCAACTTCCTCCATGAGAATCGAGATATATTTGCTTGGTCTACACAGGACTTGCAAGGTGTTTCGAGGGAGTTGGCCGAGCACTCTTTGAACGTAAGGCCCGGAGCAAGGCCGGTGAATCAACCTCTCCGCCGCTTCGCCGAGGATAGAAGAAAAGTCATTGGAGACGAGATAGCTCGGTTACTAGCAGTAGGATTTATCATGGAGGTGTTGTATCCAGATTGGCTCTCTAATCCGGTGCTGGTAGAAAAGAAGAAGGACGATCCGAACGTGGCAGTGGTTTGGCGTATGTGCATCGATTACATGAACCTGAACAAGGCGTGTCCAAAAGATCCATTTCCACTGCCGAGGATAGATCAGGTCATAGACTCAACCGCGGGATGTGAACTGTTGTCATTCATTGATGCATATTCTGGTTTCCACCAGATACCTCTGAACCCGGATGATCAAATAAAGACTGTGTTTATTACCCTGTACGAGGCTTATTGCTATCGCACAATGCCATTCGGTTTACGTAATGTAGGTGCAACGTACCAAAGATGTATGCAAAAATGTTTGCCCGACCAAATAGGTCAAAACATACAAGTATACGTGGATGATGTGGTTGTCAAGACCAAGGAAAGAAAAACGCTCCTTGATGACATAAGGCAAACATTCGCGAACTTGAGAAGGTTCTGAATGAAGCTTAACCCGGAAAAATGTACCTTCGGTGTCTCGGCTGGAAAATTACTCGGATTTCTCGTCTCCAGCCAAGGTATCGAGGTTAATCCAACTAAGATTCGGGCCATTGAACGAATGGAGCTGCCGAAGTGTCTTAACGATGTCCAGAAGTTCACTGGGTGCCTGGCATCGTTGAGTCGGTTTGTATGTCGGTTGGGAGAAAAGGCACTGCCTCTCTACCAACTCATGAAAAAGTCGGATAAATTCGTTTGGATGCCACAGGCCGATGAAGCCTTTGCCCACTTAAAAAGGATGTTGGCCACTGCACCAGTGTTAGCTTCTCCACTATCAAAGGAGCCAATGTTGCTCTACATAGCCGCAACCAACCGAGTTGTAAGTGCAGTGATTGTAGTGGAGCGCAATGAAGAGGGTAAGTCGGTGCAGAGGCCAGTATATTACTTGAGCGAGGTATTGTCTGCCTCAAAACAGAACTACCCGCACTTTCAAAAGGTGGCATATGGTGTCTATATGGCGGCTAAGAAGTTAAAGCATTACTTTGAGGAGCACCCCATCAAAGTAATATGTGAAGCTCCCATATCCGAGATAATGGGTAACAAGGATGCGAGTGGCAGAATTGCAAAATGGGCAATTGAGTTAGCCCCTCATGCGCCCCAATATGATAGAAGAGAAGCGATCAAGTCTCAGGCTGTGGCAGACTTTTTTGTGGATTGGGCCGAGGTACAATACGAACCGCCGCCACCAGATCCGAACTACTGGAGGATGCACTTTGACGGGTCGAAAACCAAAACCGGATTAGGCGCTAGGGTTGTGCTTACCTCGCCAAAGAAGGACCAGCTAAAATACGTATTGCAGATCCATTTCGCGGCATCAAACAATGTCGCTGAGTACGAGGCTCTTGTGCATGGGCTCAAAGTGGCAAAGGAGATTGGCATACGTCGGATAATATGCTTTGGCGACTCGGATCTGGTGGTGCAGCAAGTGTCCAGAGTGTGGGATGCCCTGGATCCAAACATGGCACTATACAAATTTCACGTGCAGAAGATATCTAGTTACTTCGAGGGGTGTGAATTTCACCATGTACCCCGAGTGGAAAACGAGGCTGCCGACATGCTGTCGAAGCTCGGATCGACCCGACAGGCAATTGCAACGGATGTAGCATTGGAACACCTCAGAAAACCGTCTATCAGGCCGTTCCCAGGAACCGACTCGATCTATGTCCCGGAAAATACATAATCCGGAGCTGAGCCCATGGACATTGACACGAGAGGTAGTACGTGAGACCCGGGGACTGCCTCAGTAGACCCGGGGACTACCTCGCTAGACCCGGGGACTACCTCGCTAGACCCGGGGACTGCTCAGCATGATCCGGCTGAAGTTATGCCGGTGGATCAGATGGAAATTGATGAGGATATGTTCCCTCCACGAGTGATACCAGCTTGGGCACTGCCTATATTCCAATTCCTGAAAGATGGAACGTTACCCGCTGAGGAGGTGTTAGCCAGGCAAACTCAGAGGAGAGCAAAAGCATACACGATTATCAATTCCGAGCTGTACAAACGGAGTGTAACCAACGTCCTCCAGCGATGCGTTGACCCGGAAGAAGGACTTGACATCCTCCCAGATATACACCAAGGAGAATGCGGGCATCATGCCTCATCCCGAGCCTTAGTGGCAAAAGCATTCCGGCATGGGTTCTACTGGCCAAGTGCCTTAGAACAAGCGGAAGATCTGGTGAGAAAATGCAATGGTTGTCAAAGGTACGCCACCAAGACACAGATGCCTATGTCGGAACTCAAGACCATACCAATTACGTGGCCATTTGCTGTATGGTGCTTGGATATGGTTGGCCCGTTCAAACCAGCAAGAGGAAACATGACACACATTTTGGTCATGGTGGACAAGTTTACAAAATGGATCGAGGTCAAACCTATAAGAAAATGTGATGGAGCTACGGCTGTGACATTTCTCAAAGACATCATCTTGAGATACGGTTATCCACACAGTATTATAACTGATAATGGTACAAATTTTGCGGAAGGAGCATTTGCGCGCTTTTGCCGAGACAAGAAGATCCGACTCGATGTCGCCTCGGTAGCCCACCCCGCGTCGAACGGACAAGTGGAAAGATCCAATGGATTAGTATTATCCAGGATAAAACCCCGGCTCATTGAGCTGCTGCAAAGATCAGCGGGGTGCTGGATAGAAGAACTACTAGCGGTACTATGGAGTTTAAGAACAACTCCGAATCGATCAACAGGCTATACGCCATTTTTTCTGGTATATGGGGCAGAAGATGTATTACCAGCCGACATAGAGCATGATTCGCCTAGGGTCACCCAATACACAGAAGCCGAAGTGCAAGAAGCCCGGCAAAATGATGTTGATCTGCTGGAAGAAGCGAGAGAACTGGCACTGTCCAGATCCGCCATATATCAGCAAAATCTCCGACGCTATCGTAGCTGGAAAGTGTGCCCCCGAGTCTTTCGGGAAGGCGATCTGGTGCTCCGGTTGGTACAACGTACTACTGGCATGCATAAATTATCCCCCCATGGGAAGGGCCATTCATTGTGAGCAAAGCATTGCACAATGACTCTTACTATCTTATAGATGTAAAGCTACAGGAAAAGAACAAGGCGGACAGGTCCGAAGAGGAATCTAAGTGACCGTGGAATGTAGCACTACTTCGTCCCTTCTACACTTAGCTAAGAACTGTATGTATCCGAGTCATCTCATATGTCGGTATGTATGTCGGCAATGAGCTTATCAATGAAATAGCAGCGCCTCGAGCAGTAACTCGGGGACTGCCTTAATAATATTTGTTGTTACTTCTTATGCGGTAGCTGGAATAAGTCGGTCCACTTAACCCGGATTAGTAATGTGTGAGCACCAAAAACCCAACTCTTCGACTTGCTGCTGTTCAACAGGAATTGGCTTCATGGCAAGCAAGAGAACAAGTTTGGAATTGTGTAGCACATGAAAAACAACTAGGGAAACGAATTTATTCGAGCTAACGGTTTTTTTCGGACTAACGCTGTATTTATTTTCAAGTTATTATGCTGAATTATTTTGAGCTAAGCCTAAAAGTTTCTAAGTATTGTTAAAACAATTTTTGAAGCTCGGATTCGTAAGTCGTAAAACCGAATCAAGGTAGACACGGGCCGAGCTAGAGAATTGGACGAACAAGAAAATGAAACTCGGGGACTAAGCCCAAGTTAATCCGGCATAGAAACGTAGTAGCAAAATATCACATATCTAGCATACAATTGCACCCGGCATACCGGGGATCTGATGAATTTTCAAGTTTTTTGAACTAAGGAGCAGCAGGAGGAGGAAGTTCGGCGTCATTGTCGCTGTCTTCAATATCTGAGACATCATATTCTCCGCCCTCATCCGACCCATCTTCAACATTCTCAACGTGCTCGTCCCCAGCGGATTCCAGGAAGCTCGGTCCTTCAACCCAGTCATGGATATGAGAATATTCGACGAGGCTGTAGGCGCAAGCCTGGTGCCGAGCTACCCACTCCGGATCATCGGTCCATCTGGATCTGGTGCGCCGACGTGTAAGGAGGCTGAGGTCGATCTTCTCATACCATGTGAGAATATGGTGAAGGATAGTATCAGCTGCGGCGCGCCCAGCGGATTCTCTCCAGAGATCGAGCTGGATCTCAGTCTCCATTAGTTTCTCGACGAGAATCGCGGTGGTCTCCGGGCTACTCTCTCTGGGCCAGAACGTGTTGAAAATGCGAATGGCAACGTCGAGGATATCCTTGCCATAATTCTTGATGATCTTCACGCGAGATGATAAGCTGACCAACAGGTCCTCCATGTCATAAGGAACCTCCTCACCAGCAGTAGCGGCAGGATTACCCCTCGCTTGCCGAAAATCTGCAACTGCTGCGCTTGCAATGGTGATGCTCTCAGGAAATTTTCCTGGAAGCTAGACAAGGGAAGAAGGTAAAGAAAAGGCATATGAAGCAACCCGGAAAAGTAGGTCGGAAGGAACTTACTGTTGGGTCCGCAACATAGAAAACAAAAATTTTCCTACGGTGTGAACTACACGCCAAGATCTATCTACTAGGTACAAAGCAAACGGGTGGACATACATCCATAGAGAACTTACCCTCGAAGACAACGAGCTTTGTTAACGAGTAGGAACTCGTGGTTGATGTAGTCGTACACTTGCCGATCTCAAGATCGTGAGGAAGTCCGAGCACCGCAACTCAGCAGCGCATCCGCACTCGCACACACGTTCAAGCCACTGGACAACCTCCACCTCCTCGCTCCAGCGATCCAGCGGAAGCAGCAACTCCTTCCAGACGAAATGCCACCGGGAACATGTATCTCGCTAATCCGAGACCATGGGGGAATAATTCTAGAGGGGGAGAGAGATCCTTCACAAGGAGGTGTGAGGATGAAGGAGGGAATGGGTGGCCTTTTATAGGAGGAGGGGGGTGCCCCCTCTCTCCATGGCCGGCGCATGGGGGGTGACCCCTCACCTCCCCCATTCATGTGGTGGTAACTCCTCCACATTAAAATGTCTCTTCACATTCCCTTTTAAAGTCTCCACTTTAAAAGCATTAAGTTTCTCCAAATTTAATGCTCTCTCATTTAATAAAACTCTTTTATTAAATTTATTCAGAATTTTGTTAATTACTTTAATTAACAAACATTCACATATAGCCCCTTGCAATATTTCAATATCACATGCAGAACCACCTTCTGCAATTTCACCCGAAACAATTTCCGGTTTCTATTGAAACAATTCCTGTGCTTTGCAATTCTTTCGTCTGAAACATATGTGCTCCAAAATGTTGTCCGGTAACTCTTAAGTGTGCCACCCTACGGTTCGCGAATAATGCAGACTTGATCGAGACCCATCTCTAATCAATAATCAGAAGCGGGACCTAGAGATCCGTACTGACTCCTACACATTCAATGATGAATCCTGTGATCGTGAGAACCTTTAACGCTTGTAACTAAATCCCTTTGTCTCTCTATATATTACATGTCCGAGATTCGATCATCGGTATCTCCATACCTAGTTTGATCTCGTTACCGACATGCACTCTTTTCTTGTTCCCGTGATATAACATTCTAGTGATCACATCACTTGCTTGCAAGCTATCCTAATGTGATATCACCGAGAGGGCCCAGAGTATATCTATCCATCATCTGGATTGAAAAATTCCACTCTTGATCCATGAGCCTCAACATAACACCTTCGTAGCACTGAACCCATCTTTATAGTCACCCTGTTACGGTGTGACGTTTGATGTTATCAAGATACTCTTCCGGTGTTAGCAATTAACATGATCTCATGGTCTAAGGATAAAGATTACTTCGTATGATGTTATAGCAATATAAACACAATGACTTGATCGTAATGCTATAATTCGGATGAATGTTCATCACATCATTCCACCAATGGTGTGACCTTGTTATTAACAACATCCAATGTCCATGATCAAGAAACCTTGATCATCCTGTTAATCAACAAGCTAGTCTATAAGAGAGGCATGACTAGGAACCCTTTTTGTTTATTAAACACACCTGTATTGATGTTTCCTATCAATACAATTATAGCATGCAAAATAAACATCTATCATATACAAGGAATACATAATAACACTTTATTATTGCCTCTCAGGGCATATTTCCTTCAGTCTCCCACTTTCACTAGAGACAATAATCTAGTTCACATAGTGATAAATCTAACACCCATGGAGTTCTGGTGTTGATCATGTTTTGCCCTAGGGAGTACTTTAGTCAATGGATCTGCTACATTCAGGTCCGTGTGCACTTTACAAATCTTTGTATCTCCATCCTTGACATGCTCGCGGATGGAGTGAAACCGACGCTTAATATGCTTGGAATTCTTGTGAGACCTTGGTTCCTTTGCGTTGTCTATGGCTCCATTGTTGTCACAATAGATCACCATCGGGTCCAACGCACTGGGAACCACACCCAGTTCCGTTATGAACTCCTTCATCCAAACCGCTTCCTGCGCCGCTTCTGAAGTAGTAACATATTCCGCCTCCGTTGTTGATCTAGCCACCACAGGTTGTTTGGAGCTCCTCCAACTAACTGCTGCTCCGTTCAAGAGAAATACGTATCCGGATTGAGACTTAGAGTCATCCGGATCAGTGTCAAATCTAGCATCGACATAACACTTAGCGACTAGCTCTTCTTCACCTCCGTATACAAGAAACATATCCTTAGTTCTTCTCAAGTACTTAAGGATATTCTTGACCGCTATCCAGTGTTCCGAACCTGGATCCGATTGGTACCTACTAGTCAAACTAATACCATGTGCCACATCCGGTCTTGTACATAGCATGGCATACATTATAGAGCCTATGGCTGAGGCATAGGGGATCCTATCCATTATCTCTCTTTCTTCCGCCGTAGCCAGACTTTGAGCCTTACTCAATGTCTTGCCTTGCAACATAGGTAAGAACCACTTCTTACTTCTGTCCATATTAAACTTCTTTAATATCTTATCAAGGTATGTACTCTGCGATAGCCCAATTAGGCGTCTTGATCTATCTCTATAGATTTTAATGCCTAATATATATGAAGCTTCACCAAGGTCCTTCATCGAAAATTTGCTGTTTAGATAACTTTTAACACTGTTTAAAAGATCTAAATCATTTCCAATCAATAATATGTCATCCACATATAATATCAGAAATGCCACATTGCTCCCACTCACTTTCTTGTAAATACAAGCCTCTCCATAAGTTTGGACAAATCCAAACTCTTTGATCACCTCATCAAAGCGGAGATTCCAACTTCGTGATGCTTGCTTCCGTCCATAGATGGATCGCTGAAGTTTGCACACCTTATTAGCATCCTTAGGATCAACAAAACCCTTAGGTTGTATATACAACTCTTCTTCAATATTACCATTGAGGAACGTAGTTTTGACATCCATCTGCCATATTTTATAATCGAAATATGCAACAATTGCTAACATAATCCTAACCGACTTAAGCATCGCTACGGGAGAGAATGTCTCATCGTAGTCAACTCCTTGAATTTGTTGAAACCCCTTTTCGACAAGTCGAGCCTTATAGATGGTCACATTACCATCAGCATCAGTTTTCCTTTTGAAAATCCATTTATTCTCAACGGCCTTTCGATCGTGAGGTAAGTCCACCAAGGTCCAAACCTGGTTTTCGTACATGGATTCCATCTCGGATTTCATAGCTTCTAGCCATTTGTTGGAATCCGGGCTCATCATCGCTTCTTCATACGTCGCAGGGTCATCCATTTCATCAACCATGAAATTCACAACAGGATTGCCGTACAGTTCAGGAGCTGCACGTGTCCTGCTTGACCTGCGAGGTTCGGTAGTGTCCTCTTTCGGAGTTTCATGATCAATATCATTAGCTCTCTCTTCATTAGGTGAAGTCAACTCCGAAACAACTACCGATGCTGCGCCACTCGCCATTTCATGAAGAGAAGGTTCAATAACCTCTTCGAGTTCTACCTTCCGACTACTCACACCTTTCGCGAGAAATTCCTTCTCAAGAAAGGATCCATTCTTAGCAACAAAAACCTTGCCCTCGGATCTGTGATAGAAGGTATACCCAATCGTTTCCTTAGGGTATCCTATGAAGACGCATTTTTCCACTTTGGGTTCGAGTTTATCCGGTTGAAGTTTCTTCACATAAACATCGCATCCCCAAACCTTAAGAAATGACAGCTTAGGTTTGTTTCCAAACCATAATTCATACGGTGTCGTTTCAACGGATTTAGATGGTGCCCGATTTAAAGTGAATGCAGCTGTTTCCAGTGCATAACCCCAAAATGACAGTGGCAAGTCAGTCAGAGACATCATAGATTGAACCATATCCAATAAAGTACGATTACGACGTTCTGACACACCATTACGTTGTGGTGTTCCGGCAGGCGTGAGTTGTGAAACTATTCCACAGTCTTTCATATGTGTGCTAAACTCGTAACTAAGATACTCTCCTCCATGGTCGGACCGTAGAAATTTGATCTTTCTGTTACGATGATTTTCCACTTGATTCTGAAATTCCTTGAACTTTTCTAAAGTTTCAGACTTGTGTTTCATCAAATAGATATACCCGTATCTACTCAAATCATCCGTGAAAGTAACAAAATAACGATATCCACCTCACGCCGACACACTCATTGGTCCACACACATTAGTATGTATGATTTCCAATAGATCTGTCGCCCGTTCCATTGAACCGGAAAACGGCATTCTAGTCATCTTGCCCATAAGGCATGGCTCACATGTATCAAATGATTCAAAATCAAGTGATTCCAAAAGTCCATCAGAATGGAGTTTCTTCATGCGTTTAACGCCAATATGACCTAGACGGAAGTGCCACATATATGTAGATATATCATTATCAAGTTTAATCCTTTTAGCATCAACATTATGAATATGCGTAATACTACTATCGAGATCCAACAGAAATAAACCATTCAACATAGGTGCATGACCATAAAAGATATTATTCATATAAATCGAACAACCATTGTTTTCAGACTTAAATGAATAACCACTTTGCATCAAACACGATCCGGATACAATGTTCATGCTTAGTGCAGGCACCAAATAACAATTATTTAGGTTTATAACTAATCCCGATGGCATATGGAGAGGCAGCATTCCGACGGCGATCACATCAACTTTTGATCCATTGCCGACCCGCATCGAGACCTCATCCCTTGCTAGTTGTCGCTTGTTCTGCAGCCCCTGAACTGAGTTACATATATTAGCAACCGATCCCGTATCAAATACCGAGGTGCTACTGCGAGTACTAGTCAAGTACACATCAATAACATGTATATCACATATACCTTTGTTTGCCTTGCCGGACTTCTTGTCCGCCAAATACTTGGGGCAGTTGCGCTTCCAATGGCCAGTCCCCTTGCAATAGTAGCACTCGATGTCAGACTTAGGGCCAGCTCGGGGTTTCTTTTCAGGCGTGGCAACAGACTTGCCACCCTTCTTTCCCTTGTGCTTGCCTTTCTTGTCCTTCTTGAAACCGGTGGTCCTATTGATCATCAACACTTGATGTTCTTTCCGAATCTCCACTTCTGCAGTCTTAAGCATTGACAGAAGCTCGGGAAGAGACTTCTTCATGCCCTGCATATTATAGTTCATCACGAAGCTCTTGTAGCTAGGTGGTAGAGATTGGAGAACACGATGTATGCCTAAGTCAATGGGAATCGTTATTCCCAAGGACACAAGCTCATCGGCGTACCCAGACATTTTGAGTACGTGCTCACTAACGGAGCTGTTTTCCTCCATCATGCAGCTAAAGAACTTTTCTGTAGCATTATAACTCTCTACGGCGGCATGGGTATCGAAAATCATTTTCAATTCTCCCATGGTATCAAAAGCATTGACATTTTCGAAACGCTTTCGAAGTTCTGGCTCTAGCCCATACAGTATGCCGCAATGAACAAAGTTGTGGTCCTCCTGACGAGTTATATAGACGTTCTTTTCCTTGTCAGGGGCATCAGGAGCTGGTAGGGGGCCTAGTGGCGCATCTAGCACATATTGCTTTTGTGCAGCAGTGAGGAGAATCCTCAAATTCATAGCCCAGTTGGTGAAGTTGCTACCATTTGCAGCAAGTTTCTCTTTCTCCATGAACACATTTTAATTAAAAGCAGGTGGTGCCATCTACAACAGAATTTGTAAAGTATATTTAGACTAAGTTTATGATAGATTGAGTTCAACTAATCCAAATTACTAATGAACTCCCACTCAAAAACGACATCCCTCGTGTCCTTTTGGTGATTACATGAACCAAATCCACTACACCAAGTCCGATCATCACGTGAGTCGGTGTAGCTTCAAAGGCGAGCATCTATATGGGAATCATATCAACTATATGACTCATGCTTAACCTTTCGGTCCGTGTTCCGAGGCCATGTCTGTACATGCTAGGCTCGTCAAGTAAGAACCTTAGTATTTGCGTGTGTAAAACTAGCTTACACCCGTTGTATGAAAGCGTAGAGTTGAAAACACCCGATCATCACGTGATGCCTCAAAACACGATCCACAAAACGGTGCATACTTAAGGAAGAACACATTTTATCTTGATATCTAAATGAGGGATCATCTTATAATGCTACCAAACGCGCCAAACTAGCAGTATAAGATGCTAACATCTAATGTGTGAAGTGAGGTGATATGGTCCATGCATTTGATCTCTATCATTTGCATCGTGGTATGATCTCTATCATTCCTTCGTGTGTAAGGCCAAGGTCTATGGAACTTACACGTTAAGTGAGTTGTAAGAGTATCTATCATACATCTACTTACAACAATACCATATCAAAACACTAGCCCAGCAACGATCTAAACTAGACGCCTCTAATTTATCAATTGCAAGTTTTACGTGGCTTAGGGCTTTTGGAGATAGAACCTGTCTAACCTACGAACATGAACCACAACGAGGATAACCAAGTTATTAGCAACTCGTTGTAAATCAGATATTGACTATAGTAGGAGAGACAGACACCCGCCAGCCACTTATGCAAAACAAGTTGCATGTCAGTCGTGGAACCGGTCTCATGTACGATGACATGTAAGGTTGGTCCGAGCCGCTTCATCCCACTATGCCACCAATATCCAAAGTACATAGAAGATGCAATAACATGATCATCATCGCCCACATATAAACATATGTGTACTACCCGTGCAAAGCACCTACGCATAGATCAGGCTCTGATACCACTGTTGGGTCCGCAACATAGAAAACAAAAATTTTCCTACGGTGTGAACTACACGCCAAGATCTATCTACTAGGTACAAAGAAAATGGGTGGACATACATCCATAGAGAACTTACCCTAGAAGACAACGAGCTTTGTTAACGAGTAGGAACTCATGGTTGATGTAGTCGTACACTTGCCGATCTCAAGATTGTGAGGAAATCCGAGCGCCGCAACTCAGCAGCGCATCCGCACTCGCACACACGTACAAGCCACCGGACAACCTCCACCTCCTCGCTCCAGCGATCCAGCAGAAGCAGCAACTCCTTCCAGACGAAATGCCATCGGGAACATGTATCTCGCTAATCCGAGACCATGGGGGAATAATTCTAGAGGGGGAGAGAGATCCTTCACAAGGAGGTGTGAGGATGAAGGAGGGAATGGGTGGCCTTTTATAGGAGGAGGGGGGGTGCCCCCTCTCTCCATGGCCGGCGCATGGGGGGTGAGCCCTCACCTCCCCCATTCATGTGGTGGTAACTCCTCCACATTAAAATGCCTCTTTACATTCCCTTTTAAAGTCTCCACTTTAAATGCATTAAGTTTCTCCAAATTTAATGCTCTCTCATTTAATAAAACTCTTTTATTAAATTTATTCAGAATTTTTTTAATTACTTTAATTAACAAACATTGACATATAGCCCCTTGCAATATTTCAATATCACATGCAGAACCACCTTCTGCAATTTCACCCGAAACAATTTCCGGTTTCTATTGAAACAATTCCTGCGCTTTGCAATTCTTTCATCTGAAACATATGTGCTCCAAAATGGTGTCCGGTAACTCTTAAGTGTGCCACCCTATGGTTCACGAATAATGCAGACATGATCGAGACCCTTCTCCGATCAATAATCAGCAGCGGGACCTGGAGATCCGTACTGACTCCTACACATTCAACGATGACTCCTGTGATCGTGAGAACCTTTAATGCTTGTAACTAAATCCCTTTGTCTCTCGATATATTACATGTCCGAGATTCGATCATCGGTATCTCCATACCTAGTTTGATCTCGTTACCGACATGCACTCTTTTCTCGTCCCCGTGATGTAACATTCTAGTGATCACATCACTTGCTTGCAAGCTATCCTAATGTGATATCACCGAGAGGGCCTAGAGTATATCTATCCGTCATCTGGATTGACAAATTCCACTCTTGATCCATGAGCCTCAACATAACACCTTCGTAGCACTGAACCCATCTTTATAGTCACCCTGTTACGGTGTGACGTTTGATGTTATCAAGATACTCTTCCGGTGTTAGCAATAAAGATTACTTCGTATGATGTTATAGCAATATAAACACAATGACTTGATCGTAATGCTATACTTCGGATGAATGTTCATCACATCATTCCACCAATGGTGTGACCTTGTTATTAACAACATCCAATGTCCATGATCAGGAAACCTTTATCATCCTGTTAATCAACAAGCTAGTCTATAAGAGAGGCATGACTAGGAACCTTTTTTGGTTATTAAACACACATGTATTGATGTTTCCTATCAATACAATTATAGCATGAAAAATAAACATCTATCATATACAAGGAATACATAATAACAACTTTATTATTGCCTCTCAGGGCATATTTCCTTCACTCACGTGATATGTGGCTAAGGATCCGGGTTAACTCCTTGATGCAGTCATCGCGTCTCTTGCGAAGTTGCTCAAGCTCAATGTTTGCCGACCCAAGCTGGATGTCGGATTCTTTGAGTAGATCCTAGTGCTTGGAGATCTGGAGAGTAAGGCGCTCACGCTCTTCTATGAAGTTCTGGCCAACATTTTGGAGCTCGGTTTGGTGTTGGGCCTTCATCTTTTCCATCGCAGCCTTGAGCTTGGCAATCTCGTTGTCCTTAGTCCGGAGGAGAGCAAGCTCGTCATACTTTTTCTTCAGCTCGGCTTGATGCTGTCCTGCTTGTTCGAGAAAATGCAGCATCATATCAGGCATGGGCACACTATCCTCAAGCGATGCTGAAATAGTATGTTGACCCGGCAGAGCCGAGGAGTGAATGTTTGCCGAGCCAAGGAGATGAGTAAATGGAAAACACTACGAGGTCGGACAAAAGAGGACATACCCCGGATTTCCTCCAAGTTCTTCCGCATGATCTTGTTCTCAGCCTCCACCCCAGCTGCAGAAAACGAATGAGGAGATTAGTTCAGCAAAAGAAGGTGAAGAAAACCAGAGAAGTGCCGAGGAAAAATTACCCCTCTTTTCATGTTCTGCAATAAGTGCAACATGTTTTGCGCGTAGCATCTTGTGGGTATCCAGCAGGCGTTGGAATTCAGCACTCCGGCGATTGGTGGTTACCTGAAAAAAAAAGTACAGAAGTGTAAAATTAGCTTGGTACATATTCGAAGTGTACAAGATCCGGGCCAAGTGTAACTTAACCCGGCTCTAGGTGTGTGCATATTCGAAGTGTACAAGATCCGGGCCAAGTGGAACTTAACTCGACTCTAGGTGTGTGCATATTCAAAGTGTACAAGATCCGGGCAAAGTGGAACTTAACCCGACTCTAGGTGTGTGCATATTCGAAGTGTACAAGATCCGGGCCAAGTGGAACTTAACCCGGCTCTAGGTGTGTGCATATTCAAAGTGTACAAGATCCGGGCCAAGTGGAACTTAACCCGGATCTAGGTGTGTGCATATTCGAAATGTACAAGATCCAGGCCAGGTGGAACTTAACCTGGCTCTAGGTGTGTGCATATTCGAAGTGTACAAGATCCGGGCCAAGTGGAACTTAACCCGGCCCTAGGTGTGTGCATAGTCGAAGTTTACATGGAGCTACGTTTGTTTTCTGATGAGCATCCGGCCGAGTAACAAGCTACTCCACCGGAGGCTCGGGGACTAATGGTTATTATCTACAGCATGTAAAGGAGAAACGACATACCTCCATCATTCGCCCCACGAGGTTAATTGCCTTAGCGGTGGTATTCATCTGGGCGGAAAATTCTGCAGGGCCGAACTTTTCCGGGAGATCGTCATTGTGGACAAACTCCGCCTTATTCCAGTTCATGATGAACTCAATAAGACTCGGAGGGTACCGCTCACTAGTGGGCATATGGGGTGCCACCAAGCCCTTTGCGTGCGCTTCTTTCCTCTCAACCAAGGCAAGGGCTGGGCTGGTATGCAGGACCATCTGCTGCGCGTCAGTTGGCTCGGCAGGAACATCCTTCGTTGCTGGAGTTTTCTTGGGAAGCATCGACGATAGGGTTCGTTGCCCAGCCTCGACGGATGCTAACTTGGTAATATCTGGAGCCTTTTTGACCTTAGCTTGCTAGGAAGAAGTAACTGTAGTGGATTTCCCCTTAGAAGCTGCTGGAGTAGTTCCTCGCCGAGGCTGAGATGACTCGGACGAAGCGGAAGAACTTGGCACTGGAGCTTTTGTAGCTGAACTTGGAGCTGTTGTTGGTTTCCTTGGTGCCGAAACAGGTGCTGGTGCTAGTTTGGTCGCTCGTACTGGAACTGCTGCTGGTGCTGCTGTTGAGATAGACTTGGTGGTTGCTGGTTGCGTCGATGCCGAAGTGGTGGACGCCGTCGCCTCGGCTGGATCAACCCCTCCCGCTCCGAGGTCGCGTTCCTCTCGACGAGGTAGTGCGGAACCTAGAGCAGCCGTAGAACCCTCTGGAATAGGGCTCAGCAGACATGACTCGTCATCACGAGGAGGAGAAGGGCCAGATCGAAGTGGTGAAGAGATGCTTGATCCGCTTTGAGGGACCTCCACCAGAGGTCTGAAGAAGAGAATAATGTCAGAAGAGAAATTGCCATGATGCAAGGAAAAGTGAGTTACGCAACGAAAAATGACTTACGCATCCGAGGTTTTGGCCTCCTTGGGTTTCCGAGCCCTTCGTGTCGGGGCTTTGCCTGCCCGCTTGGAGGCAGTCTTGTCTCCGGCCTTCTTTTGCCTTTTTGTGGGCTGAGAAGGTTCGGAGGAAGAACTTGATGCGGCTCCGCGCTTCTTCTTCGACGCCACCGGAACCGGCTCGCCCGTAGCAAGTGGAGGATCCACGTGGATATGCCCACCGGGGTTAGCTGATGCCGGAAAGGCAAAAGAAAGAGGGACAACCTCAACAGGTTCAATCACGATGACATCCGAGTCATCCTCATCATCGGGCCAATCTCTAAGAGAAGAGAATTTACCGCTGGGTCGTTTGGTAGCGTCGGTCATAAGGAGGAACATCTCCTGGTCCGGCTCCTCCTCATCCGGGATTTCTCGGTCCGGCGCCCACTTAAGGGTCGGATCCGTACCATCCTCGAGAGTTTGCTGAAGGAACAACTGAGAAAAAGCATGAAGAACAGAGTCAGAAATACAACAAAAACCGACACATATTTGATCCGAAATAAGTTTGCCCCGCGAAGCTTACTACGGGAGGGAGCCTATCACGACAGTAGTGCTCAATTCCCCACGTCCATTCGGTGAATAAATCCCTGTGGGTGGTGATAAGAGCCTTAACCCGGCGAAAAATCTCCATGTTGCTCAACTCAAAGGAAGAGGTCCGGTTGGGGTCGCGGCCGAAACTCATGTGGCACAACTTGTGGGTGCGCTTCTGGAGGGGAGTGATTCAGTTGCGCACGAACGTGATCATAGCATCCTCCTTGTGCAATCCGAGTTTCTTCAGCTCCGCGAACCTCTTGTTAACTTGGTTGGCCAGAGTTGTAGGCTTCTTGGGGACCTCCTCCCAGAATTCTGTGTCAGGTGGACCCGGAGCATAGGGCAGCAACCGAATCAAATCTTCAGTGCCCTCATTCCGGACATAGAAGAAGGTCCGGGCCCATCCTTTGCAGGAGTCAAGCCTGGTAACCCAGGGGAAAATGGAAAGTCTCCGGGGCGAGATGGAGGCAGCTCCGAATTGGGTGAGCTTCTTATCCTCTGACTCTACTTGGATGTTGGGGATGACGTTGCGACGAAGGCCGAAAAACCGGATCCACAGCTCCTTCGTGGGCCACAGTCCGGTGTAACCTTCGATCGTAGAAGCAAAGGCACAGAGAGAGGTGATAGCATTGGCTGGGAGATGGTGCGGCTGCAAGTGGTAGGTGCTGAGCCAATCCCGGAAGAAATCGCTCACCAGCAGACCAAATCCCCGTTGGAAGTGGGACAGGAACACGACAAACTCACCCGGATTGGGTGAGGGGGCCAGTTCGGCGGATGGGAGACGAGCGGCAACGCCGGCAGGAATGCGCCTGGTCCGGTAGAGCCAGTCAAGGTCATCTTGACAGACCCAGGATCCGGCCCACGCGCCGCGGTCCGCCGCGGCGGCGTCCTCCTCCATTTCCTGCTCGACAACGATGAGCTCCTCCTCCGTCATCTCGCATTCACTACCCTCGCTGGCGCTAGCGGCGGCGGGGATCTAAGGCCTGGATTGGCGAGGATCTGTGGCAAGGAGGTCACGCAGCGGTGGCTGCGACGCAGAGGCACGAGGAAAAGCACGGCGGCGGCGCTGCTGCTAGAAGCACTGGCGGCGGCGCGGTCGCTAGGAAGACGAAGGAGAAGGGCAATGAGCAGAGGGGCACAGAAGTGAGAAAAATGCAAAGGTATGCGCCCCTCCGCTACTTAACCACCCCCTGAGATGGGTGAGTGGGATCGCGCTGCGCCAACGAGCCACATGGTGTGGCTGTGTATCGCACGCCTCAGCCAATCGTAGAGGAGCCACACAAAGGGCCACAGAGCAGAAGCAATCCCGTGACGTGATGCTCTGATGCGGTAAACGAGGAGGCAGGCGTGATGTGACCCACGCACAGTGATAACTGACAATTACTGCGGCGGTTACTGTGCAGGCCCTTAAAATAAGACGAGGTAATGATTAGCCTCCACGTGGGTTGGCGTATGAGAGAAGGAAGCACGACCCGGATCAAACCATGGTAACCATGGGATCCGAGCCAAAGTGGTAACCCGGCTGGCAAGTGAAAACTTGGAATGTGCGAAGGGAACGTAAATCCATATAATCCGAGATAAGGAGCTAACCCGGAATTAAACGTCCAAGGCTCGAACATAAATGAACCTGATGTGGCCTTAGCGGCCAAGGCAGCTAAGACCGCACCAGCTTCGGGGACTAATGTTGGGGGGATACCCCCGGGTAGGGTCACTCCGGGGTATAAGGGCCGAGTTATCCAAGGTTCGGCAAGGTCAAAGCAGATGCTGGCCGAGTCACCTCAAGGCAGGCCGGATCACGGAGTAACCCGGACCAGGGGAGGTCGCCTAACATTTTCTCAGCCGACTTAAGGAGTAAGTCGAAAATGCTTATCTAACTTATATGCAGGAACATGTGTGGCCGGATCTACTATGATCCAGGTCCCCGCTTAGCTTCTGGGAGAAGGAAGGAATCTCTCTGGTCAAAAAGAAGGCCCGGTACGCACTGCATGAGCGAAGAAAGCAAGGGCAGGACCACCGGGTCGTGGCCGACAAGGGTGACGATGCCCATGTCGGCTGACGCAGGCGCCGCAGAGGCTTACATAGCTAAAGCATGTATGACACGGGGGAAAAGCACCCCGGTCGGGTTACCACTTTGGGAGGAGGCATATTCTTAGGAATATGCCTCCACGTATGCCCTAGGCAGGGACCGAGCCTCCTCTATATAAGGGGGGCTAGGTTTCTGGTAGAAGGGGTGGGTTGAGTTCTTTGAGGCCATAGCATTTTGGTTAAGGTTCTAGGGGTGAACTATGGGTGGGAGTAAGAGAGCACCTTCTTCCTCCTCTCGCCAATACAGCTCAAGGAGCACTTGTAATCTTGAAGGAACAACAATACAAACTTCTGTGTGGAGAATCACTTCACTATCCCTCCCTGGATTCCCTTAGCGTGTATTAGTCCCCACCTTTAGCATATCCATGGCATCTGTCGTGACACCACCACGACAAACACACATGCAATGACTCTAGTGGATCCATGTGGTTTAGGAAAGGAACACACATGCAATGACTCTGGTGGATCCATGTGGTTTAGGAAAGGAACACACATGCAATGACTCTGGTGGTGGTTTAGGAAATGAACACACATGCAATCACTCTGGTGGATGCATGTGATTTAGGAAAGGAACACACATGCAATGACTCTGGTGGATCCATGTGGTTTATGAAAGGAACACACATACAATGGCTCTGCTAGATTAATGTGGTTTAGGAAAGTAATACACATGCAATGACTCTAGCGGATCAATGTGGTTTAGGAAAGGAAAACACATGGAATGACTCTAGTGGTGGTTTATGAAAAGAACACACATGCAATGACTCTGGTGGATCCATGTGGTTTAGGAAAGGAGCACACATGCAATGACTCTAGTGGATCCATGTGATTTAGGAAAGGAACACACATGCAATGACTCTGGTGGATCCATGTGGTTTAGGAAAATAACACACATGTAGTGATTCTAGTGGTGGTTTAGGAAAGGAATACACATGCCATGACTGTGGTGGATCCATGTGCTTTAGGAAAGGAACACACATGCAATGACTCTTGTGGTGTTTTAGGAAAAGAACACACATGCAATGACTCTGGTGGATCCATCGTGGTTTATGAAAGGAACACAAATGCAATGACTCTGCTGAATCAATGTGGTTTAGGAAAGGAACACACATGCAATGACTCTAGTGGATCAAGGTGGTTTAGGAAAGGAACACACATGCAATGACTATAGTGGTGGTTTAGGAAAATAACACACATGCAATGACTCTAATGGATGCATGTGGTTTAGAAAAGGAGAACACATGCAATTACTCTAGTGGATCCATGTGATTTAGGAATGGAACACACATGCAATGACTCCATTGGATCCATGTGGTTTATGAAAGGAACACACATGCAATGATTTTGTTGGTGGTTTAGGAAAACCACACAGATGCAATGACTCTCGTGGATACATGTGGTTCAGGAAAAGAACACACATGCAATGACTCTAGGGGTCAATGTGGTTTAGGAAAGGAACACACATGTAATGACTCTGGTGGATCCATGTGGTTTAGTAAAGGAACACACATGCAATGACTCTGGTGATGGTTTAGGAAAATAACACACATGCAATGACTCTAGTGGTGGTTTAGGAAAGGAACACACATGCAATGACTCTGGTGGATCCATGTGGTTTAGGAAAAGAACACACATGCAATGACTGGTGGATCCATGCGGTCTAGGAAAGGAACACACATGCAATGACTCTTGTGGATCCATGTGGTTTAGGAAAGGAACACACATGCAATGACTCTGGTGGTGGTTTAGGAAAACAACAAACATGCAATGACTCTGGTGGATCCATGTAGTTTAGGAAAGGAACACACATGCAATGACTCTGATGGATCCATGTGGTTTAGGGAAGGAACACACATGCAATGACTCTGGTGGATCCATGTGGTTTATGAAAGGAACACACATGCAATGACTCTGGTGATGGTTTAGGAAAAGAACACACATTCAATGACTCTGGTGGATCAATGTGGTTTAGGAAAGTAAATAAACGTGCAAAGAATCTATTGGTGGTTCAGGAAAAGAACGCACATGCAATGACTCTGGTGGATCCATGTGGTTTAGGAAAAGAACACAAATGCAATGACACTGGTGGATCCATGTGGTTTATGAAAGGAACACACATGTAATGACTCTGGTGGTAGTTTAGGAAAATAACACACATACAACGACTATGGTGGATCAAAGTGGTTTAGAAAAGGAACATACATGCAATGACTATGGTGGTGGTTTAGGAAAGGAACACACATGCAATGACTCTAGTGGTGGTTTAGGAAAGGAACACACATGGAATTACTCTGGTGGATCCATGTGGTTTATGAAAGGAACACACATGCAATGACTCTGGTGGTGGTTTTGGAAAAGAACACACGTGCAATGAGTCTAGTGGATCAATGTGGTTTAGGAAAGGAACACACATGCAAAGACTCTATTGGTGGTTTAGGAAAATAACACACATGCAATGACTCTAGTGGATACATGTGGTTTATGAAAATAAGACACATGCAATGACACTGGTGGATCCATGTGGTTTATGAAAGGAATATACATGCACTGAGTCTGGTGGCAGTTCAGCAAAAGAACACACATGCAATGATTCTGGTGGATCAATGTGGTTTAGGAAAGGAACACACATGCAATGACTCTGGTGGTGGTTTAGGAAAGGAACACACATGCAATGACACTTGTGGTTGTTTATGAAAAGAACACACATTCAATGACTCTAGTGGTGGTTTAGGAAAGGAACACACATGCAATCACTCTGGTGGAATAATGTGGGTTATGAAAGGAACACACATGCAATGACTCTGGTGGATCCATGTGGTTTAGGAAAGGAACACACATGCAATGAATCTGGTGGTGGTTTAGGAAACGAACACACATGCAATCACTCTGGTGGATGCATGTGGTTTAGGAAAGGAACACACATGCAAAGTCTCTATTGGTGGTTTAGGAAAATAACACACATGCAATGAATCTGATGGATGCATGTGGTTTAGTAAAATAAGACACATGCAATGACACTGGTGGATCCATGTGGTTTATGAAAGGAACATAGATGCAATGAGTCTGGTGGTAGTTTAGCAAAAGAACACACATGCAATGATTCTGGTGGATCAATGTAGTTTAGGAAAGGAACACACATGCAATCACTCTGGTGCTGGTTTAGGAAAAGAACACACATGCAATGACTCTAGTAGTGGTTTAGGAAAAGAACACATATGCAATGAATCTAGTGGTGGTTTAGTAAAGGAACACACATGGAATTACTCTGGTGGATCCATGTGGTTTATGAAAGGAACACACATGCAATGACGCTGGTGGTGGTTTTGGAAAAGAATACACGTGCAATGACTCTGGTGGATCAATGTGGTTTAGGAAAGGAACACTAATGCAAAGACACTGTTGGTGGTTTAGGAAAATAACACACATGCAATGACTCTGGTGGATACACGTGGTTTAGGAAAATAAGGCACATGCAATAACACTGGTGGATCCATGTGGTTTATGAAAGGAACATACATCCAATGACTCTGGTGGCTGTTTAGGATAGGAACACACATGCAATGACACTTGTGGTTATTTATGAAAAGAACACACATGCAATGACTCTAGTGGTGGTTTAGGAAAGGAACACACATGCAATGACTCTGGTGGATCAATGTGGGTTACGAAAGGAACACACATGCAATGACACTGGTGGATCCATGTGGTTTAGGAAAGGAACACACATGCAATGACTCTGGTGGTGGTTTAGGAAAAGAACACACATGCAATCACTCTGGTGGATGCATGTGGTTTAGGAAAGGAACACACATGCAATGACTCTGGTGGATCCATGTGGTTTATGAAAGGAACACACATGCAATGGCTTTGCTGGATCAATGTGGTTTAGGAAAGTAATACACATGCAATGACTCTAGCGGATCAATGTGGTTTAGGAAAGGAAAACACATGTAATGACTTTAGTGGTGGTTTAGGAAAAGAACACACATGCAATGACTCTGGTGGATCCATGTGGTTTAGGAAAGGAGCACACATGCAATGACTCTAGTGGATCCATGTGATTTAGGAAAGGAACACACATGCAATGACTCTAGGTGATCCATGTGGTTTAGGAAAGGAACACACATGCAATGATTCTGGTAGTGGTTTAGGAAAAGAACACACATGCAATGACTCTAGTGGATCCATGTGGTTTAGGAAAACAACGCACATGCAATGACTCTGATGGATCCATGTGGTTTATGAAAGGAACACACATGTAATGACTTTGGTGGATCAATGTGGTTTAGGAAAGGAACACACATGCAATGACTCTGGTGGATCCATGTGGTTTAGGAAAGTAACACACATGCAATGACTCTGGTGGTAGTTTAGGAAAAGAACACGCATGCAATGAGCCTGGTGGATCCATGTAGTTTGGGAAAGGGACACACATGCAATGACTCCAGTGGATCCATGTGGTTTAGAAAAGGAACACACATGCAATGACTCTAGTGGATCGATGTGGTTTATGAAAGGGACAGACATGCAATGACTCTGGTGGTGGTTTAGGAAAACAACACACATGCAATGAATCTGGTGGATCCATGTGGTTTAGAAAGGAACACACATGCAATGACTCTAGTGGTGGTTTAGGAAAATAACACACATGCAATGACTCTGGTGGACCCATGTGGTTTAGGAAAGGAACATACATGCAATGACCCTGGTGGATCCAGGTGGTTTACGAAAAAACACACATGCAATGATTCTAGTGGTGGTTTAAGAAAATAACACGCATGCAATGACTCTAGTGGTGGTTTAGGAAAGGAACACATATGCAATGACTCTGGCGGATCCATGTGGTTTAGGAAAATAACACACATGTAGTGACTGTAGTGGTGGTTTAGGAAAGGAACACACATGCAATGACTCTGGTGGATCAATGTGGTTTAGGAAAGGAATGCACATGCAATGAATCTAGTGGATCCATGTGGTTTAGGAAAAGAACACACATGCAATGACTCTGGTGGTGGTTTAGAAAAAGAACATAGATGCAATGACTCTGGTGGATCCATGTGGTTTAAGAAAGGAACACACCTGCAATGACGCTGGTGGTGGTTTAGGAAAAGAACACACATGCGATGACTCTAGTGGATGCATGTGGTTTCGTAAAGGAACACACATACAATGACTCTAGTGGTGGTTTAGGAAAATAACACACATGCAATGACTCTGGTGGTGGTTTAGGAAAGGAACACACATGCAATGACTCTACTGGATCCATGTGGTTTAGGAAATGAACACACATGCTATGACTCTGGTGGATCCATGTGATTTAGGAAATCAACACACATGTAATGGCTCTAGTGGTGGTTTAGGAAAGGAACGCACATGCAATGACTCTGGTGGATCAATGTGGTTTTTTAAAGGAACACACATGCAATGACTCTAGTGGTGGTTTAGGAAAGGAACACACATGCAATGATTCTGGTGGATCAATTTGGTTTAGGAAAGGAACACACATGCAATGACTCTAGTGGATCCATGTGGTTTAGTTAAGGAACACACATGCAAGGACTCTGGTGGTGGTTTACGAAAAGAACACACATGCAATGACTCTGGTGGATCCATGTGGTTTAGAAAAGGACCACACATGCAATGACTCTGGTGGTGGTTTAGGAAAAGAACACACATGCAATGACTCTGGTGAATCCATGTGGTTTAGGAAAGGAACATACATGCAATGAGCTTGGTGGATCCATATGGTTTAGGAAAGCAAGACACATGCAATAACTATAGTGGTGGTTTAGGAAAATAACACACATGCAATGACTCTAGTGGTGGTTTAGGAAAGGAACACACATGCAATGACTCTATTGGATCCATGTGGTTTAGGAAATGACCGCACATGCTATGCCTTTGGTGGATCCATGTGGTTAAGGAAAATAACACACATGTAATGGCTCTTGTGGTGGTTTAAAGAAAGGAACGCACATGCAATGACTCTGGTGGATCAATGTGGTTTAGGAAAGGAACACACATGCAATGACTCTGGTGGATCCATGTGGTTTAGGAAAGGAACACGCATGCAATGACTCTGGTGGTGGTTTAGGGAAAGAACACACATGCAACGACTATGGTGGATCAAAGTGGTTTAGGAAAGGAACATACATGCAATGACTATGGTGGTGGTTTAGGAAAAGAACACACATGCAATGACTCTAGTGGTGGTTTAGGAAAAGAACACATATACAATGACTCTACTAGTGGTTTAGGAAAGGAACACACATGGAATTACTGTGGTGGATCCATGTGGTTTATGAAAGGAACACACATGCAATGACTCTGGTGGTGGTTTAGGGAAAGAACACACATGCAACGACTATGGTGGATCAAAGTGGTTTAGGAAAGGAACATACATGCAATGACTATGGTGGTGGTTTAGGAAAAGAACACACATGCAATGACTCTAGTGGTGGTTTAGGAAAAGAACACATATACAATGACTCTACTAGTGGTTTAGGAAAGGAACACACATGGAATTACTGTGGTGGATCCATGTGGTTTATGAAAGGAACACACATGCAATGACTCTGGTGGTGGTTTTGGAAAAGAACACACGTGCAATGACTCTAGTGGATCAATGTGGTTTAGGAAAGGAACAAACATGCAAAGACTCTATTGGTGGTTTAGGAAAATAACACACATGCAATGACTCTGGTGGATACATGTGGTTTAGGAAAATAAGACACATGCAATGACACTGGTGGATCCATGTGGTTTATGAAAGGAATATACATGCAATGAGTCTGGTGGTAGTTCAGCAAAAGAACACACATGCAATGATTCTGGTGGACCAATGTGGTTTAGGAAAGGAACACACATGCAATGACTCTGGTGGTGGTTTAGGAAAGGAACACACATGCAATGACACTTGTGGTTGTTTATGAAAAGAACACACATGCAATGACTCTAGTGGTGGTTTAGGAAAGGAACACACATGCAATCACTCTGGTGGATTAATGTGGGTTACGAAAGGAACACACATGCAATTACTCTGGTGGATCCATGTGGTTTAGGAAAGGAACACACATGCAATGACTCTGGTGGTGGTTTAGGAAATGAACACACATGCAATCACTTTGGTGGATGCATGTAGTTTAGGAAAGGAACACACATGCAAAGTCTCTATTGGTGGTTTAGGAAAATAACACACATGCAATAACTCTGGTGGATGCATGTGGTTTAGGAAAGTAAGACACATGCAATGACACTGGTGGATCCATGTGGTTTATGAAAGGAACATACATCCAATGACTCTGGTGGCTGTTTAGGATAGGAACACACATGCAATGACACTTGTGGTTATTTATGAAAAGAACACACATGCAATGACTCTAGTGGTGGTTTAGGAAAGGAACACACATGCAATGACTCTGGTGGATCAATGTGGGTTACGAAAGGAACACACATGCAATGACACTGGTGGATCCATGTGGTTTAGGAAAGGAACACACATGCAATGACTTTGGTGGTGGTTTAGGAAATGAACACACATGCAATCACTCTGGTGGATGCATGTGGTTTAGGGAAGGAACACACATGCAATGACTCTGGTGGATCCATGTGGTTTATGAAAGGAACACACATGCAATGGCTTTGCTGGATCAATGTGGTTTAGGAAAGTAATACACATGCAATGACTCTAGCGGATCAATGTGGTTTAGGAAAGGAAAACACATGTAATGACTTTAGTGGTGGTTTAGGAAAAGAACACACATGCAATGACTCTGGTGGATCCATGTGGTTTAGGAAAGGAGCACACATGCAATGACTCTAGTGGATCCATGTGATTTAGGAAAGGAACACACATGCAATGACTCTAGGTGATCCATGTGGTTTAGGAAAGGAACACACATGCAATGATTCTGGTGGTGGTTTAGGAAAAGAACACACATGCAATGACTCTGGTGGATCCATGTGGTTTAGGAAAACAACGCACATGCAATGACTCTGATGGATCCATGTGGTTTATGACAGGAACACACATGTAATGACTTTGGTGGATCAATGTGGTTTAGGAAAGGAACACACATGCAATGACTCTGGTGGATCCATGTGGTTTAGGAAAGTAACACACATGCAATGACTCTGGTGGTAGTTTAGGAAAAGAACACGCATGCAATGAGTCTGGTGGATCCATGTAGTTTGGGAAAGGGACACACATGCAATGACTCCAGTGGATCCATGTGGTTTAGAAAAGGAACACACATGCAATGACTCTAGTGGATCGATGTGGTTTATGAAAGGGACAGACATGCAATGACTCTGGTGGTGGTTTAGGAAAACAACACACATGCAATGAATCTGGTGGACCCATGTGGTTTAGGAAAGGAACATACATGCAATGACCCTGGTGGATCCAGGTGGTTTACGAAAAAACACACATGCAATGATTCTAGTGGTGGTTTAAGAAAATAACACGCATGCAATGACTCTAGTGGTGGTTTAGGAAAGGAACACATATGCAATGACTCTGGTGGATCCATGTGGTTTAGGAAAATAACACACATGTAGTGACTGTAGTGGTGGTTTAGGAAAGGAACACACATGCAATGACTCTGGTGGATCAATGTGGTTTAGGAAAGGAATGCACATGCAATGAATCTAGTGGATCCATGTGGTTTAGGAAAAGAACACACATGCAATGACTCTGGTGGTGGTTTAGAAAAAGAACATAGATGCAATGACTCTGGTGGATCCATGTGGTTTAAGAAAGGAACACACCTGCAATGACGCTGGTGGTGGTTTAGGAATAGAACACACATGCGATGACTCTAGTGGATGCATGTGGTTTAGTAAAGGAACACACATACAATGACTCTAGTGGTGGTTTAGGAAAATAACACACATGCAATGACTCTAGTGGTGGTTTAGGAAAGGAACACACATGCAATGACTCTACTGGATCCATGTGGTTTAGGAAATGAACACACATGCTATGACTCTGGTGGATCCATGTGATTTAGGAAATCAACACACATGTAATGGCTCTAGTGGTGGTTTAGGAAAGGAACGCACATGCAATGACTCTGGTGGATCAATGTGGTTTTTTAAAGGAACACACATGCAATGACTCTAGTGGTGGTTTAGGAAAGGAACACACATGCAATGATTCTGGTGGATCAATTTGGTTTAGGAAAGGAACACACATGCAATGACTCTAGTGGATCCATGTGGTTTAGTTAAGGAACACACATGCAAGGACTCTGGTGGTGGTTTACGAAAAGAACACACATGCAATGACTCTGGTGGATCCATGTGGTTTAGAAAAGGACCACACATGCAATGACTCTGGTGGTGGTTTAGGAAAAGAACACACATGCAATGACTCTGGTGAATCCATGTGGTTTAGGAAAGGAACATACATGCAATGACCTTGGTGGATCCATATGGTTTAGGAAAGCAAGACACATGCAATAACTATAGTGGTGGTTTAGGAAAATAACACACATGCAATGACTCTAGTGGTGGTTTAGGAAAGGAACACACATGCAATGACTCTATTGGATCCATGTGGTTTAGGAAATGACCGCACATGCTATGCCTTTGGTGGATCCATGTGGTTAAGGAAAATAACACACATGTAATGGCTCTTGTGGTGGTTTAAAGAAAGGAACGCACATGCAATGACTCTGGTGGATCAATGTGGTTTAGGAAAGGAACACACATGCAATGACTCTGGTGGATCCATGTGGTTTAGGAAAGGAACACGCATGCAATGACTCTGGTGGTGGTTTAGGGAAAGAACACACGTGCAACGACTATGGTGGATCAAAGTGGTTTAGGAAAGGAACATACATGCAATGACTATGGTGGTGGTTTAGGAAAAGAACACACATGCAATGACTCTAGTGGTGGTTTAGGAAAAGAAGACATATACAATGACTCTACTAGTGGTTTAGGAAAGGAACACACATGGAATTACTGTGGTGGATCCATGTGGTTTATGAAAGGAACACACATGCAATGACTCTGGTGGTGGTTTTGGAAAAGAACACACGTGCAATGACTCTAGTGGATCAATGTGGTTTAGGAAAGGAACAAACATGCAAAGACTCTATTGGTGGTTTAGGAAAATAACACACATGCAATGACTCTGGTGGATACATGTGGTTTAGGAAAATAAGACACATGCAATGACACTGGTGGATCCATGTGGTTTATGAAAGGAATATACATGCAATGAGTCTGGTGGTAGTTCAGCAAAAGAACACACATGCAATGATTCTGGTGGACCAATGTGGTTTAGGAAAGGAACACACATGCAATGACTCTGGTGGTGGTTTAGGAAAGGAACACACATGCAATGACACTTGTGGTTGTTTATGAAAAGAACACACATGCAATGACTCTAGTGGTGGTTTAGGAAAGGAACACACATGCAATCACTCTGGTGGATTAATGTGGGTTACGAAAGGAACACACATGCAATGACTCTGGTGGATCCATGTGGTTTAGGAAAGGAACACACATGCAATGACTCTGGTGGTGGTTTAGGAAATGAACACACATGCAATCACTTTGGTGGATGCATGTAGTTTAGGAAAGGAACACACATGCAAAGTCTCTATTGGTGGTTTAGGAAAATAACACACATGCAATAACTCTGGTGGATGCATGTGGTTTAGGAAAGTAAGACACATGCAATGACACTGGTGGATCCATGTGGTTTATGAAAGGAACATACATCCAATGACTCTGGTGGCTGTTTAGGATAGGAACACACATGCAATGACACTTGTGGTTATTTATGAAAAGAACACACATGCAATGACTCTAGTGGTGGTTTAGGAAAGGAACACACATGCAATGACTCTGGTGGATCAATGTGGGTTACGAAAGGAACACACATGCAATGACACTGGTGGATCCATGTGGTTTAGGAAAGGAACACACATGCAATGACTTTGGTGGTGGTTTAGGAAATGAACACACATGCAATCACTCTGGTGGATGCATGTGGTTTAGGGAAGGAACACACATGCAATGACTCTGGTGGATCCATGTGGTTTATGAAAGGAACACACATGCAATGGCTTTGCTGGATCAATGTGGTTTAGGAAAGTAATACACATGCAATGACTCTAGCGGATCAATGTGGTTTAGGAAAGGAAAACACATGTAATGACTTTAGTGGTGGTTTAGGAAAAGAACACACATGCAATGACTCTGGTGGATCCATGTGGTTTAGGAAAGGAGCACACATGCAATGACTCTAGTGGATCCATGTGATTTAGGAAAGGAACACACATGCAATGACTCTAGGTGATCCATGTGGTTTAGGAAAGGAACACACATGCAATGATTCTGGTGGTGGTTTAGGAAAAGAACACACATGCAATGACTCTGGTGGATCCATGTGGTTTAGGAAAACAACGCACATGCAATGACTCTGATGGATCCATGTGGTTTATGAAAGGAACACACATGTAATGACTTTGGTGGATCAATGTGGTTTAGGAAAGGAACACACATGCAATGACTCTGGTGGATCCATGTGGTTTAGGAAAGTAACACACATGCAATGACTCTGGTGGTAGTTTAGGAAAAGAACACGCATGCAATGAGTCTGGTGGATCCATGTAGTTTGGGAAAGGGACACACATGCAATGACTCCAGTGGATCCATGTGGTTTAGAAAAGGAACACACATGCAATGACTCTAGTGGATCGATGTGGTTTATGAAAGGGACAGACATGCAATGACTCTGGTGGTGGTTTAGGAAAACAACACACATGCAATGAATCTGGTGGATCCATGTGGTTTAGAAAGGAACACACATGCAATGACTCTAGTGGTGGTTTAGGAAAATAACACACATGCAATGACTCTGGTGGACCCATGTGGTTTAGGAAAGGAACATACATGCAATGACCCTGGTGGATCCATGTGGTTTACGAAAAAACACACATGCAATGATTCTAGTGGTGGTTTAAGAAAATAACACGCATGCAATGACTCTAGTGGTGGTTTAGGAAAGGAACACATATGCAATGACTCTGGTGGATCCATGTGGTTTAGGAAAATAACACACATGTAGTGACTGTAGTGGTGGTTTAGGAAAGGAACACACATGCAATGACTCTGGTGGATCAATGTGGTTTAGGAAAGGAATGCACATGCAATGAATCTAGTGGATCCATGTGGTTTAGGAAAAGAACACACATGCAATGACTCTGGTGGTGGTTTAGAAAAAGAACATAGATGCAATGACTCTGGTGGATCCATGTGGTTTAAGAAAGGAACACACCTGCAATGACGCTGGTGGTGGTTTAGGAAAAGAACACACATGCGATGACTCTAGTGGATGCATGTGGTTTAGGAAAGGAACACACATACAATGACTCTAGTGGTGGTTTAGGAAAATAACACACATGCAATGACTCTAGTGGTGGTTTAGGAAAGGAACACACATGCAATGACTCTACTGGATCCATGTGGTTTAGGAAATGAACATACATGCTATGACTCTGGTGGATCCATGTGATTTAGGAAATCAACACACATGTAATGGCTCTAGTGGTGGTTTAGGAAAGGAACGCACATGCAATGACTCTGGTGGATCAATGTGGTTTTTGAAAGGAACACACATGCAATGACTCTAGTGGTGGTTTAGGAAAGGAACACACATGCAATGATTCTGGTGGATCAATTTGGTTTAGGAAAGGAACACACATGCAATGACTCTAGTGGATCCATGTGGTTTAGTTAAGGAACACACATGCAAGGACTCTGGTGGTGGTTTACGAAAAGAACACACATGCAATGACTCTGGTGGATCCATGTGGTTTAGAAAAGGACCACACATGCAATGACTCTGGTGGTGGTTTAGGAAAAGAACACACATGCAATGACTTTGGTGAATCCATGTGGTTTAGGAAAGGAACATACATGCAATGACCTTGGTGGATCCGTATGGTTTAGGAAAGCAAGACACATGCAATAACTATAGTGGTGGTTTAGGAAAATAACACACATGCAATGACTCTAGTGGTGGTTTAGGAAAGGAACACACATGCAATGACTCTATTGGATCCATGTGGTTTAGGAAATGACCGCACATGCTATGCCTTTGGTGGATCCATGTGGTTAAGGAAAATAACACACATGTAATGGCTCTTGTGGTGGTTTAAAGAAAGGAACGCACATGCAATGACTCTGGTGGATCAATGTGGTTTAGGAAAGGAACACACATGCAATGACTCTGGTGGATCCATGTGGTTTAGGAAAGGAACACACATGCAATGACTCTGGTGGTGGTTTAGGAAAAGAACACACATGCAACGACTATGGTGGATCAAAGTGGTTTAGGAAAGGAACATACATGCAATGACTATGGTGGTGGTTTAGGAAAAGAACACACATGCAATGACTCTAGTGGTGGTTTAGGAAAAGAACACATATACAATGACTCTACTAGTGGTTTAGGAAAGGAACACACATGGAATTACTGTGGTGGATCCATGTGGTTTATGAAAGGAACACACATGCAATGACTCTGGTGGTGGTTTTGGAAAAGAACACACGTGCAATGACTCTAGTGGATCAATGTGGTTTAGGAAAGGAACAAACATGCAAAGACTCTATTGGTGGTTTAGGAAAATAACACACATGCAATGACTCTGGTGGATACATGTGGTTTAGGAAAATAAGACACATGCAATGACACTGGTGGATCCATGTGGTTTATGAAAGGAATATACATGCAATGAGTCTGGTGGTAGTTCAGCAAAAGAACACACATGCAATGATTCTGGTGGACCAATGTGGTTTAGGAAAGGAACACACATGCAATGACTCTGGTGGTGGTTTAGGAAAGGAACACACATGCAATGACACTTGTGGTTGTTTATGAAAAGAACACACATGCAATGACTCTAGTGGTGGTTTAGGAAAGGAACACACATGCAATCACTCTGGTGGATTAATGTGGGTTACGAAAGGAACACACATGCAATGACTCTGGTGGATCCATGTGGTTTAGGAAAGGAACACACATGCAATGACTCTGGTGGTGGTTTAGGAAATGAGGACACATGCAATCACTTTGGTGGATGCATGTAGTTTAGGAAAGGAACACACATGCAAAGTCTCTATTGGTGGTTTAGGAAAATAACACACATGCAATGACTCTGGTGGATGCATGTGGTTTAGGAAAATAAGACACATGCAATGACACTGGTGGATCCATGTGGTTTATGAAAGGAACATACATCCAATGACTCTGGTGGCTGTTTAGGATAGGAACACACATGCAATGACACTTGTGGTTATTTATGAAAAGAACACACATGCAATGACTCTAGTGGTGGTTTAGGAAAGGAACACACATGCAATGACTCTGGTGGATCAATGTGGGTTACGAAAGGAACACACATGCAATGACACTGGTGGATCCATGTGGTTTAGGAAAGGAACACACATGCAATGACTCTGGTGGTGGTTTAGGAAATGAACACACATGCAATCACTCTGGTGGATGCATGTGGTTTAGGAAAGGAACACACATGCAATGACTCTGGTGGATCCATGTGGTTTATGAAAGGAACACACATGCAATGGCTTTGCTGGATCAATGTGGTTTAGGAAAGTAATACACATGCAATGACTCTAGCGGATCAATGTGGTTTAGGAAAGGAAAACACATGTAATGACTTTAGTGGTGGTTTAGGAAAAGAACACACATGCAATGACTCTGGTGGATCCATGTGGTTTAGGAAAGGAGCACACATGCAATGACTCTAGTCGATCCATGTGATTTAGGAAAGGAACACACATGCAATGACTCTAGGTGATCCATGTGGTTTAGGAAAGGAACACACATGCAATGATTCTGGTGGTGGTTTAGGAAAAGAACACACATGCAATGACTCTGGTGGATCCATGTGGTTTAGGAAAACAACGCACATGCAATGACTCTGATGGATCCATGTGGTTTATGAAAGGAACACACATGTAATGACTTTGGTGGATCAATGTGGTTTAGGAAAGGAACACACATGCAATGACTCTGGTGGATCCATGTGGTTTAGGAAAGTAACACACATGCAATGACTCTGGTGGTAGTTTAGGAAAAGAACACGCATGCAATGAGTCTGGTGGATCCATGTAGTTTGGGAAAGGGACACACATGCAATGACTCCAGTGGATCCATGTGGTTTAGAAAAGGAACACACATGCAATGACTCTAGTGGATCGATGTGGTTTATGAAAGGGACAGACATGCAATGACTCTGGTGGTGGTTTAGGAAAACAACACACATGCAATGAATCTGGTGGATCCATGTGGTTTAGAAAGGAACACACATGCAATGACTCTAGTGGTGGTTTAGGAAAATAACACACATGCAATGACTCTGGTGGACCCATGTGGTTTAGGAAAGGAACATACATGCAATGACCCTGGTGGATCCATGTGGTTTACGAAAAAACACACATGCAATGATTCTAGTGGTGGTTTAAGAAAATAACACGCATGCAATGACTCTAGTGGTGGTTTAGGAAAGGAACACATATGCAATGACTCTGGTGGATCCATGTGGTTTAGGAAAATAACACACATGTAGTGACTGTAGTGGTGGTTTAGGAAAGGAACACACATGCAATGACTCTGGTGGATCAATGTGGTTTAGGAAAGGAATGCACATGCAATGAATCTAGTGGATCCATGTGGTTTAGGAAAAGAACACACATGCAATGACTCTGGTGGTGGTTTAGAAAAAGAACATAGATGCAATGACTCTGGTGGATCCATGTGGTTTAAGAAAGGAACACACCTGCAATGACGCTGGTGGTGGTTTAGGAAAAGAACACACATGCGATGACTCTAGTGGATGCATGTGGTTTAGGAAAGGAACACACATACAATGACTCTAGTGGTGGTTTAGGAAAATAACACACATGCAATGACTCTAGTGGTGGTTTAGGAAAGGAACACACATGCAATGACTCTACTGGATCCATGTGGTTTAGGAAATGAACATACATGCTATGACTCTGGTGGATCCATGTGATTTAGGAAATCAACACACATGTAATGGCTCTAGTGGTGGTTTAGGAAAGGAACGCACATGCAATGACTCTGGTGGATCAATGTGGTTTTTGAAAGGAACACACATGCAATGACTCTAGTGGTGGTTTAGGAAAGGAACACACATGCAATGATTCTGGTGGATCAATTTGGTTTAGGAAAGGAACACACATGCAATGACTCTAGTGGATCCATGTGGTTTAGTTAAGGAACACACATGCAAGGACTCTGGTGGTGGTTTACGAAAAGAACACACATGCAATGACTCTGGTGGATCCATGTGGTTTAGAAAAGGACCACACATGCAATGACTCTGGTGGTGGTTTAGGAAAAGAACACACATGCAATGACTCTGGTGAATCCATGTGGTTTAGGAAAGGAACATACATGCAATGACCTTGGTGGATCCATATGGTTTAGGAAAGCAAGACACATGCAATAACTATAGTTGTGGTTTAGGAAAATAACACACATGCAATGACTCTAGTGGTGGTTTAGGAAAGGAACACACATGCAATGACTCTATTGGATCCATGTGGTTCAGGAAATGACCGCACATGCTATGCCTTTGGTGGATCCATGTGGTTAAGGAAAATAACACACATGTAATGGCTCTTGTGGTGGTTTAAAGAAAGGAACGCACATGCAATGACTCTGGTGGATCAATGTGGTTTAGGAAAGGAACACACATGCAATGACTCTGGTGGATCCATGTGGTTTAGGAAAGGAACACACATGCAATGACTCTGGTGGTGGTTTAGGAAAAGAACACACATGCAACGACTATGGTGGATCAAAGTGGTTTAGGAAAGGAACATACATGCAATGACTATGGTGGTGGTTTAGGAAAAGAACACACATGCAATGACTCTAGTGGTGGTTTAGGAAAAGAACACATATACAATGACTCTACTAGTGGTTTAGGAAAGGAACACACATGGAATTACTGTGGTGGATCCATGTGGTTTATGAAAGGAACACACATGCAATGACTCTGGTGGTGGTTTTGGAAAAGAACACACGTGCAATGACTCTAGTGGATCAATGTGGTTTAGGAAAGGAACAAACATGCAAAGACTCTATTGGTGGTTTAGGAAAATAACACACATGCAATGACTCTGGTGGATACATGTGGTTTAGGAAAATAAGACACATGCAATGACACTGGTGGATCCATGTGGTTTATGAAAGGAATATACATGCAATGAGTCTGTTGGTAGTTCAGCAAAAGAACACACATGCAATGATTCTGGTGGACCAATGTGGTTTAGGAAAGGAACACACATGCAATGACTCTGGTGGTGGTTTAGGAAAGGAACACACATGCAATGACACTTGTGGTTGTTTATGAAAAGAACACACATGCAATGACTCTAGTGGTGGTTTAGGAAAGGAACACACATGCAATCACTCTGGTGGATTAATGTGGGTTACGAAAGGAACACACATGCAATGACTCTGGTGGATCCATGTGGTTTAGGAAAGGAACACACATGCAATGACTCTGGTGGTGGTTTAGGAAATGAGGACACATGCAATCACTTTGGTGGATGCATGTAGTTTAGGAAAGGAACACACATGCAAAGTCTCTATTGGTGGTTTAGGAAAATAACACACATGCAATGACTCTGGTGGATGCATGTGGTTTAGGAAAATAAGACACATGCAATGACACTGGTGGATCCATGTGGTTTATGAAAGGAACATACATCCAATGACTCTGGTGGCTGTTTAGGATAGGAACACACATGCAATGACACTTGTGGTTATTTATGAAAAGAACACACATGCAATGACTCTAGTGGTGGTTTAGGAAAGGAACACACATGCAATGACTCTGGTGGATCAATGTGGGTTACGAAAGGAACACACATGCAATGACACTGGTGGATCCATGTGGTTTAGGAAAGGAACACACATGCAATGACTCTGGTGGTGGTTTAGGAAATGAACACACATGCAATCACTCTGGTGGATGCATGTGGTTTAGGAAAGGAACACACATGCAATGACTCTGGTGGATCCATGTGGTTTATGAAAGGAACACACATGCAATGGCTTTGCTGGATCAATGTGGTTTAGGAAAGTAATACACATGCAATGACTCTAGCGGATCAATGTGGTTTAGGAAAGGAAAACACATGTAATGACTTTAGTGGTGGTTTAGGAAAAGAACACACATGCAATGACTCTGGTGGATCCATGTGGTTTAGGAAAGGAGCACACATGCAATGACTCTAGTCGATCCATGTGATTTAGGAAAGGAACACACATGCAATGACTCTAGGTGATCCATGTGGTTTAGGAAAGGAACACACATGCAATGATTCTGGTGGTGGTTTAGGAAAAGAACACACATGCAATGACTCTGGTGGATCCATGTGGTTTAGGAAAACAACGCACATGCAATGACTCTGATGGATCCATGTGGTTTATGAAAGGAACACACATGTAATGACTTTGGTGGATCAATGTGGTTTAGGAAAGGAACACACATGCAATGACTCTGGTGGATCCATGTGGTTTAGGAAAGTAACACACATGCAATGACTCTGGTGGTAGTTTAGGAAAAGAACACGCATGCAATGAGTCTGGTGGATCCATGTAGTTTGGGAAAGGGACACACATGCAATGACTCCAGTGGATCCATGTGGTTTAGAAAAGGAACACACATGCAATGACTCTAGTGGATCGATGTGGTTTATGAAAGGGACAGACATGCAATGACTCTGGTGGTGGTTTAGGAAAACAACACACATGCAATGAATCTGGTGGATCCATGTGGTTTAGAAAGGAACACACATGCAATGACTCTAGTGGTGGTTTAGGAAAATAACACACATGCAATGACTCTGGTGGACCCATGTGGTTTAGGAAAGGAACATACATGCAATGACCCTGGTGGATCCATGTGGTTAACGAAAAAACACACATGCAATGATTCTAGTGGTGGTTTAAGAAAATAACACGCATGCAATGACTCTAGTGGTGGTTTAGGAAAGGAACACATATGCAATGACTCTGGTGGATCCATGTGGTTTAGGAAAATAACACACATGTAGTGACTGTAGTGGTGGTTTAGGAAAGGAACACACATGCAATGACTCTGGTGGATCAATGTGGTTTAGTAAAGGAATGCACATGCAATGAATCTAGTGGATCCATGTGGTTTAGGAAAAGAACACACATGCAATGACTCTGGTGGTGGTTTCGAAAAAGAACATAGATGCAATGACTCTGGTGGATCCATGTGGTTTAAGAAAGGAACACACCTGCAATGACGCTGGTGGTGGTTTAGGAAAAGAACACACATGCAATGACTCTACTGGATGCACGTGGTTTAGGAAAGGAACACACATACAATCACTCTAGTGGTGGTTTAGGAAAATAACACACATGCAATGACTCTAGTGGTGGTTTAGGAAAGGAACACACATGCAATGACTCTAGTGGATCCATGTGGTTTAGGAAATGAACACACATGCTATGACTCTGGTGGATCCATGTGATTTAGGAAAACAACACACATGCAATGGCTCTAGTGGTGGTTTAGGAAAGGAACGCACATGCAATGACTCTGGTGGATCAATGTGGTTTTTGAAAGGAACACACATGCAATGACTCTAGTGGTGGTTTAGGAAAGGAACACACATGCAATGATTCTGGTGGATCAGTTTGGTTTAGGAAAGGAACACACATGCAATGACTCTAGTGGATCCATGTGGTTTAGTTAAGGAACACACATGCAAGGACTCTGGTGGTGGTTTACGAAAAGAACACACATGCAATGACTCTGGTGGATCCATGTGGTTTAGAAAAGGACCACACATGCAATGACTCTGGTGCTGGTTTAGGAAAAGAACACACATGCAATGACTCTGGTGAATCCATGTGGTTTAGGAAAGGAACATACATGCAATGACCCTGGTGGATCCATGTGGTTTAGGAAAGCAAGACACATGCAATAACTCTAGTGGTGGTTTAGGAAAATAACACACATGCAATGACTCTACTGGTGGTTTAGGAAAGGAACACACATGCAATGACTCTATTGGATCCATGTGGTTTAGGAAATGACCGCACATGCTATGCCTTTGGTGGATCCATGTGGTTAAGGAAAATAACACACATGTAATGGCTCTTGTGGTGGTTTAAAGAAAGGAACGCACATGCAATGACTCTGGTGGATCAATGTGGTTTAGGAAAGGAACACACATGCAATGACTCTGGTGGATCCATGTGGTTTAGGAAAGGAACAAACATGCAATGACTCTGGTGGTGGTTTAGGAAAAGAACACACATGCAATGACTCTGGTGGATCCATGTGGTTTATGATAGGAAAATAAAAGCAATGAATCTGTTGAATCAATGTGGTTTAGGAAAGGAACACACATGCAATAACTCTGGTGGATCAATATGGTTTAGGAAAGGAACACACAAGCAATGACTCTCGTGGATACATGTGGTTTGGGAAAGGAACACACATGCAATAACTCTGGTGGTGGTTTAGGAAAAGAACACACATGCAATGACTTTGGTGGATCCATGTGGTTTAGGAAAGGAACACACATGCAATGACCCTGGTGGATCCATGTTGTTTATGAAAGGAACACACATGCAATGACTCTAGTGGTGGTTTAGGAAAATAACACACATGCAATGACTCTAGTGGTGGTTTAGGAAAGGAACACACATGCAATGACTCTGGTGGATCCATGTGGTTTAGGAAAGGAACGCACATGCAATGACTCTGGTGGATCCATGTGGTTTAGGAAAAGAACACACATATAATGACTCTGGTGGATCCATGTGGTCTAGGAAAGGAACACACATGCAATGACTCTTGTGGATCCATGTGGTTTAGGAAAGGAACACACATGCAATGACTCTCGTGGTGGTTTAGGAAAATAACATGCATGCAATGACTGGTGGATCCATGTAGATTAGGAAACGAACACACATGCAGTGACTCTGGTGGATCCATGTGGTTTAGGAAAGGAACACACATGCAATGACTCTGGTGAATCCATGTGGTTTATGAAAGGAACACACATGCAATGACCCTGGTGATCGTTTAGAAAAAGAACACACATTCAATGACTCTGGTGGATCAATGTGGTTTAGTAAAGGAACACATATGCAAAGAATCTATTGGTGGTTCAGGAAAAGAACGCACATGCAATGACTCTGGTGGATCCATGTGGTTTAGGAAAAGAACACAAATGCAATGACACTGGTGGATCTATGTGGTTTATGAAAGGAACACACATGTAATGACTCTGGTGGTAGTTTAGGAAAACAACACACATGCAATGACTATGGTGGATCACAGTAGTTTAGGAAAGGAACACACATGCAATGACTCTGGTGGTGGTTTAGGAAAAGAACACATATGCAATGACTCTAGTGGTGGTTTAGGAAAAGAACACATATGCAATGAATCTAGTGGTGGTTTAGGAAAATAAAACACATGGAATTACTCTGGTGGATCCATGTGGTTTATGGAAGGAACACACATGCACTGACTCTGGTGGTGGTTTTGGAAAAGAACACATGTGCAATGACTCCGGTGGATCAATGTGGTTTAGGAAAGGAACACACTTGCAAAGACTCTATTGGTGGTTTAGGAAAATAAGACACATGCAATGACACTGGTGGATCCATGTGGTTTATGAAAGGAACATACATGCCATATGTCTGGTGGTAGTTTAGCAAAAGAACACACATGGAATGATTCTGGTGGATTAATGTGGTTTAGGAAAGGAACACACATGCAATGACTCTAGTGGTGGTTTAGGAAAAGAACACACATGCAATGACACTTGTGGTGGTGTATGAAAATAACACACATGCAATGACTCTAGTGGTGGTTTAGGAAAGGAACACACATGCAATGACTCTAGTGGATCAATGTGGTTTACGAAAGGAACACACAGGCAATGACTCTGGTGGATCCATGTGGTTTAGGAAAGGAACACACATGCAATACCTCTGGTGGATCCATGTCGTTTAGGAAAGGAACACACATGAAATAACTCTATTGGATCCATGTTGTTTAGGAAAGGAACACACATGCAATGAATCTGGTGGTGGTTTAGGAAAAGAACACACATGCAATGACTCTGGTGGATCCATGTGGTTTAGGAAAGGAACACAGATGCAATGACTCTCGTGGATCCATGTGGTTTAGGAAATGAACACACATGCAATGACTCTGGTGGATCCATGTGGTTTAGGAAAACAACACACATGCAATGGCTCTAGTGGTGGTTTAGGAAAGGAACGCACATGCAATGACTCTGGTGGATCAATGTGGTTTAGGAAAGGAACACACATGCAATGACTCTAGTTGTGGTTTAGGAAAGGAACACACATGCAATGATTCTGGTGGATCAATTTGGTTTAGGAAAGGAACACACATGCAATGACTCTAGTGGATTCATGTGGTTTAGTTAAGGAACACACATGCAATGACCCTGGTGGTGGTTTAGGAAAAGAACACACATGCAATGACTCTGTAGGATCCATGTGGTTTAGAAAAGGACCACACATGCAATGACTCTAGTGGTGGTTTAGGAAAAGAACACACATGCAATGACTCTGGTGGATCCATGTGGTTTAGGAAAGCAAGACACATGCAATGACTCTAGTGGTGGTTTAGGAAAATAACACACATGCAATGACTCTAGTGGTGGTTTAGGAAAGGAACACACATGCAATGACTCTATTGGATCCATGTGGTTAAGGAAAAGAACACACATGCAATGGCTCTAGTGGTGGTTTAGGAAAGGAACGCACATGCAATGACTCTGGTGGATCAATGTGGTTTCGGAAAGGAACTCACATGCAATGACTCTGGTGGATCCATGTGGTTTAGGAAAGGAACATACATGCAATGACTCTGGTTGTGGTTTAGGAAAAGAACACACATGCAATGACTCTGGTGAATCAATGTGGTTTAGGAAAGGAACACACATGCAATGACTCTACGGGATCAATGTGGTTTAGGAAAGGAACACACATGCAATGACTATAGTGGTGGTTTAGGAAAATAACACACATGAAATGACTCTGGTGGATGCCTGTGGTTTAGGAATGGAGCACACATGCAATTACTCTAGTGGATCCATGTGATTTAGGAATGGAACACACATGCAATCACTCTAGTGGATCCATGTGGTTTATGAAAGGAACAGACATGCAATGATTTTGTTGGTTGTTTAGGAAAACCACACAGATGCAATGACTCTCGTGGATACATGTGGTTTGGGAAAGGAACACACATGCAATGACTCTGGTGGTGGTTTAGGAAAAGAACACACATGCAATGACTGGTGGATCCATGTGGTTTAGGAAAGGAACACACATGCAATGACGCTGGTGGATCCATGTTGTTTAGGAAAGGAACACACATGCAATGACCCTGGTGGTGGTTTAGGAAAATAACACACATGCAATGACTATGGTGGATCATAGTGGTTTAGGAAAGGAACACATATGCAATGACTCTCGTGGATCCATGTGGTTTAGGAAAAAAAACACACATGCAATGGCTTTGGTGGTGGCTTACAAAAGGAAGACACATGCAATGACACTGGTGGATCAATGTGGTTTAGTAAAGGAACACACATGCAAAGAATCTATTGGTGGTTCAGGAAAAGAACGCACATGCAATGACTCTGGTGGATCCATGTGGTTTAGGAAAAGAACACAAATGCAATGACACTGGTGGATCTATGTGGTTTATGAAAGGAACACACATGTAATGACTCTGGTGGTAGTATAGGAAAACAACACACATGCAATGACTCTGGTGGATCAATGTGGTTTAGGAAAGGAACACACATGCAATGACTATAGTGGTGGTTTAGGAAAATAACACACATGCAATGCCTCTGGTGGATACATGTGGTTTAGAAAAGGAGCACACATGCAATTACTCTAGTGGATCCATGTGATTTAGGAATGGAACACACATGCACTGACTCTAGTGGATCCATGTGGTTTATGAAAGGAACACACATGCAATGATTTTGTTGGTGGTTTAGGAAAACCAAACAGATGCAATGACTCTCGTGGATACATGTGGTTTGGGCAAGGAACACACATGCAATGACTCTGGTGGTGGTTTAGGAAAAGAACACACATGCAATGACTCTGGTGGATCCATGTGGTTCATGAAAGGAACACACATACAATGAATCTGGTGGATCCATGTGGTTTAGGAAAGGAACACACATGAAATGGCTCTAGTGGATCTGTGTGGTTTAGGAAAGGAACACACATGCAATGGCTCTAGTGGTGGTTTAGGAAAGGAACGCACATACAACGACTCTGGTGGATCAATGTGGTTTAAGAAAGGAACACACATGCAATGACTCTGGTGGATCCATGTGGTTTAGGAAAGGAACACACATGCAATGACTCTGGTGGTGGTTTAGGAAAAGAACACACATGCAATGACTCTGGTGGATCCATGTGGTTTATGAAAGGAACTTAAATGCAATGACTCTGCTGAATCAATGTGGTTTACGAAAGGAACACACATGCAATGACTCTGGTGGATCAATGTGGTTTAGGAAAGGAACACACATGCAATGGCTGTAGTGGTGGTTTAGGAAAATAACACACATGCAATGACTCTGGTGGATGCATGTGTTTTAGAAAAGGAGCACAGATGCAATTACTCTAGTGGATCCATGTGATTTAGGAATGGAACACACATGCAATGACTCTAGTGGATCCATGTGGTTTATGAAAGGAACACACATGCAATGATTTTGTTGGTGGTTTAGGAAAACCACATAGATACAATGACTCTCGTGGATACATGTGGTTTGGGAAAGGAACACACATGCACTGACTCTGGTGGTGGTTTAGGAAAATAACACACATGCAATGACTCTGGTGGATCCATGTGGTTTAGGAAATGAACACACATGCAATGACCCTGGTGGATCCATGTTGTTTAGGAAAGGAACACACATGCAATGACTCCGGTGGTGGTTTAGGAAAATAACACACATGCAATGACTTTAGTGGTGGTTTAGGAAAGGAACACACATGCAATGACTCTGGTGGTGGTTGATACATTGCGAATGTATCTATAATTTTTGATGTTCCATGCTTGGATTTATCCACTTTCTTGTGTTTTGTTCCAACTTTGGAGTAATTTTATTATGATTTATTGGACAAACCTATTAACAAGAGCCACAGTGCCAGCTGCCTGTTTTCTGCTTTTTTTGGTTCCAGGAAAGTCAGAAAATGAATATTCTCGGAATTGGACGGGACAAAAGCCAAAGTGCCTATTTTTCCGGAAGGGATCAAGTGCCAGAATACGAGACGGAGAAGGGCTGGGGGCCGGCCACACCACCAAGCGGCGCGGCCAGGCCTGGCCCGCGCCTGGGGGTGGTCTGGCTGACGCCAGCACCCCTTCGGCCTCTCCTTCCGCCTATAAGTTTCCCTCGGGACGAAAACCCTAAGTACCCGATCAAAAATCAATGAAAGAGTCTGTAGCCGCCGTCATCTCCATCCCTAGATCGGGAGGGATCTGAAGCTCTTCCCGGCACCCTCCGGAGAGGGGAATTCACCCTGGAGGCCTTCTTCATCACCATGCAAGCCTCTGGTGTGATGCGTGAGTAGTTCATCCTTGGACTCCGGATCCATGTAGTAGCTAGATGGCTGGTTTCTCCTCCTTTGTGCTTTCATGTTTAGATCTTGTGAGCTCCGTTCATGATCAAGATCATCTATTTGTAATTCATACATGTTGTGTTTGCGGGGATCCGAGGGATATTGAGATGCTATTTCAGATTGATTATTGATTCTATCATGTCTTTGTTATTTGAGATCTTGCATGCTTTTCGTTGTTAGTAGCTATCTTGGCCAAGTAGATGCTAGCAACTCCAAGAGTTAGTATTTATTCTCTATAGTGGGTTCATGCCTCTGGTACTCTGGGGAAGTGACAGAAATCTCTAAGGTACCAGATGTGTTGTTGCTACTAGGGAGAAAACAACGATCTTTTGTTCATAGAACAATCGTATTGTTTACTTTACATGTAGTTCGTAAAGCAATAATTTGTTTCTTGCAACTTAATACTGGAGGGGGTTTGGATGATAACCTGAAGGTGGATTATTAGTCATAGATGCAGTTGGATGGCGGTCTATGTATTATGTTGTAATGCCCAATCAAGTCTCAAAGGAGTCAAGATGATTAGTATATGCATGTATTGCTTTCTCGGTGTTTGTAAATTGCCCCGCTGTAATTTGTTCACCCAGCATGTTATCTATCTAAGGAGAGCCACCTCTAGTGAACTATGGATCCCGGTCCTTCTTATTTACAAACAATCTAGAACTGTTTACTGCTTTGTGTTTACTTTCTGCAAACTTTTACTTCTTTCCATTCGATACGTTTAATCCTTTGTTTTCCACAAAATATGGTGAGATTGATAACCTCATCGCAAGTTGGGGACAAAGTTCTGTGGTTGTGTTGTGCAGGTCTCCACGTTGCTACTAGCACCGGTAGTGCGCCCTGCCAAAGCTCAGCTAGTAACACCTTTGGGGTGTTTCCTTGCTCCTACTGGTTCGATTAAACCTTGGTTTCATAACTGAGGGAAAACTTGCTGATGTGCTCATCATACCTTCTTCTTGGGGTTCCCAACGAGCTCTACGTCGATCGTCGAGCGCATCAAGCTATTTTCTAGCACCGTTGCCGGGGAGTCAAGGACATCTTCACAAGGGGAGTCCCTCATAACCAATCCCTTTACTTTGTTGTTTTTGTTTTGCTTAGCTTCTTTTTGCTTTGTTTGCTTGTTTTGTTCTTCCAAAAAACACAAAAAAATTAGTTTTACTTGTTTGCTTTCTTATTTCAAAAACACAAAAAAAAATTAGTTCCTTTCTTAAGTTGCCTTTATGACTAGCTCTGCTCCAATCACTATTTCATTATGGATAGCTCACTCAGTTTCCTATTTGGGAACAGTATTATGACTGCTAAGGTAATAGATGAACCACCGCCTGCTAGAACCGCCATAGAAGAAGAAATTGCTGAACCTAAAAGCTCATTAGATGAAAAAGAGGAGGAGAGTGATGGAAAAAAGGAGGAAGAATGGATCTATCCATGCCTACCTTCTAATGAGAGTAACTCTTTATCCCTTACATTATTTGATTGTCCCCCATGCTTATCAAAGGAGGGTGAATGTTATGTTCCCGAGGATTCTTTTGAAAATGTTTATAATAAAGCTCTAGTGCTTGTAGATCATGAAAAGCATGCCTTATGTGATATTTATATTGTTGAGTTTATTCATGAGGCTACTGAAAATTATTATGAGAGAGGAAAATATAGTTGTAGAAGTTTTTATGGTAATGAAACACCTCTCTATGTGCTGAAAGTTTTGAAGTTACTTTTGTTTTATCTTCCTATGCCTGTCACTTTGTTCTTTGTGAATTTATTTGCATACAAGATTACTATGCATAGGAAGTGGGTTATACTTAAATGTGTTTCGAATTTGCTTCTTGATGCTCTCTTTTACTTCAATTCATATTTCCTATGAGAGCATCTTCTCAAATTTTCATGCCTAACTTAAAGGCGTTAAAGAAAAGTACTTGTTGGGAGATAACCCAAGAGTTTTAGATGAGTCTTGGAAGTTATTACCTCTGTAATAACCTCTCCTTATCCTTTTTATTTGCCTTTTGTGCCAAGAGTGACGTCTAATGAGAGAGAAGTAATGATTGGGAAAGTTTCTGTCCCGGAACAGATTTTTGTGCTTCACCGTAAACATTCCTGAGAGAGCTCTGTATGTCGGATTGAGCTGTACTTTTTTGTGCTTCTGAACCAGGTTGTTATATATCTTTCATTAGTTCAACACTTTTTGATTTGAGCAACATAAGGTCTTCCGAAAAATTCGTCTTTACCTGCTGGTCTGTTTTGACAGATTTCTGCCATTTTCTGCATTTGCTTCTTGTTAGTTCCTTCTTGAGTTCTTTTGGGGAATTGAGCTTTTTGAGGGAAGTGCTACAGTAGCTAGTGTTCTAATGGAAGTTTATTTGGTGTTAGAACTGAACCTTGAGACTTATTTATCTTAAGTGCACTAATGTTGCTAATGAGATTGTGTGAAGTTTTGTATGAAGAAAAATTTTCAGGTGTATGGAAGAAATGAGTAACTAGATGAAGGATGGACTAAAGCTCAAGCTTGGGGATACCACGCGTGTCACCCCAAGAAATATCCAAGAAGTACAAGCGTCAAAGCTTGGGGATGTCCAAGGCATCCCCTTCTTCATCAATAAAAATTCCAGGTTTCTTCCAAACGCTTCATTTTTATTGTTTCATGCACAGTTGTGTTGTTCTTGGAGCGTCTTCTTTTTCGTTTTTGTTTTGGTGTTTCATTTGCTTGGTTTACTTAGTTTTCTGAATAAATTGGTTGAACCCCCCTCTTTCATACATTGGTTTGCAAATAGTTTGGTTTGGTTTGGAAAAGAGTAGGAAAGTTCATACTTATGTGGTAAAAAGAGCTTGTTTTTTACTGTGGCCTATGCTTTGTCATGCCATGCTTGATATTGTTTTGGCTTTATGCTTAGTATTCTTTTCTGTAGCATGACTTGTTATAAACAATTGAGATTGCTTAATGTTCCTTGGATGAATCATGCATTGTTTTAGCATATTAAAGCATAGTATAGTGGTATTCTCCTTTGATGCTTTATTTGGGTTGACTTGGCGCATGCTCACACCATGTTATGAATATCTCAAGTCACCATAAGCCTTTATGATCCTTTAGTTTTCAACTTATAGTATCACTTTATTCTTTGATCAATGATGTTTTGTCGCTCTGCATGATTATGGCCATTATTGCTCTCTTAGTTTGCCGCTCCCAGTCTTTTGCTAGCCTCCACCACAAAGTATGAGTTCCACTCATGCATCCAACTCCCTAAACCAAGTTATTCCAGAGAGTCCACCATACCTACCTACTAGCTTATGCTATTCCAAGTATATTCATGCTTTTGTCTACCTTTCACTTGTTATGAGAAAACTAGTGATTAAAGCTCTCACGAACTTGATGGCACACTTTACTTTTTTGCCTCTAATAAACTTGAACCATTGGGTCCTTTGTTGCGTATATGCTTGCGCTTTATAAGTTGAAATTAGCAGAACCATGTTTCATGGGGAACGCTTTCAACATTGCACTTGTACTTTGTACCCCGTTGATATTATGTTTTGTTGCTTACGGATCCCGACGGTGTGAAATAAATGTGGAACTTGTATGATCATGGAGTTTGTATGTGTGTTAGAGAAACGCCTGGGTCGCTAGCCTAAGTCATGCCTAATCATGGTGGAAACTTGCAGCATCACCATAATGAGCACTCTATGAAGCATCCTCAATAAAAACCTATGCAAATAGCAACTAAAAAGATCGCTGAGATGCTCATTGTCTGCTTGCCTTGTCATTTTGACTATGGGAAAGCTCCCGTATCATGTGCATGGGGTACCCCGTTGGCGGTTCTTAATGATACACACATACTTGCAATGACAAGAGCTTACTCGTGACTAAAGTTGAGTAGCATGAGGATCGGTCTTCATAAGTAAGGGGCATGAGATTTTGGTTTATAACTTGTCAAACATATCCTCTTAGTTGTGTCACTTTAACCTTAATCACCTTCAAGATGCATATGATAGGGGCAATAAGAGCTGAAAGCTACAAGTACCATAATTTTTGGAAGCTCTTTATGAGACTTGAATCCCTACTTCCTTTTACAAAAGGCCTTTCTTCCACCATTATATTGAGTCTCCACCTTCTATCTTTATGCACTACTTTGAGAGCATAGTGGCCATTCTTAGTTCTATGTGCATTGTCCCAAGACTAGTTGATTGATGCATAACTTGTTATTGCTTGTTTGAAACTATTGTATCTAGTCACTCTTACGAACTTTGAAGGTGTCCCATGCATTTATATTTGCTACTCTATTGAGGGACAAGCTGAATACTATTATGCTATGTTTTCTTTATGTGAAACAAACAAACGTCTTGCAAAGCATGTTATTCATGAATCTTTTGTTTGTGCCTTTTCATGTTGCATCATAGTCTCTTTGCTTATTGCTAGAACTTTGTCTTTCATGTTATGATTGAAGTACTTTGATCCCAGCCTTGAATGTTTTGCAAATGCTTTGATCAAGTCTTTGATGGTGCATGTCACCTCAAAAATTATTCTTTTTATCACTTACCTACTCGAGGACGAGCAGGAGTTAAGCTTGGGGATGTTGATACATTGCAAATGTATCTATAATTTTTGATGTTCCATGCTTGGTTTTATCCACTTTCTTGTGTTTTGTTCCAACTTTGGAGTACTTTTATTATGATTTCTTGGACTAACCTATTAACAAGAGCCACAGTGCCAGCTGCCTGTTTTCTGCTGTTTTGGTTCCAGGAAAGTCAGAAAAAGAATATTCTCGGAATTAGACGGGACAAAAGCCAAAGTGCCTATTTTTCCGGAAGGGATCAAGTGCCAGAATACGAGACAGAGAAGGGCTGGGGGCCGGCCACACCACCTGGCCGCGCGGCCAGGCCTGGCCCGCGCCAGGGGGTGGTCTGGCCGACCCCAGCACCCCCTCAGCCTCTCCTTCCGCCTATAAGTTTCCCTCGGGACGAAAACCCTAAGTACCCGATCAAAAAATCCACGAAAGAGTATGTAGCCGCCGTCATCTCCATCCCTAGATCGGGAGGGATCTGAAGCTCTTCCCGGCACCCTGCCGGAGAGCGGAATTCACCCTGGAGGCCTTCTTCATCACCATGCAAGACTCCGGTGTGATGCGTGAGTAGTTCATCCTTGGACTACAGATCCATGTAGTAGCTAGATGGCTGCTGGTTTCTCCTCCTTTGTGCTTTCATGTTTAGATCTTGTGAGCTCTGTTCATGATAAATATCATCTATTTGTAATTCATACATGTTGTGTTTGCGGGGATCCGATGGATATTGAGATGCTATTTCAGATTGATTATTGATTCTATCATGTCTTTGTTATTTGAGATCTTGCATGCTTTCCGTTGTTAGTAGCTATCTTGGCCAAGTAGATGCTAGCAACTCCAAGAGTTAGTATTTATGCTCGATAGTGGGTTCATGCCTCTGGTAATCTGGGCAAGTGACAGAAATCTCTAAGGTACTAGATGTGTTGTTGCTACTAGGGAGAAAACAACGATCTTTTCTTCATAGAACACTCGTATTGTTTACTTTACACGTAGTTCGTAAAGCAATAATCTATTGCATGCAACTTAATACTGGAGGGGGTTCAGATGATAACCTGAAGGTGGATTATTAGTCATAGATGCAGTTGGATGGCGGTCTATGTATTATGTTGTAATTCCCAATCATGTCTCAAAGGAGTCAAGATGATTAGTATATGCATGTATTGCTTTCTCGGTGTTTGTCAATTTCCTCGCTGTAATTTGTTCACCCAGCATGTTATCTATCTAAGGAGAGCCACCTCTAGTGAACTATGGATCCCGATCCTTCTTCTTTACATACAATCTACAACTGTTTACTGCATTGTGTTTACTTTCTGCAAACTTTTACTTCTTTCCATTCGATACGTTTAATCCTTTGTTTTCCGCAAAACACGGTGAGATTGACAACCTCATCGCATGTTGGGGACAAAGTTCTGTGATTGTGTTGTGCAGGTCTCCACGTTGCTACTAGCACCAGTAGTGTGCCCTGCCAAAGCTCAGCTAGTAACACCTTTGGGGTGTTTCCTTGCTCATACTGGTTCGATTAAACCTTGGTTTCATAACTGAGGGAAAACTTGCTGCTGTGCTCATCATACCTTCCTCTTGGGGTACCCAACGAGCTCTACGTCGATCGTCGAGCGCATCAGTGGTTTAGGAAAAGAACACACATGCAATGACTCTGGTGGATCCATGCAGTTTACGAAAGCAACACACATGCAATGAATCTGGTGGATCCATGTGGTTAAGGAAAGGAACACACATGCAATGACTCTGGTGGTGGTTTAGGAAAAGAACACACATGTAATGACTCTGGTGGATCCACTTGGTCGAGGAAAGGAACACACATGCAATGACTCTTGTGGATCCATGTGGTTTAAGAAAGGAACACACAGGCAATGACTCTGGTGGTGGTTTAGGAAAAGAACACACATGCAATGACTCTGGTGGATCCATGTAGTTCATGAAAGGAACACACATGCAATGAATCTGGTGGATAGATGTGGTTTAGGAAAGGAACACACATGAAATGACTCTAGTGGATCTATGTGGTTTAGGAAAGGAACACACATGCAATGACTCTGGTGGATCCATGTGGTTAAGGAAAAGAACACACATGCAATGGCTCTAGTGGTGGTTTAGGAAAGGAACACACATACAATGACTCTGGTGGATTAATGTGGTTTAAGAAAGGAACACACATGCAATGACTCTGGTGGATGCATGTGGTTTAGGAAAGGAACACACATGCAATGACTCTGGTGGTGGTTTAGGAAAAGAACACACATGCAATGACTCTGCTGAATCAATGTGGTTTAGGAAAGGAACACACATACAATGACTCTGGTGGATCAATGTGGTTTAGGAAAGGAACACACATGCAATGACTATAGTGGTTGTTTAGGAAAATAACACACATGCAATGACTCTGGTGGATGCATGTGGTTTAGAGAAGGAGCACACATGCAATTACTCTAGTGGATCCATGTGATTTAGGAATGGAACACACATGCAATGACTCTAGTGGATCCATGTGGTTTATGAAAGGAACACACATGCAATGATTTTGTTGGTGGTTTAGGAAAACCACGCAGATGCAATGACTCTCGTGGATACATGTGGTTTGGGAAAGGAACACACATGCAATGACTCTGGTGGTGGTTTAGAAAATAACACACATGCAATGACTCTGGTGGATCCATGTGGTTTAGGAAAGGAACACACATGCAATGACCCTAGTGGATCCATGTGGTTTAGGAAAGGAACACACATGCAATGACTCTGGTGGTGGTTTAGGAAAATAACACACAGGCAATGACTCTAGTGGTGGTTTAGGAAAGGAACACACATGCAATGACTCTGGTGGATCCATGTGGTTTAGGAAAGGAACACACATGCTATGACTCTGGTGGATCCATGTGGTTTACGAAAAGAACACATATATAATGACTCTGGTGGATCCATGTGGTCTAGGAAAGGAACACACATGCAATGACTCTTGTGGATCCATGTGGTTTAGGAAAGGAACACACATGCAATGAATGTATTGGTGGTTCAGGAAAATAACGCACATGCAATGACTCTGGTGGATCCATGTGGTTTAGGAAAAAACACAAATGTTATGACACTGGTGGATCTATGTGGTTTATGAAAGGAACACACATGTAATGACTCTGGTGGTAGTTTAGGAAAAGAACACACATGCAATGACTATGGTGGATCATAGTGGTTTAGGAAAGGAACACACATGCAATGACTCTGGTGGTGGTTTAGGAAAAGAACACACATGCAATGACTCTAGTGGTGGTTTAGGAAAAGAACACATATGCAATGACTCTAGTGGTGGTTAAGGAAAGGAAGGCACATGGAATTACTCTGGTGGATCCATGTGGTTTATGAAAGGAACACACATGCACTGACTCTGGTGGTGGATTTGGAAAAGAACACAGGTGCAATGACTCTGGTGGATCAATGTGGTTTAGGAAAGGAACACACATTTAAAGACTCTATTGGTGGTTTAGGAAAATAACACACATGCAATAACTCTGGTGGATACATGTGGTTTAGGAAAATAAGACACATGCAATGACACTAGTGGATCCATGTGGTTTATGAAAGGAACATACATGCAATGTGTCTGGTGGTAGTTTAGCAAAAGAACACACATGCAATGATTCTGGTGGATCAATGCGGTTTTGGAAAGGAACACACAACAATGACTGTAGTGGTGGTTTAGGAAAAGAACACACATGCAATGACACTTGTGGTGGTTTATGAAAAGAACACACATGCAATGACTCTGGTGGATCCATGTGGTTTAGGAAAAAACACAAATGTTATGACACTGGTGGATCTATGTGGTTTATGAAAGGAACACACATGTAATGACTCTGGTGGTAGTTTAGGAAAAGGACACACATGCAATGACTATGGTGGATCATAGTGGTTTAGGAAAGGAACACACATGCAATGACTCTGGTGGTGGTTTAGGAAAAGAACACACATGCAATGACTCTAGTGGTGGTTTAGGAAAAGAACACATATGCAATGACTCTAGTGGTGGTTTAGGAAAGGAAGACACATGGAATTACTCTGGTGGATCCATGTGGTTTATGAAAGGAACACACATGCACTGACTCTGGTGGTGGTTTTGGAAAAGAACACAGGTGCAATGACTCTGGTGGATCAATGTGGTTTAGGAAAGGAACACACATTTAAAGACTCTATTGGTGGTTTAGAAAAATAACACACATGCAATGACTCTGGTGGATACATGTGATTTAGGAAAATAAGACACATGCAATGACTCTGGTGGTGGTTTAGAAAATTACACACATCCAATGACTCTGGTGGATCCATGTGGTTTAGGAAAGGAACACACATGCAATGACCCTAGTGGATCCATGTGGTTTAGGAAAGGAACCACATGCAATGACTCTGGTGGTGGCTTAGGAAAATAACACACAGGCAATGACTCTAGTGGTGGTTTAGGAAAGAAACACACATGCAATGACTCTGGTGGATCCATGTGGTTTAGGAAAGGAACACTCATGCTATGACTCTGGTGGATCCATGTGGTTTAGGAAAAGAACACATATATAATGACTCTGGTGGATCCATGTGGTCTAGGAAAGGAACACACATGCAATGACTCTTGTGGATCCATGTGGTTTACGAAAGGAACACACATGCAATGACTCTAGTGGTGGTTTAGGAAAAGAAGACACATGCAATGACTCTGGTGGATCCATGTATTTCATGACAGAAACACACATGCAATGAATCTGGTGGATCCGTGTGGTTTAGGAAAGGAACACACATTAAATGACTCTAGTGGATCTATGTGGTTTAGGAAAGGATCACACATTCAATGACTTTGGTGGATCCATGTGGTTAAGGAAAAGAACACACATGCAATGGCTCTAGTGGTGGTTTAGGAAAGGAACGCACATACAATGAATCTGGTGGATCAATGTGGTTTAAGAAAGGAACACCCATGCAATGACTCTGGTGGATCCATGTGGTTTAGGAAAGGAACACACATGCAATGACTCTGGTGGTGGTTTAGAAAAATAACACACATGCAATGACTCTGGTGGATCCACATGGTTTATGAAAGGAACATAAATGCAATGACTCTACTCAATCAATGTGGTTTAGGAAAGGAACACACATGCAATGACTCTGGTGGATCAATGTGGTTTAGGAAAGGAACACACATGCAATGATTATAGTGGTGTTTTAGGAAAATAACACACATGCAATGACTCTGGTGGATGCATGTGGTTTAGAAAAGGAGCACACATGCAATTACTCTAGTGGATCCAAGTAATTTAGAAATGGAACACACATGCAATGACTCTAGTGGATCCATGTGGTTTATGAAAGGAACACACATGCAATGATTTTGTTGGTGGTTTACGAAAACCACACAGATGCAATGACTCTCGTGGATACATGTGGTTTGGGAAAGGAAGACACATGCAATGACTCTAGTGATGGTTTAGGAAAAGAACACACATTCAATGACTCTGGTGGATCAATGTGGTTTAGTAAAGGAACACACATGAAAAGAATGTATTGGTGGTTCAGGAAAATAACGCACATGCAATGACTCTGGTGGATCCATGTGGTTTAGGAAAAAACACAAATGTTATGACACTGGTGGATCTATGTGGTTTATGAAAGGAACACACATGTAATGACTCTGGTGGTAGTTTAGGAAAAGAACACACATGCAATGACTATGGTGGATCATAGTGGTTTAGGAAAGGAACACACATGCAATGACTCTGGTGGTGGTTTAGGAAAAGAACACACATGCAATGACTCTAGTGGTGGTTTAGGAAAAGAACACATATGCAATGACTCTAGTGGTGGTTAAGGAAAGGAAGGCACATGGAATTACTCTGGTGGATCCATGTGGTTTATGAAAGGAACACACATGCAATGACTCTGGTGGTGGATTTGGAAAAGAACACAGGTGCAATGACTCTGGTGGATCAATGTGGTTTAGGAAAGGAACACACATTTAAAGACTGTATTGGTGGTTTAGGAAAATAACACACATGCAATAACTCTGGTGGATACATGTGGTTTAGGAAAATAAGACACATGCAATGACACTAGTGGATCCATGTGGTTTATGAAAGGAACATACATGCAATGTGTCTGGTGGTAGTTTAGCAAAAGAACACACATGCAATGATTCTGGTGGATCAATGTGGTTTTGGAAAGGAACACACAACAATGACTGTAGTGGTGGTTAAGGAAAAGAACACACATGCAATGACACTTGTGGTGGTTTATGAAAAGAACACACATGCAATGACTCTGGTGGATCCATGTGGTTTAGGAAAAAACACAAATGTTATGACACTGGTGGATCTATGTGGTTTATGAAAGGAACACACATGTAATGACTCTGGTGGTAGTTTAGGAAAAGGGCACACATGCAATGACTATGGTGGATCATAGTGGTTTAGGAAAGGAACACACATGCAATGACTCTGGTGGTGGTTTAGGAAAAGGACACACATGCAATGACTCTAGTGGTGGTTTAGGAAAAGAACACATATGCAATGACTCTAGTGGTGGTTTAGGAAAGGAAGACACATGGAATTACTCTGGTGGATCCATGTGGTTTATGAAAGGAACACACATGCACTGACTCTGGTGGTGGTTTTGGAAAAGAACACAGGTGCAATGACTCTGGTGGATCAATGTGGTTTAGGAAAGGAACACACATTTAAAGACTCTATTGGTGGTTTATAAAAATAACACACATGCAATGACTCTGGTGGATACATGTGGTTTAGGAAAATAAGACACATGCAATGACTCTGGTGGTGGTTTAGAAAATTACACACATCCAATGACTCTGGTGGATCCATGTGGTTTAGGAAAGGAACACACATGCAATGACCCTAGTGGATCCATGTGGTTTAGGAAAGGAACACACATGCAATGACTCTGGTGGTGGCTTAGGAAAATAACACACAGGCAATGACTCTAGTGGTGGTTTAGGAAAGGAACACACATGCAATGACTCTGGTGGATCCATGTGGTTTAGGAAAATAAGACACATGCAATGACTCTGGTGGTGGTTTAGAAAATTACACACATCCAATGACTCTGGTGGATCCATGTGGTTTAGGAAAGGAACACACATGCAATGACCCTAGTGGATCCATGTGGTTTAGGAAAGGAACACACATGCAATGACTCTGGTGGTGGTTTAGGAAAATAACACACAGGCAATGACTCTAGTGGTGGTTTAGGAAAGGAACACACATGCAATGACTCTGGTGGATCCATGTGGTTTAGGAAAGGAACACACATGATATGACTCTGGTGGATCCATGTGGTTTAGGAAAAGAACACATATATAATGACTCTGGTGGATCCATGTGGTCTAGGAAAGGAACACACATGCAATGACTCTTGTGGATCCATGTGGTTTAGGAAAGGAACACACATGCAATGACTCTAGTGGTGGTTTAGGAAAAGAAGACACATGCAATGACTCTGGTGGATCCATGTATTTCATGACAGAAACACACATGCAATGAATCTGGTGGACCCGTGTGGTTTAGGAAAGGAACACACATTAAATGACTCTAGTGGATCTATGTGGTTTAGGAAAGGAACACACATTCAATGACTTTGGTGGATCCATGTGGTTATGGAAAAGAACACACATGCAATGGCTCTAGTGGTGGTTTAGGAAAGGAACGCACATACAATGAATCTGGTGGATCAATGTGGTTTAAGAAAGGAACACACATGCAATGACTCTGGTGGATCCATGTGGTTTAGGAAAGGAACACACATGCAATGACTCTGGTGGTGGTTTAGAAAAAGAACACACATGCAATGATTCTGGTGGATCCACATGGTTTATGAAAGGAACATAAATGCAATGACTCTGCTCAATCAATGTGGTTTAGGAAAGGAACACACATGCAATGACTCTGGTGGATCAATGTGGTTTAGGAAAGGAACACACATGCAATGATTATAGTGGTGGTTTAGGAAAATAACACACATGCAATGACTCTGGTGGATGCATGTGGTTTAGAAAATGAGCACACATGCAATTACTCTAGTGGATCCATGTAATTTAGAAATGGAACACACATGCAATGACTCTAGTGGATCCATGTGGTTTATGAAAGGAACCCACATGCAATGATTTTGTTGGTGGTTTAGGAAAACCACACAGATGCAATGACTCTCGTGGATACATGTGGTTTGGGAAAGGAACACACATGCAATGACTCTAGTGATGGTTTAGGAAAAGAACACACATTCAATGACTCTGGTGGATCAATGTGGTTTAGTAAAGGAACACACATGCAAAGAATGTATTGGTGGTTCAGGAAAATAACGCACATGCAATGACTCTGGTGGATCCATGTGGTTTAGGAAAAAACACAAATGTTATGACACTGGTGGATCTATGTGGTTTATGAAAGGAACACACATGTAATGACTCTGGTGGTAGTTTAGGAAAAGAACACACATGCAATGACTATGGTGGATCATAGTGGTTTAGGAAAGGAACACACATGCAATGACTCTGGTGGTGGTTTAGGAAAAGAACACACATGCAATGACTCTAGTGGTGGTTTAGGAAAAGAACACATATGCAATGACCCAAGTGGTGGTTTAGGAAAGGAAGACACATGGAATTACTCTAGTGGATCCATGTGGTTGATGAAAGGAACACACATGCATTGACTCTGGTGGTGGTTTTGGAAAAGAACACAGGTGCAATGACTCTGGTGGATCAATGTGGTTTAGGAAAGGAACACACATTTAAAGACTCTATTGGTGGTTTAGAAACATAACACACATGTAATGACTCTGGAGGATACATGTGGTTTAGGAAAATAAGACACATGCAATGACTCTGGTGGTGGTTTAGAAAATAACACACATGCAATGACTCTGGTGGATCCATGTGCTTTAGGAAAGGAACACACATGCAAGGACCCTAGTGGATCCATCTGGTTTAGGAAATGACCACACATGCAATGACTCTGGTAGTGGTTTAGGAAAATAACACACAGGCAATGACTCTAGTGGTGGTTTAGGAAAGGAACACACATGCAATGACTCTGGTGGATCCATGTGGTTTAGGAAAGGAACACACATGCTGTGACTCTGGTGGATCCATGTGGTTTAGGAAAAGAACACATATATAATGACTCTGGTGGATCCATGTGGTCTAGGAAAGGAACACACATGCAATGACTCTTGTGGATCCATGTGGTTTAGGAAAGGAACACACATGCAATGACTCTGGTCGTGGTTTAGGAAAAGAAGACACATGCAATGACTCTGGTGGATCCATGTATTTCATGACAGAAACACACATGCAATGAATCTAGTGGATCCGTGTGGTTTAGGAAAGGAACACACATTAAATGACTCTAGTGGATCTATGTGGTTTAGGAAAGGAACACACATGCAATGACTTTGGTGGATCCATGTGGTTAAGGAAAATAACACACATGCAATGGCTCTAGTGGTGGTTTAGGAAAGGAACACACATACAATGACTCTGGTGGATCAATGTGGTTTAAGAAAGGAACACACATGCAATGACTCTGGTGGATCCATGTGGTTTAGGAAAGGAACACACATGCAATGACTCTGATGGTGGTTTAGGAAAAGAACACACATGCAATGACTCTGGTGGATCCACGTGGTTTATGAAAGGAACATAAATGCAATGACTCTGCTCAATCAATGTGGTTTAGGAAAGGAACACACATGCAATGACTCTGGTGGATCAATGTGGTTTAGGAAAGGAACACACATGCAATGATTATAGTGGTGGTTTAGGAAAATAACACACATGCAATGACTCTGGTGGATGCATGTGGTTTAGAAAAGGAGCACACATGCAATTACTCTAGTGGATCCAAGTAATTTAGAAATGGAACACACATGCAATGACTCTAGTGGATCCATGTGGTTTATGAAAGGAACACACATACAATGATTTTGTTGGTGGTTTAGGAAAACCACACAGATGCAATGACTCTCGTGGATACATGTGGTTTGGGAAAGGAACACACATGCAATGACTCTAGTGATGGTTTAGGAAAAGAACACACATTCAATGACTCTGGTGGATCAATGTGGTTTAGTAAAGGAACACACATGAAAAGAATGTATTGGTGGTTCAGGAAAATAACGCACATGCAATGACTCCGGTGGATCCATGTGGTTTAGGAAAATAAGACACATGCAATGACTCTGGTGGTGGTTTAGAAAATTACACACATCCAATGACTCTGGTGGATCCATGTGGTTTAGGAAAGGAACACACATGCAATGACCCTAGTGGATCCATGTGGTTTAGGAAAAGAACACACATGCAATGACTCTGGTGGTGGTTTAGGAAAATAACACACAGGCAATGACTCTAGTGGTGGTTTAGGAAAGGAACACACATGCAATGACTCTGGTGGATCCATGTGGTTTAGGAAAGGAACACACATGCTATGACTCTGGTGGATCCATGTGGTTTAGGAAAAGAACACATATATAATGACTCTGGTGGATCCATGTGGTCTAGGAAAGGAACACACATGCAATGACTCTTGTGGATCCATGTGGTTTAGGAAAGGAACACACATGCAATGACTCTAGTGGTGGTTTAGAAAAAGAAGACACATACAATGACTCTGGTGGATCCATGTATTTCATGACAGAAACACACATGCAATGAATCTGGTGGATCCGTGTGGTTTAGGAAAGGAACACACATTAAATGACTCTAGTGGATCTATGTGGTTTAGGAAAGGAACACACATTCAATGACTTTGGTGGATCCATGTGGTTAAGGAAAAGAACACACATGCAATGGCTCTAGTGGTGGTTTAGGAAAGGAACGCACATACAATGAATCTGGTGGATCAATGTGGTTTAAGAAAGGAACACACATGCAATGACTCTGGTGGATCCATGTGGTTTAGGAAAGGAACACACATGCAATGACTCTGGTGGTGGTTTAGAAAAAGAACACACATGCAATGACTCTGGTGGATCCACATGGTTTATGAAAGGAACATAAATGCAATGACTCTGCTCAATCAATGTGGTTTAGGAAAGGAACACACATGCAATGACTCTGGTGGATCAATGTGGTTTAGGAAAGGAACACACATGCAATGATTATAGTGGTGGTTTAGGAAAATAACACACATGCAATGACTCTGGTGGATGCATGTGGTTTAGAAAAGGAGCACACATGCAATTACTCTAGTGGATCCATGTAATTTCGAAATGGAACACACATGCAATGACTCTAGTGGATCCATGTGGTTTATGAAAGGAACACACATGCAATGATTTTGTTGGTGGTTTAGGAAAACCACACAGATGCAATGACTCTCGTGGATACATGTGGTTTGGGAAAGGAACACACATGCAATGACTCTAGTGATGGTTTAGGAAAAGAACACACATTCAATGACTCTGGTGGATCAATGTGGTTTAGTAAAGGAACACACATGCAAAGAATGTATTGGTGGTTCAGGAAAATAACGCACATGCAATGACTCTGGTGGATCCATGTGGTTTAGGAAAAAACACAAATGTTATGACACTGGTGGATCTATGTGGTTTATGAAAGGAACACACATGTAATGACTCTGGTGGTAGTTTAGGAAAAGAACACACATGCAATGACTATGGTGGATCATAGTGGTTTAGGAAAGGAACACACATGCAATGACTCTGGTGGTGGTTTAGGAAAAGAACACACATGCAATGACTCTAGTGGTGGTTTAGGAAAAGAACACATATGCAATGACCCTAGTGGTGGTTTAGGAAAGGAAGACACATGGAATTACTCTAGTGGATCCATGTGGTTGATTAAAGGAACACACATGCACTGACTCTGGTGGTGGTTTTGGAAAAGAACACAGGTGCAATGACTCTGGTGGATCAATGTGGTTTAGGAAAGGAACACACATTTAAAGACTCTATTGGTGGTTTAGAAAAATAACACACATGCAATGACTCTGGTGGATACATGTGGTTTAGGAAAATAAGACACATGCAATGACTCTGGTGGTGGTTTAGAAAATAACACACATGCAATGACTCTGGTGGATCCATGTGGTTTAGGAAAGGAACACACATGCAAGGACCCTAGTGGATCCATGTGGTTTAGGAAAGGAACACACATGCAATGACTCTGGTGGATCCATGTGGTTTAGGAAAGGAACACACATGCTATGACTCTGGTGGATCCATGTGGTTTAGGAAAAGAACACATATATAATGACTCTGGTGGATCCATGTGGTCTAGGAAAGGAACACACATGCAATGACTCTTGTGGATCCATGTGGTTTAGGAAAGGAACACACATGCAATGACTCTAGTGGTGGTTTAGGAAAAGAAGACACATGCAATGACTCTGGTGGATCCATGTATTTCATGACAGAAACACACATGCAATGAATCTGGTGGATCCGTGTGGTTTAGGAAAGGAACACACATTAAATGACTCTAGTGGATCTATGTTGTTTAGGAAAGGAACACACATGCAATGACTTTGGTGGATCCATGTGGTTAAGGAAAATAACACACATGCAATGGCTCTAGTGGTGGTTTAGGAAAGGAACACACATACAATGACTCTGGTGGATCAATGTGGTTTAAGAAAGGAACACACATGCAATGACTCTGGTGGATCCATGTGGTTTAGGAAAGGAACACACATGCAATGACTCTGGTGGTGGTTTAGGAAAAGAACACACATGCAATGACTCTGGTGGATCCACGTGGTTTATGAAAGGAACATAAATGCAATGACTCTGCTCAATCAATGTGGTTTAGGAAAGGAACACACATGCAATGACTCTGGTGGATCAATGTGGTTTAGGAAAGGAACACACATGCAATGATTATAGTGGTGGTTTAGGAAAATAACACACATGCAATGACTCTGGTGGATGCATGTGGTTTAGAAAAGGAGCACACATGCAATTACTCTAGTGGATCCAAGTAATTTAGAAATGGAACACACATGCAATGACTCTAGTGGATCCATGTGGTTTATGAAAGGAACACACATTCAATGATTTTGTTGGTGGTTTAGGAAAACCACACAGATGCAATGACTCTCGTGGATACATGTGGTTTGGGAAAGGAACACACATGCAATGACTCTAGTGATGGTTTAGGAAAAGAACACACATTCAATGACTCTGGTGGATCAATGTGGTTTAGTAAAGGAACGCACATGAAAAGAATGTATTGGTGGTTCAGGAAAATAACGCACATGCAATGACTCTGGTGGATCCATGTGGTTTAGGAAAAAACACAAATGTTATGACACTGGTGGATCTATGTGGTTTATGAAAGGAACACACATGTAATGACTCTGGTGGTAGTTTAGGAAAAGAACACACATGCAATGACTATGGTGGATCATAGTGGTTTAGGAAAGGAACACACATGCAATGACTCTGGTGGTGGTTTAGGAAAAGAACACACATGCAATGACTCTAGTGGTGGTTTAGGAAAAGAACACATATGCAATGACCCTAGTGGTGGTTTAGGAAAGGAAGACACATGGAATTACTCTAGTGGATCCATGTGGTTGATTAAAGGAACACACATGCACTGACTCTGGTGGTGGTTTTGGAAAAGAACACAGGTGCAATGACTCTGGTGGATCAATGTGGTTTAGGAAAGGAACACACATTTAAAGACTCTATTGGTGGTTTAGAAAAATAACACACATGCAATGACTCTGGTGGATACATGTGGTTTAGGAAAATAAGACACATGCAATGACTCTGGTGGTGGTTTAGAAAATAACACACATGCAATGACTCTGGTGGATCCATGTGGTTTAGGAAAGGAACACACATGCAAGGACCCTAGTGGATCCATGTGGTTTAGGAAAGGAACACACATGCAATGACTCTGGTGGATCCATGTGGTTTAGGAAAGGAACACACATGCTATGACTCTGGTGGATCCATGTGGTTTAGGAAAAGAACACATATATAATGACTCTGGTGGATCCATGTGGTCTAGGAAAGGAACACACATGCAATGACTCTTGTGGATCCATGTGGTTTAGGAAAGGAACACACATGCAATGACTCTAGTGGTGGTTTAGGAAAAGAAGACACATGCAATGACTCTGGTGGATCCAGGTATTTCATGACAGAAACACACATGCAATGAATCTGGTGGATCCGTGTGGTTTAGGAAAGGAACACACATTAAATGACTCTAGTGGATCTATGTGGTTTAGGAAAGGAACACACATGGAATGACTTTGGTGGATCCATGTGGTTAAGGAAAATAACACACATGCAATGGCTCTAGTGGTGGTTTAGGAAAGGAACACACATACAATGACTCTGGTGGATCAATGTGGTTTAAGAAAGGAACACACATGCAATGACTCTGGTGGATCCATGTGGTTTAGGAAAGGAACACACATGCAATGACTCTGGTGGTGGTTTAGGAAAAGAACACACATGCAATGACTCTGGTGGATCCACGTGGTTTATGAAAGGAACATAAATGCAATGACTCTGCTCAATCAATGTGGTTTAGAAAAGGAACACACATGGAATGACTCTGGTGGATCAATGTGGTTTAGGAAAGGAACACACATGCAATGATTATAGTGGTGGTTTAGGAAAATAACACACATGCAATGACTCTGGTGGATGCATGTGGTTTAGAAAAGGAGCACACATGCAATTACTCTAGTGGATCCAAGTAATTTAGAAATGGAACACACATGCAATGACTCTAGTGGATCCATGTGGTTTATGAAAGGAACACACATTCAATGATTTTGTTGGTGGTTTAGGAAAACCACACAGATGCAATGACTCTCGTGGATACATGTGGTTTGGGAAAGGAACACACATGCAATGACTCTAGTGATGGTTTAGGAAAAGAACACACATTCAATGACTCTGGTGGATCAATGTGGTTTAGTAAAGGAACGCACATGAAAAGAATGTATTGGTGGTTCAGGAAAATAACGCACATGCAATGAATCTGGTGGATCCATGTGGTTTAGGAAAAAACACAAATGTTATGACACTAGTGGATCTATGTGGTTTATGAAAGGAACACACATGTAATGACTCTGGTGGTAGTTTAGGAAAAGAACACACATGCAATGACTATGGTGGATCATAGTGGTTTAGGAAAGGAACACACATGCAATGACTCTGGTGGTGGTTTAGGAAAAGAACACACATGCAATGACTCTAGTGGTGGTTTAGGAAAAGAACACATATGCAATGACTCTAGTGGTGGTTAAGGAAAGGAAGGCACATGGAATTACTCTGGTGGATCCATGTGGTTTATGAAAGGAACACACATGCACTGACTCTGGTGGTGGATTTGGAAAAGAACACAGGTGCAATGACTCTGGTGGATCAATGTGGTTTAGGAAAGGAACACACATTTAAAGACTCTATTGGTGGTTTAGGAAAATAACACACATGCAATAACTCTGGTGGATACATGTGGTTTAGGAAAATAAGACACATGCAATGACACTAGTGGATCCATGTGGTTTATGAAAGGAACATACATGCAATGTGTCTGGTGGTAGTTTAGCAAAAGAACACACATGCAATGATTCTGGTGGATCAATGTGGTTTTGGAAAGGAACACACAACAATGACTGTAGTGGTGGTTTAGGAAAAGAACACACATGCAATGACACTTGTGGTGGTTTATGAAAAGAACACACATGCAATGACTCTGGTGGATCCATGTGGTTTAGGAAAAAACACAAATGTTATGACACTGGTGGATCTATGTGGTTTATGAAAGGAACACACATGTAATGACTCTGGTGGTAGTTTAGGAAAAGAACACACATGCAATGACTATGGTGGATCATAGTGGTTTAGGAAAGGAACACACATGCAATGACTCTGGTGGTGGTTTAGGAAAAGAACACACATGCAATGACTCTAGTGGTGGTTTAGGAAAAGAACACATATGCAATGACTCTAGTGGTGGTTTAGGAAAGGAAGACACATGGAATTACTCTGGTGGATCCATGTGGTTTATGAAAGGAACACACATGCACTGACTCTGGTGGTGGTTTTGGAAAAGAACACAGGTGCAATGACTCTGGTGGATCAATGTGGTTTAGGAAAGGAACACACATTTAAAGACTCTATTGGTGGTTTAGAAAAATAACACACATGCAATGACTCTGGTGGATACATGTGGTTTAGGAAATAAGACACATGCAATGACTCTGGTGGTGGTTTAGAAAATAACACACATGCAATGACTCTGGTGGATCCATGTGGTTTAGGAAAGGAACACACATGCAATGACCCTAGTGGATCCATGTGGTTTAGGAAAGGAACACACATGCAATGACTCTGGTGGTGGCTTAGGAAAATAACACACAGGCAATGACTCTAATGGTGGTTTAGGAAAGGAACACACATGGAATGACTCTGGTGGATCCATGTGGTTTAGGAAAGGAACACACATGCTATGACTCTGGTGGATCCATGTGGTTTAGGAAAAGAACACATATATAATGACTCTGGTGGATCCATGTGGTCTAGGAAAGGAACACACATGTAATGACTCTTGTGGATCCATGTGGTTTAGGAAAGGAACACACATGCAATGACTCTGGTGGTGGTTTAGGGAAAGAAGACACATGCAATGACTCTGGTGGATCCATGTATTTCATGACAGAAACACACATGCAATGAATCTGGTGGATCCGTGTGGTTTAGGAAAGGAACACACATTAAATGACTCTAGTGGATCTATGTGGTTTAGGAAAGGAACACACATCCAATGACTTTGGTGGATCCATGTGGTTAAGGAAAAGAACACACATGCAATGGCTCTAGTGGTGGTTTAGGAAAGGAACGCACATACAATGACTCTGGTGGATCAATGTGGTTTAAGAAAGGAACACACATGCAATGACTCTGGTGGATCCATGTGGTTTAGGAAAGGAACACACATGCAATGACTCTGGTGGTGGTTTAGGAAAAGAACACACATGCAATGACTCTGGTGGATCCACGTGGTTTATGAAAGGAACATAAATGCAATGACTCTGCTCAATCAATGTGGTTTAGGAAAGGAACACACATGCAATGACTCTGGTGGATCAATGTGGTTTAGGAAAGGAACACACATGCAATGATTATAGTGGTGGTTTAGGAAAATAACACACATGCAATGACTCTGGTGGATGCATGTGGTTTAGAAAAGGAGCACACATGCAATTACTCTAGTGGATCCATGTAATTTAGAAATGGAACACACATGCAATGACTCTAGTGGATCCATGTGGTTTATGAAAGGAACACACATGCAATGATTTTGTTGGTGGTTTAGGAAAACCACACAGATGCAATGACTCTCGTGGATACATGTGGTTTGGGAAAGGAACACACATGCAATGACTCTAGTGATGGTTTAGGAAAAGAACACACATTCAATGACTCTGGTGGATCAATTTGGTTTAGTAAAGGAACACACATGCAAAGAATGTATTGGTGGTTCAGGAAAATAACGCACATGCAATGACTCTGGTGGATCCATGTGGTTTAGGATAAAACACAAATGTTATGACACTTGTGGATCTATGTGGTTTATGAAAGGAACACACATGTAATGACTCTGGTGGTAGTTTAGGAAAAGAACACACATGCAATGACTATGGTGGATCATAGTGGTTTAGGAAAGGAACACACATGCAATGACTCTGGTGGTGGTTTAGGAAAAGAACACACATGCAATGACTCTAGTGGTGGTTTAGGAAAAGAACACATATGCAATGACTAGTGGTTTAGGAAAGGAAGACACATGGAATTACTCTGGTGGATCCATGTGGTTTATGAAATGAACACACATGCACTGACTCTGGTGGTGGTTTTGGAAAAGAACACAGGTGCAATGACTCTGGTGGATCAATGTGGTTTAGGAAAGGAACACACATTTAAAGACTCTATTGGTGGTTTAGGAAAATAACACACATGCAATGACTCTGGTGGATACATGTGGTTTAGGAAAATAAGACACATGCAATGACACTGGTGGATCCATGTGGTTTACGAAAGGAACATACATGCAATGTGTCTGGTGGTAGTTTAGCAAAAGAACACACATGCAATGATTCTGGTGGATCAATGTGGTTTAGGAAAGGAACACACATCAATGACTGTAGTGGTGGTTTAGGAAAGGAACACACATACAATGACTCTGGTGGATTAATGTGGTTTAAGAAAGGAACACACATGCAATGACTCTGGTGGATCCATGTGGTTTAGGAAAGGAACACACATGCAATGACTCTGGTGGTGGTTTAGGAAAAGAACAAACATGCAATGACTCTGGTGGATCCATGTGGTTTAGGAAAGGAACATAAATGCAATGACTCTGCAGAATCAATGTGGTTTAGGAAAGGAACACACATACAATGACTATGGTGGATCAATGTGGTTTAGGAAAGGAACACACATGCAATGACTATAGTGGTGGTTTAGGAAAATAACACACATGCGATGACTCTGGTGGATGCATGTGGTTTAGAGAAGGAGCACACATGCAATTACTCTAGTGGATCCATGTGATTTAGGAATGGAACACACATGCAATGACTCTAGTGGATCCATGTGGTTTATGAAAGGAACACACATGCAATGATTTTGTTGGTGTTTTAGGAAAACCACACAGATGCAATGACTCTCGTGGATACATGTGGTTTGGGAAAGGAACACACATGCAATGACTCTGGTGGTGGTTTATAAAATAACACACATGCAATGACTCTGGTGGATCCATGTGGTTTAGGAAAGGAACACACATGCAATGACCCTAGTGGATCCATGTGGTTTAGGAAAGGAACACACATGCAATGACTCTGGTGGTGGTTTAGGAAAATAACACACAGGCAATGACTCTAGTGGTGGTTTAGGAAAGGAACACACATGCAATGACTCTGGTGGATCCATGTGGTTTAGGAAAGGAACACACATGCTATGACTCTGGTGGATCCATGTGGTTTAGGAAAAGAACACATATATAATGACTCTGGTGGATCCATGTGGTCTAGGAAAGGAACACACATGCAATGACTCTTGTGGATCCATGTGGTTTAGGAAAGGAACACACATGCAATGACTCTGGTGGTGGTTTAGGAAAAGAAGACACATGTAATGACTCTGGTGGATCCATGTATTTCATGACAGAAACACACATGCAATGAATCTGGTGGATCCGTGTGGTTTAGGAAAGGAACACACATTAAATGACTCTAGTGGATCTATGTGGTTTAGGAAAGGAACACACATGCAATGACTTTGGTGGATCCATGTGGTTAAGGAAAATAACACACATGCAATGGCTCTAGTGGTGGTTTAGGAAAGGAACGCACATACAATGACTCTGGTGGATCAATGTGGTTTAAGAAAGGAACACACATGCAATGACTCTGGTGGATCCATGTGGTTTAGGAAAGGAACACACATGGAATGACTCTGGTTGTGGTTTAGGAAAATAACACACATGCAATGACTCTGGTGGATCCATGTGGTTTATGAAAGGAACATAAATGCAATGACTCTGCTCAATCAATGTGGTTTAGGAAAGGAACACACATGCAATGACTCTGGTGGATCAATGTGGTTTAGGAAAGGAACACACATGCAATGACTATAGTGGTGGTTTAGGAAAATTACACACATGCAATGACTCTGGTGGATGCATGTGGTTTAGAAAAGGAGCACACATGCAATTACTCTAGTGGATCCATGTAATTTAGAAATGGAACACACATGCAATGACTCTAGTGGATCCATGTGATTTATGAAAGGAACACACATGCAATGATTTTGTTGGTGGTTTAGGAAAACCACACAGATGCAATGACTCTCGTGGATACATGTGGTTTGGGAAAGGAACACACATGCAATGACTCTAGTGATGGTTTAGGAAAAGAACACACATTCAATGACTCTGGTGGATCAATGTGGTTTAGTAAAGGAACACACATGAAAAGAATGTATTGGTGGTTCAGGAAAATAACGCACATGCAATGACAATGGTGGATCCATGTGGTTTAGGAAAAAACACAAATGTTATGACACTGGTGGATCTATGTGGTTTATGAAAGGAACACACATGTAATGACTCTGGTGGTAGTTTAGGAAAAGAACACACATGCAATGACTATGGTGGATCGTAGTGGTTTAGGAAAGGAACACACATGCAATGACTCTGGTGGTGGTTTAGGAAAAGAACACACATGCAATGACTCTAGTGGTGATTTAGGAAAATAACTCATATGTAATGACTCTAGTGGTGGTTTAGGAAAGGAAGACACATGGAATTACTCTGGTGGATCCATGTGGTTTATGAAAGGAACACACATGCACTGACTCTGTTGGTGGTTTTGGAAAAGAACACAGGTGCAATGACTCTGGTGGATCAATGTGGTTTAGGAAAGGAACACACATTTAAAGACTCTATTGGTGGTTTAGGAAAATAACACACATGCAATGACTCTGGTGGATACATGTGGTTTAGGAAAATAAGACACATGCAATGACACTGGTGGATCCATGTGGTTTATGAAAGGAACATACATGCAATGTGTCTGGTGGTAGTTTAGCAAAAGAACACACATGCAATGATTCTGGTGGATCAATGTGGTTTAGGAAAGGAACACACAGCAATGACTGTAGTGGTGGTTTAGGAAAAGAACACACATGCAATGACACTTGTGGTGGTTTATGAAAAGAACACACATGCAATGACTCTAGTGGTGGTTTAGGAAAGGAACACACATGCAATGACTCTGGTGGATCAATGTGGTTTATGAAAGGAACACATATGCAATGACTCTGGTGGATCCATGTGGTTTAGGAAAGTAACACACATGCAATACCTCTAGTTGATCCATGTGGTTTAGGAAAGGAACAAACATGCTATGAATCTGGTGGATCCATGTGGTTTAGGAAAGGAAGACACATGAAATAACTCTAGTGGATCCATGTTGTTTAGCAAAGGAACACACACATGCAATGAATCTGGTTGTGGTTTAGGAAAGGAACACACATGCAATGACTCTAGTGGATCCATGTGGTTTAGGGAAGGAACACAAATGCAATGACTCTCGTGAATCCATGTGGTTTAGGAAAAAACACACATGCAATGGCTTTGGTGGTGGTTTACAAAAGGAAGGCACATGCAATGACACTGGTTATCCATGTGGTTTAGGAAAATAACAGACTTGCAAAGACTCTATTGGTGGTTCAGGAAAAGAACACACATGCAATGACTCTGGGTGATCTAAGTGGTTTAGGAAAGGAACACACATGCAATGACTCCGGTGGATCAATGTGGTTTAGGAAAGGAACACACATGAAATTACTCTGGTGGTGGTTTAGGAAAGGAACACACATGCAATGACTCTGGTGGATCCATGTGGTCGAGGAAAGGAACACACATGCAATGACTCTTGTGGATCCATGTGGTTTAGGGAAGGAACACACATGCAATGACTCTGGTGGTGGTTTAGGAAAAGAACACACATGCAATGACTCTGGTGGATCCATTTGGTCGACGAAAGGAACACACATGCAATGACTCTTGTGGATCCAGGTGGTTTAAAAAGGAACACACATGCAATGACTCTGGTGGTGGTTTAGAAAAAGAACACACATGCAATGACTCTGGTGGTGGTTTAGGAAAAAAACACACATGCAATGATGCTGGTGGATCCACGTGGTCGAGGAAAGGAACACACATGCAATGACTCTTGTGGATCCATGTGGTTTAGTAAAGTAACACACATGCAATGACTCTGGTGGTGGTTTAGGAAAAGAACACACATGCAATGACTCTGGTGGATCCATGTAGTTCATGAAAGGAACACACATGCAATGAATCTGGTGGATCCATGTGGTTTAGGAAAGGAACACACATGGAATGACTCTGGTGGATCCATGTGGTTAAGGAAAGGAACACACATGCAATGACTCTGGTGGTGGTTTAGGAAAAGAACACACACGCAATGACTCTAGTGGATCCATGTTGTTTAGCAAAGGAACACACATGCAATGAATCTGGTTGTGGTTTAGGAAAGGAACACACATGCAATGACTCTGGTGGATCCATGTGGTTTAGGGAAGGAACACAAATGCAATGACTCTCGTGGATCCATGTGGTTTAGGAAAAAACACACATGCAATGGCTTTGGTGGTGGTTTACAAAAGGAAGACACATGCAATGACACTGGTGTATCCATGTGGTTTAGGAAAATAGCAGACATGCAAAGACTCTATTGGTGGTTCAGGAAAAGAACACACATGCAATGACTCTGGTGGATCTAAGTGGTTTAGGAAAGGAACACACATTCAATGACTCCGGTGGATCAATGTGGTTTAGGAAAGGAACACACATGCAATTACTCTGGTGGTGGTTTAGGAAAGGAACAAACATGCAATGACTGGTGGATCAATGTGGTTTAAGAAAGGAACACACGTGCAATGACTCTGGTGGATCTATGTGGTTTAGGAAAGGAACACACATGCAATGACTCTGGTGGATCCATGTGGTTTAGGAAAGGAACACACATGCAACGACTCCGGTGGTTGTTTAGGAAATGAACAGACACGCAATGACTCAGGTAGATCAATGTGGTTTACGAAAGCAACACACATGCAATGACTCTGGTGGATCCATGTGGTTAAGGAAAGGAATAGACATGCAATGACTCTGGTGGTGGTTTAGGAAAATAACACACATGCAATGACTCTGGTGGATCCATGTGGTCGAGGAAAGGAACACACATGCAATGACTCTTGTGGATCCATGTGGTTTAGGAAAGGAACACACATGCAATGACTCTGGTGGTGGTTTAGGAAAAGAACACACATGCAATGACTCTGGTGGATCCATTTGGTCGACGAAAGGAACACACATGCAATGACTCTTGTGGATCCAGGTGGTTTAAAAAGGAACACACATGCAATGACTCTGGTGGTGGTTTAGAAAAATAACACACATGCAATGACTCTGGTGGTGGTTTAGGAAAAGAACACACATGCAATGATGTTGGTGGATCCACGTGGTCGAGGAAAGGAACACACATGCAATGACTCTTGTGGATCCATGTGGTTTAGGAAAGGAACACACATGCAATGACTCTGGTGGTGGTTTAGGAAAAGAACACACATGCAATGACTCTGGTGGATCCATGTAGTTCATGAAAGGAACACACATGCAATGAATCTGGTGGATCCATGTGGTTTAGGAAAGGAACACACATGGAATGACTCTGGTGGATCCATGTTAAGGAAAGGAACACACATGCAATGACTCTTGTGGATCCATGTGGTTTAGGAAAGGAACACACATGCAATCACTCTGGTGGTGGTTTAGGAAAGGAACGCACATACAATGACTCTGGTGGATCAATGTGGTTTAAGAAAGGAACACACATGCAATGACTCTGGTGGATCCATGTGGTTTAGGAAAGGAACACACATGCAATGACTCTGGTTGTGGTTTAGGAAAATAACACACATGCAATGACTCTGGTGGATCCATGTGGTTTATGAAAGGAACATAAATGCAATGACTCTGCTCAATCAATGTGGTTTAGGAAAGGAACACACATGCAATGACTCTGGTGGATCAATGTGGTTTAGGAAAGGAACACACATGCAATGACTATAGTGGTGGTTTAGGAAAATTACACACATGCAATGACTCTGGTGGATGCATGTGGTTTAGAAAAGGAGCACACATGCAATTACTCTAGTGGATCCATGTAATTTAGAAATGGAACACACATGCAATGACTCTAGTGGATCCATGTGGTTTATGAAAGGAACACACATGCAATGATTTTGTTGGTGGTTTAGGAAAACCACACAGATGCAATGACTCTGGTGATGGTTTAGGAAAAGAACACACATTCAATGACTCTGGTGGATCAATGTGGTTTAGTAAAGGAACACACATGAAAAGAATGTATTGGTGGTTCAGGAAAATAACGCACATGCAATGACTCTGGTGGATCCATGTGGTTTAGGAAAAAACACAAATGTTATGACACTGGTGGATCTATGTGGTTTATGAAAGGAACACACATGTAATGACTCTGGTGGTAGTTTAGGAAAAGAACACACATGCAATGACTATGGTGGATCCATGTGGTTTAGAAAAGGAGCACACATGCAATTACTCTAGTGGATCCATGTGATTTAGGAATGGAACACACATGCAATGACTCTAGTGGATCCATGTGGTTTATGAAAGGAACACACATGCAATGATTTTGTTGGTTGTTTAGGAAAACCACACAGATGCAATGACTCACGTGGATACATGTGGTTTGGGAAAGGAACACACATGCAATGACTCTGGTGGTGATTTAGGAAAAGAACACACATGCAATGACTCTGGTGGATCCATGTGGTTTAGGAAAGGAACACACATGCAATGACCCTGGTGGATCCATGTGGTTTAGGAAAGGAACACACATGCAAGATTTTGGTGGTGGTTTAGGAAAATAACACACAGACAATGACTCTAGTGGTGATTTAGGAAAGGAACACAAATGCAATGACTCTCGTGGATCCATGTGGTTTAGGAAAAAACACACATGCAATGGCTTTGGTGGTGGTTTACAATAGGAAGACACATGCAATGACACTGGTGTATCCATGTGGTTTAGGAAAATAACAGACATGCAAAGACTCTATTGGTGGTTCAGGAAAAGAACACACATGCAATGACTCTGGTGGATCTAAGTGGTTTAGGAAAGGAACACACATGCAATGACTCCGGTGGATCAATATGGTTTAGGAAAGGAACATACATGCAATTACTCTGGTGGTGGTTTAGGAAAGGAACACACATGCAATGACTCTGGTGGATCAATGTGGTTTAAGAAAGGAACACACGTGCAATGACTCTGGTGGATCTATGTGGTTTAGGAAAGGAACACACATGCAATGACTCTGGTGGATGCATGTGGTTTAGGAAAGGAACACACATGCAATGACTCTGGTGGTGGTTTAGGAAATGAATAGACACACAATGACTCAGGTAGATCCATGTGGTTTACGAAAGGAACACACATGCAATGACTCTGGTGGATCCATGTGGTTAAGGAAAGGAACAGACATGCAATGACTCTGGTGGTGGTTTAGGAAAAGAACACACATGCAATGACTCTGGTGGATCCATGTGGTCGAGGAAAGAAACACACATGCAATGACTCTTGTGGATCCATGTGGTTTAGGAAAGGAACACACATGCAATGACTCTGGTGGTGGTTTAGCAAAAGAACACACATGCAATGGCTCTGGTGGATCCATGTGGTCGATGAAAGGAACACGCATGCAATGACTCTTGTGGATCCAGGTGGTTTAAAAAGGAACACACATGCAATGACTCTGGTGGTGGTTTAGGAAAAGAACACACATGCAGTGACTCTGGTGGTGGTTTAGGAAAACAACACACATGCAATGATGCTGGTGGATCCACGTGGTCGAGGAAAGGAACACACATGCAATGACTCTTGTGGATCCATGTGGTTTAGGAAAGGAACACACATGCAATGACTCTGGTGGTGGTTTAGGAAAAGAACACACATGCAATGACTCTGGTGGATCCATGTAGTTCATGAAAGGAACATAAATGCAATGACTCTGGTGGATCCATGTGGTTTAGGAAACGAACACACATGAAATGACTCTGGTGGATCCATGGGGTTTAGGAAAGGAACACACATGCAATGACTCTTGTGGATCCATGTGGTTTAGGAAAGGAACACACATGCAATCACTCTTGTGGTGGTTTAGGAAAGGAACGCACATACAATGACTCTGGTGGATCCATGTGGTTTAAGAAAGGAACACACATGCAATGACTCTGGCGGATCCATGTGGTTTAGGAAAGGAACACACATCCAATGACTCTGGTTGTGGTTTAGGAAAAGAACACACATGCAATGACTCTGGTGGATCCATGTGGTTTATGAAAGGAACATAAATGCAATGACTCTGCTCAATCAATGTGGTTTAGGAAAGGAACACACATGCAATGACTCTGGTGGATCAATGTGGTTTAGGAAAGGAACACACATGCAATGACTATAGTGGTGGTTTAGGAAAATAACACACATGCAATGACTCTAGTGGATGCATGTGGTTTAGAAAAGAAGCACACATGCAATTACTCTAGTGGATCCATGTGATTTAGGAATGGAACACACATGCAATGACTCTAGTGGATCCATGTGGTTTATGAAAGTAACACACATGCAATGATTTTGTTGGTTGTTTAGGAAAACCACACAGATGCAATGACTCACGTGGATACATGTGGTTTGGGAATGGAACACACATGCAATGACTCTGGTGGTGATTTAGGAAAAGAACACACATGCAATGACTCTTGTGGATCCATGTGGTTTAGGAAAGGAACACACATGCAATCACCCTGGTCGATCCATGTGGGTTAGGAAAGGAACACACATGCAATGATTCTGGTGGTGGTTTAGGAAAATAACACACATGCAATGACTCTAGTGGTGGTTTAGGAAAGGAACACACATGCAATGACTCTGGTGGATCCATGTGGTTTAGGAAAGGAACACACATGCTATGACTTTGGTGGATCCATGTGGTTTAGGAAAAGAACACACATATAATGACTCTGGTGGATCCATGTGGTCTAGGAAAGGAACACACATGCAATGACTCTTGTGGATCTATGTGGTTTAGGAAAGGAACACACATGCAATGACTCTGGTGGATCCATGTGGTTAAGGAAAAGAACAGACATGCAATGGCTCTAGTGGTGGTTTAGGAAAGGAACACACATACAATGACTCTGGTGGATCAATGTGGTTTAAGAAAGGAACACACATGCAATGACTCTGGTGGATCCATCTGGTTTAGGAAAGGAACACACATGCAATGACTCTGGTGCTGGTTTAGGAAATGAACACACACGCAATGACTCAGGTAGATCCATGTGGTTTACGGAAGGAACACACATGCAATGACTCTGGTGGATCCATGTGGTTAAGGAAAGGAACACACATGCAATGACTCTGGTGGTGGTTTAGGAAAAGAACACACATGCAATGACTCTGGTGGATCCATGTGGTTTATGAAAGGAACATAAATGCAATGACTCTGCTCAATCAATGTGGTTTAGGAAAGGAACACACATGCAATGACTCCGGTGGATCAATGTGGTTTAGGAAAGGAACACACATGCAATGACAATGGTGGTGGCTTAGGAAAATAACACACATGCAATGACTCTGGTGGATGCATGTGGTTTAGAAAAGGAGCACACATGCAATTACTCTAGTGGATCCATGTGATTTAGAAATGGAACACACATGCAATGACTCTAGTGGATCCATGTGGTTTATGAAAGGAACACACATGCAATGATTTTGTTGGTGGTTTAGGAAAACCACACAGATGCAATGACTCTCGTGGATACGTGTGGTTTAGGAAAGGAACACACATGCAATGACTCTGGTGGTGGTTTAGGAAAAGAACACACATCCAATGACTCTGGTGGATCCATGTGGTTTAGGAAAGGAACACACATGCAATGACCCTGGTGGATCCATGTGGTTTAGGAAAGGAACACACATGCAATGACTCTGGTGGATCCATGTGGTTTATGAAAGGAACACACATGCAATGACTCTGGTGATGGTTTAGGAAAAGAACACACATTCAATGACTCTAGTGGATCAATGTGGTTTAGTAAAGGAACACACATGCAAAGAATGTATTGGTGGTTCAGGAAAAGAACGCACATGCAAAGACTCTGGTGGATCCGTGTGGTTTAGGAAAAAAACACAAATGTTATGACACTGGTGGATCTATGTGGTTTATAAAAGGAACACACATGTAATGACTCTGGTGGTAGTTTAGGAAAAGAACACACATGCAATGACTATGGTGGATCATAGTGGTTTAGGAAAGGAACACACATGCAATGACTCTGGTGGTGGTTTAGGAAAAGAACACACATGCAATGACTCTAGTGGTGGTTTAGGAAAAGAACACACATGCAATGACTCTGGTGGATCCATGTGGTTTAGGAAAGGAACACACATGCAATGACTCTGGTGGATCCATGTGGTTTAGGAAAGGAACACACATGCAATGATTTTGGTGGTGGTTTAGGAAAATAACACACAGACAATGACTCTAGTGGTGATTTAGGAAAGGAACACAAATGCAATGACTCTCGTGGATCCATGTGGTTTAGGAAAAAACACACATGCAATGGCTTTGGTGGTGGTTTACAATAGGAAGACACATGCAATGACACTGGTGTATCCATGTGGTTTAGGAAAATAACAGACATGCAAAGACTCTATTGGTGGTTCAGGAAAAGAACACACATGCAATGACTCTGGTGGATCTAAGTGGTTTAGGAAAGGAACACACATGCAATGACTCCGGTGGATCAATGTGGTTTAGGAAAGGAACATACATGCAATTACTCTGGTGGTGGTTTAGGAAAGGAACACACATGCAATGACTCTGGTGGATCAATGTGGTTTAAGAAAGGAACACACGTGCAATGACTCTGGTGGATCTATGTGGTTTAGGAAAGGAACACACATGCAATGACTCTGGTGGATGCATGTGGTTGAGGAAAGGAACACACATGCAATGACTCTGGTGGTGGTTTAGGAAATGAACAGACACACAATGACTCAGGTAGATCCATGTGGTTTACGAAAGGAACACACATGCAATGACTCTGGTGGATCCATGTGGTTAAGGAAAGGAACAGACATGCAATGACTCTGGTGGTGGTTTAGGAAAAGAACACACATGCAATGACTCAGGTGGATCCATGTGGTCGAGGAAAGAAACACACATGCAATGACTCTTGTGGATCCATGTGGTTTAGGAAAGGAACACACATGCAATGACTCTGGTGGTGGTTTAGCAAAAGAACACACATGCAATGGCTCTGGTGGATCCATGTGGTCGATGAAAGGAACACGCATGCAATGACTCTTGTGGATCCAGGTGGTTTAAAAAGGAACACACATGCAATGACTCTGGTGGTGGTTTAGGAAAAGAACACACATGCAATGACTCTGGTGGTGGTTTAGGAAAACAACACACATGCAATGATGCTGGTGGATCCACGTGGTCGAGGAAAGGAACACACATGCAATGACTCTTGTGGATCCATGTGGTTTAGGAAAGGAACACACCTGCAATGACTCTGGTGGTGGTTTAGGAAAATAACACACATGCAATGACTCTGGTGGATCCATGTAGTTCATGAAAGGAACATAAATGCAATAACTCTGGTGGATCCATGTGGTTTAGGAAACGAACACACATGAAATGACTCTGGTGGATCCATGGGGTTTAGGAAAGGAACACACATGCAATGACTCTTGTGGATCCATGTGGTTTAGGAAAGGAACACACATGCAATCACTCTTGTGGTGGTTTAGGAAAGGAACGCACATACAATGACTCTGGTGGATCCATGTGGTTTAAGAAAGGAACACACATGCAATGACTCTGGCGGATCCATGTGGTTTAGGAAAGGAACACACATCCAATGACTCTGGTTGTGGTTTAGGAAAAGAACACACATGCAATGACTCTGGTGGATCCATGTGGTTTATGAAAGGAACATAAATGCAATGACTCTGCTCAATCAATGTGGTTTAGGAAAGGAACACACATGCAATGACTCTGGTGGATCAATGTGGTTTAGGAAAGGAACACACATGCAATGACTATAGTGGTGGTTTAGGAAAATAACACACATGCAATGACTCTAGTGGATGCATGTGGTTTAGAAAAGAAGCACACATGCAATTACTCTAGTGGATCCATGTGATTTAGGAATGGAACACACATGCAATGACTCTAGTGGATCCATGTGGTTTATGAAAGTAACACACATGCAATGATTTTGTTGGTTGTTTAGGAAAACCACACAGATGCAATGACTCACGTGGATACATGTGGTTTGGGAATGGAAAACACATGCAATGACTCTGGTGGTGATTTAGGAAAAGAACACACATGCAATGACTCTGGTGGATCCATGTGGTTTAGGAAAGGAACACACATGCAATCACCCTGGTCGATCCATGTGGGTTAGGAAAGGAACACACATGCAATGATTCTAGTGGTGGTTTAGGAAAATAACACACATGCAATGACTCTAGTGGTGGTTTAGGAAAGGAACACACATGCAATGACTCTGGTGGATCCATGTGGTTTAGGAAAGGAACACACATGCTATGACTTTGGTGGATCCATGTGGTTTAGGAAAAGAACACACATATAATGACTCTGGTGGATCCATGTGGTCTAGGAAAGGAACACACATGCAATGACTCTTGTGGATCTATGTGGTTTAGGAAAGGAACACACATGCAATGACTCTGGTGGATCCATGTGGTTAAGGAAAAGAACAGACATGCAATGGCTCTAGTGGTGGTTTAGGAAAGGAACACACATACAATGACTCTGGTGGATCAATGTGGTTTAAGAAAGGAACACACATGCAATGACTCTGGTGGATCCATCTGGTTTAGGAAAGGAACACACATGCAATGACTCTGGTGGTGTTTTAGGAAATGAACACACACGCAATGACTCAGGTAGATCCATGTGGTTTACGGAAGGAACACACATGCAATGACTCTGGTGGATCCATGTGGTTAAGGAAAGGAACACACATGCAATGACTCTGGTGGTGGTTTAGGAAAAGAACACACATGCAATGACTCTGGTGGATCCATGTGGTTTATGAAAGGAACATAAATGCAATGACTCTGCTCAATCAATGTGGTTTAGGAAAGGAACACACATGCAATGACTCCGGTGGATCAATGTGGTTTAGGAAAGGAACACACATGCAATGACAATGGTGGTGGCTTAGGAAAATAACACACATGCAATGACTCTGGTGGATGCATGTGGTTTAGAAAAGGAGCACACATGCAATTACTCTAGTGGATCCATGTGATTTAGAAATGGAACACACATGCAATGACTCTAGTGGATCCATGTGGTTTATGAAAGGAACACACATGCAATGACCCTGGTGGATCCATATTGTTTAGGAAAGGAACACACATGCAATAACTCTAGCGGTGGTTTAGGAAAATAACACACATACAATGACTCTAGTGGTGGTTTAGGAAAGGAACACACATGCAATGACTCTGCTGGATCCATGTGGTTTAGGAAAGGAACACACATGCTATGACTCTGGTGGATCCATGTGGTTTAGGAAAAGAACACACATATAATGACTCTGGTGGATCCATGTGGTCTAGGAAAGGAACACACATGCAATGACTCTTTTGGATCCATGTGGTTTAGGAAAGGAACATATATGCAATGACTCTGGTGGTGGTTTAGGAAAAGAACATGCATGCAATGACTCTGGTGGATCCATGTAGTTTAGGAAAGGAACACACATGCAATGACTCTGGTGGATCCATGTGGTTTAGGAAAGGAACACACATGCGATGACTCTGGTGGATCCATGTGGTTTAGGAAAGGAACACACATGCAATGACTCTGGTGGATCCATGTGGTTTATGAAAGGAACACACATGCAATGACTCTGGTGATGGTTTAGGAAAAGAACACACATTCAATGACTCTAGTGGATCAATGTGGTTTAGTAAAGGAACACACATGCAAAGAATGTATTGGTGGTTCAGGAAAAGAACGCACATGCAAAGACTCTGGTGGATCCGTGTGGTTTAGGAAAAAAAACACAAATGTTATGACACTGGTGGATCTATGTGGTTTATAAAAGGAACACACATGTAATGACTCTGGTGGTAGTTTAGGAAAAGAACACACATGCAATGACTATGGTGGATCATAGTGGTTTAGGAAAGGAACACACATGCAATGACTCTGGTGGTGGTTTAGGAAAAGAACACACATGCAATGACTCTAGTGGTGGTTTAGGAAAAGAACACATATGCAATGACTCTAGTGGTGGTTTAGGAAAGGAACTTACATGGAATTACTCTGGTGGATCCATGTGGTTTATGAAAGGAACACACATGCACTGACTCTGGTGGTGGTTTTGGAAAAGAACACAGGTGCAATGACTCTGGTGGATCAATGTGGTTTAGGAAAGGAACACACATTTAAAGACTCTATTGGTGGTTTAGGAAAATAACACACATGCAATGACTCTGGTGGATACATGTGGTTTAGGAAAATAAGACACATGCAATGACACTGGTGGATCCATGTGGTTTATGAAAGGAACATACGTGCAATGTGTCTGGTGGTAGTTTAGCAAAAGAACACACATGCAATGATTCTGGTGGACCAATGTGGTTTAGGAAAGGAACACACATGCAATGACTCTAGTGGTGGTTTAGGAAAAGAACACACATGCAATGCCACTTGTGGTTGTTTATGAAAATAACACACATGCAATGACTCTAGTGGTGGTTTAGGAAAGGAACACACATGCAATGACTCTGGCGGATCCATGTGGTTTAGGAAAGGAACACACATGCTATGACTCTGGTGGATCCATGTGGTTTAGGAAAAGAACACACATATAATGACTCTGGTGGATCCATGTGGTCTACGAAAGGAACACACATGCAATGACGCTTGTGGATCCATGTGGTTTAGGAAAGGAACACACATGCAATGACTCTGGTGGTGGTTTAGGAAAAGAAGACACATGCAATGACTCTGGTGGATCCATGTATTTCATGAAAGGAACACACATGCAATGAATCTGGTGGATCCATGTGGTTTAGGAAAGTAACACACATTAAATGACTCTAGTGGATCTATGTGGTTTAGGAAAGGAACACACATGCAATGACTCTGGTGGATCCATGTGGTTAAGGAAAAGAACAGACATGCAATGGCTCTAGTGGTGGTTTAGGAAAGGAACACACATACAATGACTCTGGTGGATCAATGTGGTTTAAGAAAGGAACACACAAGCAATGACTCTGGTGGATCCATGTGGTTTAGGAAAGGAACACACATGCAATGACTCTGGTGGTGGTTTAGGAAATGAACACACACGCAATGACTCAGGTAGATCCATGTGGTTTACGAAAGGAACACACATGCAATGACTCTGGCGGATCCATGTGGTTTAGGAAAGGAATACACATCCAATGACTCTGGTTGTGGTTTAGGAAAAGAACACACATGCAATGACTCTGGTGGATCCATGTGGTTTATGAAAGGAACATAAATGCAATCACTCTTCTCAATCAATGTGGTTTAGGAAAGGAACACACATGCAATGACTCTGGTGGATCAATGTGGTTTAGGAAAGGAACACACATGCAATGACTATAGTGGTGGTTTAGGAAAATAACACACATGCAATGACTCTAGTGGATGCATGTGGTTTAGAAAAGGAGCACACATGCAATTACTCTAGTGGATCCATGTGATTTAGGAATGGAACACACATGCAATGACTCTAGTGGATCCATGTGGTTTATGAAAGTAACACACATGCAATGATTTTGTTGGTTGTTTAGGAAAACCACACAGATGCAATGACTCACGTGGATACATGTGGTTTGGGAAAGGAACACACATGCAATGACTCTGGTGGTGATTTAGGAAAAGAACACACATGCAATGACTCTGGTGGATCCATGTGGTTTAGGAAAGGAACACACATGCAATGACCCTGGTCGATCCATGTGGGTTAGGAAAGGAACACACATGCAATGATTCTGGTGGTGGTTTAGGAAAATAACACACATGCAATGACTCTAGTGGTGGTTTAGGAAAGGAACACACATGCAATGACTCTGGTGGATCCATGTGGTTTAGGAAAGGAACACACATGCTATGACTTTGGTGGATCCATGTGGTTTAGGAAAAGAACACACATATAATGACTCTGGTGGATGCATGTGGTCTAGGAAAGGAACACACATGCAATGACTCTTGTGGATCTATGTGGTTTAGGAAAGGAACACACATGCAATGACTCTGGTGGATCCATGTGGTTAAGGAAAAGAACTGACATGCAATGGCTCTAGTGGTGGTTTAGGAAAGGAAGACACATACAATGACTCTGGTGGATCAATGTGGTTTAAGAAAGGAACACACATGCAATGACTCTGGTGGATCCATCTGGTTTAGGAAAGGAACACACATGCAATGACTCTGGTGGTGGTTTAGGAAATGAACACACACGCAATGACTCAGGTAGATCCATGTGGTTTACGGAAGGAACACACATGCAATGACTCTGGTGGATCCATGTGGTTAAGGAATGGAACACACATGCAATGACTCTGGTGGTGGTTTAGGAAAAGAACACACATCCAATGACTCTGGTGGATCCATGTGGTTTAGGAAAGGAACACACATGCAATGACCCTGGTGGATCCATATTGTTTAGGAAAGGAACACACATGCAATAACTCTAGCGGTGGTTTAGGAAAATAACACACATACAATGACTCTAGTGGTGGTTTAGGAAAGGAACACACATGCAATGACTCTGCTGGATCCATGTGGTTTAGGAAAGGAACACACATGCTATGACTCTGGTGGATCCATGTGGTTTAGGAAAAGAACACACATATAATGACTCTGGTGGATCCATGTGGTCTAGGAAAGGAACACACATGCAATGACTCTTTTGGATCCATGTGGTTTAGGAAAGGAACATATATGCAATGACTCTGGTGGTGGTTTAGGAAAAGAACACGCATGCAATGACTCTGGTGGATCCATGTAGTTTAGGAAAGGAACACACATGCAATGACTCTGGTGGATCCATGTGGTTTAGGAAAGGAACACACATGCAATGACTCTGGTGGATCCATGTGGTTTAGGAAAGGAACACACATGCAATGACTCTGGTGGATCCATGTGGTTTATGAAAGGAACACACATGCAATGACTCTGGTGATGGTTTAGGAAAAGAACACACATTCAATGACTCTAGTGGATCAATGTGGTTTAGTAAAGGAACACACATGCAAAGAATGTATTGGTGGTTCAGGAAAAGAACGCACATGCAAAGACTCTGGTGGATCCGTGTGGTTTAGGAAAAAAACACAAATGTTATGACACTGGTGGATCTATGTGGTTTATAAAAGGAACACACATGTAATGACTCTGGTGGTAGTTTAGGAAAAGAACACACATGCAATGACTATGGTGGATCATAGTGGTTTAGGAATGGAACACACATGCAATGACTCTGGTGGTGGTTTAGGAAAAGAACACACATGCAATGACTCTAGTGGTGGTTTAGGAAAAGAACACATATGCAATGACTCTAGTGGTGGTTTAGGAAAGGAACTTACATGGAATTACTCTGGTGGATCCATGTGGTTTATGAAAGGAACACACATGCACTGACTCTGGTGGTGGTTTTGGAAAAGAACACAGGTGCAATGACTCTGGTGGATCAATGTGGTTTAGGAAAGGAACACACATTTAAAGACTCTATTGGTGGTTTAGGAAAATAACACACATGCAATGACTCTGGTGGATACATGTGGTTTAGGAAAATAAGACACATGCAATGACACTGGTGGATCCATGTGGTTTATGAAAGGAACATACGTGCAATGTGTCTGGTGGTAGTTTAGCAAAAGAACACACATGCAATGATTCTGGTGGACCAATGTGGTTTAGGAAAGGAACACACATGCAATGACTCTAGTGGTGGTTTAGGAAAAGAACACACATGCTATGCCACTTGTGGTTGTTTATGAAAATAACACACATGCAATGACTCTAGTGGTGGTTTAGGAAAGGAACAAACATGCAATGACTCTGGCGGATCCATGTGGTTTAGGAAAGGAACACACATGCTATGACTCTGGTGGATCCATGTGGTTTAGGAAAAGAACACACATATAATGACTCTGGTGGATCCATGTGGTCTACGAAAGGAACACACATGCAATGACGCTTGTGGATCCATGTGGTTTAGGAAAGGAACACACATGCAATGACTCTGGTGGTGGTTTAGGAAAAGAAGACACATGCAATGACTCTGGTGGATCCATGTATTTCATGAAAGGAACACACATGCAATGAATCTGGTGGATCCATGTGGTTTAGGAAAGTAACACACATTAAATGACTCTAGTGGATCTATGTGGTTTAGGAAAGGAACACACATGCAATGACTCTGGTGGATCCATGTGGTTAAGGAAAAGAACAGACATGCAATGGCTCTAGTGGTGGTTTAGGAAAGGAACACACATACAATGACTCTGGTGGATCAATGTGGTTTAAGAAAGGAACACACAAGCAATGACTCTAGTGGATCCATGTGGTTTAGGAAAGGAACACACATGCAATGACTCTGGTGGTGGTTTAGGAAATGAACACACACGCAATGACTCAGGTAGATCCATGTGGTTTACGAAAGGAACACACATGCAATGACTCTGGCGGATCCATGTGGTTTAGGAAAGGAACACACATCCAATGACTCTGGTTGTGGTTTAGGAAAAGAACACACATGCAATGACTCTGGTGGATCCATGTGGTTTATGAAAGGAACATAAATGCAATCACTCTTCTCAATCAATGTGGTTTAGGAAAGGAACACACATGCAATGACTCTGGTGGATCAATGTGGTTTAGGAAAGGAACACACATGCAATGACTATAGTGGTGGTTTAGGAAAATAACACACATGCAATGACTCTAGTGGATGCATGTGGTTTAGAAAAGGAGCACACATGCAATTACTCTAGTGGATCCATGTGATTTAGGAATGGAACACACATGCAATGACTCTAGTGGATCCATGTGGTTTATGAAAGTAACACACATGCAATGATTTTGTTGGTTGTTTAGGAAAACCACACAGATGCAATGACTCACGTGGATACATGTGGTTTGGGAAAGGAACACACATGCAATGACTCTGGTGGTGATTTAGGAAAAGAACACACATGCAATGACTCTGGTGGATCCATGTGGTTTAGGAAAGGAACACACATGCAATGACCCTGGTCGATCCATGTGGGTTAGGAAAGGAACACACATGCAATGATTCTAGTGGTGGTTTAGGAAAATAACACACATGCAATGACTCTAGTGGTGGTTTAGGAAAGGAACACACATGCAATGACTCTGGTGGATCCATGTGGTTTAGGAAAGGAACACACATGCTATGACTTTGGTGGATCCATGTGGTTTAGGAAAAGAACACACATATAATGACTCTGGTGGATGCATGTGGTCTAGGAAAGGAACACACATGCAATGACTCTTGTGGATCTATGTGGTTTAGGAAAGGAACACACATGCAATGACTCTGGTGGATCCATGTGGTTAAGGAAAAGAACAGACATGCAATGGCTCTAGTGGTGGTTTAGGAAAGGAAGACACATACAATGACTCTGGTGGATCAATGTGGTTTAAGAAAGGAACACACATGCAATGACTCTGGTGGATCCATCTGGTTTAGGAAAGGAACACACATGCAATGACTCTGGTGGTGGTTTAGGAAATGAACACACACGCAATGACTCAGGTAGATCCATGTGGTTTACGGAAGGAACACACATGCAATGACTCTGGTGGATCCATGTGGTTAAGGAAAGGAACACACATGCAATGACTCTGGTGGTGGTTTAGGAAAAGAACACACATGCAATGACTCTGGTGGATCCATGTGGTTTATGGAAGGAACATAAATGCAATGACTCTGCTCAATCAATGTGGTTTAGGAAAGGAACACACATGCAATGACTCCGGTGGATCAATGTGGTTTAGGAAAGGAACACACATGCAATGACAATAGTGGTGGCTTAGGAAAATAACACACATGCAATGACTCTGGTGGATGCATGTGGTTTAGAAAAGGAGCACACATGCAATTACTCTAGTGGATCCATGTGATTTAGAAATGGAACACACATGCAATGACTCTAGTGGATCCATGTGGTTTATGAAAGGAACACACATGCAATGATTTTGTTGGTGGTTTAGGAAAACCACACAGATGCAATGATTCTCGTGGATACGTGTGGTTTAGGAAAGGAACACACATGCAATGACTCTGGTGGTGGTTTAGGAAAAGAACACACATCCAATGACTCTGGTGGATCCATGTGGTTTAGGAAAGGAAGACACATGCAATGACCCTGGTGGATCCATATTGTTTAGGAAAGGAACACACATGCAATAACTCTAGCGGTGGTTTAGGAAAATAACACACATACAATGACTCTAGTGGTGGTTTAGGAAAGGAACACACATGCAATGACTCTGCTGGATCCATGTGGTTTAGGAAAGGAACACACATGCTATGACTCTGGTGGATCCATGTGGTTTAGGAAAAGAACACACATATAATGACTCTGGTGGATCCATGTGGTCTAGGAAAGGAACACACATGCAATGACTCTTTTGGATCCATGTGGTTTAGGAAAGGAACATACATGCAATGACTCTGGTGGTGGTTTAGGAAAAGAACACGCATGCAATGACTCTGGTGGATCCATGTAGTTTAGGAAAGGAACACACATGCAATGACTCTGGTGGATCCATGTGGTTTAGGAAAGGAACACACATGCAATGACTCTGGTGGATCCATGTGGTTTAGGAAAGGAACACACATGCAATGACTCTGGTGGATCCATGTGGTTTATGAAAGGAACACACATGCAAAAGAACACACATTCAATGACTCTAGTGGATCAATGTGGTTTAGTAAAGGAACACACATGCAAAGAATGTATTGGTGGTTCAGGAAAAGAACGCACATGCAAAGACTCTGGTGGATCCGTGTGGTTTAGGAAAAAAAACACAAATGTTATGACACTGGTGGATCTATGTGGTTTATAAAAGGAACACACATGTAATGACTCTGGTGGTAGTTTAGGAAAAGAACACACATGCAATGACTATGGTGGATCATAGTGGTTTAGGAAAGGAACACACATGCAATGACTCTGGTGGTGGTTTAGGAAAAGAACACACATGCAATGACTCTAGTGGTGGTTTAGGAAAAGAACACATATGCAATGACTCTAGTGGTGGTTTAGGAAAGGAACTTACATGGAATTACTGTGGTGGATCCATGTGGTTTATGAAAGGAACACACATGCACTGACTCTGGTGGTGGTTTTGGAAAAGAACACAGGTGCAATGACTCTGGTTGATCAATGTGGTTTAGGAAAGGAACACACATTTAAAGACTCTATTGGTGGTTTAGGAAAATAACACACATGCAATAACTCTGGTGGATACATGTGGTTTAGGAAAATAAGACACATGCAATGACACTGGTGGATCCATGTGGTTTATGAAAGGAACATACGTGCAATGTGTCTGGTGGTAGTTTAGCAAAAGAACACACATGCAATGATTCTGGTGGACTAATGTGGTTTAGGAAAGGAACACACATGCAATGACTCTAGTGGTGGTTTAGGAAAAGAACACACATGCAATGCCACTTGTGGTTGTTTATGAAAATAACACACATGCAATGACTCTAGTGGTGGTTTAGGAAAGGAACACACATGCAATGACTCTGGCGGATCCATGTGGTTTAGGAAAGGAACACACATGCTATGACTCTGGTGGATCCATGTGGTTTAGGAAAAGAACACACATATAATGACTCTGGTGGATCCATGTGGTCTAGGAAAGGAACACACATGCAATGACGCTTGCGGATCCATGTGGTTTAGGAAAGGAACACACATGCAATGACTCTGGTGGTGGTTTAGGAAAAGAAGACACATGCAATGACTCTGGTGGATCCATGTATTTCATGAAAGGAACACACATGCAATGAATCTGGTGGATCCATGTGGTTTAGGAAAGTAACACACATTAAATGACTCTAGTGGATCTATGTGGTTTAGGAAAGGAACACACATGCAATGACTCTGGAGGATCCATGTGGTTAAGGAAAAGAACTGACATGCAATGGCTCTAGTGGTGGTTTAGGAAAGGAACACACATACAATGACTCTGGTGGATCAATGTGGTTTAAGAAAGGAACACACAAGCAATGACTCTGGTGGATCCATCTGGTTTAGGAAAGGAACACACATGCAATGACTCTGGTGGTGGTTTAGGAAATGAACACACACGCAATGACTCAGGTAGATCAATGTGGTTTACAAAAGGAACACACATGCAATGACTCTGGTGGATCCATGTGGTTAAGGAAAGGAACACACATGCAATGACTCTGGTGGTGGTTTGGGAAAAGAACACACATGCAATGACTCTGGTGGATCCATGTGGTTTATGAAAGGAACATAAATGCAATCACTCTGCTCAATCAATGTGGTTTAGGAAAGGAACACACATGCAATGACTCTGGTGGATCAATGTGGTTTAGGAAAGGAACACACATGCAATGACAATAGTGGTGGTTTAGGAAAATAACACACATGCAATGACTCTGGTGGATGCATGTGGTTTAGAAAAGGAGCACACATGCAATTACTCTAGTGGATCCATGTGATTTAGAAATGGAACACACATGCAATGACTCTAGTGGATCCATGTGGTTTATGAAAGGAACACACATGCAATGATTTTGTTGGTGGTTTAGGAAAACCACACAAATGCAATGACTCTCGTGGATACATGTGGTTTAGGAAAGGAACACACATGCAATGACTCTAGTGGTGGTTTAGGAAAAGAACACACATGCACTGACTCTGGTGGTTGTTTTGGAAAAGAACACAGGTGCAATGACTCTGGTGGATAAATGTGGTTTAGGAAAGGAACACACATTTAAAGACTCTATTGGTGGTTTAGGAAAATAACACACATGTAATGACTCTGGTGGATACATGTGGTTTAGGAAAATAAGACACATGCAATGACACTGGTGGATCCATGTGGTTTATGAAAGGAACATATGTGCAATGTGTCTGGTGGTAGTTTAGCAAAAGAACACACATGCAATGATTCTGGTGGACCAATGTGGTTTAGGAAAGGAACACACATGCAATGACTCTAGTGGTGGTTTAGGAAAAGAACACACATGCAATGCCACTTGTGGTTGTTTATGAAAATAACACACATGCAATGACTCTAGTGGTGGTTTAGGAAAGGAACACACATGCAATGACTCTGGCGGATCCATGTGGTTTAGGAAAGGAACACACATGCTATGACTCTGGTGGATCCATGTGGTTTAGGAAAAGAACACACATATAATGACTCTGGTGGATCCATGTGGTCTAGGAAAGGAACACACATGCAATGACGCTTGTGGATCCATGTGGTTTAGGAAAGGAACACACATGCAATGACTCTAGTGGTGGTTTAGGAAAAGAAGACACATGCAATGACTCTGGTGGATCCATGTATTTCATGAAAGGAACACACATGCAATGAATCTAGTGGATCCATGTGGTTTATGAAAGTAACACACATTAAATGACTCTAGTGGATCTATGTGGTTTAGGAAAGGAACACACATGCAATGAATCTGGTGGATCCATGTGGTTAAGGAAAAGAACAGACATGCAATGGCTCTAGTGGTGGTTTAGGAAAGGAACACACATACAATGACTCTGGTGGATCAATGTGGTTTAAGAAAGGAACACACAAGCAATGACTCTGGTGGATCCATCTGGTTTAGGAAAGGAACACACATGCAATGACTCTGGTGGTGGTTTAGGAAATGAACACACACGCAATGACTCAGGTAGATCAATGTGGTTTACGAAAGGAACACACATGCAATGACTCTGGTGGATCCATGTGGTTAAGGAAAGGAACACACATGCAATGACTCTGGTGGTGGTTTGGGAAAAGAACACACATGCAATGACTCTGGTGGATCCATGTGGTTTATGAAAGGAACATAAATGCAATCACTCTGCTCAATCAATGTGGTTTAGGAAAGGAACACACATGCAATGACTCTGGTGGATCAATGTGGTTTAGGAAAGGAACACACATGCAATGACAATAGTGGTGGTTTAGGAAAATAACACACATGCAATGACTCTGGTGGATGCATGTGGTTTAGAAAAGGAGCACACATGCAATTACTCTAGTGGATCCATGTGATTTAGAAATGGAACACACATGCAATGACTCTAGTGGATCCATGTGGTTTATGAAAGGAACACACATGCAATGATTTTGTTGGTGGTTTAGGAAAACCACACAAATGCAATGACTCTCGTGGATACATGTGGTTTAGGAAAGGAACACACATGCAATGACTCTAGTGGTGGTTTAGGAAAAGAACACACATGCACTGACTCTGGTGGTTGTTTTGGAAAAGAACACAGGTGCAATGACTCTGGTGGATAAATGTGGTTTAGGAAAGGAACACACATTTAAAGACTCTATTGGTGGTTTAGGAAAATAACACACATGTAATGACTCTGGTGGATACATGTGGTTTAGGAAAATAAGACACATGCAATGACACTGGTGGATCCATGTGGTTTATGAAAGGAACATATGTGCAATGTGTCTGGTGGTAGTTTAGCAAAAGAACACACATGCAATGATTCTGGTGGACCAATGTGGTTTAGGAAAGGAACACACATGCAATGACTCTAGTGGTGGTTTAGGAAAAGAACACACATGCAATGCCACTTGTGGTTGTTTATGAAAATAACACACATGCAATGACTCTAGTGGTGGTTTAGGAAAGGAACACACATGCAATGACTCTGGCGGATCCATGTGGTTTAGGAAAGGAACACACATGCTATGACTCTGGTGGATCCATGTGGTTTAGGAAAAGAACACACATATAATGACTCTGGTGGATCCATGTGGTCTAGGAAAGGAACACACATGCAATGACGCTTGTGGATCCATGTGGTTTAGGAAAGGAACACACATGCAATGACTCTAGTGGTGGTTTAGGAAAAGAAGACACATGCAATGACTCTGGTGGATCCATGTATTTCATGAAAGGAACACACATGCAATGAATCTAGTGGATCCATGTGGTTTATGAAAGTAACACACATTAAATGACTCTAGTGGATCTATGTGGTTTAGGAAAGGAACACACATGCAATGAATCTGGTGGATCCATGTGGTTAAGGAAAAGAACAGACATGCAATGGCTCTAGTGGTGGTTTAGGAAAGGAACACACATACAATGACTCTGGTGGATCAATGTGGTTTAAGAAAGGAACACACAAGCAATGACTCTGGTGGATCCATCTGGTTTAGGAAAGGAACACACATGCAATGACTCTGGTGGTGGTTTAGGAAATGAACACACACGCAATGACTCAGGTAGATCAATGTGGTTTACGAAAGGAACACACATGCAATGACTCTGGTGGATCCATGTGGTTAAGGAAAGGAACACACATGCAATGACTCTGGTGGTGGTTTGGGAAAAGAACACACATGCAATGACTCTGCTGGATCTATGTGGTTTATGAAAGGAACATAAATGCAATCACTCTGCTCAATCAATGTGGTTTAGGAAAGGAACACACATGCAATGACTCTGGTGGATCAATGTGGTTTAGGAAAGGAACACACATGCAATGACAATAGTGGTGGTTTAGGAAAATAACACACATGCAATGACTCTGGTGGATGCATGTGGTTTAGAAAAGGAGCACACATGCAATTACTCTAGTGGATCCATGTGATTTAGAAATGGAACACACATGCAATGACTCTAGTGGATCCATGTGGTTTATGAAAGGAACACACATGCAATGATTTTGTTGGTGGTTTAGGAAACCACACAGATGCAATGACTCTCGTGGATACATGTGATTTAGGAAAGGAACACACATGCAATGACTCTGGTGGTGGTTTAGGAAAAGAACACACATGCAATGACTCTGGTGGATCCATGTGGTTTAGGAAAGGAACACACATGCAATGACCCTGGTGGATCCATGTTGTTTAGGAAAGGAAGACACATGCAATAACTCTAGCGGTGGTTTAGGAAAATAACACACATACAATGACTCTAGTGGTGGTTTAGGAAAGGACCACACATGCAATGACTCTGCTGGATCCATGTGGTTTAGGAAAGGAACACACATGCTATGACTCTGGTGGATCCATGTGGTTTAGGAAAAGAACACACATATAATGACTCTGGTGGATCCATGTGGTCTAGGAAAGGAACACACATGCAATGACTCTTTTGGATCCATGTGGTTTAGGAAAGGAACACACATGCAATGACTCTGGTGGTGGTTTAGGAAAAGAACACGCATACAATGACTCTAGTGGATCCATGTAGTTTAGGAGAGGAACACACATGCAATGACTCTGGTGGATCCATGTGGTTTAGGAAAGGAACACACATGCAATGACTCTGGTGGATCCATGTGGTTTATGAAAGGAACACACATGCAATGACTCTGGTGATGGTTTAGGAAAAGAACACACATTCAATGACTCTAGTGGATCAATGTGGTTTAGTAAAGGAACACACATGCAAACAATGTATTGGTGGTTCAGGAAAAGAACGCACATGCAAAGACTCTGGTGGATCCGTGTGGTTTAGGAAAAAAACACAAATGTTATGACACTGGTGGATCTATGTGGTTTATGAAAGGAACACACATGTAATGACTCTGGTGGTAGTTTAGGAAAAGAACACACACGCAATGACTATGGTGGATCATAGTGGTTTAGGAAAGGAACACACATGCAATGACTCTGGTGTTGGTTTAGGAAAAGAACACACATGCAATGACTCTAGTGGTGGTTTTGGAAAAGAACACATATGCAATGACTCTAGTGGTGGTTTAGGAAAGGAACTTACATGGAATTACTCTGGTGGATCCATGTGGTTTATGAATGGAACACACATGCACTGACTCTGGTGGTGGTTTTGGAAAAGAACACAGGTGCAATGACTCTGGTGGATCAATGTGGTTTAGGAAAGGAACACACATTTAAAGACTCTATTGGTGGTTTAGGAAAATAACACACATGCAATGACTCTGGTGGATACATGTGGTTTAGGAAAATAAGACAGATGCAATGACACTGGTGGATCCATGTCGTTTAGGAAAGGAACATACATGCAATGTGTCTGGTGGTAGTTTAGCAAAAGAACACACATGCAATGATTCTGGTGGATCAATGTGGTTTAGGAAAGGAACACACATGCAATGACTCTAGTGGTGGTTTAGGAAAAGAACACACATGCAATGGCAATTGTGGTTGTTTATGAAAAGAACACACATGCAATGACTCTAGTGGTGTTTTAGGAAAGGAACACACATGCAATGACTCTGGTGGATCAATGTGGTTTACGAAAGGAACACATATGCAATGACTCTAGTGGATCCATGTGGTTTAGGAAACTAACACACATGCAATACCTCTGGTGGATCCATGTGGTTTAGGAAAGGAACAAACATGCAATGAATCTGGTGGATCCATGTGGTTTAGGAAAGGAACACACATGAAATAACTCTAGTGGATCCATGTTGTTTAGCAAAGGAACACACATGCAATGAGTCTGGTTATGGATTAGGAAAGGAACACACAGGCAATGACTCTGGTGGATCCATGTGGTTCAGGAAAGGAACACACAGGCAATGACTCTAGTGGATCTATCTGGTTTAGGAAAGGAACACACATGCAATGTCTCTGGTGGATCCATGTGGTTTAGGAAAGGAACACACATGCAATGACTCTGGTGGTGGTTTAGGAAAAGAACACACACGCAATGACTCTGGTGGATCCATGTGGTTAAGGAAAGGAACACACATGCAATGACTCTGGTTGTGGTTTAGGAAAGGAACACACATGCAATCACTCTGGTGGTGGTTTAGGAAAGGAACGCACATACAATGACTCTGGTGGATCAATATGGTTTAATAAAGGAACACACATGCAATGACTCTGGTGGATCCATGTGGTTTAGGAAAGGAACACACATGCAATGACTCTAGTTGTGGTTTAGGAAAAGAACACACATGCAATGACTCTGGTGGATCCATGTGGTTTATGAAAGGAACATAAATGCAATGACTCTGCTGGATCAATGCTGTTTAGGAAAGGAACACACATGCAATGACTATAGTGGTGGTTTAGGAAAATAACACACATGCAATGACTCTGGTGGATGCATGTGGTTTAGAAAAGGAGCACACATGCAATTACTCTAGTGGATCCATGTGATTTAGGAACGGAACACACATGCAATGACTCTAGTGGATCCATGTGGTTTATGAAAGGAACACACATCCAATGATTTTGTTGGTTGTTTAGGAAAACCACACAGATGCAATGACTCACGTGTATACATGTGGTTTGGGAAAGGAACACACATGCAATGACTCTGGTGGTGATTTAGGAAAAGAACACACATGCAATGACTTTGGTGGATCCATGTGGTTTACGAAAGGAACACACATGCAATTACCCTGGTGGATCCATGTGGTTTAGGAAAGGAACACACATGCAATGATTCTGGTGGTGTCTTAGGAAAATAACACACAGGCAATGACTCTAGTGGTGGTTTAGGAAAGGAACACACATGCAATGACTCTAATGGTGGTTTAGGAAAGAAACACACATGCAATGACTCTACTGGATCCATGTGGTTTAGGAAAGGAACACACATGCTATGACTCTGGTGGATCCATGTGGTTTAGTAAAAGAACACACATATAATGACTCTGGTGGATCCATGTGGTCTAGGAAAGGAACACACATGCAATGACTCTTTTGGATCCATGTGGTTTAGGAAAGGAACACACATGCAATGACTCTGGTGGTGGTTTAGGAAAAGAACACGCATGCAATGCTCTGGTGGATCCATGTAGTTTAGGAAAGGAACACACATGCAATGATTCTGGTGGATCCATGTGGTTTAGGAAAGGAACACACATGCAATGACTTTGGTGGATCCATGTGGTTTATGAAAGGAACACACATGCAATGACTCTGGTGATGGTTTAGGAAAAGAACACTCATTCAATGACTCTAGTGGATCAATGTGGTTTAGGAAAGGAACACACATGCAATGACTCTAGTTGTGGTTTAGGAAAATAACAGACATGCAATGACTCTGGTGGATCCATGTGGTTTATGAAAGGAACATAAATGCAATGACTCTGCTCAATCAATGTGGTTTAGGAAAGGAACACACATGCAATGACTCTGGTGGATCAATGTTGTTTAGGAAAGGAACACACATGCAATGACTATAGTGGTGGTTTAGGAAAATAACACACATGCAATGACTCTGGTGGATGCATGTGGTTTAGAAAAGGAGCACACATGCAATTACTCTAGTGGATCCATGTGATTTAGGAATGGAACACACATGCAATGACTCTAGTGGATCCATGTGGTTTATGAAAGGAACACACATGCAATGATTTTGTTGGTTGTTTAGGAAAACCACACAGATGCAATGACTCACGTGGATACATGTGGTTTGGGAAAGGAACACACATGCAATGACTCTGGTGGTGACTTAGGAAAAGAACACACATGCAATGACTTTGGTGGATCCATGTGGTTTAGGAAAGGAACACACATGCAATTACCCTGGTGGATCCATGTGGTTTAGGAAAGGAACACACATGCAATGATTCTGTTGGTGTCTTAGGAAAATAACACACAGGCAATGACTCTAGTGGTGGTTTAGGAAAGAAACACACATGCAATGACTCTAGTGGTGGTTTAGGAAAGAAACACACATGCAATGACTCTACTGGATCCATGTGGTTTAGGAAAGGAACACCCATGCTATGACTCTGGTGGATCCATGTGGTTTAGTAAAAGAACACACATATAATGACTCTAGTGGATCCATGTGGTCTAGGAAAGGAACACACATGCACTGACTCTTTTGGATCCATGTGGTTTAGGAAAGGAACACACATGCAATGACTCTGGTGGTGGTTTAGGAAAAGAACACGCATGCACTGACTCTGGTGGATCCATGTAGTTTAGGAAAGGAACACACATGCAATGATTCTGGTGGATCCATGTGGTTTAGGAAAGGAACACACATGCAATGACTTTGGTGGATCCATGTGGTTTATGAAAGGAACACACATGCAATGACTCTGGTGATGGTTTAGGAAAAGAACACACATTCAATGACTCTAGTGGATCAATGTGGTTTAGTACAGGAACGCACATGCAAAGACTCTGGTGGATCCGTGTGGTTTAGGAAAAAAACACAAATGTTATGACACTGGTGGATCTATGTGGTTTATGAAAGGAACACACATGTAATGACTCTGGTGGTAGTTTACGAAAAGAACACACATGCAATGACTATGGTGGATCATAGTGGTTTAGGAAAGGAACACACATGCAATGACTCTGGTGGTGGTTTAGGAAAAGAACACACATGCAATGACTCTAGTGGTGGTTTAGGAAAAGAACACATATGCAATGACTCTAGTGGTGGTTTAGGAAAGGAACTTACATGGAATTACTCTGGTGGATCCATGTGGTTTATGAAAGGAACACACATGCACTGACTCTGGTGGTGGTTTTGGAAAAGAACACAGGTGGAATGACTCTGGTGGATCAATGTGGTTTAGGACAGGAACACACATTTAAAGACTCTATTGGTGGTTTAGGAAAATAACACACATGCAATGACTCTGGTGGATACATGTGGTTTAGGAAAATAAGACATATGCAATGACACTGGTGGATCCATGTGGTTTATGAAAGGAACATACATGCAATGTGTCTGGTGGTAGTTTAGCAAAAGAACACACATGCAATGATTCTGGTGGATCAATGTGGTTTAGGAAAGGAACACACATGCAATGACTCTAGTGGTGGTTTAGGAAAAGAACACACATGCAATGGCACTTGTGGTTGTTTATGAGAAGAACACACATGCAATGACTCTAGTGGTGTTTTAGGAAAGGAACACACATGCAATGGCTCTGGTGGATCAATGTGGTTTATGAAAGGAACACATATGCAATGAATCAAGTGGATCCATGTGTTTCAGGAAACTAACACACATGCAATACCTCTGGTGGATCCATGTGGTTTAGGAAAGGAACAAACATGCAATGAATCTGGTGGATCCATGTGGTTTAGGAAAGGAACACACATGAAATAACTCTAGTGGATCCGTGTTGTTTAGCAAAGGAATACACATGCAATGAATCTGGTTATGGATTAGGAAAGGAACACACAGGCAATGACTCTGGTGGATCCATGTGGTTTAGGAAAGGAACACAAATGCAATGACTCTCGTGGATCCATGTGGTTTAGGAAAACCACACATGCAATGGCTTTGGTGGTGGTTTACAAAAGGAAGACACATGCAATGACACTGGTGTATCCATGTGGTTTAGGAAAATAACAGACATGTCAAGACTATTGGTGGTTCAGGAAAAGAACACACATGCAATGTCTCTGGTGGATCTAAGTGGTTGAGGAAAGGAACACACATGCAATGACTTCGGGGGATCAATGTGTTTTAGGAAAGGAACACACATGAAATTACTCTGGTGGATCTAAGTGGTTTAGGAAAGGAACACACATCCCATGACTCCGGTGGATCAATGTGGTTTAAGAAAGGAACACACGTGCAATGACTCTGGTGGATCTATGTGTTTTAGGAAAGGAACACACATGCAATGACTCTGGTGGATCCATGTGGTTTAGGAAAGGAACACACATGCAATGACTCTGGTGGTGGTTTAGGAAATGAACACACACGCAATGACTCAGGTAGATCCATGTGGTTTACGAAAGGAACACACATGCAATGACTCTGGTGGATCCATGTGGTTAAGGAAAGGAACAGACATGCAATGACTCTGGTGGTGGTTTAGGAAAAGAACACACATGCAATGACTCTGGTGGATCCATGTGGTCGAGGAAAGGAACACACATGCAATGACTCTTGTGGATCCATGTGGTTTAGGAAAGGAACATACATGCAATGACTCTAGTGGTGGTTTAGCAAAAGAACACACATGCAATGACTCTGGTGGATCCATGTGGTTCATGAAAGGAACACACATGCAATGAATCTGGTGGATCCATGTGGTTTAGGAAAGGAACACACATGAAAATGACTCTAGTGGATCTATCTGGTTTAGGAAAGGAACACACATGCAATGTCTCTGGTGGATCCATGTGGTTTAGGAAAGGAACACACATGCAATCACTCTGGTGGTGGTTTAGGAAAAGAACACACACGCAATGACTCTGGTGGATCCATGTGGTTAAGGAAAGGAACACACATGCAATGACTCTGGTTGTGGTTTACGAAAGGAACACACATGCAATCACTCTGGTGGTGGCTTAGGAAAGGAACGCACATATAATGACTCTGGTGGATCAATATGGTTTAATAAAGGAACACACATGCAATGACTCTGGTGGATCCATGTGGTTTAGGAAAGGAACACAAATGCAATGACTCTGGTTGTGGTTTAGGAAAAGAACACACATGCACTGACTCTGGTGGATCCATGTGGATAAGAAAAGGACCACACATGCAATGACTCTAGTGGTGGTTTAGGAAAAGAACACACATGCAATGACTCTGGTGAATCCATATGGTTTAGGAAAGGAACACACATGCAATGACCCTGGTGGATCCATGTGGTTTATGAAAGGAACATAAATGCAATGACTCTGCTCAATCAATGTGGTTTAGGAAAGGAACACACATGCAATGACTCTGGTGGATCAATGTGGTTTAGGAAAGGAACACACATGCAATGACTATAGTGGTGGTTTAGGAAAATAACACACATGCAATGACTCTGGTGGATGCATGTGGTTTAGAAAAGGAGTACACATGCAATTACTCTAGTGGATACATGTGATTTAGGAATGGAACACACATGCAATGACTCTAGTGGATCCATGTGGTTTATGAAAGGAACACACATGTAATGATTTTGTTAGTTGTTTAGGAAAACCACACAGATGCAATGACTCACGTGGATACATGTGGTTTGGGAAAGGAACACACATGCAATGACTCTGGTGGTGATTTAGGAAATGAACACACATGCAATGACTTTGGTGGATCCATGTGGTGTAGGAAAGGAACACACATGCAATTACCCTGGTCGATCCATGTGGTTCAGGAAAGGAACACACATGCAATGATTCTGGTGGTGGTTTAGGAAAATAACACACAGGCAATGACTCTATTGGTGGTTTAGGAAAGGAACACACATGCAATGACTTTGGTGGATCCATGTGGTTTAGGAAAGGAACACACATGCTATGACTTTGGTGGATCCATGTGGTTTAGGAAAAGAACACACATATAATGACTCTGGTGGATCCATGTGGTCTAGGAAAGGAACACACATGCAATGACTCTTGTGGATCCATGTGGTTTAGGAAAGGAACACACATGCAATGACTCTGGTGGTGGTTTAGGAAAAGAAGACACATGCAATGACTCTGGTGGATCCATGTATTTCATGAAAGGAACACACATGCAATGAATCTGGTGGATCCATGTGGTTTAGGAAAGTAACACACATTAAATGACTCTAGTGGATCTATGTGGTTTAGGAAAGGAACACACATGCAATGACTCTGGTGGATCCATGTGGTTAAGGAAAAGAACACACATGCAATGGCTCTAGTGGTGGTTTAGGAAAGGAACGCACATACAATGACTCTCGTGGATCAATGTGGTTTAAGAAAGGAACACACATGCTCTGCTGGATCCATGTGGTTTAGGAAAGGAACACACATGCAATGACTCTGGTGTTGGTTTAGGAAATGAACACACACGCAATGACTCAGGTAGATCCATGTGGTTTACGAAAGGAACACACATGCAATGACTCTGGTGGATCCATGTGGTTAAGGAAAGGAACACACATGCAATGACTCTGGTGGTGGTTTAGGAAAAGAACACACATGCAATGACTCTGGTGGATCCATGTGGTTTATGAAAGGAACATAAGTGCAATGACTCTGCTCAATCAATGTGGTTTAAGAAAGGAACACACATGCAATCACTCTGGTGGATCAATGTGGTTTAGGAAAGGAACACACCTGCAATGACTATAGTGGTGGTTTAGGAAAATAACACACATGCAATGACTCTGGTGGATGCATGTGGTTTAGAAAAGGAGCACACATGCAATTACTCTAGTGGATCCATGTGATTTAGAAATGGAACACACATGCAATGACTCTAGTGGATCCATGTGGTTTATGAAAGGAACACTCATGCAATGATTTTGTTGGTGGTTTAGGAAAACCACATAGATGCAATGACTCTCGTGGATACATGTGGTTTGGGAAAGGAACACACATGCAATGACTCTTGTGGTGGTTTAGGAAAAGAACACACATGCAATGACTCTGGTGGATCCATGTGGTTCATGAAAGGAACACACATGCAATGACTCTGGTGGATCCATGTGGTTTAGGAAAGGAACACACATGAAAATGACTCTAGTGGATCTATCTGGTTTAGGAAAGGAACACACATGCAATGTCTCTGGTGGATCCATGTGGTTTAGGAAAGGAACACACATGCAATGACTCTGGTGGTGGTTTAGGAAAAGAACACACACGCAATGACTCTGGTGGATCCATGTGGTTAAGGAAAGGAACACACATGCAATGACTCTGGTTGTGGTTTAGGAAAGGAACACACATGCAATCACTCTGGTGGTGGTTTAGGAAAGGAACGCACATACAATGACTCTAGTGGATCAATATGTTTTAATAAAGGAACACACATGCAATGACTCTGGTGGATCCATGTGGTTTAGGAAAGGAACACACATGCAATGACTCTGGTTGTGGTTTAGGAAAAGAACACACATGCACTGACTCTGGTGGATCCATGTGGTTTAGAAAAGGACCACACATGCAATGACTCTAGTGGTGGTTTAGGAAAAGAACACACATGCAATGACTCTGGTGAATCCATATGGTTTAGGAAAGGAACACACATGCAATGACCCTGGTGGATCCATGTGGTTTATGAAAGGAACATAAATGCAATGACTCTGCTCAATCAATGTGGTTTAGGAAAGGAACACACATGCAATGACTCTGGTGGATCAATGTGGTTTAGGAAAGGAACACACATGCAATGACTATAGTGGTGGTTTAGGAAAATAACACACATGCAATGACTCTGGTGGATGCATGTTGTTTAGAAAAGGAGCACACATGCAATTACTCTAGTGGATGCATGTGATTTAGGAATGGAACACACATGCAATGACTCTAGTGGATCCATGTGGTTTATGAAAGGAACGCACATGCAATGATTTTGTTGGTTGTTTAGGAAAACCACACAGATGCAATGACTCATGTGGATACATGTGGTTTGGGAAAGGAACACACATGCAATGACTCTGGTGGTGATTTAGGAAATGAACACACATGCAATGACTTTGGTGGATCCATGTGGTTTAGGAAAGGAACACACATGCAATTACCCTGGTGGATCCATGTGGTTTAGGAAAGGAACACACATGCAATGATTCTGGTGGTGGTTTAGGAAAATAACACACAGACAATGACTCTAGTGGTGGTTTAGGAAAGGAACACACATGTGGTTTAGGAAAGGAACACACATGCTATGACTTTGGTGGATCCATGTGGTTTAGGAAAAGAACACACATATAATGACTCTGGTGGATCCATGTGGTCTAGGAAAGGAACACACATGCAATGACTCTTGTGGATCCATGTGGTTTAGGAAAGGAACACACATGCAATGACTCTGGTGGTGGTTTAGGAAAAGAAGACACATGCACTGACTCTGGTGGATCCATGTATTTCATGAAAGGAACACACATGCAATGAATCTGGTGGATCCATGTGGTTTAGGAAAGTAACACACATTAAATGACTCTAGTGGATCTATGTGGTTTAGGAAAGGAACACAGATGCAATGGCTCTAGTGGTGGTTTAGGAAAGGAACGCACATACAATGACTCTCGTGGATCAATGTGGTTTAAGAAAGGAACACACATGCAATGACTCTGCTGGATCCATGTGGTTTAGGAAAGGAACACACATGCAATGACTCTGGTGTTGGTTTTGGAAAGGAACACGCACGGAATGACTCAGGTAGATCCATGTGGTTTACGAAAGGAACACACATGCAATGACTCTGGTGGATCCATGTGGTTAAGGAAAGGAACACACATGCAATGACTCTGGTGGTGGTTTAGGAAAAGAACACACATGCAATGACTCTGGTGGATCCATGTGGTTTATGAAAGGAACATAAATGCAATGACTCTGCTCAATCAATGTGGTTTAGGAAAGGAACACACATGCAATCACTCTGGTGGATCAATGTGGTTTAGGAAAGGAACACACATGCAATGACTATAGTGGTGGTTTAGGAAAATAACACACATGCAATGACTCTGGTGGATGCATGTGGTTTAGAAAAGGAGCACACATGCAATTACTCTAGTGGATCCATGTGATTTAGAAATGGAACACACATGCAATGACTCTAGTGGATCCATGTGGTTTATGAAAGGAACACACATGCAATGATTTTGTTGGTGGTTTAGGAAAACCACACAGATGCAATGACTCTCGTGGATACTTGTGGTTTGTGAAAGGAACACACATGCAATGACTCTGGTGGTGGTTTAGGAAAAGAACACACATGCAATGACTCTGGTGGATCCATGTGGTTTAGGAAAGAAACACTCATGCAATGACCCTGGTGGATCCATGTTCTTTAGGAAAGGAACACACATGCAATAACTCTAGTGGTGGTTTAGGAAAGTAACACAGATGCAATTACTCTAGTGGTGGTTTAGGAAAGGAACACACATGCAATGACTCTGGTGGATCCATGTGGTTTAGGAAAGGAACACACATGCTATGACTCTGGTGGATCCATGTGGTTTAGGAAAAGAACACACATAGAATGACTCTGGTGGATCCATGTGGTTTAGGAAAGGAACACACATGCAATGACTCTTTTGGATCCATGTGGTTTAGGAAAGGAACACACATGCAATGACTCTGGTGGTGGTTTAGGAAAAGAACACGCATGCAATGACTCTGGTGGATCCATGTAGTTTATGAAAGGAACACACATGCAATGACTCTGGTGATGGTTTAGGAAAAGAACACACATTCAATGACTCTAGTGGATCAATGTGGTTTAGTAAAGGAACACAAATGCAAAGAATGTATTGGTGGTTCAGGAAAAGAACGCACCTTCAAAGACTCAGGTGGATCCATGTGGTTTAGGAAAAAAACACAAATGTTATGAAACTGGTGGATCTATGTGGTTTATGAAAGGAACACACATGTAATGACTCTGGTGGTAGTTCAGGAAAAGAACACACATGCAATGACTATGGTGGATCATAGTGGTTTAGGAAAGGAACACACATGCAATGATTCTGGTGGTGGTTTAGGAAAAGAACACATATGCAATGACTCTAGTGGTGGTTTAGGAAAAGAACACATATGCAATGACTCTAGTGATGGTTTAGGAAAGGAACTTACATGGAATTACTCTGGTGGATCCATGTGGTTTATGAAAGGAACACACATGCACTGACTCTGGTGGTGGTTTTGGAAAAGAACACAGGTGCAATGACTCTGGTGGATCAATGTGGTTTAGGAAAGGAACACACATTTAAAGACTCTATTGGTGGTTTAGGAAAATAACACACATGCAATGACTCTGGAGGATACATGTGGTTTACAAAAATAAGACACATGTAATGACACTGGTGGATCCATGTGGTTTATGAAAGGAACATACATGCAATGTGTCTGGTGGTAGTTTAGCAAAAGAACACTCATGCAATGATTCTGGTGGATCAATGTGGTTTAGGAAAGGAACACACATGCAATGACTCTAGTGGTGATTTAGTAAAAGAACACACATGCAATGGCACTTGTGGTTGTTTATGAAAAAAACACACATGCAATGACTCTAGTGGTGGTTTAGTAAAGGAACACACATGCAATGACTCTGGTGGATCAATGTGGTTTATGAAAGGAACACATATGCAAGGACTCTAGTGGATCCATGTGGTTTAGGAAACTAACACACATGCAATAGCTCTGGTGGATCCATGTGGTTTAGGAAAGGAACAAACATGCAATGAATCTGGTGGATCCATGTGGTTTAGGAAAGGAACACACATGAAATAACTCTAGTGGATCCATGTTGTTTAGCAAAGGAACACACATGCAATTAATCTGGTGGTGGATTAGGAAAGGAACAGACAGGCAATGACTCTGGTGGATCCATGTGGTTTAGGAAAGGAACACAAATGCAATGACTCTCGTGGATCGATGTGGTTTAGGAAAAAACACACATGCAATGGCTTTGGTGGTGGTTTACAAAAGGAAGACACATGCAATGACACTCGTGTATCCATGTGGTTTAGGAAAATAACAGACATGTAAAGGCTCTATTGGTGGTTCAGGAAAAGAACACACATGCAATGACTCTGGTGGATCTAAGTGGTTTAGGAAAGGAACACACATGCAATGACTTTGGTGGATCAATGTGTTTTAGGAAGGGAACACACATGAAATTACTCTGGTGGATCTAAGTGGTTTAGGAAAGAAACACACATGCCATGACTCCGGTGGATCAATGTGGTTTAAGAAAGGAACACACGTGCAATGACTCTGGTGGATCTATGTGGTTTAGGAAAGGAACACACATGCAATGACTCTGGTGGATCCATGTGGTTTAGGAAAGGAACACACATGCAATGACTCTGGTGGTGGTTTAGGAAATGAACACACACGCAATGACTCAGGTAGATCCATGTGGTTTACGAAAGGAACACACATGCAATGACTCTGGTGGATCCATGTGGTTAAGGAAAGGAACAGACATGCAATGACTCTGGTGGTGGTTTAGGAAAAGAACACACATGCAATGACTCTGGTGGATCCATGTGGTCGAGGAAAGGAACACACATGCAATGACTCTTGTGGATCCATGTGGTTTAGGAAAGGAACAGACAAGCAATGACTCTGGTGGTGGTTTATGAAAAGAACACACATGCAATGACTCTGGTGGATCCATGTGGTTTAGGGAAGGAACACACATGCAATGACTCTGGTGGATCCGTGTGGTTTAGGAAAGGAACACACATGCAATAACTCTTGTGGATCCATGTGGTTTAGTAAAGGAACACACATGCAATGACTCTAGTGGTGGTTTAGGAAAAGAACACACATGCAATGATTCTGGTGGACCCATGTAGTTTAGGAAAGGAACACACATGCAATGACTCTGGTGGTTCCATGTAGTTTAGGAAAGGAACACACATGCAATGACTCTTGTGGATCCATGTGGTTCATAAAAAGAACACACATGCAATAACTCTGGTGATAGTTTAGGAAAATAACACACATTGAATAACTTTGGTGGACCAATGTGGTTTAGGAAAGGAACACACATGCAAAGAATTTGTTGATGGTTAAGGAAAAGAATGCACATGCAATGACTTTGGTGTATCCATGTGGTTTAGAAAAAGAACACAAATTCAATGACACTGGTGGATCTATGTGGTTTATGAAAGGAACACACATGTAATGACTCTGGTGGTAGTTTAGGAAAAGAACACACATGCAATGACTATGGTGGATCACAGTGGTTTAGGAAAGGAACACACATGCAATGACTCAGGTGGTGGTTTAGGAAAGGAACACACATGCAATGACTCTAGTGGTGGTTTAGGAAAAGAACACACATGCAATGACTCTAGTGGTGGTTTAGGAAAAGAACACATATGCAATGACTCTAGTGGTGGTTTAGGAAAGGAACAAACATGCAATTACTCAGATGGATTCATGTGGTATATGAAAGGAACACACATGCAATGACTCTAGTGGTGGTTTTGGAAAATAACACACGTGCAATGACTATGGTGGATCAATGTGGTTTAGGAAAGGAACACACATGCGAAGACTATATTGGTGGTTTAGGAAAATAACACACATGCAATGACTCTGGTGGATACATGTACTTTAGGAAAATAAGACACATGCAATGACACTGGTGGATCCATATGGTTTATGAAAGGAACAGACAAGCACTGACTCTGGTGGTGGTTTAGGAAAAGAACACACATGCAATGACTCTGGTGGATCCATGTGGTTCATGAAAGGAACACACATGCAATGACTATGTTGGTGGTTTAGGAAAAGAACACACATGCAATGACACTTGTGGTGTATGAAAAGAACACACATGCAATGACTCTAGTGGTGGTTTAGGAAAGGAACACACATGCAATGACTCTGGTGGAGCAATGTGGTTTAGGAAAGGAACACACACGCAATGACTCTGGTGGATCCATGTGGTTTAGGAAAGGAACACACATGCAATACCTCTGGTGGATCCATGTGGTTTAGGAAAGGAATAAACATGGAATGAATCTGGTGGATCCATGTGGTTTAGGAAAGGAACACACATGAAATGACTCTAGTGGATCCATGTGGTTTAGGAAAGGAACACACATGCAATGATTCTGGTGGATCCATGTGGTTTAGGAAAGGAACACATATGCAATGACTCTCGTGGATCCTTGTGGTTTAGGAAAAAAACACATGCAATGGCTTTGGTGGTGGTTTACAAAAGGAAGACACATGCAATGACACTGGTGGATCCATGTGGTTTAGGAAAATAACACACATGCAAAGACTCTATTGGTGGTTCAGAAAAAGAACACACATGCAATGACTCTAGTGGATCTAACTGGTTTAGGAAAGGAACACACATGCAATGACTTCGGTGGATCAATGTGGTTTAGGAAAGGAACAAACATGCAATTACTCTGGTGGTAGTTTAGGAAAGGAACACACATGCAATGACTCTGGTGGATCAATGTAGTTTAAGAAAGGAACACACGTGCAATGACTCTGGTGGATCTATGTGGTTTAGGAAAGGAACACACATGCAATTACTCTTGTGGATCCATGTGGTTCATGAAAGGAACACACATGCAATGACTCTGGTGGTGGTTTAAGAAGATAACACACACGCAATGACTTAGGTGGATGTGGTTTAGGAAAGGAACACACACGCAATGACTCTGGTGGTGGTTTAGGAAAAGAACACACATGCAATGACTCTGGTGGATCCATGTGGTTCATGAAAGGAACACACATGCAATGACTCTAGTGGATCTATGTGGTTTAGGAAAGGAACAGACATGCAATGACTCTGGTGGATCCATGTGGTTTAGGAAAGGAACACACATGCAATGACTCTGGTGGTATAGGAAAAGAACACACACGCAATGACTCAGGTGGATCCATGTGGTTTACAAAAGGAACACACATGCAATGACTCTGGTGGATCCATGTGGTTAAGGAAAGGAACACTGATGATGTACAAGCAAAAGGACAAGCTCTTGTCTCATGTGACAAAATCTGTCGTCCTAAAAACCAAGGGGGTTGAGGGGTACCGAACCTACAGATTCAGAATAATGCCCTCCTTCTGAAAATTTGGACAAATTCTACAACCACCAAGACATACCTTGGGTTCATCTCATATGGGAGACTTATTACAAAAATGGAAAGTTACCTGGAAGAAGCATGGAGGGATCTTTCTGGTGGAAGTCATATATCAAATTAATTGATAACTATAAAGGCATGGCCAAATGCAATCTGAATTCAGGCAAATCTGCTTACTTCTGGACTGACCTTTGGCAAGAGGAGTGCTTGCTGAATAAATTCCCTCACCTTATGTCCTATGCTAAGTCTACTATCATCAATGTTCATGATTTCCTTCATGCTAAATTCCTTGAAGATAACTTCCACCTACCTCTCTCTCATCAGGCTTTCTCTGAATTTTTAGACCTGGAAGAAAAATGCCAGGAATTCAGACATGACACCCAGGACACCCATGATAATTGGAACTATATATGGGGAACAGATAAGTTTGAAGTTAAAAAGGCATACTCAGCCATGATTGGACACTCACCATCACCAGCACACTTTCACTGGGTTTGGGCAACCTCCTATCAAAATAAACACAAGTTCTTTTTTTGGCTTTTGTTACTAGACAGATTGAATACAAGAAACCTACTGATGAGAAAGAATTTCAACCTTCCTGATTACAATTGTGTTACATCAAACTGCATCACAGAAGAATCAGCAAATCATCTTTTCTGGGATTGTCCATTTGCAAAAAAATGTTGGGACCATATTTCCAGAAACAGAACTGCAAATCTAACAGGATTAGAAGCTATTTCAAACATCAAAGAAAAGTTACATCTACCATTTGCAATGGAAATCATTATCATGACATCTTGGGGTATCTGGATTTGCAGAAATGAGAAGATTTTTAATGACAAAAGACCCACTTTTGATAGATGGAAAGAAATTTTCTACCAGGAAATGAGATGGATACAATTCAGAATCAAAGGAAGATACAAGGAGAAATTCAAAGCCTGGCTCAGTCAGCAATTAGATCAGGGATATAATAGATTGTTTCAATTAAAATAACTGTTTATGATCTACCTTAGATCATTTTCTCATTATAACATACATATATAATAAAAAAATTGCAGTGGGGATTTTCCCTACTGTTTCACCTCAAAAAAAGGAAAGGAACACACATGCAATGACTCTGGTGGTGGTTTAGGAAAAGAACACACATGCAATGACTCTAGTGGATCCATATGGTCGAAGAAAGGAACACACATGCAATAACTCTTGTGGATCCAGGTGGTTTAGGAAAGGAACACACATGCAATGACTCTAGTGGTGGTTAAGGAAAAGAACACACATGCAATGACTCTGGTGGATCCATGTAGTTTAGGAAAGGAACACACATGCAATGACTCTGGTGGATCCATGTGGTTTAGGAAAGGAACATACATGCAATGACTCTTGTGGATCCATGTGGTTCTTGAAAGGAACACACATGCAATGACTCTGGTGATAGTTTAGGAAAAGAACACACATTTAATGACTCTGGTGGACCAATGTGGTTTAGGAAAGGAACACACATACAAAGAATCTATTGGTGGTTTATAAAAATAACGCCCGTGCAATGACTCTGGTGTATCCATGTGGTTTAGAAAAAGAACACAAATTCAATGACACTGGTGGATCTATGTGGTTTATGAAAGGAACACACATGTAATAACTCTGGTGGTAGTTTAGGAAAAGAACACACATGCAATGACTATGGTGGATCACAGTGGTTTAGGAAAGGAACACACATGCAATGACTCTAGTGGTGGTTTAGGAAAAGAACACACATGCAATGACTCTAGTGGATCCATGTGGTTTAGGAAAAGAACACATATGCAATGACTCTAGTGGTGGTTTAGTAAAGGAACACACATGCAATTACTCGGGTGGATTCATGTGGTATATGAAAGGAACACACATGCAATGACTCTGGTGGTGGTTTTGGAAAAGAACACACGTGCAATGACTCTGGTGGATCAATGTGGTTTAGGAAAGGAACACACATGCAAAGACTCTATTGGTGGTTTAGGAAAATAACACACATGCAATGACTCTAGTGGATACATGTGGTTTAGGAAAATAAGACACATGCAATGACACTGGTGGATCCATATGGTTTATGAAAGGAACATACATGCAATGAGTCTTGTTATAGTTTAGCAAAAGAACACACATGAAATGATTCTGGTGGATCAATGTGGTTTAGGAAAGGAACACACATGTAATGATTATGTTGGTGGTTTAGGAAAAGAACACACATGCGTGACACTTGTGGTGTATGAAAAGAACACACATGCAATGACTCTAGTGGTGGTTTAGGAAAGGAACACACATGCAATGACTCTGGTGGATCAATGTGGTTTAGGAAAGGAACACACAAGCAATGACTATGGTGGATCCATGTGGTTTAGGAAAGGAACACACATGCAATACCTCTTGCGGATCCATGTGGTTTAGGAAAGGAACAAACATGCAATGAATCTGGTGGATCCATGTGGTTTAGGAAAGGAACACACATGAAATGACTCTAGTGGATCCATCTGGTTTAGAAAAGGAACACACATGCAATGAATCTGGTGGTGGTTTAGGAAAAGAACACACATGCAATGACTCTGGTGGATCCATGTGGTTTACGAAAGTTACACATATGCAATGACTCTCGTGGATCCATGTGGTTTTGGAAAAAACACACATGCAATGGCTTTGGTGGTGGTTTACAAAAGGAAGACACATGCAATGATACTGGTGGATCCATGTGGTTTAGGAAAATAACACACATGCAAAGACTCTATTGGTGGTTCAGGAAAAGAACACACATGCAATGACTCTGGTGGATCTAACTGGTTTAGGAAAGGAACACACATGCAATGACTCCGGTGGATCAATGTGGTTTAGGAAAGGAACACACATGCAATTACTCTGGTGGTGGTTTAGGAAAGGAACAAACATGCAATGACTCTGGTGGATCAATGTACTTTAAGAAAGGAACACACGTGCAATGACTCTGGTGGATCTATGTGTATTAAGAAAGGAACACACATGCAATGACTCTTGTGGATCCATGTGATTCATGAAAGGAACACACATGCAATGACTCTGGTGGTGGTTTAAGAAAAGAACCCACACGCAATGACTCAGGTGGATCCATGTGGTTTGGAAAGGAACACACATGCAATGACTCTGGTGGATCCATGTGGTTAGGGAAAGGAACACACATGCAATGACTCTGGTGGTGGTTTAGGGAAACAACACACATGCAATGACTCTGGTAGATCCATGTGGTCGACGAAAGGAACACACATGCAATGACTCTTGTGGATCTAGGTGGTTTACAAAGGAACACACATGCAATGACTCTGGTGGTGGTTTAGGAAAAGAACACACATGCAATGACTCTGGTGGATCCATGTAGTTTAGTAAAGGAACACACATGAAATGACTCTGGTGGATCCATGTGGTTTAGGAAAGGAACACACATGCAATGACTCTGGTGGATCCATGTGGTTTATGAAAGGAACACACATGCAATGAATCTGGTTATGGTTTAGGAAAAGAACACACATTCAATGACTCTGGTGGACCAATGTGGTTTTTGAAAGGAACACACATGCAAAGAATTTGTTGGTGGTTCAGGAAAAGAATGCACATGCAATGACCCTATAAGAGCCATGTGGTTTAGGAAAAGAACACAAATGCAATGACACTGGTGGATCTATGTGGTTTATGAAAGGAACACACATGTAATGACTCTGGTGGTAGTTTAGGAAAAGAACACACATGCAATGACTATGGTGGATCACAGTGGTTTAGGAAAGAAACACACATGCAATGACTCTGGTGGTGGTTTAGGAATGAAACACGCATGGAATGACTCTGGTGGTTTAGGAAAAGAACACACATGCAATAACTCTGGTGGATCCATGTAGTTTAGGAAAGGAACAGACATGCAATGACTCTGGTGGATCCATGTGGTTTAGGAAAGGAACACACATGCAATTACTCTGGTGGTGTTTTAGGAAAGGAACACACATGCAATGACTCTGGTGGATCAATGTATTTTATGAAAGGAACACACGTGCAATGACTCTGGTGGATCTATGTGGTCAAGGAAAGGAACACACATGCAATGACTCTTGTGGACCCAGGTGGTTTAGGAAAGGAACACACATGCAATTACTCTAGTGCTGGTTTAGGAAAGGAACACACATGCAATGACTCTGGTGGATCAATGTAGTTTAAGAAAGGAACAGACGTGCAATGACTCTGGTGGATCTATGTGGTTTAGGAAAGGAACACACATGCAATGACTCTGGTGGATCCATGTGGTCGACGAAAGGAACACACATGAAATGACTCTTGTGGATCCAGGTGGTTTAGAAAGGAACACACATGCAATGACTCTGGTGGTGGTTTAGGAAAAGAACACACATGCAATGACTCTGGTGGATCCATGTAGTTTAGTAAAGGAACACACATGAAATGACTCTGGTGGATCCATGTTGTTTAGGGAAGGAACACACATGCAATGACTCTGGTGGATCCATGTGGTTTATGAAAGGAACACACATGCAATGACTTTGGTGATTATTTAGGAAAAGAACACACATTCAATGACTCTGGTGGACCAATGTGGTTTCTGTAAGGAACACACATGCAAAGAATTTGTTGGTGGTTCAGGAAAAGAATGCACATGCAATGACCCTAGTAGATCCATGTGGTTTAGGAAAAGAACACAAATGCAATGACACTGGTGGATCTATGTGGTTTATGAAAGGAACACACATGTAATGACTCTAGTGGTAGTTTAGGAAAATAACACACATGCAATGACTATGGTGGATCAGAGTGGTTTAGGAAAGAAACACACATGCAATGACTCTGGTGGTGGTTTAGGAAAGGAACACACATGCAATAACTCTGGTGGTGGTTTAGGAAAAGAACACATATGCAATGACTCTGGTGGATCCATGTAGTTTAGGAAAGGAACACACATGCAATGACTCTAGTGGATCCATGTGGTTTAGGAAAGGAACACACATGCAATGACTATGGTGGTGGTTTAGGAAAATAACACACATGCAATGACTCTGGTGGATCCATGTGGTCGAGGAAAGGAACACACATGCAATGAATCTTGTGGACCGAGGTGGTTTAGGAAAGGAACACACATGAAATGACTCTGGTGGTGGTTTAGGAAAAGAACACACATTCAATGACTCTGGTGGATCCATGTGGTTTACGAAAGGAACACATATGCAATGACTCTCGTGGATCCATGTGGTTTAGGAAAAAACACACATGCAATGGCTTTGGTGGTGGTTTACAAAAGGAAGACACATGCAATGACTCTAGTGGATCCATGTGGTTTATGGAAGGAACACACATGCAATGACTCTGGTGGATCGATGTGGTTTAGGAAAGGAACACACATGCAACGACTCTGGTGGATCCATGTGGTTTATGAAAGGAACACACATGCAATGGTTCTGGTGATGGTTTAGGAAAAGAACACACATTCAATGACTCTAGTGGATCCATGTGGTTTACGAAAGGAACACAAATGCAATGACTCTCGTGGATCCATGTGGTTTTGGAAAAAACACACATGCAATTGCTTTGGTGGTGGTTTACAAAAGGAAGACACATGCAATGACACTGGTGGATCCATGTGGTTTAGGAAAATAACACACATGCAAAGACTCTATTGGTGGTTCAGGAAAAGAACACACATGCAATGACTCTGGTGGATCTAACTGGTTTAGGAAAGGAACACACATGCAATGACTCCGGTGGATCAATGTGGTTTAGGAAAGGAACACACATGCAATTACTCTGGTGGTGGTTTAGGAAAGGAACACACATGCAATGACTCTGGTGGATCAATGTATTTTATGAAAGGAACACACGTGCAATGACTCTAGTGGATCTATGTGGTTTAGGAAAGGAACACACATGCAATGACTCTTGTGGATCCAGGTGGTTTAGGAAAGGAACACACATGCAATGACTCTGGTGGTGGTTTAGGAAAAGAACACACACACAATGACTCAGGTGGATCCATGTGGTTTGGAAAGGAACACACATGCAATGACTCTGGTGGATCCATGTGGTTAAGGAAAGAAACACACATGCAATGACTCTAGTGGTGGTTTAGGAAAAGAACACACATGCAATGACTCTGGTGGATCCATGTGGTCGAGGAAAGGAACACACATGCAATGACTCTTGTGGATCCAGGTGGTTTAGGAAAGGAACACACATGCAATGACTCTGGTGGTGGTTTAGGAAAAGAACACACATGCAATGACTCTGATGGATCCATGTAGTTTAGTAAAGGAACACACATGAAATGAATCTGGTGGATCCATGTGGTTTAGGAAAGGAACACACATGCAATGACTCTGGTGGATCCATGTGGTTTATGAAAGGAACACACATGCAATGACTCTGGTGATGGTTTAGGAAAAGAACACACATTCAATGACTCTGGTGGACCAATGTGGTTTAGGAAAGGAACACACATGCAAAGAATATGTTGGTTGTTTAGGAAAAGAATGCACATGCAATGACCCTAGTGGATCCATGTGGTTTAGGAAAAGAACACAAATGCAATGACACTGGTGGATCTATGTGGTTTATGAAAGGAACACACATGTAATGACTCTGGTGGAAGTTTAGGAAAAGAACACACATGCAATGACTATGGTGGATCACAGTGGTTTAGGAAACAAACACAAATGCAATGACTCTGGTGGTGGTTTAGGAAAGGAACACACATGCAATGACTCTGGTGGTGGTTTAGGAAAAGAACACACATGCAATGACTCTGGTGGATGCATGTAGTTTAGGAAAGGAACATACATGCAATGACTCTAGTGGATCCATGTGGTTAAGGAAATTGACACACATGCAATGACTCTGGTGGTGGTTTAGAAAAAGAACACACATGCAATGAGTCTGGTGGTTCCATGTGGTCGAGGAAAGGAACACACATGCAATAACTCTTGTGGATCCAGGTGGTTTAGGAAAGGAACACACATGCAATGACTCTAGTGGTGGTTTAGTAAAAGAACACACATGCACTGACTCTCGAGGATCCATGTAGTTTAGGAAAGGAACACACATGCAATGACTCTGGTGTATCCATGTGGTTTAGGAAAGGAACACACATGCAATGATTCTCGTGGATCCATGTGGTTCATGAAAGGAACACACATGCAATGACTCTGGTGATAGTTTCGGAAAAGAAAACACATTCAATGACTCTCGTGGACCAATGTGGTTTAGGAAAGGAACACACATGCAAAGAATCTGTTGGTGGTTTAGGAAAAGAACACACATGCAATGACTCTGGTGCATCCATGTGGTTTAGGAAAAGAACACAAATTCAATGACACTGGTGGATCTATGTGGTTTATGAAAGGAACACACATGTAATGACTCTGGTGGTAGTTTAGGATAAGATCACACATGCAATGACTATGGTGGATCACAGTGGTTTAGGAAAGGAACACACATGCAATGACTCTGGTGGTGGTTTAGGAAAGGAACACACATGCAATGACTCTAGCGGTTGTTTAGGAAAAGAACACACATGCAATGACTCTAGTGTCGGTTTTGGAAAAGAACACATATGCAATGACTCTAGTGGTGGTTTAGGAAAGGAACACACATGCAATTACTCGGGTGGATTCATGTGGTATATGAAAGGAACACACATGCAATGACTCTGGTGGTGGTTTTGGAAAAGAAGACACGTGCAATGACTCCTATGGATCAATTTGGTTTAGGAAAGGAACACACATGCAATGACTATGTTGGTGGTTTAGGAAAAGAACACACATGCAATGACACTTGTGGTGGCTTATTAAAAGAACACACATGCAATGAATCTAGTGGTGGTTTGGGAAAGGAACACACATGCAATGACTCTGGTGGATCAATGTGGTTTAGGAAAGGAACACACATGCAATGACTCTGGTGGATCCATGTTGTTTAGGAAAGGAACACACATGCAATACCTCTGGCGGATCCATGTGGTTTAGGAAAGGAACAAACATACAATGAATCTGGTGGATCCATGTGGTTTAGGAAAGGAACACACATGAAATGACTCTAGTGGATCCATGTGGTTTAGGAAAGTAACACACATGCAATGAATCTGGTGGTGGTTTAGGAAAAGAACACACATGCAATGACTCTGGTGGATCCATGTGGTTTAGGAAAAGAACACATATGCAATGACTCTCGTGGATCCATGTGGTTTAGGAAAGGAACACACATGCAATACCTCTGGCGGATCCATGTGGTTTAGGAAAGGAACAAACATGCAATGAATCTGGTGTATCCATGTGGTTTAGGAAAGGAACACACATGAAATGACTCTGGTGGATCCATGTGGTTTAGGAAAGGAACACACATGCAATGAATCTGGTGGTGGTTTAGGAAAAGAACACACATGCAATGACTCTGGTGGATCCATGTGGTTTAGGAAAAGAACACATATGCAATGACTCTCGTGGATCCATGTGGTTTAGGAAAAAATACAAATGCAATGGCTTTGGTGGTGGTTTACAAAAGGAAGACACATGCAATGACACTGGTGGATCCATGTGGTTTAGGAAAATAACACACATGCAAAGACTCTATTGGTGGTTCAGGAAAAGAACACACACGCAATGAATCTAGTGGATCTAATTGGTTTAGGAAAGGAACACACATGCAATGACTCCGGTGGATCAACGTGGTTTAGGAAAGGAACACACATGAAATGACTCTAGTGGATCCATCTGGTTTAGAAAAGGAACACACATGCAATTACTCTGGTGGTGGTTTAGGAAAGGAACACACATGCAATGACTCTGGTGGATCAATGTATTTTATGAAAGGAACACACGTGCAATGACTCTGGTGGATCTATGTGGTTTAGGAAAGGAACACACATGCAATGACTCTAGTGTATCCATGTGGTTTAGGAAAGGAACACACATGCAATGACTCTGGTGGTGGTTTAGGAAAAGAACACACACGCAATGACTCAGGTAGATCCATTTGGTTTGGAAAGGAACACACATGTAATGACTCTGGTGGATCCATGTGGTTAAGGAAAGGAACACACATGCAATGACTCTAGTGGTGGTTTAGGAAAAGAACACACATGCAATGACTCTGGTGGATCCATGTTGTCGAGGAAAGGGACACACATGCAATGACTCTTGTGGATCCAGGTGGTTTAGGAAAGGAACACACATGCAATGACTCTTGTGGATCCAGGTGGTTTAGGAAAGGAACACACATGCAATGACTCTGGTGGTGGTTTAGAAAAGAACACACATGGATTGACTCTGGTGGATCCATGTAGTTTAGTAAAGGAACACACATGAAATGACTCTGGTGGATCCATGTGCTTTAGGAAAGGAACACACATGCAATGACTCTTGTGGATCCATGTGGTTTATGAAAGGAACACACATGCAATGACTCTGGTGATGGTTTAGGAAAAGAACACACATTGAATGACTCTGGTGGACCAATGTGGTTTAGGAAAGGAACACACATGCAAAGAATATGTTGGTGGTCAGGAAAAGAATGCACATGCAATGACCCTAGTGGATCCATGTGGTTTAGGAAAAGAACACAAATGCAATGACACTGGTGGATCTATGTGGTTTATGAAAGGAACACACATGTAATGACTCTGGTGGTAGTTTAGGAAAAGAACACACATGCAATGACTATGCTGGATCACAGTGGTTTAGGAAAGAAACACACATGCAATGACTCTGGTGGTTGTTTAGGAAAGGAACACACATGCAATGACTCTGGTGGTGGTTTAGGAAAAGAACACACATGCAATGACTCTGGTGGATCCATGTAGTTTAGGAAAGGAACACACATGCAATGACTCTGGTGGATCCATGTGGTTTAGGAAAGGAATACACATGCAATGACTCTGGTGGTGGTTTACGAATATAACACACATGTAATGACTCTGGTGGATCCATGTGGTCGTGGAAAGGAACACACATGCAATGACTCTTGTGGATGCGGGTGGTTTAGGAAAGGAACACACATACAATGACTCTGGTGGTGGTTTAGGAAAAGAACACGCATGCAATGACTCTGGTGGATCCATGTGGTTTAGGGAAGGAACACACATGCAATGACTCTGGGGGATCCATGTGTTTTAGGAAAGGAACGCAGATGCAATGACTCTGGTGGATCCATGTGGTTTAGGAAAAGAACACAAATGCAAAGATTCCGGTGATGGTTTAGGAAGAGAACACACATTTAATGACTCTGGTGGACCAATGTGGTTTAAGAAAGGAACACACATGCAAAGAATCTGTTGGTGGTTAAGGAAAAGAACGCGCATGCAATGACACTGGTGGATCCATGTGGTTTAGGAAAAGAACACAAATGCAATGACACTGGTGGATCTATGTGGTTTATGAAAGGAACACACATGTAATGACTCTGGTGGTAGTTTAGGAAAAGAACAGGCATGCAATGATTATGGTGGATCACAGTGGTTTAGGGAAGGAACACACATGCAATGACTATGGTGGTGGTTTAGGAAAGGAACACACATGCAATGACACTAGTGGTGGTTTAGGAAAAGAACACACATGCAATGACTAGTAGAGGTTTAGGAAAAGAACACATATGCAATGACTCTAGTGGTGGTTTAGGAAAGGAATACACATGCAATTACTCCTGTGGATTCATGTGTTATATGAAAGGAACACACATGCAATGACTCTGGTGGTGGGTTTGGAAAAGAACACACGTGCAATGACTCTGGTGGATCAATGTGGATTAGGAAAGGAACACACATGCAAAGACTCTATTGGTGGTTTAGGAAAATAACACACATGCAATGACTCTGGTGGATACATGTGGTTTAGGAAAATAAGACACATGCAATGACACTTGTGGATCCATATGGTTTTTGAAAGGAACATACATGTAACGAGTCTGGTGATAGTTTAGCAAAAGAACACACATGAAATGATTCTGGTGGATCAATGTGGTTTAGGAAAGGAACACACATGCAATGACAATGTTGGTGGTTTAGGAAAACAACACACATGCAATGACACATGTGGTGGTTTATGAAAAGAACACACATGCAATGAATCTAGTGGTGGTTTAGGAAAGGAACACACATCCAATGACTCTGGTGGATCAATGTGGTTTAGGAAAGGAACACACATGCAATGAATCTGGTGGATCCATGTGGTTTAGGAAAGGAACACACATGCAATCCCTCTGGCGGATCCATGTGGTTCAGGAAAGGAACAAACATGCAATGAATCTGGTGGATCCATGTGGTTTAGGAAAGGAACACACATGCAATGAATTTGGTGGTGGTTTAGGAAAAGAACACACATGCAATGACTCTGGTGGATCCATGTGGTTTAGGAAAAGAACACATATGTAATGACTCTCATGGATCCATGTGGTTTAGGAAAAAACACACATGCAATGGCTTTGGTGGTGGTTTACAAAAGGAAGACACATGCAATGACACTGGTGGATCCATGTGGTTTAGGAAAATAACACACATGCAAAGACTCTATTGGTGGTTCAGGAAAAGAACACACATGCAATGGTCCTGGTGGATCTAACTGGTTTAGGAAAGGAACACACATGCAATTACTCTGGTGGTGGTTTAGGAAAGGAACACACATGCAATGACTCTGGTGGATCGATGTATTTTATGAAAGGAACACACGTGCAATGACTCTGGTGGATCTATGTTGTTTAGTAAAGGAACACACGTGCAATGACTCTAGTGGATCCATGTGGTTTAGGAAAGGAACACACATGCAATGACTCTGGTGGTGGTTTAGGAAAAGAACACACACGCAGTGACTCAGGTGGATCCATGTGGTTTGGAAAGGAACACACATGCAATGACTCGGGTGGATCCATGTGGTTTGGAAAGGAACACACATGCAATGACTTTGGTGGATCCATTTGGTTAAGGAAAGGAACACACATGCAATGACTCTAGTGGTGGTTTAGGAAAAGAACACACATGCAATGACTCTGGTGGATCCATATGGTCGAGGAAAGGAACACACATGCAATGACTCTTGTGGATCCAGGTGGTTTAGGAAAGGAACACACATGCAATGGCTCTGGCGGTGGTTTAGGAAAAGAACACACATGCAATGACTCTGGTGGATCCATGTAGTTTAGTAAAGGAACACACATGAAATGACTCTGGTGGATCCATGGGGTTTTGGAAAGGAAAACACATGCAATGACTCTGGTGATGGTTTAGGAAAAGAACACACATTCAATGACTCTGGTGGACCAATGTGGTTTAGGAACGGAACACACATGCAAAGAATATGTTGGTGGTTCAGGAAAAGAATGCACATGCAATGACCCTAGTGGATCCATGTGGTTTAGGAAAAGAACAGAAATGCAATGACACTGGTGGATCTATCTGGTTTATGAAAAGAACACACATGTAATGACTCTGGTGGTAGTTTAGGAAAAGAACACACATGCAATGACTATGCTGGATCACAGTGGTTTAGGAAAGAAACACACATGCAATGACTCTAGTGGTGGTTTAGGAAAGGAACACACATGCAATGACTCTGGTGGTGGTTTAGGAAAAGAACACACATGCAATGACTCTGGTGGATCCATGTAGTTTAGGAAAGGAACACACATGCAATGACTCTGGTGGATCCATGTGGTTTAGGAAAGGAACACACATGCAATGACTCTGGTGGTGGTTTAGGAAAATAACACACATGTAATGACTCTGGTGGATCCATGTAGTCGAGGAAAGGAACACACATGCAATGACTCTTGTGGACCCAGGTGGTTTAGGAAAGGAACACACATACAATGATTCTGGTGGTGGTTTAGGAAAAGAACACACATGCAATGACTCTTGTGGATCCATGTAGTTTAGGGAAGGAACACACATGCAATGACTCTGGGGGATCCATGTGGTTTAGGAAAGGAACACACATGAAATGACTCTGGTGGAGCCATGTGGTTTATGAAAGGAACACACATGCAAAGATTCTGGTGATGGTTTAGGAAAGGAATACACATTCAATGACTCTGGTGGACCAATGTGGTTTAGGAAAGGAACACACATGCAAAGAATCTGTTGGTGGTTCAGGAAAACAACGCACATGCAAAGACTCTGGTGGATCCATGTGGTTTAGGAAAAGAACACAAATGCAATGACACTGGTGGATCTATGTGGTTTATGAAAGGAACACACATGTAATGACTCTAGTGGTAGTTTGGAAAAGAACACGCATGCAATGATTATGGTGGATCACAGTGGTTTAGGGAAGGAACACATATGCAATGACTCTGGTGGTGGTTTAGGAAAGGAACACAGATGCAATGACTCTGGTGGTGGTTTAGGGAAAGAACACACATGCGGTGACTCTAGTAGAGGTTTAGGAAAAGAACACATATGCAATGACTCTAGTGGTGGTTTAGGAAAGGAACAGACATGCAATTACTCTGGTGGATTCATATGGTATATGAAAGGAATACAAATGCAATGACTCTGATGGTGGTTTTGGAAAAGAACACACGTGCAATGACTCTGGTGGATCTATGTGGTTTAGGAAAGGAACACACATGCATAGACTCTATTGGTGGTTTAGGAAAATAACACACATGCAATGATTCTGGTGGATACATGTGCTTTAGAAAAATAAGACACATTCAATGACACTGGTGGATCCATGTTGTTTATGAAAGGAACATACATGGAATAAGTCTCGTGGTAGTTTAGCAAAAGAACACACATGCAATGATTCTGGTGGATCAATGTGGTTTAGGAAAGGAACACACAAGCAATGACTCTGGTGGTGGTTTAGGAAAAGAACACACATGCAATGACACTTGTGGTGGTTTATGTAAAGAACACACATGCAATGACTCTAGTGGTGGTTTAGGAAAGGAACACACATGCAATGACTCTGGTGGATCAATGTGATTTAGGAAAGGAACACACATGCAATGACTCTGGTGGATCCATGTGGTTTAGGAAAGGAACACACATACAATACCTCTGGTGGATCCATGTGGTTTAGGAAAGGAACAAACATGCAATGAATCTGGTGGATCCATGTGGTTTAGGAAAGGAACAAACATGCAACGACTCTAGTGGATCCATGTGGTTTAGGAAAGGAACACACATGCAATGAATCTGGTGGTGGTTTAGGAAAAGAACACACATGCAATGACTCTGGTGGATCCATGTGGTTTAGGAAAGGACCACAGCTGCAATGACTCTCATGGTTCTATGTGGTTTAGGGAAAAACACACATGCAATGGCTTTGGTGGTGGTTTACAAAAGGAAGACACATGCAATGACACTGGTGGATCCATGTGGTTTAGGAAAATAACACACATGCAAAGACTATTGGTGGTTCAAGAAAAGAACACACATTGAATGACTCTGGTGGATCTAACTGGGTTAGGAAAGGAAAACACATGCAATGACTTCGGTGGATCAATGTTGTTTTGGAAAGGAACACACATGCAATTACTCTGGTGGTGGTTTAGGAAAGAACACACATGCAATGACTCTGGTGGATCAATGTGGTTTAAGAAAGGAACACACATGCAATGACTCTGGTGGATCGATGTGGTTTAGGAAAGGAACACACATGCAAGGACTCTGGTGGATCCATGTGGTTTAGGAAAGGAACACACATGCAATGACTCTCGTGGTGGTTTAGGAAAAGAACACACATGCAATGACACTTGTGGTGGTTTATGAAAAGAACACACATGCAATGACTCTAGTGGTGGTTTAGGAAAGGAACACACATGCAATGACTCCGGTGGATCAATGTGGTTTAGGAAAGGAACACACATGCAATGACTCTGGTGGATCCATGTGGTTTAGGAAAGGAACACACATGAAATACCTCTGGTGGATCCATGTGGTTTATGAAAGGAACAAACATGCAATGAATCTGGTGGATCCATATGGTTTAGGAAAGGAACACACATGAAATGACTCTAGTGGATCCATGTGGTTTAGGAAAGGAACACACATGCAATGAATCTGGTGGTGGTTTAGGAAAAGAACACACATACAATGACTCTGGTGGATCCATGTGGTTTAGGAAAGGAACACAGATGCAATGATCTCGTGGATCCATGTGGTTTAGGAAAAAACACACATGCAATGGCTTTTGTGGTGCTTTACAAAAGTAAGACACATGCAATGACACTGGTGGATCCATGTGGTTTAGGAAAATAACACACATGCAAAGACTCTATTGGTGGTTTAGGAAAAGAACACACATGCAATGACTGGTGGATCCAAGTGGTTTAGGAAAGGAACACACATGCAATGACTACGGTGGATCAATGTGGTTTAGGAACGGAACACACATGCAATTACTCTGGTGGTGGTTTAGGAAAGGAACACACATGCAATGACTCCGGTGGATCATTGTGGTTTAAGAAAGGAACACACGTGCAATGACTCTGGTGGATTGGTGTGGTTTAGGAAAGGAACACACATGCAATGACTCTAGTGGATCCATGGGAAAGGAACACACATGCAATGACTCTGGTGGTGGTTTAGGAAAAGAACACACCCGCAATGACTCCAATCGATCCATGTGGTTTAGGAAAGGAACACACATGCAATGACTCAGGTGGATCCATGTGGTTAAGGAAAGGAAGACACATGCAATGACTCTGGTGGTGGTTTAGGAAAAGAACACACATGCAATGACTCTGGGGGATCCATGTGGTTTAGAAAAAGAACACACATGCAATGACTCTGGTGGATCCATGTGGTTTTTGAAAAAGGAACACAAATGCAATGACGCTAGTGGTGGTTTAGGAAGAGAAAACACATGAAATGACTCTGGTGGATCAATGTGGTTTAGGAAAGGAACACACATGCAATGACTCTATTGGATCCATGTGGTTTAGGAAAGGAACACATATGCAATGACTCTGGTGGTGGTTTAAGAAAAGAACACACATGCAATTACTCTGGTGGTGGTTTAGGAAAAGAACATACATGCAATGACTCTAGTGGTGGTTTAGGAAAGGAACACACATGGAATGACTCTGGTGGATCAATGTGGTTTAGGAAAGGAACACACATGCAATGAATCTGGTAGATCAATGTGGTTTAGGAAAGGAACACACATGTAATGACTCTGGTGGTGGTTTACTAAAGGAAGACAAGAAATGACACTGGTGTATCCATGTGGTTTAGGAAAATAACAAACATGCAAAGACTCTATTGGTGGTTCAGGAAAGGAACACACGTGTAATGACTCTGGTGGTTTCATGTGGTTTAGGAAAAGAAGACACATGCAATGGCAATGACACTGGTGGATCCATGTGGTTTAGGAAAGGAAGGAACATGTAGTGACTCTCGTGGTGGTTTAGGAAAAGAACACACATGCAATGACTATGGTGGATCAATGTGGTTTAGGAAAAGAACACACATCTTGGGGTATCTGGATTTGCAGAAATGAGAAGATTTTTAATGACAAAAGACCCACTTTTGATAGATGGAAAGAAATTTTCTACCAGGAAATGAGATGGATACAATTCAGAATCAAAGGAAGATACAAGGAGAAATTCAAAGCCTGGCTCAGTCAGCAATTAGATCAGGGATATAATAGATTGTTTCAATTAAAATAACTGTTTATGATCTACCTTAGATCATTTTCTCATTGTAACATACATATATAATAAAAAAATTGCAGTGGGGATTTTCCCTACTGTTTCACCTCAAAAAAAGGAAAGGAACACACATGCAATGACTCTGGTGGTGGTTTAGGAAAAGAACACACATGCAATGACTCTAGTGGATCCATATGGTCGAAGAAAGGAACACACATGCAATAACTCTTGTGGATCCAGGTGGTTTAGGAAAGGAACACACATGCAATGACTCTAGTGGTGGTTTAGGAAAAGAACACACATGCAATGACTCTGGTGGATCCATGTAGTTTAGGAAAGGAACACACATGCAATGACTCTGGTGGATCCATGTGGTTTAGGAAAGGAACATACATGCAATGACTCTTGTGGATCCATGTGGTTCTTGAAAGGAACACACATGCAATGACTCTGGTGATAGTTTAGGAAAAGAACACACATTTAATGACTCTGGTGGACCAATGTGGTTTAGGAAAGGAACACACATACAAAGAATCTATTGGTGGTTTATAAAAATAACGCACATGCAATGACTCTGGTGTATCCATGTGGTTTAGAAAAAGAACACAAATTCAATGACACTGGTGGATCTATGTGGTTTATGAAAGGAACACACATGTAATAACTCTGGTGGTAGTTTAGGAAAAGAACACACATGCAATGACTATGGTGGATCACAGTGGTTTAGGAAAGGAACACACATGCAATGACTCTAGTGGTGGTTTAGGAAAAGAACACACATGCAATGACTCTAGTGGATCCATGTGGTTTAGGAAAAGAACACATATGCAATGACTCTAGTGGTGGTTTAGTAAAGGAACACACATGCAATTACTCGGGTGGATTCATGTGGTATATGAAAGGAACACACATGCAATGACTCTGGTGGTGGTTTTGGAAAAGAACACACGTGCAATGACTCTGGTGGATCAATGTGGTTTAGGAAAGGAACACACATGCAAAGACTCTATTGGTGGTTTAGGAAAATAACACACATGCAATGACTCTAGTGGATACATGTGGTTTAGGAAAATAAGACACATGCAATGACACTGGTGGATCCATATGGTTTATGAAAGGAACATACATGCAATGAGTCTTGTTATAGTTTAGCAAAAGAACACACATGAAATGATTCTGGTGGATCAATGTGGTTTAGGAAAGGAACACACATGTAATGATTATGTTGGTGGTTTAGGAAAAGAACACACATGCGTGACACTTGTGGTGTATGAAAAGAACACACATGCAATGACTCTAGTGGTGGTTTAGGAAAGGAACACACATGCAATGACTCTGGTGGATCAATGTGGTTTAGGAAAGGAACACACAAGCAATGACTATGGTGGATCCATGTGGTTTAGGAAAGGAACACACATGCAATACCTCTTGCGGATCCATGTGGTTTAGGAAAGGAACAAACATGCAATGAATCTGGTGGATCCATGTGGTTTAGGAAAGGAACACACATGAAATGACTCTAGTGGATCCATCTGGTTTAGGAAAGGAACACACATGCAATGAATCTGGTGGTGGTTTAGGAAAAGAACACACATGCAATGACTCTGGTGGATCCATGTGGTTTACGAAAGTTACACATATGCAATGACTCTCGTGGATCCATGTGGTTTTGGAAAAAACACACATGCAATGGCTTTGGTGGTGGTTTACAAAAGGAAGACACATGCAATGATACTGGTGGATCCATGTGGTTTAGGAAAATAACACACATGCAAAGACTCTATTGGTGGTTCAGGAAAAGAACACACATGCAATGACTCTGGTGGATCTAACTGGTTTAGGAAAGGAACACACATGCAATGACTCTGGTGGATCAATGTGGTTTAGGAAAGGAACACACATGCAATTACTCTGGTGGTGGTTTAGGAAAGGAACAAACATGCAATGACTCTGGTGGATCAATGTACTTTAAGAAAGGAACACACGTGCAATGACTCTGGTGGATCTATGTGTATTAAGAAAGGAACACACATGCAATGACTCTTGTGGATCCATGTGATTCATGAAAGGAACACACATGCAATGACTCTGGTGGTGGTTTAAGAAAAGAACCCACACGCAATGACTCAGGTGGATCCATGTGGTTTGGAAAGGAACACACATGCAATGACTCTGGTGGATCCATGTGGTTAGGGAAAGGAACACACATGCAATGACTCTGGTGGTGGTTTAGGAAAACAACACACATGCAATGACTCTGGTAGATCCATGTGGTCGACGAAAGGAACACACATGCAATGACTCTTGTGGATCTAGGTGGTTTACAAAGGAACACACATGCAATGACTCTGGTGGTGGTTTAGGAAAAGAACACACATGCAATGACTCTGGTGGATCCATGTAGTTTAGTAAAGGAACACACATGAAATGACTCTGGTGGATCCATGTGGTTTAGGAAAGGAACACACATGCAATGACTCTGGTGGATCCATGTGGTTTATGAAAGGAACACACATGCAATGAATCTGGTTATGGTTTAGGAAAAGAACACACATTCAATGACTCTGGTGGACCAATGTGGTTTTTGAAAGGAACACACATGCAAAGAATTTGTTGGTGGTTCAGGAAAAGAATGCACATGCAATGACCCTATAAGAGCCATGTGGTTTAGGAAAAGAACACAAATGCAATGACACTGGTGGATCTATGTGGTTTATGAAAGGAACACACATGTAATAACTCTGGTGGTAGTTTAGGAAAAGAACACACATGCAATGACTATGGTGGATCACAGTGGTTTAGGAAAGAAACACACATGCAATGACTCTGGTGGTGGTTTAGGAATGAAACACGCATGGAATGACTCTGGTGGTTTAGGAAAAGAACACACATGCAATAACTCTGGTGGATCCATGTAGTTTAGGAAAGGAACAGACATGCAATGACTCTGGTGGATCCATGTGGTTTAGGAAAGGAACACACATGCAATTACTCTGGTGGTGTTTTAGGAAAGGAACACACATGCAATGACTCTGGTGGATCAATGTATTTTATGAAAGGAACACACGTGCAATGACTCTGGTGGATCTATGTGGTCAAGGAAAGGAACACACATGCAATGACTCTTGTGGACCCAGGTGGTTTAGGAAAGGAACACACATGCAATTACTCTAGTGCTGGTTTAGGAAAGGAACACACATGCAACGACTCTGGTGGATCAATGTAGTTTAAGAAAGGAACAGACGTGCAATGACTCTGGTGGATCTATGTGGTTTAGGAAAGGAACACACATGCAATGACTCTGGTGGATCCATGTGGTCGACGAAAGGAACACACATGAAATGACTCTTGTGGATCCAGGTGGTTTAGAAAGGAACACACATGCAATGACTCTGGTGGTGGTTTAGGAAAAGAACACACATGCAATGACTCTGGTGGATCCATGTAGTTTAGTAAAGGAACACACATGAAATGACTCTGGTGGATCCATGTTGTTTAGGGAAGGAACACACATGCAATGACTCTGGTGGATCCATGTGGTTTATGAAAGGAACACACATGCAATGACTTTGGTGATTATTTAGGAAAAGAACACACATTCAATGACTCTGGTGGACCAATGTGGTTTCTGTAAGGAACACACATGCAAAGAATTTGTTGGTGGTTCAGGAAAAGAATGCACATGCAATGACCCTAGTAGATCCATGTGGTTTAGGAAAAGAACACAAATGCAATGACACTGGTGGATCTATGTGGTTTATGAAAGGAACACACATGTAATGACTCTAGTGGTAGTTTAGGAAAATAACACACATGCAATGACTATGGTGGATCAGAGTGGTTTAGGAAAGAAACACACATGCAATGACTCTGGTGGTGGTTTAGGAAAGGAACACACATGCAATAACTCTGGTGGTGGTTTAGGAAAAGAACACATATGCAATGACTCTGGTGGATCCATGTAGTTTAGGAAAGGAACACACATGCAATGACTCTGGTGGATCCATGTGGTTTAGGAAAGGAACACACATGCAATGACTATGGTGGTGGTTTAGGAAAATAACACACATGCAATGACTCTGGTGGATCCATGTGGTCGAGGAAAGGAACACACATGCAATGAATCTTGTGGACCGACGTGGTTTAGGAAAGGAACACACATGAAATGACTCTGGTGGTGGTTTAGGAAAAGAACACACATTCAATGACTCTGGTGGATCCATGTGGTTTACGAAAGGAACACATATGCAATGACTCTCGTGGATCCATGTGGTTTAGGAAAAACACACATGCAATGGCTTTGGTGGTGGTTTACAAAAGGAAGAGACATGCAATGACTCTAGTGGATCCATGTGGTTTAGGGAAGGAACACACATGCAATGACTCTGGTGGATCGATGTGGTTTAGGAAAGGAACACACATGCAACGACTCTGGTGGATCCATGTGGTTTATGAAAGGAACACACATGCAATGGTTCTGGTGATGGTTTAGGAAAAGAACACACATTCAATGACTCTAGTGGATCCATGTGGTTTACGAAAGGAACACAAATGCAATGACTCTCGTGGATCCATGTGGTTTTGGAAAAAACACACATGCAATTGCTTTGGTGGTGGTTTACAAAAGGAAGACACATGCAATGACACTGGTGGATCCATGTGGTTTAGGAAATAACACACATGCAAAGACTCTATTGGTGGTTCAGGAAAAGAACACACATGCAATGACTCTGGTGGATCTAACTGGTTTAGGAAAGGAACACACATGCAATGACTCCGGTGGATCAATGTGGTTTAGGAAAGGAACACACATGCAATTACTCTGGTGGTGGTTTAGGAAAGGAACACACATGCAATGACTCTGGTGGATCAATGTATTTTATGAAAGGAACACACGTGCAATGACTCTAGTGGATCTATGTGGTTTAGGAAAGGAACACACATGCAATGACTCTAGTGGATCCAGGTGGTTTAGGAAAGGAACACACATGCAATGACTCTGGTGGTGGTTTAGGAAAAGAACACACACACAATGACTCAGGTGGATCCATGTGGTTTGGAAAGGAACACACATGCAATGACTCTGGTGGATCCATGTGGTTAAGGAAAGAAACACACATGCAATGACTCTAGTGGTGGTTTAGGAAAAGAACACACATGCAATGACTCTGGTGGATCCATGTGGTCGAGGAAAGGAACACACATGCAATGACTCTTGTGGATCCAGGTGGTTTAGGAAAGGAACACACATGCAATGACTCTGGTGGTGGTTTAGGAAAAGAACACACATGCAATGACTCTGGTGGATCCATGTAGTTTAGTAAAGGAACACACATGAAATGAATCTGGTGGATCCATGTGGTTTAGGAAAGGAACACACATGCAATGACTCTGGTGGATCCATGTGGTTTATGAAAGGAACACACATGCAATGACTCTGGTGATGGTTTAGGAAAAGAACACACATTCAATGACTCTGGTGGACCAATGTGGTTTAGGAAAGGAACAAACATGCAAAGAATATGTTGGTTGTTTAGGAAAAGAATGCACATGCAATGACCCTAGTGGATCCATGTGGTTTAGGAAAAGAACACAAATGCAATGACACTGGTGGATCTATGTGGTTTATGAAAGGAACACACATGTAATGACTCTGGTGGAAGTTTAGGAAAAGAACACACATGCAATGACTATGGTGGATCAAAGTGGTTTAGGAAACAAACACAAATGCAATGACTCTGGTGGTGGTTTAGGAAAGGAACACACATGCAATGACTCTGGTGGTGGTTTAGGAAAAGAACACACATGCAATGACTCTGGTGGATGCATGTAGTTTAGGAAAGGAACATACATGCAATGACTCTAGTGGATCCATGTGGTTAAGGAAATTGACACACATGCAATGACTCTGGTGGTGGTTTAGAAAAAGAACACACATGCAATGAGTCTGGTGGTTCCATGTGGTCGAGGAAAGGAACACACATGCAATAACTCTTGTGGATCCAGGTGGTTTAGGAAAGGAACACACATGCAATGACTCTAGCGGTTGTTTAGGAAAAGAACACACATGCAATGACTCTAGTGTCGGTTTTGGAAAAGAACACATATGCAATGACTCTAGTGGTGGTTTAGGAAAGGAACACACATGCAATTACTCGGGTGGATTCATGTGGTATATGAAAGGAACACACATGCAATGACTCTGGTGGTGGTTTTGGAAAAGAAGACACGTGCAATGACTCCTGTGGATCAATTTGTTTTAGGAAAGGAACACACATGCAATGACTATGTTGGTGGTTTAGGAAAAGAACACACATGCAATGACACTTGTGGTGGCTTATTAAAAGAACACACATGCAATGAATCTAGTGGTGGTTTGGGAAAGGAACACACATGCAATGACTCTGGTGGATCAATGTGGTTTAGGAAAGGAACACACATGCAATGACTCTGGTGGATCCATGTTGTTTAGGAAAGGAACACACATGCAATACCTCTGGCGGATCCATGTGGTTTAGGAAAGGAACAAACATACAATGAATCTGGTGGATCCATGTGGTTTAGGAAAGGAACACACATGAAATGACTCTAGTGGATCCATGTGGTTTAGGAAAGTAACACACATGCAATGAATCTGGTGGTGGTTTAGGAAAAGAACACACATGCAATGACTCTGGTGGATCCATGTGGTTTAGGAAAAGAACACATATGCAATGACTCTCGTGGATCCATGTGGTTTAGGAAAGGAACACACATGCAATACCTCTGGCGGATCCATGTGGTTTAGGAAAGGAACAAACATGCAATGAATCTGGTGTATCCATGTGGTTTAGGAAAGGAACACACATGAAATGACTCTGGTGGATCCATGTGGTTTAGGAAAGGAACACACATGCAATGAATCTGGTGGTGGTTTAGGAAAAGAACACACATGCAATGACTCTGGTGGATCCATGTGGTTTAGGAAAAGAACACATATGCAATGACTCTCGTGGATCCATGTGGTTTAGGAAAAAATACAAATGCAATGGCTTTGGTGGTGGTTTACAAAAGGAAGACACATGCAATGACACTGGTGGATCCATGTGGTTTAGGAAAATAACACACATGCAAAGACTCTATTGGTGGTTCAGGAAAAGAACACACACGCAATGAATCTAGTGGATCTAATTGGTTTAGGAAAGGAACACACATGCAATGACTCCGGTGGATCAACGTGGTTTAGGAAAGGAACACACATGCAATTACTCTGGTGGTGGTTTAGGAAAGGAACACACATGCAATGACTCTGGTGGATCAATGTATTTTATGAAAGGAACACACGTGCAATGACTCTGGTGGATCTATGTGGTTTAGGAAAGGAACACACATGCAATGACTCTAGTGTATCCATGTGGTTTAGGAAAGGAACACACATGCAATGACTCTGGTGGTGGTTTAGGAAAAGAACACACACGCAATGACTCAGGTAGATCCATTTGGTTTGGAAAGGAACACACATGTAATGACTCTGGTGGATCCATGTGGTTAAGGAAAGGAACACACATGCAATGACTCTAGTGGTGGTTTAGGAAAAGAACACACATGCAATGACTCTGGTGGATCCATGTTGTCGAGGAAAGGGACACACATGCAATGACTCTTGTGGATCCAGGTGGTTTAGGAAAGGAACACACATGCAATGACTCTTGTGGATCCAGGTGGTTTAGGAAAGGAACACACATGCAATGACTCTGGTGGTGGTTTAGAAAAGAACACACATGGATTGACTCTGGTGGATCCATGTAGTTTAGTAAAGGAACACACATGAAATGACTCTGGTGGATCCATGTGGTTTAGGAAAGGAACACACATGCAATGACTCTTGTGGATCCATGTGGTTTATGAAAGGAACACACATGCAATGACTCTGGTGATGGTTTAGGAAAAGAACACACATTGAATGACTCTGGTGGACCAATGTGGTTTAGGAAAGGAACACACATGCAAAGAATATGTTGGTGGTCAGGAAAAGAATGCACATGCAATGACCCTAGTGGATCCATGTGGTTTAGGAAAAGAACACAAATGCAATGACACTGGTGGATCTATGTGGTTTATGAAAGGAACACACATGTAATGACTCTGGTGGTAGTTTAGGAAAAGAACACACATGCAATGACTATGCTGGATCACGGTGGTTTAGGAAAGAAACACACATGCAATGACTCTGGTGGTTGTTTAGGAAAGGAACACACATGCAATGACTCTGGTGGTGGTTTAGGAAAAGAACACACATGCAATGACTCTGGTGGATCCATGTAGTTTAGGAAAGGAACACACATGCAATGACTCTGGTGGATCCATGTGGTTTAGGAAAGGAATACACATGCAATGACTCTGGTGGTGGTTTACGAATATAACACACATGTAATGACTCTGGTGGATCCATGTGGTCGTGGAAAGGAACACACATGCAATGACTCTTGTGGATGCAGGTGGTTTAGGAAAGGAACACACATACAATGACTCTGGTGGTGGTTTAGGAAAAGAACACGCATGCAATGACTCTGGTGGATCCATGTGGTTTAGGGAAGGAACACACATGCAATGACTCTGGGGGATCCATGTGTTTTAGGAAAGGAACGCAGATGCAATGACTCTGGTGGATCCATGTGGTTTAGGAAAAGAACACAAATGCAAAGATTCCGGTGATGGTTTAGGAAGAGAACACACATTTAATGACTCTGGTGGACCAATGTGGTTTAAGAAAGGAACACACATGCAAAGAATCTGTTGGTGGTTAAGGAAAAGAACGCGCATGCAATGACACTGGTGGATCCATGTGGTTTAGGAAAAGAACACAAATGCAATGACACTGGTGGATCTATGTGGTTTATGAAAGGAACACACATGTAATGACTCTGGTGGTAGTTTAGGAAAAGAACAGGCATGCAATGATTATGGTGGATCACAGTGGTTTAGGGAAGGAACACACATGCAATGACTATGGTGGTGGTTTAGGAAAGGAACACACATGCAATGACACTAGTGGTGGTTTAGGAAAAGAACACACATGCAATGACTAGTAGAGGTTTAGGAAAAGAACACATATGCAATGACTCTAGTGGTGGTTTAGGAAAGGAATACACATGCAATTACTCCTGTGGATTCATGTGTTATATGAAAGGAACACACATGCAATGACTCTGGTGGTGGGTTTGGAAAAGAACACACGTGCAATGACTCTGGTGGATCAATGTGGATTAGGAAAGGAACACACATGCAAAGACTCTATTGGTGGTTTAGGAAAATAACACACATGCAATGACTCTGGTGGATACATGTGGTTTAGGAAAATAAGACACATGCAATGACACTTGTGGATCCATATGGTTTTTGAAAGGAACATACATGTAACGAGTCTGGTGATAGTTTAGCAAAAGAACACACATGAAATGATTCTGGTGGATCAATGTGGTTTAGGAAAGGAACACACATGCAATGACAATGTTGGTGGTTTAGGAAAACAACACACATGCAATGACACATGTGGTGGTTTATGAAAAGAACACACATGCAATGAATCTAGTGGTGGTTTAGGAAAGGAACACACATCCAATGACTCTGGTGGATCAATGTGGTTTAGGAAAGGAACACACATGCAATGACTCTGGTGGATCCATGTGGTTTAGGAAAGGAACACACATGCAATCCCTCTGGCGGATCCATGTGGTTCAGGAAAGGAACAAACATGCAATGAATCTGGTGGATCCATGTGGTTTAGGAAAGGAACACACATGCAATGAATTTGGTGGTGGTTTAGGAAAAGAACACACATGCAATGACTCTGGTGGATCCATGTGGTTTAGGAAAAGAACACATATGTAATGACTCTCATGGATCCATGTGGTTTAGGAAAAAACACACATGCAATGGCTTTGGTGGTGGTTTACAAAAGGAAGACACATGCAATGACACTGGTGGATCCATGTGGTTTAGGAAAATAACACACATGCAAAGACTCTATTGGTGGTTCAGGAAAAGAACACACATGCAATGGTCCTGGTGGATCTAACTGGTTTAGGAAAGGAACACACATGCAATTACTCTGGTGGTGGTTTAGGAAAGGAACACACATGCAATGACTCTGGTGGATCGATGTATTTTATGAAAGGAACACACGTGCAATGACTCTGGTGGATCTATGTTGTTTAGTAAAGGAACACACGTGCAATGACTCTAGTGGATCCATGTGGTTTAGGAAAGGAACACACATGCAATGACTCTGGTGGTGGTTTAGGAAAAGAACACACACGCAGTGACTCAGGTGGATCCATGTGGTTTGGAAAGGAACACACATGCAATGACTCAGGTGGATCCATGTGGTTTGGAAAGGAACACACATGCAATGACTTTGGTGGATCCATTTGGTTAAGGAAAGGAACACACATGCAATGACTCTAGTGGTGGTTTAGGAAAAGAACACACATGCAATGACTCTGGTGGATCCATATGGTCGAGGAAAGGAACACACATGCAATGACTCTTGTGGATCCAGGTGGTTTAGGAAAGGAACACACATGCAATGGCTCTGGCGGTGGTTTAGGAAAAGAACACACATGCAATGACTCTGGTGGATCCATGTAGTTTAGTAAAGGAACACACATGAAATGACTCTGGTGGATCCATGGGGTTTTGGAAAGCAAAACACATGCAATGACTCTGGTGATGGTTTAGGAAAAGAACACACATTCAATGACTCTGGTGGACCAATGTGGTTTAGGAACGGAACACACATGCAAAGAATATGTTGGTGGTTCAGGAAAAGAATGCACATGCAATGACCCTAGTGGATCCATGTGGTTTAGGAAAATAACAGAAATGCAATGACACTGGTGGATCTATCTGGTTTATGAAAAGAACACACATGTAATGACTCTGGTGGTAGTTTAGGAAAAGAACACACATGCAATGACTATGCTGGATCACAGTGGTTTAGGAAAGAAACACACATGCAATGACTCTAGTGGTGGTTTAGGAAAGGAACACACATGCAATGACTCTGGTGGTGGTTTAGGAAAAGAACACACATGCAATGAATCTGGTGGATCCATGTAGTTTAGGAAAGGAACACACATGCAATGACTCTGGTGGATCCATGTGGTTTAGGAAAGGAACACACATGCAATGACTCTGGTGGTGGTTTAGGAAAATAACACACATGTAATGACTCTGGTGGATCCATGTAGTCGAGGAAAGGAACACACATGCAATGACTCTTGTGGACCCAGGTGGTTTAGGAAAGGAACACACATACAATGATTCTGGTGGTGGTTTAGGAAAAGAACACACATGCAATGACTCTTGTGGATCCATGTAGTTTAGGGAAGGAACACACATGCAATGACTCTGGGGGATCCATGTGGTTTAGGAAAGGAACACACATGAAATGACTCTGGTGGAGCCATGTGGTTTATGAAAGGAACACACATGCAAAGATTCTGGTGATGGTTTAGGTAAGGAATACACATTCAATGACTCTGGTGGACCAATGTGGTTTAGGAAAGGAACACACATGCAAAGAATCTATTGGTGGTTCAGGAAAACAACGCACATGCAAAGACTCTGGTGGATCCATGTGGTTTAGGAAAAGAACACAAATGCAATGACACTGGTGGATCTATGTGGTTTATGAAAGGAACACACATGTAATGACTCTAGTGGTAGTTTAGGAAAAGAACACGCATGCAATGATTATGGTGGATCACAGTGGTTTAGGGAAGGAACACATATGCAATGACTCTGGTGGTGGTTTAGGAAAGGAACACAGATGCAATGATTCTGGTGGTGGTTTAGGGAAAGAACACACATGCGGTGACTCTAGTAGAGGTTTAGGAAAAGAACACATATGCAATGACTCTAGTGGTGGTTTAGGAAAGGAACAGACATGCAATTACTCTGGTGGATTCATATGGTATATGAAAGGAATACAAATGCAATGACTCTGATGGTGGTTTTGGAAAAGAACACACGTGCAATGACTCTGGTGGATCTATGTGGTTTAGGAAAGGAACACACATGCATAGACTCTATTGGTGGTTTAGGAAAATAACACACATGCAATGATTCTGGTGGATACATGTGCTTTAGAAAAATAAGACACATTCAATGACACTGGTGGATCCATGTTGTTTATGAAAGGAACATACATGGAATAAGTCTCGTGGTAGTTTAGCAAAAGAACACACATGCAATGATTCTGGTGGATCAATGTGGTTTAGGAAAGGAACACACAAGCAATGACTCTGGTGGTGGTTTAGGAAAAGAACACACATGCAATGACACTTGTGGTGGTTTATGTAAAGAACACACATGCAATGACTCTAGTGGTGGTTTAGGAAAGGAACACACATGCAATGACTCTGGTGGATCAATGTGATTTAGGAAAGGAACACACATGCAATGACTCTGGTGGATCCATGTGGTTTAGGAAAGGAACACACATACAATACCTCTAGTGGATCCATGTTGTTTAGCAAAGGAACACACATGCAATTAATCTGGTGGATCCATGTGGTTTAGGAAAGGAACAAACATGCAACGACTCTAGTGGATCCATGTGGTTTAGGAAAGGAACACACATGCAATGAATCTGGTGGTGGTTTAGGAAAAGAACACACATGCAATGACTCTGGTGGATCCATGTGGTTTAGGAAAGGACCACAGCTCCAATGACTCTCATGGTTCTATGTGGTTTAGGGAAAAACACACATGCAATGGCTTTGGTGGTGGTTTACAAAAGGAAGACACATGCAATGACACTGGTGGATCCATGTGGTTTAGGAAAATAACACACATGCAAAGACTATTGGTGGTTCAAGAAAAGAACACACATTGAATGACTCTGGTGGATCTAACTGGGTTAGGAAAGGAACACACATGCAATGACTTCGGTGGATCAATGTTGTTTTGGAAAGGAACACACATGCAATTACTCTGGTGGTGGTTTAGGAAAGAACACACATGCAATGACTCTGGTGGATCAATGTGGTTTAAGAAAGGAACACACATGCAATGACTCTGGTGGATCGATGTGGTTTAGGAAAGGAACACACATGCAAGGACTCTGGTGGATCCATGTGGTTTAGGAAAGGAACACACATGCAATGACTCTCGTGGTGGTTTAGGAAAAGAACACACATGCAATGACACTTGTGGTGGTTTATGAAAAGAACACACATGCAATGACTCTAGTGGTGGTTTAGGAAAGGAACACACATGCAATGACTCCGGTGGATCAATGTGGTTTAGGAAAGGAACACACATGCAATGACTCTAGTGGATCCATGTGGTTTAGGAAAGGAACACACATGAAATACCTCTGGTGGATCCATGTGGTTTATGAAAGGAACAAACATGCAATGAATCTGGTGGATCCATATGGTTTAGGAAAGGAACACACATGAAATGACTCTAGTGGATCCATGTGGTTTAGGAAAGGAACACACATGCAATGAATCTGGTGGTGGTTTAGGAAAAGAACACACATACAATGACTCTGGTGGATCCATGTGGTTTAGGAAAGGAACACAGATGCAATGATCTCGTGGATCCATGTGGTTTAGGAAAAAACACACATGCAATGGCTTTTGTGGTGCTTTACAAAAGTAAGACACATGCAATGACACTGGTGGATCCATGTGGTTTAGGAAAATAACACACATGCAAAGACTCTATTGGTGGTTTAGGAAAAGAACACACATGCAATGACTAGTGGATCCAAGTGGTTTAGGAAAGGAACACACATGCAATGACTACGGTGGATCAATGTGGTTTAGGAACGGAACACACATGCAATTACTCTGGTGGTGGTTTAGGAAAGGAACACACATGCAATGACTCCGGTGGATCATTGTGGTTTAAGAAAGGAACACACGTGCAATGACTCTGGTGGATTGGTGTGGTTTAGGAAAGGAACACACATGCAATGACTCTAGTGGATCCATGGGAAAGGAACACACATGCAATGACTCTGGTGGTGGTTTAGGAAAAGAACACACCCGCAATGACTCCAATCGATCCATGTGGTTTAGGAAAGGAACACACATGCAATGACTCAGGTGGATCCATGTGGTTAAGGAAAGGAAGACACATGCAATGACTCTGGTGGTGGTTTAGGGAAAGAACACACATGCAATGACTCTGGGGGATCCATGTGGTTTAGAAAAAGAACACACATGCAATGACTCTGGTGGATCCATGTGGTTTTTGAAAAAGGAACACAAATGCAATGACGCTAGTGGTGGTTTAGGAAGAGAAAACACATGAAATGACTCTGGTGGATCAATGTGGTTTAGGAAAGGAACACAAATGCAATGACTCTGGTGGTGGTTTAAGAAAAGAACACACATGCAATTACTCTGGTGGTGGTTTAGGAAAAGAACATACATGCAATGACTCTAGTGGTGGTTTAGGAAAGGAACACACATGGAATGACTCTGGTGGATCAATGTGGTTTAGGAAAGGAACACACATGCAATCAATCTGGTAGATCAATGTGGTTTAGGAAAGGAACACACATGTAATGACTCTGGTGGTGGTTTACTAAAGGAAGACAAGAAATGACACTGGTGTATCCATGTGGTTTAGGAAAATAACAAACATGCAAAGACTCTATTGGTGGTTCAGGAAAGGAACACACGTGTAATGACTCTGGTGGTTTCATGTGGTTTAGGAAAAGAAGACACATGCAATGGCAATGACACTGGTGGATCCATGTGGTTTAGGAAAGGAAGGAACATGCAGTGACTCTCGTGGTGGTTTAGGAAAAGAACACACATGCAATGACTCTGGTGGATCAATGTGGTTTAGGAAAAGAAGACACGTGCAATGATTCTGGATGTGGTTTAGGAAAGGAACACACATGCAATGACTCTAGTGGATCCATGTGGTTTAGGAGAGGAACACACATGCAATGATGCTAGTGGTGGTTTAGGAAAAGAACGAACATGCAATGACTCTGGTGGTGGTTTAGGAAAGGAACACACATGCAATGACTCTGGTGGATCAATGTGGTTTAGAAAGGAACAAACATGCAATGACTCTGGTGGTGGTTTAGGAAAGGAACACGCATGCAATGACTCTGGTGGATCAATGTGGTTTTGCAAAGGAACAAGCATGCAATGACTCTAGTGGATCCATGTGGTTTATGAAAGGAACACACATGCAATGACTCTGGTGGATCCATGTGGTTGAGGAAAGGAACACACATGTTGTAACATCCCAATTTTAGCAACCCTGATTAGTTGTCCAGAATGCAAAAATCAGGGGGAACAAAAACTTTTACTTGTTAAGTGTTGAAGTGTTGGCTTGTTGTTTGTCTCTACTTATGCATCTGAATGTATAACATATGATATACTCCTTACCTCACCATCAATTGACAAAAGCTAGTTAACAAAACTGTCTTGGCTCATTTTACATATTCTCAAATGTTCTGGCATTTCAAAAACCTGAGCCAAGGTGCCTTTGCAACCCTAGCTATTTTAGTAGCCTCTATTGACAAAATTATGGAGATCTATATGATATAATCTCCTTATGTTTTCAAGAAGAGCTTTCAACTACTCTTACCTCTAGGTTTCTCAAAAACCCTTTTTAAAAGTTTTTGAATTCTACTCTTGATAGAAATACCAAGGGACTCTTATATACATCAAAACACAACCTTTTCAAAATACCCATCCTTATCCCAAGCTAGGCTTGATGATAACCCTGGTAGTAGATTTGTTTTGTTTATAAGATGAGTTGCCTTGATCTGCTGCTTGACTTGTTTGCTTAGGAACTAAAGTGAGCTACTCAAGGAGATAATCCCCTTGCATCAAGATACCTTAGATCACCAAACCCTAAGCCAGAATACAAGCTGGATCTGATCTCTAGCCACTAGGGGATCATCTAAAACCTTTAACCAGATCAATTCTGAAGTGATCCATTCTAGAAGTTTCCAAGTCACTGAAGACCAATATCAAGCATGTATCTATTCTAATCAATCTACACTCCAACATCATCCACTTGATGATGCCTTGATCCCTTTAAACCCATCCAAAACATCCCCACTCACATCCTTGTCAAAAACCCTAAATCTGCCAAATTCGACTAAGTCTAGAAACTATTCCAACATCACTTCTTTGAATGCCTCTCATTCTCAACCCTTGTGCATTTTTGGTAATCACTTGAACCATCTTCTTAATAATCCTAAGGGCTACCAAGGCCCACTCCTGCCCTTGGCTAGATCACCTCTTAACCCACTTGTTCTTAATGGTTTTGCAGGCAAGAAATTAACTTTTCCTGCAAATCATATCAACTAGCCTACCTGGTCAGATGCTCACACCTTCCTCCTACCTTCTTTGGACCAACTCTTTGAATGGTTGTGTTGTACACATAAAGTTCTAGAAATACCTACTTCACTTGTTCCAAATGGGTCCTTGTGCCTCAAAAACCCACATGGTTTTGAAGGCTATTTGATAATCTGCTTTGGCACCCTTATTTTATTCAAAGTTTGGGATCAACACTTGGAGAGCTCAACCATGATCAACCTCAAACCTCTGTACCATGGTGATCTACACCAATTGTTATATCTACGCATATATCCCATGACCCAAGGTGAGCTTTGAGCTCCAAGATCCAACAAGTTTTTGTTGGTATGAAAATAACATTACCCTAGATCCTTAATCTTTTGTTTTCCACCAAAATCACTTTGATTCTCAACACCCAAGGTTGAAAATTCTAGATACACCTTGTGTAAATCTTCTACTTTGATTATAAAGAGTTACGAAATATTTTACATAACTATTGTGGCCTAAAAATAATTAAATTCCTTTAATGGACAAAACCTCCAAAACTCCTGCTACAAAGGAAAGTTTGTTTTTCTCCAAATAACCTCTCCAACTATAGGCACATTTGAGTCCTATATATCATATCCCATCCTCCCACTTCAAAAATAAATATTTTTAAAATACTTTCATGCACCAATAAATCTTTGAAAAATTATCTAAAATATGAAATACTCTTTGGAACCATCTCAAACAAAAAACACCCCCCCTGTACAATTCAAAAATATCAAATCAAATCATAAAAACCATTTCTGCACTTTTTGAATATGTGATATAAAGTGGACCAAACTTCATCCAATAATTCCCAAATAATTCATGGAGATGTACCTAGACCTTATCCACCTACTAGCCTCCTCACCTCAGCTGTCCAAGATCAAGAATCATGAAGTTCTCCATGATCATGAATATGGCCAAGTATGGACACTATTCAAAACCATGACCCAAAGTCAAATCAAAACCTTCTCAAACTTGCTCATACTTCTCCACATCAACCCTCACTCCTCCTCTGGTCGAAAACACTGTAGCATCACTGTAGGAAGACCTAAACCTTGTCCCCTAGTGCTTGGAAGCTATACTAAGGAGAAAGACACACATATATTGCCAAACTTTGCTCACTTATTATGCAGCAGCAGCCACTCCACCTCCTCTCTGTCCCCCGAACGACCCTAGTGCCCTCTCCACTGCCCATGGCAACCAATGAGGAGCCCCAAGACCTGCCCTAGCTCCTCCATAGGCTATGTCCACCATACACCACCCCTCTTCGGTTTATAAGACAAGAGCCACTCTAGCACCCCTAGCTTCTGCTCATTTGCCACCTATGCTCTCCATCTACCTCCCCCAGCACCCTCTTTTCCTTCCCAGTGCCCTCTCCTGCCCTAGAGAGAGAGGGAGAGAAGCTTTGGCCTCCTCCAAAAATCTAGCAAGGCTCCCTCCTCCTAGCCCTTCTCCTTCTGCATGTCACCCTATTAGACTCCCCTTATCCTTCTGGTTCTAACCCTAGTATTCCTTTCGACATGCAGCAACCACAATAGCCTCTCCGACGAGCTCCGACAAGCTCCGTTTGGGTGTTTACGCGTGAGCCTTTTCCCGTAAGCAAACTCCGCCTTGTCGCCCATCCCTGAGGTCGTCACCGAATTCCGCGTCGCCCCGTCGCCTCCCCGCCGTCTCCCGAGCTCCTTGGTAAGCACCCCGGCCATCCGCCGCCACCCCTAGGGTTTCCTCTCGCCATCGCCATGATAGAGGAGGATGACGGTCCCTCACCGTCG